>CM053809.1:22607500-23232500 GCA_028671895.1 Oenanthe sinensis
AGTGCCTTTTGAATTCCAGACCGATGAAGGTAGTACTCTACACTACCTTGGCCTTGAGTTGGGTTTAATCTGGTTTGTCAATACTTGTTTCTTACATTCTTGAGGTATGTGTAAGCAGAACAAGTTATAGATGGGCTTGATAAAGCGGTGATGACAATGAGGCAGGGAGAAGTAGCTTTACTAACAATTCCTCCTGAATGTGCATTTGGTTTCTGGATCACAGCAGGAGCTGGCCCAGATTCCACCTAACTCGACCCTTTACTACGAGACGGAGCTCGTATCTTTTGTCAAGGTAACTTGTATATCTTATCATGTCCCCTGGTTCATGTTGTGTGTACGGTTCTTAATTATACACCATCATATGGGGTGTGTGTGTCTATATATATATATATATATATATATATATATATCTTTTTTGCTAAATTCGAATGGTATATGTAGGAGAAGGAATCATGGGACATGAACACTGAGGAGAAGATTGAGGCTGCTGGTAAAAAGAAGGAAGAGGGAAATGCATGCTTTAAGGCGGGTAAATATGCAAAGGCCTTAAAGCGCTTTGAGAAGGTAGAACTTGTAACTCAGTCACCTAAATGAGTAAATAGTATTTTGCATAGTTCATATAATTGAGCTCTGATAAAAATGTTGTGCAATTTTTTTCCTTTATACGCAGGCTGCAAAGTACATTGAGGATGACACCTCATTCGGAGAAGAAGAGAAGAAGCAGGCCAAAGCATTGGAGGTGACTTGCGATCTCAACATTGCAGCTTGCAAACTGAAATTGAAGGACTACAAGCAAGCTGAGAAACTTTGTACAAAGGTTAAACTCCTAATCATTCAAAGGCATACATATTTTTGACTATATTTATATATGTATCAGATATTTTTCCGTTTTCCATGTTTTAAGAAAGAAATTGAACATTGTGGGTATGCAGGTTTTGGAAATTGACAGTAAGAATGTGAATGCACTTTACAGGAGGGCTCAAGCTTATCTTAACCTTGTTGAACTAGATTTGTCCGAGTTTGATATCAAGAAAGCTCTAGAAATCGATCCTGCAAATAGGTTTGTGAAATTCTAGAAAATTAGTGAATGTGAGATTCATAAAAGTATGATGCTGTAATTTGTCATTCATTTATTTATGTTGGCTGCTTGTAGGGATGTGAAGCTCGAGTACAAGGTTCTGAAGGAGAAGGTGAAAGAAATCGACAAAAAGGATGCCCAGTTCTACCGAAATATGTTTGCCAAATTGAACAAACTGGAACCCTTTGACACGGATGTAAGCTATAACTGGATCTTTTTCTTCTTTTGTTTGAAAAGAGTCGGGCTGTTTTGGTTCCAATCTAATGATTTGTAATTCTGTTTTGTGCAGAAATCAGCTCCCAAGGATATATGTATGATATATCTTTTGTAAAATTAGATTTTATTAAAATTAAATGATTATGATTGTTTCTATGATTCACTTAGCTAAGATAAAAAAAATAGTTCATTTGTTTGGTTATAATAATACTAGCTTATATCATGTACGATGCACAAATCGAATTGTTTTAATATTTTTTTTATATAATTTGAATATATTTTTATTTTTATAATAATAATTTAATTTTTATTTAATGTTATATGTATATATTTTATATAATATTTCATATACTTTATTTGTATTTTTATAGGATAATGTTTACGTGTTTTATTTAAAAATATGTTTCATTTAAGAAAATAATATGAAATTCATTTTAATTAGGAGACTGATGTTTAAAAATTAGGTTCATTAATAACTATACAATTAAAACAATTGAATATGTGTGTCAAATACTTTACCTTGCCTTGTACTAGTGCTTTTAGCTTCCCACTGGTACAAATGTGCGGTCAGTTTGTAATTTCTGTTTATTAAAAATGACCAATGTTTTATTTAGGGGTGAGCAAAACCGAACCCGAATCGAATAATATAATTTCGGTTCAGTTCAGTTCCATTTTTTTCAAAATTTCGATCTTTTCGATTTTTCGGTCCGGACCGAATTAAAGTTCAGTTCGGTCTGGTCCGTTAAAAAAAAATCGGTCCAGACCAAATAGATCGAATTATATATTATTTATTTTTATTATATAATATATATATATATATATATATATGTTTGATAAATGCAATTTTGCATTAATTATTGTATTATTGATTTATTATGTAACCTAAATATGAATATATTTGGTTTTATTTATATATTTATATTCATATTCCCTTAAAACTTCACCTTATTTAATTTTTTTTTTAAATATGAACCGAACGGACCGAAATATTTCAGTTCGGTTCGGTCTGTAATATACAATTGTTAAATATCACTCGCTTCATTCAAATATATCACTTTGGTCACTAATAGTTAGTTTGCCTCATTTTGCTCACTGACTTTGATTTTTTTTAATCAAATATATCACTTGGGCCACTATTATCCATGTGAAATGACAGAGTTGCCCGTGCAAATAAAAATAAAAACAATTTAACAAAAACGTAAAATTTACGAAATTGAATAATTTAAAATTTATGAAATTTAACAGTTTAAAATTTAAATAATTTAACAAATTAAAATTCCACAAATTTAACAATTTACGAAACTTAAAACTTAAAACAATTTAAGAATTTAAAATTATACAATTTTTAAATTCATGAAATTTATATTTTCTAGAAAAAATCAATAAATTCACTTCAATAAAAAATCAATAAATTCACTTTAATAAATATCAATAAATTTAATTAGGGTTTGAAACATATTTGCTTAATTGGTAAATTGTTTTTATTTTTAATTGTAGGGACAACTATGTCTTTTCAAGGCATATGATGTATTTGATAAAAAAATTTAAGACTCCGTTTAAGAGTGTGGTTGAAAACTGCAGTTTTGTGAGAAAAAATGCTGGTGAAAAAAATGTTATCGGTAAAATCAAATGATTGTTTGGTAATTTTTTTAATTTATGCATATTTTGAGATATAATATATAAAAATAACGTTTTTGGGAAGATTTAATGATGAAACTGATAGCTACTTCCTGCAAAAGTTAAAATCAATTTTTTCCAAAAATATGGAGAACATGTTTTTGCTAACAGCAACTTTTGAACTAAAAGCACTTTTTCACACCGCAGTTTTTATAATTTATCAAACACCTTTCAACAGATTTTCAACAAAAAGCTGTTGTAGCTGTCTGCAACAGCAATACCAAACGGAGCCTAAGTCAGTGAGTCAAACTAGAAGTCAATGGTCAAAATAATATATATGAATGAAGTGAATGATGAAATTGATATTTAATCCAATTCTTTTTCGAATTAATTTTTTTCTTTTGCCTATGCTGTTTCGATTTGATTTTATCTTAATTTTATGAAATTTCAGTAAAAAATAAATTTTAATTCGAATAATTACGTACTAAGCCCAAACCTTTTATAATATTTCATGACAAAAAACTAATAAGATTATAGCGGAGAATGGAGATTTCTGACGATGCACAGTACCGATTTCCGGCAACTTCTCTCGGGCGAACCAGCGTTCAGGAAGATGCAGCCCTGGTATGTCATTGATTTCAACAACTATAAATTATCATCATCTACTAATATTAATTTGCAATACAACGTCGCTTCTTCTAAATCAGAACCATATCAAAATCGAATCTCTACACCCAATGGATTACGTGGGCAAGTTCTTAGCCCAAGAATCAATCAACATGAAAGTTCTAGCCATACAAGTTAACACATTTCAACGTATACAACATTATTTAATACATTCATGTTTACCCCTGGAATGCATTTCATAATGTCGCTAGTCTTTCGATAGCTATGCCCCGCATATATCTAACCAAACAGATGAAAACACTGACTTATAGAAACTAGAGGCGAACATACTACTGATAGCTCACTCCGTCACCCTTTACAACTTCACCAATCCGATATGCTATATTTGTTGCCTCTGCATCGCCAAGTAGTCTAAGTGCTGCCTCCTGGCTAACAACTAGAACCATCCCGATTCCCATATTAAATGTCCGCCTCATTTCAGCATCTTCTATTCTTCCGGCCTTGTAATTGAAAAATAGATAGACAAATAGAATGGCAAGGAGAATATATATATATATATATATATATATATATATATATATATATATATAGGAGAGTGATCAATATAAAACTTTTATATGGAGAAAACAAGGAGACCTAGCTAATCACCGTTCATTTCTTTTTTCATCTAACGACTAAGATAATAGAAGGGTTAATTAGATTTATACTATATATATACTGAGAGGGTTATTTTGGAAATAAGCGTACACATATATTTATAGTTATCTATTATTTATGATAAGAAATAAAATCTATTTAAAATCATGTCATTTTTTGTAAGTAATAAAATCTTTTAATTGTGTATAATATATATAAGTCAACATATATGAAATAAAATAATATAAATATATTTTTGATTAATAATAGATCGTAGAGTTATTAGAAAAAAAATCCAACCAATTTATAAAAAAATTTCATTTTAACGAATTATCTTCCTTTTTTTCGAGTAAACCCAACCAATTTTAATAAACTATTACCTAAAATATTAATATTTACTTAGATTCTATTAAGTATTGTATTTTGTATTCTACTTAATACTGTATTCTAATATTTAAAATTTGATAGTTATTAATATTAAATTTCAATTAAAAGTTCTACTAAGCATTCTACTAAATATTTAAGGATTCTATAATCTATTAATATTAGAATTTTATTAAAGTATATTAAAATTATATAGATTTCACTAAGTGTTGTTATATATATAATTTAATTTATTTAAATTTACTAGTATTTATATTAAGATTCTATTAAGTGTTCTCTATTCAATATTTTATGCAAAAAATATATATAAGAATTCTACTAGATATTAATAAATTTAACATTATGTTTATTTTTTGTCTATTTTATTTGATTTGTTCTATTATTGAGTGTACGTGTCGAATTATTTTAAATATTATAATAAGTATTCTACTATATATTAATAGGGATTTCATTGGATTATTTAACATTATTAAGATTTCATTAGGTATTTTACTAATAATTCTTTTTATTATATTAAGATTCTACTGAATATTCTTTATTTTAATTAGGTAACTACTAAGTATTCTTTTAAATTTTTTAACTAGAATTCTACTAAATATTCTATATTATAACTACGATTCTACTGAGTATTCTATATTTTAGTTAAGATTCTACTAAGTATTATTCACACAATTAATTTTATTATAATTTTAATTAAAATATATTTTTATTTGTATTATTAATATTCTATAGAACATTATTATGTAATAGTAATACTTTATTTGTATTCCTCCTATTAAAGATTTTATTGTGTATTTTACTAGGTGTTTTAAAATTCTATTAAGTAATATATTTTGATATTAATATTTTACAAAATATTTTAATATAATGTTCGCTAGGATTCAATTGAGTGTTCTGCTAACAGGTCACTTTATTATATTAATATGTCATGAAGTATTCTATGTAATTTTATTAATAATTTTATTTAATAATTTTTTTTTACTGTATGAACCCGCAGCCGCTATCCTCTGAGTGCGCACCGGATAAACTCAATAGCCTGCAAACCAAGTGAATCAAGAGGATGATATGCCTCTGTTTAATCAACTAAGTCAACCCTTGCGGGCTGTTTTACTAACAATTCATTTTATTATATTAAGATTTCATGAAATATTCTCTATGTAACTAGGATTCAATTGAGGGTTCTACTAACAATTATTTTTATTATATTAAGATTCTATTGAGTATTATATATTTTAATTAGAATTCTACTAAGTATTCTTCAAACAATTAATTTTATTATAATTTTAATTAAAATATATTTTTATTTGTATTATTAATATTTTATAGAACATTATTATGTAATAGTAATACTCTATTTGTATTACTCCGATATAAGATTCTATTGCGTGTTTTACTGGGTGCTTTAAAATTCTATGAACTAATATATTCCGATATTAATCTTTTACAAAATATTTCAATATAATGTTTGCTAGGATTCAATTGAGTGTTCTACTAATAATTTATTTTATTATATTAAGATTTCAAGAAATCTTCTATGTAATATTTAATAATTTTATTTTAGTCTAAAATTGTACTACGTGTTTAATTAATTAAGATAGTATAAATATAAATATTCAAAATCAGTACAAGATTGGAATTTATGTTCAAATTTGATTGAATTTAATATCTCGATTGAAATGGTAATAAATTAGAATGATAGTTTCCTTTTTAGTTATATCATTTACTAGTAATCCATATAGTTTAATATTATTACAGTTTTGCCATTATTATTTTATAACATTAATTACATAGATTCTAATAAGATCAACGGTTTAGATTGTGTTCTCTAAGTTTTCTATCTAAAAGGTTTTCTCTAGATCTCTACCCATATATATATATATATATATATATATATATATATATATATATATATATGAACAAGTCAGGGGAGCAAGACACTACTTGTGGCAACTTTTAAGCGAGCCTGCAAGTTGAAACTTCAATGTTTGCCAAATTATTAATTGCTTCACACAATCCTTATTTTGCAAATGATGGAAATAAAGATACAGCAAGTAAAAAAAATAAATAGTAAAGATGAACATGCAATGAATCACCTTTTGTATCCAGTTAAAAACAGGAGGAACTACCCAAGAATCCTTAAAAATAACAGCTCCAAGACCTTCTGGAAACACACGAGGGATATTATCGGTAAAACCACCGCCCGTGATATGGGCAATCCCTTTGACACCACCCTTGCTAATTATATCAAGCACCTGATTTTTACCAAGTTTGATTATAATCTAGCAACGTCTAATTTATTAACATTCACAGTTACATGTAAAGCATAAATGAGTGGCAACCTGCTTAACGTATATAACAGTAGGAGCCATCAAGGCTTCACCTAATGTAACTGATTCACCGGGAAGATTGTCTTTCAACGAGAGCCCACTTCTAGCAAGGACCCTGTAGAGATGCACAGTGGAAAGAATAGAGTAAAAGCAATTAACACAATGTAATGATTTTACATGTATCAAAAAGGAGTTTAAGACCTTCTCACAAGAGAGAAACCGTTTGAGTGACTTCCACTAGATGGTAGGCCAATTAAGGCATCTCCATCCATAATGTTTTCCCCATTAATAACTGAATCCTTTTTTACGTTGCCAACCGCAAAACCACTAAGGTCATACTCTCCATCTGCATAAAAATCTGGCATCTCTGCAGTCTAAAGGACAAACAAACTTCAACTGAATAGATTTAGTCAAATTTCACATTTGCAAGCCTCAACCTAACACATTCGCATGCACACAAAACCCAATTATGAGTTTCTACATAAGACATGCAGCAGTTCACCGATTTCATCAAGTTAACATTGTTTTTTATAATAAGATAACCCTCAAACTGTGTAATCCACATTATTAATCAAGTAAACACAGTGTAAAGCACCAAGCAAAAAGATGTAATCATTTATTACTTGTACAAATATCTAACGGTTATACCTTAATCCGTAACATGTTTTAAGTGTGCCCACCATGAATTCTTACACGTGGCAGAAACACACACTATATACTGACAGAGTGGCAGTACTAAAGACTTCGATATACAGAAATTATTATCTCATACATAAAGTACCATGTACAAGTTTTAATGCATTACAAATCCACCCTTTGCAAACTAAACAAATGTGTAATTAAAATGAAAAAGCTGGACTAGTTTTAAGTAGATATATAGTCAACCCATTGATTAATGTGCACCACAAACAGCAGACTTGCACCATTAAAGTAGTTTCGAAGTACTATTGAGTAATAGAAGATACCTCTCCTCCTAAAAGAACACATTCTGATTGGTGGCATCCTTCAACAATGCCTTTTATAACCTGAATAATCATTAAACAAACATTAACAAGCTTATTTATGTATTCAAAGACAAAACAGAAAAGTGCAATCACGTCCCTAACCTTCTCAGCAAGATCAACATCAAGACGACTCGTTGCATAGTAATCAAGGAAAAATAAAGGCTTTGCACCGGAAGTAACAATGTCATTGACACTCATAGCAACCTAAAGGACAATGCAAAAGTAAACTATAAGGGATAAATTTTTGCAGAAAAATACACAGATTTAGGATTACTATTTACCAGATCAATCCCTATTGTGTCGTGAATTCCAGTTTCAAATGCTAACTTAAGCTTGGTTCCTACACCATCTGTACCGGCCACAAGATAGGAATCCCCTGCTCAGAAAAGGGGGTAACTATCAAAATCAGAATTCCAAAACTTTAAAGTCAAAACATTCAAAAATTACTGCTATTTTATCCATTGCACTACAAATTAAGAATATAAAAAGCCATGAGGATAAGTGGCAGCAGCATATCTCCCTTATTTTCTTGAAGTTCGTTTACAACAAAACCTCCATAAAATGATGCTTGGTAAATTAATAACCTCTCTAAAATAATATTTTTCTCTGGTTCAGACATGGGACAATTCAAAAATAGGGATTTTAATAAATATTATAATTTTGGGAAGATCACTGTGTAAATACATTGTCCCATCAACTTTGTAGATTGTGATTTTCTAAAATTAGATGTGTGCATATAAATATATATATACTCAAAAAAATGTAAACAAAAATATGTTTGTTTTTTCTATATATAATGTAGTTATGCATTTATATGATTAATATTTTATGATTCATTATCAACACAACTTTTTTATCAAGAAAATTGGTAGAGCTGATAACACATTTTACTATTTTAGTTGTATATTATTAGTGTATTATCTTAATTAATCAATACTTTATTTTCTTTTTTCATGCTTGGTTTGCATTTATTTTGGTTGTGCGGTTATTAGGAAGATTTCCTGTATTTGCTTATTGAAGGGAGAAAAACAGCATTAGAGTAAAGATATTGCGACAAGAAAGAATCAAGGGAAAGATGAGCAAGCACATAGTCACAAGTAGAGATGTTCAAAAATCCTAAACCCGAAATCCGATCCGAAGCCCGAAGATTTTCCTTGTAATGTTTTAGTATAAATAGGGAGTTAAGCCTCTTGTAAAAACAAGTTCTATTTTGATTCCTTGAAAGTTCAAATTCGTCCTCACTCTTCTTGTATGAATTCTTTAATTTATATCATGATTGTCTTGATGATACTCGACTAAAATCCCTATGACCTTATCGACCACACTCTAGTTTGGATCTAGTGATCCATAGTTAGTCTATTCCTTGAATTTTTGTGAATAACTTTCGACCAAGTCTCTTAATCGCCCTTTTGCCTTTTGTGCATGCCTACTCTATAAAAAAATTTTTTTGCACATAATCAAACTCTTCACTCGTCAAAGCAGTGCACTAGTAGGTCTGCCCTGTACAATCATATATATGACACAATTTCACTAAAAATTATTTTTTTAAATATGATGCAGCATAATATCAAACTTGTATTTGTTGAGTTGGAAAAGAACACTCTTTATATTAATAAATAAATAATTTATAGCTTATTTAATATCTCTCTAAAAATAATTAACATTCAGAGTTCAGATTTTAAAATTTTAAAGAGGTTTTTCTTTACAACTAATCAGGAACCACTGGGATTGAATGATACTTCATAGATCAATCATGACCTCGATGATGTGCAAGAAGGTAAAATTCTTATGGCATGTACTTCCAGTACTTTAATTAAAAAATCTATTCCCTGCATTGGTACAAAAATTTTATGTTGGACTTGTGAGGTCCATAAAAGTATAACTTACATATTATGATCAACTAAAAGCCAACAAATATATATGTAAACACACTTATAAGCAGGAAACACAACTTGAAAGCACATAAAACAATTTAAACTTGTGAGTTGTAAGATACATATCAGACCGAACTTTTCCCAACACTTCTATTCATGACTTCACATATATCAAACATTTACGAACTTGCAGTTCTAAGCACTTAGGGATATAACATAGATACTACTTTCCAGTTAAAACTTATACAAGTTGATACATACAGCTGCATACATTACAAATTTACAATCACATTAATATTATATAAGTGCATTTTATAATCAATATGGCACTAAGAAAGGAGGCTAATTATTCTTGTTTTCTGATGTTGAACATGATACCACATACTCCCAATAAATTTAAATTCATTATAAAGTCCAGCAAGTAAAGGAAAAAGTCAAGTTACCACATACAAAAAAGAGGGAGAAGAAAATACCAAATGGATAAAGTCCACCAAAGCCTCCTATTCCGGGGGCCATTTTTGCGATCCTTTTTACAAGCTCTGATCCAGCATCTATGTCAACACCGGCACTTTTATAAGTAATCCCATCCTCATATTTGTTGCTCTCATCCACATACATGTTTGAGATTGAGCACAAAATTCTACTGCTAACCTTTTTAGATCTTCTACATACAGATGTTTTATGAGCGAATGAATATGCAGAGCACCTATTTGGGAAGTGACGGGAAACAAGGACACGTAAATTTGCCACAGATGATTCTGATTTTGGACTAAAAGGGCCAAGCGATGTCATATTGCATCTTGCAAGCTCAACGCTTGCTCCAAAGGTCATGGTCATTGTTCCGGGACAGATTAAGGTAAATCTGTACAAGAATGATATTAGAAATCAAACATGATTTAGAAGAATCTTAAACGATATCTGTATACTGAACTTTCACCATCCCAAAAAAAGAGCCACATATTAAAATGCATTAATATAATTGCATCTAATGTTGATATATATTACAGTATAATATTTAAAGCTTACTAGTAAACATTCGTTATGTTCAGAACTCACATGACTAGCAGCCAACCCAAAAAAAAAGTTGGGGAACCCAAATATTGATAGATGATGACTTTATTTTGTTTTATGCAAATTAGCTATTGTAGTTCGTTATCCAATTATTGTAATGACTAACAAGACTGCTATAATTATTAAATAACCTTGCAAGTGAAATTCAAAAATAATACTGCAAAGAGAAACCATTCAGGATTGCGCAAATTATGCCCCAACCGAACAGTTTAAAGGTCTCGCTAAATATCGACTTGTAAAGAGAAACCAATCAGAAGTGCACATATTGTAAAGCCAAATGGAAATATGCCAGCAACATTCCTCACTTAAACTAGAGACTTTAAACTAAGATAAAAATGTTAACTTAAATTAAATGAGAATTTGTATGGTTTATTAAAACTTTTTTAATACATTAGAACTTTATTTATGGTATGGAATCTTGTTTTGTGTATTAAGAATTTTTTTGTTATAATATCTTGATTAGTTATGATATCTTGTTTTATGCTATGTGATAATACTCTAACATATACAAATATATTACTGCAAAATATGTGCACTTCAATGGCATGTTATTTCTGAACAGCTCAAAGGAGGTAAAAAAGTATGTAATCACTTTAACATCATGCTTGCACTAGTATACTTACATTCTGTAACCATTTGTTATAGCTTTTCACATGTAGATATAGTTGCCCAAACCCTAAATTGTTGGCAGCTGGAACTAAAAAGATAGTTGGTTTAGTGATGCCAACAAAACAGGCAGCACGCAGCAACCACACTTGACCGGACAAAAGAGTGAAAAGACCAGTAAAACAATCAATGATTCCCAGAGTAATGTATTATAAGTTATATTCTCCTACTCAGAAACCATATTACACTTCAGGACCAAAGAAAGAGAAGGTCAAGGGAATAGATAAAAAGTGTCTTGTGAATACATAAAGGAAAAAAAAGATCTTCCAATTAATGTAATTTCAAACAAATGTTTTGAGTTTTTCAGCTTTTGATTGTATCAATCCATATTTCTCAATTTATAGTGGGGAGGTTTATGACGGGTGCTAATAACAGGTTCACACTAGTATCAGGAGGTTTGTATAACATGTGGATATCTATAGGGAAACAAAGAGTTTACACTGACAAGTACCTCATATTTAAAAGGGATGGAGAAATAAACACCCAAACAAATAAAATGGAAGAACAACGCAATATTTTATACTATACATCACATTAATTTCAATCCTATGATCTATGAATATATAAATTGTTTCATACTTTTTTTTCATGTGGTTCATCTCTTCATCCTTTTAAACCCAAAGTAATATTCAGTTTCCACACACTCTTTGTCTCTCTAAATGTACTCTTAGAACAACCCTCTGCTGTGAATCCATTAATAGCCCCCGTCATAAATCTACCCAGTGTAAATTAAAATAAATGAATACATACAATCAGAAGATGGAAAATTTAAAACTATTCAATTATATGTTAATCAAAAGATGATTGAAGTTTTTAGATAACACTTTTATAATCATTCCTTTAACCTTTGGTTTTCATTGGTCTCGTAGCAAAAAATGGTCTCTGTGTAAAAAAAACAACTTAGAAAATGGTACTGGAGTCATTATCCATTTTTTCGTCTTCCATGCGGGCAAGTGCTACCGCCGCCTACTTTCTTGGTAGTACCACCTATCTTTTGGTGCTCGCTACAAACATTTCCTGATTTTTCCAAGTATATCTATTTAGAGCATCTCCAAGAAACTCTATATCTTGGCTCCTAAGTCAATTTGAAAGATTGGGTGATAATAGTGCTTCCTGAGCCTCTTAGTGGCTTGTCAAATCATTAAGAGCCTCTCTTCCTTCTTTTTTTCTAAAGAGCATCATCCCGTTCTTAAGTCATATTTTATCGTATATTTCATAAAATTACTATCTTTCTCCCTCCCCTTTCTTTTGTATTTGTGTATTTACAGTACTTCTAATAATAAAAGAAATAAATAAGAAGTGGATATAAAGAACATTGTTAGAGATGGACACCCTGTATAATATATTCAGAGAGCAAACTCTTGGAGATGCTCTTATGAAGATACCTACGAGACAAACGACCACAACTTTATACACAAGAATTTAGTCGGGCAGGAATGCCGTTAAAGTGGATACTTTTCCTACATTTGAGCCATAGAGAAGTAAATATAAATATAGTTCAACAAAAATGTAGTTAAACAGAATTGTTTGTAAATCCAATCTAATAGCATAGAGAAACTAACATTGATACATCGCTATACCGAATACATTACTGAGAAAAATTCCACCTAAAAGGTTGACATGTTATTTGCATGAAATTAACTCTATGTTTTGAGGCATCCAATTACGAAACAAAGCAATTCACACACACAGGCTGATGAAATCAAAGCAATGATAAATTAACATGTGTTACTTGCAATATCATAATAATCAAAATTGTATAAAATTAACAGAAAATGCAGGGGAAGTAGCGTATATAGATACAAATATAAATCACATACCGGAGAAAAGATTGGTGGGGTGAAGCGAAAGATGTGCGGAGGGTTTAAGCTAGGGTTTTGTGGCTCACTTTTGAGAAAAACAAGAATGAATGTCACGATTCGGCAGGAAAATGCGTCACAATCCGTAACAATAACAATGATTCTAAATAGCACTCCAAAATTTGTGTGGCGAGTTGGAAAGGGGTGAAAACGCTATTTCGTGTAGCGTTTTATACTTTTTTTAATTTTTTCCGGGGAAAAACGTTATTTTATCTTGGGTTCTGGGTTCAAAACGCAACTTAAAATAGCGTTTTGGGGAGATTTTTTTTTTAAAACGCTACATAATGTAGCGTTTTGGAGTGCTATTTAAGACCATTTTTTTAGAATGTGTCATTTAGAACATTTTCTCCCCAAATTATGACATATAGCCAACACCCCTCACTTTTTCCCTTTTACTTTTAAATTTTTCAAAGTAACTCATTGAAGTGGACAAAACTATCCACTTTAACCGCGTCATTGAGAGTGCCAATTTGGCTAAAACTAACGGCATCTATTCTCATTAAGGGAATGAGATTTAGTAATGACATTAATATGTTAAATGAGACTCATTTGAGTTTAGTGAAATATTTGATATATTTGATTCATTTTAATGAGTTACTTGATATTTAACTCTATTTTAAAAGAAACAGTAAAGTAAAAATTAAAAAGCGGGGCACTTTATATTACATTTATTTATTATTGGGTTGTTTTTATTTTGATATATTATATACATGCATTATATAGTAGTACTGTGATTTTTGTGGCTGTTTATTTTATATTTTTATGCATTATATTGTATATGGCTACAGGATATAATTCATCCAATTAGTTGAATTAAAAAAAATATTTTAGTTGTAGTTGGTAATCGATTTCTTTATATACATGAGCTCTCTTTAGATGCAAAAGTTTTTTTAATTGATAAATAATTTCGAATTTAGAATCATCTTAAAATTTATATAATCTTAATGGAGAAATAGAATGTTGATACCAAATCATATCACATTACTAATTTGGATTTGTGTTATTTTCAAAATATTATTTCAATAAAAGTTAAGTTAGATTCAAATTGGTTTTAAGTATTCAGAAGCTGTTTGAATTGTTCATGTGATTTATTATGTAAGAAATAATTTGATCCCATTAATTTGAATGCAGTTGTAATTTCAATCAATGAAATTATTCATCCATACTTACTAGTTCATTTGCCATCACTGGGTAGGCTTCCACAATATGACAATTGTAAAACAGTTTTCAGTTTTGCCTGGTTACAAGTAATATTCTCATTATCATTCAATTACTTAAAGAACAATGCAGGGAGGACAGTAGTTATATTCTCACATCCTCTCCTAGTCAAAAAAACAAAGGACTCGATAATTTCAGCTTGCTTCTATTTCATGTCCTCACTAATCTAAAATTAGGACCTGCTGCTGCAGGAGTATTACAAAGTTAAATTGGACTGTTGTAGTCTGATTAAGCAAATTTTATAAATTCTAGAGATTACACTATTCAACTTCAGTCTGTTAAAAAATGGAAGTTTTTAGATCAAAAAATACATGGCCTATCTATATTCTACAGTGCCAAATCGCAATTAGTTACAGGTCAGCAGAGAACTCTTCCAATGAAGGATTCAGTTTATTTTCTTGCTCTGATTTCAAGTCTACTGCAATATGTTGGATTGCTGCTGCATCTTCTTTCTCACTTTCATCAGCTCTTTTCTGTAATGGAACTGAAAATACTGATGGATCATTACTTTCTACTGCTTCAGAGTCCGTATCTTCGTCTTCGAAATTATAGGGGAAATTGGTCTCCATTTGAGCTGTGTGTGTCATGTTATTGCTTTCATATTCCTCCTCCTCATCATCATCATCACTGTCGTAGATTTCAAGGAAGGCATCGTCTCCTTCCTCCTAAATATTGACATTAAAGCAATGGAATAAGAACCAGCTACACTGGAATGGAAGATAGATTAACAAACAGCAGTTACCTCACTGTCTTCATCTTCTGTAGGATAAGCGGACTCTATTTTTTTATAAAATTCTTCATCTCCATGATCTTTGACAATTGACATGTGATCCTACAAGGGGAATATTGTATATTAGAATGAGAAAAGTGGTGAACTGTTAACCATAACAAGAGATAAAAGGGGCTTACAATTTCTGAACGTAGGGCATCAACTTTTGTTTGCAAAGTTAAAATATGATTTAACAGCGCCTGTTTGTCAAAATAATGTAGCACAGGTCAGTATCTTGTTTCAAGAAATTTAAGGTAAAGCATGGTGCAGAGCTCGGAAATTGCATTTATGCTAAAATCAAATGAACTGACTGATACAATATGGTGCCATTTCTTTTCAAGAATTAATTCGTGATTTTGATGTTTTAGGTGCTAAAACTATGTAGCATATGATGACATGCAAACTCTACATACAATTTGGTGCACCATCTCCACCATAAAGAATTTGTGAAGACTGAGATGATACCTCACGCCTTTGAAGCTCAATCGAACGAGCCAATGCCTTTCTCTTTGTTAAAAGATTCTTTGGCCTCAGTGCAGGAGGTCGCTTATATTCCTTACCCCGAAATACTACTACAGCATACCCCTTAGAAACTTTGTCAACCGATACTAGAACACCACCACTTTCAGCTTCAAGAGATAATGCAATCTTCTTTACATGCTCAAAATTCTTAGTATTCACAATGATCTTTACCAATTCACGATATTTCCAATGCAAGTGCATGTTCTCCACTGTACCATCAAAAACTCCACGCCTTCCTGAAACAAGAACACCTTAGTTTCACACTTGAGGAAAAAACAAAACTATTGTGGCAAAAAAGAAGTTTCTTACCAAGTAGTAAAAAGGCTTTCATCCTCAAACCAAGCTTGCGAAACATGAACCTCTCTTCATCAGTTATGCTTCCTGGGTCAGCAGGACGATCTAATGGATTCAGAAATGCCTCCACCTTAGATAAGTTTCGCTCTGCTTTCATTAGCTTTCTATCCGCCTGTAATGCCATGGTCTCTCCAAAGTCAGGACATGAAAAAACTCCAGAAAAGAGAATTCCATTGGTGCACAAACACACTTCATTAGATAGTATTCTATACTAGTACTTGTTTGGTGAAAGAATATTGACTGACAGGAGAATGTTAACAATTTGGTTATGCTTTTTAGTAGAGTAAGATGCCTTGGCTATGTTTTTTAGGAGAATAATTTTCTGTACAACTGAAGCTTTTTGAGTCATAACTGGCAGCAAAATGTGGTTTACTTCATGTTTAGGATACTTCACAAGCGAATTAAATTTGTCATTCTTACTCAAATAACATGCGATACACTACTCATTCTGCTTGAATTACATAGCAACCCATTTAAAGAACTTAAACAATTTAAAGATTCGCAAATAGAAAGCAAATATGCAGTCATGCCTGAAGGATAGCTAAACTTCAAAAAAGAAACAAAAAAAGTTACACTCAAAATTGATACTAACTTAACGCTTTACGTAGATAAACAAAACACTAATTATCATAGAAATTACTGCTCTATATTTTTAATATACATGAACCATATTGACTTTCAAAATCAATTTGACTCATCTCCTAGTTCCTAATTGATACATCTATTAGTATCCAAAAGTAAAGGTTAACAATTTGCAGACAAAAGAGGTGAACACATAAAAAGAGAAATGCTGTTCTTGATGCAAAGTTACTAGAAATGTTTAACTACATGATGTGCCATGTGAGATGTGCAATCCACCCAAGACGATAAGTCCACCCTGCTAACAGAGGTTAAAAATTTATAACCCATAACTTTTTCTCTCTCCCTGACACCAGTCTGGCCACTGTAGAACCACACCAGAACCTAGACCTCCCTGAATATCGTGCTCACCTCTACCATTCAGACAACCTCAGTAGTCTCTCTACTCGTGCATCATTTCATTTCCATGCTTAATTTAATGAAGTCCATCTCCAACATGGGTCATAACTCACACGCAGGTCAGCTGTGGCACCTCGTGAATCACAACATCTCTAGCATCCAATTCTCTCTCAGGCCTCCCCTAAAGGACACCTGCCCTAAACATTTGAGAACTACCTCTCACCTCCACCTCAGTGAGTTGGTGTTAATATCTTCTCCAGTACCACCATAACTTGTTGTCACTGGAAACAACTAACAAGCTTACTATCACAATTACTCCAGAATAAGTAATAACTAATATTATCTATTTTGGTGATCTTTTTCCTGAGACCGCAAACTAATCAAAACTTTCTGATTGGATGCCGCAAACTGCAGACTATCTAGTGGAATTCTGCCGGATCTTGGCAGGCTTCAAAACCAAAATACACAATTATTGCAGGTAGAACTCTGTGTGCTTCTTGCAAGACATGAATATATGAAGGAGAATAAGAAATGTGAAGTGGTGTAACGATATGATATAGGCACGACTGGGGAGCATAGGGGAGAAGGGAAACCCGAATTACAGATAGAGTGGAAGTTACAGGAATCTGAGTTTTGCATCCTATCTTGTGGTTTATTTAGTCCTATGTGGTTTAGCCATCTCACGTGCCACTCATTAAGTAATTTTCTTTTGTAACTTTGTAGTAGAAGTAGCATTTCTCTTAACAGAATTGAATCTAATATAAGTCGGAATTACTTTTCCAAGGTCTGATGATCATGCACTGTTGATTAGGGTTTTACTTGAGCTTAAAATGGATTCACATTATTATATCTGATAGAAGTAATCTGCACATTATTATATCTGATAGAAGTAATCTGCAAAATGACTCGAAGATCATTATATATCTCTAACTTTTTGATAGACGGCTAAGCAACTTCCCGAGCAGTTAAAGACCACAAAACACAATTAGCAGGAATATGAAAACTCGGCCAGAGACAGATAGGAAACTTACAAAAGCAAGCTTTTTTTCAAGCTTCTTGACTAGGTTGGCATGCCTCGCAACTTCTGCTTCTCTCATAACTTTTTCCTTGTCCTTATCATCTAGAATCTTTCCCCACCTAGCATTTGCATCCAAAGTTTCTTCAAGAGTACCAGCAGTTCCAGAACTATCAGTTGGCTCAGTCATTGGTGTATAAAATGTTGATGCCCTTAATCGTGCTTGTTCTTCTTCATCCTGCATGGCCTTTGCCAGCCTCTCATTTTCTAATAATGCTTCAGCAACTTCGGGTGACAGAAAATTTTTTCCTCTGTAGAATACTAAGAAGTCCTTGTTCCTGGAGAGAAGTATGCCCCCTGTTAATTTCTGCACAGATAATCACATTTCCAAATAAATTGTGAAAAATTATTTCATCTATTATATGCTTGATTAGTATTTCAAGTAAATTTATCCCTTCAACAACGAATTCCTATTATTAAATCCCGAGACTAAGTCCATAACTATGTTTATGGAGTTATCAATGAATAGAATAATAGGCCATGTATCACCATAAGAAATATGTTACTGCGAACAAGCTATCACATTAGAGGAACTTTTCTTCTCTAGCTACCTAACCTCTACTAAACTATAACACGTTTCCTAATCCAAATTAAAATATGATACATTACAAGGCTTTATATCCCTATTTATATAAAAGCTAGACTACTTTCCTAGTCCAAATTAAACTTAAACAGATAACACATTAACTTAGATAGTTACTAGACAATTATCTTCTAAGAATAAAGATAATAGATCATTTCCTTATTAATTGGCCTCCCCGAAAAAAATCTTGAAATAGTATATTTCAATACATAATTAATCACTCTATTAGTTTTGTTGACAATAGGTACAAACAATATATAGCATATGAGATTATATTTAAGGATCAAGTCATAAAATACAACTTTTCCCCATACCCGATGAGTAAATTTATTACCTTAATATCTTCGGCCATTCTCTCACTTGTAGTTAGTTGTACACCTCGTTTCAGAGCAATCTTTGCAATTGAACTTCTTTCCCATAACTTGATTATGGCCACAGCCAAACCTTGATGCTGCCTGCTTCTACCTGGTTTTGCGAATAAATCTCTTCAGAAGAGCTTAAAATAATGCCCTTGATGAGAAACTGCATTTTATAGAAGAAATTAGCAAACCTAATGCAAAGTGTGGGGAAAGAGTTCTTGCAAGCCTTCGCAAAGATGTTGCTTCCTTCCCTCCAAGGGTGGATCTCACTCCATAAGGAAGTAATCTGAAAGGAGGCTTGTAACCTGGAACTGTAGCAGGGAGTAAATCTGCATCAACAGGTAAAGGATCAGATCCAGGCCAATCTTCATACCTAGGTCCCAGACCATCTAATAGCAGGTCTACTTCATCCTCGTATTTTGTTTCCGGCAATGCATCTGGACTTTCTTCCTTTGGAGCACCTACTGCTTCTCTTTGGGGAACCCACACATCTTTTGAAGGACCAAGTTCATAAGTCACACGTTTTCCAATTGCTGTGGAAGAGGGTCCCTGCAGATATGCCTTCTTGTTGTGCATATGTTTGCTCTGTTGTACCGAGGGATCAACATAACTTACACCTCTATAAAGAGCCACAGCACTGCCAGACCTCCAAATTACCAAACCACCAGTTTTTCTCTGAATAACATATAATCGTGATCAATGAAAGGCTTGAAAATTGCATGTAAAAATTATGTCAACAAGTACTAGACAAATAAGTGAATTTTCAATGATGATCAACTTTCAAGGCAGGAAGCTCAAAGCATATATAATTTATATTACACAAAGCTAAATCATATTCAGAAATAATGAAGTAAACATACCTTTAAATATTGTAAGAATATTGTGGTAAAATAGCTTAATCATCAACTTATTAAATTAAAAACAACTTCATTTATCCATCTTGAAGAATTAAATTCAACAAATGTTAATTGTTATATTATTAAGAGACAAGACAACAAAGCTTTGCTTAGCTAAACTCATAACCAAGATAAGATACAGTACTCGTAGATCATCTTACAGCTAAAAGTAAGTGGTGTTGGTTATAACAAACTCTAATGGTTTACTTTATCTAGCGAACTTGATAACCACTTCTCATTTCTAAAGCACACATTTTGTACCACATGTTAAATTTACCTACATTCTTCAATCGTCAAAATTCAAAGTAATTTCTCAGTCGTCATCTTCGTAGATCAACCACTAGTATATTCTATATCTACAAGATGAAATTTTTTTAACACAATAAAGGGAATAGGAAAGATACTCACCTCCAAAATCTCATGTGTTCGCTTCATATTAAGTGCAGGCGGCCCTTCGATTTTCAATCTCACAACCTCCGCTGATTTCCACTTGTCATGAATAGAATCAACAACTAATTTTGTAACACCTGCACCACCAATCCTCGTCCTATTTTTTGTTCTCGTAGCCAAATTCCTCAACCTCCTCAACTCTGAATCCGGAAGTGTCATTTCAGCCAAAGACGTTTTACTTTTTTGTCTAACCGAATTCCTCCCTTCATCACTAGGCATCAACTTTTCCCACGGAAACCTAACATCTCTACTACCTCCACTCACATGTTCCATCCCCAACGGCGAATCAGGAGAAAATCCCCCACGCGAATTCGGTAACATTCCCTCCTCCACATAAAATATATCCTCAATAGACCCTTTTTCAATAACTCTATCACCCACCTCTTTTTTCTCCTCAACATCATCAACATACCCAAACTTCTTCAATCTCCTCACAATCTTGTCCATAGTACTACCATTATCACCATCACTACCCCCCTCATAATCCGAATACGACGAGCTCTCACTATTTCTATAATACAACACTTCTTGTCTAGCTTTAGGCCAATTCTTTTTGTGGGTATCATTCCAATCATCTAACCATCTACTACTACTACAAAATCTTGCATTATTCAAACCAAAGTTTGCACCTTTATTTCTAAACAACACACTACCCTTATTTTCTTGATTTATAGAGCTACAAATAACAAAATTACACCTTTTTTCAAGAGAATAATACCTTAAAAATCTCTTGGGAGTACACAGATGAAGCTTAGCTAGTGATGTTTGAAATGAGTCTATAAAGATAGTAGAAGTTGGAGTTAATTGAAGACTAGGAATTACAAGAGCCATTTTCACTCAGAGTATATATATATATATATCATATGTACATGTGATATATACATACACAAGTATTTTAAAGATGAATGGTTATAGCAGGATATGAAAATTGGTGAAGAATTGCACAGTCCCGGTTGAAGAAATTGTGGGTTTTGTCAAGTTTTAGCTCAAATTATCTTCACATACAACACAGATACGCTATTCATGTACATGTATGTTTTATTTATCGACTAGATAATTTGCAACTCGACCGGTCATAATAAAATTAGTTACAGTTTGATAAAAAAAAATTAAATAAAAGATTTTTATTTGCATTGAAAATTATGAAAAATAATTTATCAAGATATATTTTTATATACACATTAAAATCTATGTTATATTATTAAAATTGAAATATTAAAAATTTAGTAGTCGATAATTGATTAGTATTTGGACCAAATAGTTACTTAATTAATTGATCTAATTTTTAAACATTAATCTCTTAACTAAAATATATATTTAAACAAATAAATATTAATCTCTTAAGTAAAACACATTTCTAAATAAATAAATATTAATCTACTAACTAAAACACATCTCTAAATAAACACACAAACATTATCTTTTCAAAATATAAATACAAATAAATTGTATAAAAATATTTATACATATGACATTAAATAAAATTTAAAAATAAATTCCAATCATATAAAAGTTTGGTAACCGGTTATTGATGGCCAAGTAGTCACTTAATTATTGAGTCTAATTTTTAAACATTAATTTCTTAATTAAAACACTTCTCTAAACAAGATAAACATATATTATTCTTTTAAAATACAAATAAAATATTATATAATAATATTTATACATATAATATTAAATAAACTTTTAATTATTATTGTAGAAATAAAAATAAATTTAAATTATATAAAAAAAATATTAAAATAATTCGTTCCGTGTATCTCACGGGATATAAGTACTGATATATATAAGCTAAAAGAATAATTAATTTGAAGTGATATTCGGCATCACTTTACTCTCATTGATTATTATTGTGAGTTGTGTGATCTTTAACTACTCTATCTTCTTACCATTCTAAACATCCTTATGTTTTGTACTATAAACCCCTTACTTGTGTTGGGCCTGGTGCACTTATGTGGTTATGGTTTTATTAAACCAAAAAAAAATGAAATAAAAGAATCAGTGTAATAAAAAAATAGCCAAGTGCAGTAGAAGGAAATAAGAGGGCGAGACAAAACGTTTTTCAAGGTTTTTTTTACAAAAGACTAGGGTGTATCTCAGCAACAATAAAAGCTCAACAGTTGAAGATTGTATCTTGCATTTCCATTTGTATTGCTTCAAACCGGTGAGAATATTTAAACTTTAGTTTGATGTATATGAGTGAAATCCACGTTTATGTGGAGAATATGATGCTTTTATATACTTCTAATCAGGGGCGGATCTAGTAAGGGCAGATGGACACCTAAATTTTTTTTTTATGAAATTTTATCATTAAAACTTTTAGAAAAATATAGTCACATACGAGTGTTCCCTCCAAAATTAAAATTTATAAGAGTGTGCTCTCAAAAATAATCAGATACCCCCTAAAAATATTTTCTGCATCCACTCGTGCCTCTAATATTATCTAATAAAGAGAAACTCGTGTAACCCATTATTTATAGTGCAAGTTTTTAGTGTGGGTGATTTACCGTCACTAGTGGTTTTTCTCTTTACATTAGATGGTTTTCTACGTAAAAAATCTGTGTTGTCTTCTTCTTTGTTGTTGCTATTTTCTTTTCTATTGCTGCAATTTCTGGTGTTTGCTGATTTTGTTTATTGATTTGTGCATTATTTTATTTTTACTCATAAAGAGGTATTACAGAGTGTAGTTGTAGAGAGCTTTATTGTTTTACTGATCTTGTGTTTCTAATAGCTGAATTGTTACACTCTTATTCCCTACATTTTGTTTGTTCGTTTTCTGGCATCAAAATATTTCACAGTGGAAATTATTTGTTGATGTTTGTTTTTGCATATAAGTTTAGGACCCTTGTTGGTATTGTTCTTGCTATCAACAAGAAGACCATCTGATTTTTTTAACAGTCGTGCAACACTTTTTTGTACATTTTTTTTCACAACACAACAATTTTGAATTATAACCCCAAATAGAGCTTAAATGAATTTTGCTATCAGGGTTTTGTAAAAATTTTGTATCATATTTTTACTATTGGGGTTCTTTTGTTTTTTTATTCATTTAAATAATGACTACTTAATTTTTTGGAAATGAGCAAAACAAAAACAGTCTATATTTCTTTTTTGGTGTCTCTCAGCTTTAAAAGACAAAAACCAATTGAAGATAATACCCATCAGACATTATGAAGATGCAGTTAGTTGAGGAGGCTCAAGCGAACAGGAGAATAGTTATAATGAAAGTAAATAAAAAAAACTTTTACAATTAACATGTACTCCTACAGTGAAAATAGTGAACTACGACGATATATGTGAAGGGGTGATGGTAGTCTTTAGCACATGTACTGTACCTAACTTGTATGCATGCAGCATGCTGGCCTGCTGGGAACTGTAAGTGAATATGGCTGAAAGTTCTATGTTATCAATGTATCCACCCACTACTCTGAACCCTCTAGCTTCAATTACGCCTGTGCAGATACTTTCGACCATAAGAAAGTACCATGACGAAATTCTCAGCGGAGTCTCCCACTTTTGCTGAATATTTTTCTGAACTCGACATCGTTTTCAACCACAAATCAACTACTGCATGTAGCTTCAAGTTGGAAGGAAGAGGCGAATCCCCCAAGCTGATCTCCACCTATTTTATACCAAATTTCATTAAACAATCAGAAATGCTATTTTACAGTTTGTGCAGCATTCCACCTATTATCTAAATTTTGTGATATATGATTAATGCAATAAAACACTGGACACTGGATATTTTAAGTTACCTCATCTTCACTATCAAGGTCCAGTTTTTGCAAAAGGTACTTCTTGATGGACGAAATTGGTAGAGTAGCATCCCTGTGACACAGATAAAGTGAAGAATATTACAGAATCTGCAAGATGGTGATTATACAGAAAGAACCAGATAATCGTAAAGCTCAATGGAAACTAAAGCCCTTAAGAACATATGCCAATACCTTTCATGGTATATATTTTTCGGCACAAAAATGGACTACTTTCTATATTAATATAGATGATGTTAATTAATAGTATTTAGGACATAAGTAGACAAATAAAAAAAACTAAGAAAAAATAGTATTTAATTAGGAAGCTATGAGCTACATAGTAACAATAGTAACTCACTTAATCATAGTGTAGCAGCGGGGAATCTGTGGCAGCGGTTCTCCTTCCCTACAACCATAAATCATAAGCAAAAGTAACAAATATGTAACAGGGCTATAATATTAAACCAACCAAATTCTCTTAGGAGGTGTATAAGCTCACTGGTTAGAAGAAACTAAGGAAAGCCAAAATGGGGCTACTCTTTTTGCATGTTGATTGCTTGCAGTATCAGCAACAGTTTGTGCACGGAAATTTATTCCTTGTGCTCCATCCGTCCGTTTGGTCCAACCCCAATTCTTCCTTATAGGGCTCGTAGAAACATCACAGCTTCTCAAGTTCTTTCCTGAGCTCTTGGCTTCATGTTTGAAAATATTCTTAGCCTTACTGGATTCAACTCCCTCTGTAGCAGTTTTATCATAGTTAATGTTTTTTCTTCTGTTAGAGATTTTAGCAAATTACTCGCCAACTCAATTGGCTTGTCACTTTTTCGAGTTCTCTCTCTACCTTTTCTTGAGGTTTGTTGCTTAGAGGACTCCGCAGCAGAATTTTTTTGCAGAATCTAGATAAAAGCACAATCAACACATCAACTAGAGGTCTACATAAGAGTACAAAGGTCACATATAATTGACAAAAATATTGGAGAAGTATGAATCCACATACAGACACACACATATAGAGAGACTGACCTCCTGATTATTATGAGCAGATTTGTTTAAATTCATGGTCAATCTTGAACCCTCAAGGTGTTCATCCACTGATTTATGTGGATTGGCAATGGGCGAATCTGATCCTTGATAAGTAAACGCCTTTCTTCCATTTGCTTTTCTTTTTCTACCGAAAGAATAAGGACCTCGTACGTTTCTTTTGTTCACCAAAGAAGTGAGACGCCTCTTTTTTCTTGTAGCAGGCGACGGGATAGATTGCTCTGCTTCTCCACTTGAAAGCTTATCATCAACCTTCACTGCCTGTCCTAGAGAAGGTGCAATTGTTGCTCTAATTGAGCTCCAGATGTAGTCTGGCCTGAAATTATACTGTGGCATATAAGAAAATTTGAACAATTTCTCACATTCATTGTTATTTTTCACATGACACAAGAGTTAAATATGTAATAATGTTGTTTACAATTAATGAATGTGTGTGTGGAAAGATAGATAAATTGATAGATATTCATTGCAACAAACCATATTATATCTCACAACCCCCCTTCAACTGCTTCATTCTATGTACTACTTATCTCACAGTACAGTAGTTTTCGACAACAATCCCAAACGGAGCCTTAATGTGTTATTTTGGACTTCAATAAAGGAAGGTTTGTACTCTTTTTTTATTCAGGTTAATAGAAAGCAAAATTTATTTACCGTAGCTTATCCATTGGTATACTACCAAGATAAACGCTGCACACAGGACAGTTATTCAAATTTTCTTCTTCTATCTTCTTGCATATGCACCTGTTGCAAACTGATCGAGGAAACTAAGATGAGAATCAGCAAACTATGAAATTTATGACAAGGAGAACAATAAGTGTCAATAAAATAATGTTAAAGAAACAAGAAACGTATGCGATCATTATTTTTATGAAGACGTAATAGAATTTTTAAAGAAGCCCCGTGGTAATGCTATTAAGTTGTCACTCATATAAGTGAAATGCATTTGAGACCTATTAGTGAAATGCACCTCATATGAACTCTTTCCTACTATAGCTAACAGTAAAGTGTATAAGAGAAACGGAATGATAAATTCTTCCGGTTATTGAAGTTAAACTGCAGTAGTGACCATAAGAAGTTAACTTTCCATCAACTCAACAATATATTTTCCCTGATATTTAAGTAACTCTTTAATTCTTGAAAACATATAATATAGTAAGATTCTGATTGAAGGCTAGAAACATGAATATGCATAATATATGCACACAAAAACACTCAGACCAAAACGGTCTAGGACAACTATATATACACAAAAATTTACGTTAAAGCGAGAAAAAATTTGAACACACAAAAATAAGTTAAAATTTTTGTATAGCTTAAATTTTTGAATTTTTTAAGGGAAAACATATTATTTTGTAAGATCCGCTAGACACATACATATCCATCGTGCACACAGAAACACTCACATATATGAAGGCACTCTGTGATGCTAACAGGATCATTGAAGATGTTGTTGCAGATGGAGCATGTCAACAGCTTAGCCATATCTTCTTTCCTAACTCGAACAGTTACAGGATCATTGTTGCTGTTGTTATTGTTGATTGCCATCTTCGTAATTTTTTACCGTCCCCTCACACAATTTGACACCTACTGTCACAGTCATTTTACAGTAAAATAAAATTTTACTTTAAAGTATCCACCACCCCAGTATATAATACCATGATATAAAACGTGTTTATGAAATTAAAAAAAGTTTAAGAATAAATTACCGTTCTTTTTCTCTGTTCTGCAGATCTTCTAAGGTGAGGTGAGGTAGGTTGGGAAAAGTCCTCGGCAAGCACCATTCCGTTTTTATAGAGAGAAAGACGCATTTTGAATAAAGCGGTGACGAAGATTAAAATATATATAAATTGAAAATATGGTAAAAATAATAGTGCTCGAAATCACAATTAAATTGAGGGACACCAAATATATTAAATGAAATATAAAGGGGAAAATTGCCTGAAAATTCCGTGCATTATGTGTGTGAATGACACATATCTTCTATACATGTACAGATGCATTACACGTGCAAAGAATATATCTCTTGATAAATATCATATGAGATAGGTTGGGGGGAGTGTGATTTTGAATAAAGAGGTAACAAAGATTAAAATATAAATTGAAAATATGGTAAAAGTAATAATACTCGAAATCACAATTAAATTGAGGGATGCCAAATATATTAAATGAAATATTAAGGGGAAAATTGCTTGGAATTTTTGTGCATTGTGTGTAAAAATGACACATATCTTCTATACGTGAACAGAGATGCATTACACATGTAAAAAATAAATCTCTTGATAAATATCATATGAGGTAGGTTGAGGGAAGTGTGATTTTGAATAAAGAGGTGACGAAGATTAAAATATAAATTGAAAGTATGATAAAAATAATAATACTCGAAATCACAATTAAATTGAAGGGCACTAAATATATTAAAAGAAATATAAAGGGGAATATTGCCAAGAAATTTTGTGCATTGTATGTGTGAATGACACATATATTCTATACGTGTACAGATGCATTACATGTGTAAAGAACAGATCTCTTGATAAATATCATATGAGATAGGTTGGGGGAAATGCGATTTTGAATAAAGAGGTGACAAAGATTAAAATATAAATTGAAAAAATGGTAAAAATAATAATACTCGAAATCACAATTTAATTTAGGGGCACCAAATATATTAAATGAAATATAAAGGGGGAAATTGCTTTGAAATTTTTTGCATTGTGTGTGTGAATGACACATATCTTCTATACACGTGTAAAGAATATATATCTCTTGATATATATCATATAAGGTAGGTTGGTGGAACTGCGATTTTGAATAAAGAGGTGACGAAGATGAAAATATAAATTGAATATATAGTAAAAATAATAATACTCGAAATCACAATTAAATTGAGGGGCACCGAATATATTAAATGAAATATAAAGAGGGAAATTGCTTGAAAATTTCGTGCATTATGCGTAAAAATGACCCATATCTCCCATATGTGTATAAATGCATTACACGTGTAAAGAATAGATCTCTTGATAAATATCATATAAGGTAGGTTGAGGGAAGTGCGATTTTGAATAAAGAGGTGACGAAGATTAAAATATAAATTGAAAATATGGTAAAATTTATAATAGTCGAAATCACAATTAAATTGAAGGGCACCAAATATATTAAGTGAAATATAAATGGGAAAATTGCCTGGAAATTTCGTGCATTGTGTGTGTAAATGACTCATATCTTCTATACGTGTACAGATGCATTACATGTGCAAAGAATCGATCTCTTGATAAATATCATATGATGTTAGTTGGGAGAAGTGTGATTTTGAAAAAAAAGGTGACGAAGAATAAAATATAAATTGAAAATATGGTAAAAATAATAATGCTCGAAATCACAATTAAATTGAGAGGCACCAAATATAATAAATGAAATATAAAGGGGAAAATGGCTTGGAAATTTCTTGCATTGTGTGTAAAAATGACACATATCTTCTATACATGTACAGATGCATTACACGTATAAAGAATAGATCCCTTGATAAATATCATATGAGGTAAGTAAAGAGAAGTGCGTTTTTGAATAAAGAGGTGACACTAAAATCCTCTAAACGAATGTCTTGAAAAGGAGGTTGAATGGTCTAGATTTATGTTTTGTTTAAAGATTACCGGGCAACGAATTCTATTTTATATACATAATTTAATCTTTTCACAAATTTTGTTCTTATTAAAGTTAATTGTTTTGATAATGCGTAATATTCAATATCAATTAATTGAAAATGCGTAATATTCAATATTAATTAATTGAAAACTCGTATTTAACAAACGATATCACTCATTCAGCGCGTTCAGATTATCATTCATTGAGAAATATAAATCGTTCAGAAATTATGATTCAGATTTAACAAATGACCCCTTATTTGTGAATATAAGTTTTGTAATTTGTATTTTATAAATTAGATTTAATTGAGTAAAAAATATGTGAATTATTAATTAATAGTTCAACTCGGTTAAACTCGATTCGATTTATTCGTGAATAAACTCGTATTCAGTTCATTTATCATTGAAACGTCATTTTTTATTGGCTTATTTACAATTTAAACTATGTATTATTAATAATATACAATTAAAACTATCTTTTAATATATTTAGTAAATTTAACCATACGTTTTTGAACTATGTAAATTGAAACTTTTTTTAGAATAATTAGTAAATTTAACCCTACGTTTTAAAACATTTAATAAATTTAAACTTGATTTTTTAATTTCGGGATAAAATAAACTTTACGACCATATTTTGAATAAATATTCGTCAAATGCACTATTGTCATTTTTTTGTATAGATATTATCTAACCATAATAGATATATGCAATTATTATGGGTTTTTCTTATAAAATAGATATTTAGATATTTTTTTCTATATTAATATATCTATATGTATAATATATTATATATATTCAATAAAATTTTAATATGTGTTTATATTATTCCATCTTGCCATCACACTTTCCGCTCAACATATTCATGAATGTTCATTATCGAATTTAATTTATTTTCAAAAACTATTTTCGAGAAATATTAATATATTAATATATTAATATATCTATATGTATAATATATTATATATGTTCAATAAAATTTTAATATCTGTGTATTTATTCACCGAAGAGTATTTTTGAAAATAAATTAAATTCGGTTATGAACATTCATGAATATATTGAGCGGGAATTGTGATGGCAAGAGAGAATAACATAAACACATATAATATATTATAGATATAAATATGTTAGAAAAACAAACACTAATGATGTTAGAGAATATCAAGAACAGAGTTTATGTTGCTGACGTCATCAGAGTTTAGGAAACTGTCGGACAGAGTTTACTCTATCAAAGAATACTCAATCAGAGTTTACTCTAATAGAGAATACTCTATCAGAGATTAACAATCGACAGAGTTTGTGAAAGAAGGAAACAGACAAATCAGAATTTGATTTGGATAGTGAAGAAGGAACTCAAATACAAGTATAATTACTTTATGGAAACTATTCTTATCATTATCTGTTTTGTAATTGGATTTTGTAACTGTGTCTATATAAATACAGTAATAGGTTAACATTATAGAATTGATTCAAGTCATATTATTCTCATAACATAGTAGCTCTTAAGAACATTGATTTTCTTGAGGGTGTTTTGTATTCAAGTTCATTATCATTAATAAAAAACAATGTTTCTTCTGCATACTTGTGTTCTTGATCGATTATTTGGTATTTATTATATTCAACCTCCTTCTATAATAAACTATTTATCTGGGTAACAAAATATATTAATATAGAAAAGAACATCTAAGTATCCATTTTATAAGGAAAAACGGTAATAATTGCAAATATCTATTATGTTTAGATAATATATATACAAAAAAATTACAATAGTGCATTTGAGAAATATTTATTCAAAATTTGGTCGTAAGATTTATTTTATTCCGAAATTAAAAAGTTAAGGTTAAATTTATTATTTATTTAAAAAAAAGTTTCAATTATATATAATTAAAAAATATAAAATTAAATTTTCTAAATATATTAAATGAGAGTTTTGATAGTATATTTTTAATAACACGAGATTTAAATGATAAACAAGACTTTCTTGTTTAAGATAAAAATTCAAGAGATGAAACATAAGCCAAACTGGCTGAAACAGATGAAAGCAGATATTAATTAAGAGAAGCTGTGCGATAAAGAGGCATAAACTCAATATCTCAAGCGGAGGCAAGTCTGTGAGGTACAATTTGTTTGAATTATATAAAAGATTCTTGATTGATAAATGAGATAGTAAATTTTTTAATTAAAATCTTGCCTTTTTGTAATTGTTTGTGTGTGTGTTTGTATATTCATTTAAGATATATCTGCTTACAGTTAGATGTATGTAGTGAAATCACCCTTGAATATTTACTTGTCTGCCTCTAGAAGATTAAGATTACTTACATGTAGATGTTCCTGTCGAAATCCAACTTCTTGAAAATTGTATGCAATTAAGATTTGATTATATGTAATGCTGTTTTTTGTCAGAGATAGTTTGATTGGATGTTCTCCAAGCTTTGATCATACTAATTAGGTCACCAAATTCTTATATATTTGGTTTTGATTGTTAAGTTCTTAGTTTAAGTTTTTCTTATACACATTCCATACTTTCTTTCCTACGGGTCTAAGATGGTATTTTGAATTTTGAAATTTGTTGGCGGAATGAAAGGAAGAAGAGATCGAGAAGAGGAGAGGTATGAGGGTTGTAGGATTGACCGGAGGGATTGGATCAGGGAAGAGTACTGTTTCTAATCTCTTCAAGTCTCACGACATTCCAGTTGTTGACGCAGACCTTGTAGCTCGTGTATGCTCTCTCTTACTCAGTCCATGTCTTTCTTTCTATATGACTTAAGATATAGTACTTAACTGAAACAGAGAAAAGAAACCCTTAAAATTTGTGCTAAACAAGCAATCCTTGCACTTTCATTTCACATATGCTTCCTCATCTCCTGCATAGAATTTCTATCTATGGGTTTTATTTTAATTATTGAATTGTCAAATACAAGGGGGGTGGGGAGGTTTAGAAACAGCCGCCTCTCTACTCCTAGGAATGCAAGTAAGGTCTACATACATCTTACCAGCGCTCCTCAAGGAGTGGAATAAATTGGGTATGTTTGTTTGATTTATGCATATTAAATTTGATGCTGGTATGGTTAATTCACAGAATGTTTTGAAGAAGGGAACTGGTGGTTGGAAAAAGGTTGTGGAAGCATTTGGTGAGGACATACTTCAGGCAAATGGGGAGGTTAATAGGCCAAAGCTAGGCCAAATTGTGTTTTCTGATAACGGGAAACGTCAGGTCCTTAATAGGTAAAGTAGTGAAAATGCATTTAAGTGGTCAACAAATAGTACTTGTTCTCTGGAAACATATCTGGTTGCATCTCATTTAGGTTTCTGGCTTTTTTGCAAGCGCAAAGTAATCCTTAGATGATTTAAGGTGAATGTTTAAGAAATTTTTTTATTGGGGTTTGGAGTGTGTCTAGTACCATTCTAATTTCATTGACTATTCTATCCTTGTAGTATAGAATTGCATAGAATTGCATAGAATAACATGTCATCAATATGCATCTAAGTTTTAATGCTTGGATTTTTTCACATCGATAGGTTACTTGCACCGTATATCTCATCGAGTATTTTTCAAGAAGTTCTGAAACTATGGATGAAGGGCTACAAGGTTATTGTTCTTGACATCCCATTGTTGTTTGAAGTTAAAATGGACAAGTGGACAAGTCCGATCATTGTTGTATGGGTAGATCCAGAAACTCAGCTTAGGCGTCTTATGGACAGAGATGGGGCGTCTATGGAAGATTCAAAAAACAGGATAAATGCACAGATGCCTCTAGATTTGAAAAGGACCAAGGCAGATATAGTGCTTGACAATACTGGAACTTTTGAGGATCTGAATGACAATTTTCTGAAGGTACTAAGACAGGTTACAAAGCCTTTGACATGGACTGAATTTTGGCTTTCCAGACATGGAGCTTTTCTAGCTTTTTTTTCGATTTTTGTTGTTGTTTTTGTATGTAGGAAAGCTTTGTAAATGAAATGGCTTCAGAATAGCTTAGCCTAGCCTAAAGAGTAAAGACACAGTGGATGTGATGATTCAGCTCACCTGTCTTCTAAACTCAAATGTTGGCAATTGTTTTTAGTTATAGAATGTGTCATTCATTTTTTTGTCGCAAAACAGTCTCCCCATTTATAAAAATAATGGATTATAAATTTATAAAATAAAAGCGGAAACCATGCCCATCAGGGTGACAGTTGCATCTAACAGGTGACAGTGGTAACATGGACTCGGAAACTGCAAGTGAATATTTTCTATAGTTCTTTTTTATCCCTATATGTGCCCGGCATATATACTGTACAATCAAAGATATCTCTCTCGGATAGGAGAGGCTTTCAGTTATGAGGATGCGTGCATTTTTACCATGACAGATTCCTCAGCAGAGTCTCCTACATTTGTTGGAATTTTTTCTGAATTCAACATCGTCATCGTCTGCGTCTGCAACCACAAATCAACTACTCCATGCAGCTCCATGTTGGAGGGAAGGGATGAACCCCACACGCTGATCTCCACGTATTTATACTACATCACTGGGAGGCAACCTAACAGGGCTATATTGGAACAGGGGTATATATCATCACTTCTCGAGTGAAGTATATACTTCATGGATATAATGGCATTCCAATGATTATTGGACTTACTATAATATCTGTTATATGTCAATTTTGGAATGATGACGGCGCGCCATATATGTTAGGCGCGCCCCGTAGTGAGGTCAGCCAGAGAACCAGAGTTCTGCAGGGTCGGAAAATCAGGCAGTGTTGAGGCCAGGCGCGCCTGTTCCTGGTTGAGAGAGAAGGCGCGCCCAATGTGGGGGAACGGCTGAGTTATTTATCATGAGACCAATCAAATTTATTAAAGATCATAGCTTCATATTCCTCGGGTTGCCCTCGTAGGGAAGCTATGAAGGCATATTTGGCCTGCTCTTGGAAGATCCTTTCCCTGTACTCAGACGGGTTGCCCTCGTCTGGGGGCTTAGGATGTGACCTACGATTTGTGGCGGATCTAGTGCTGGCCTCCAGTCAAGGTATCCTCGGAAATAGCTGTAGTGGACCGGTTAGAGCCCATGGTTTCCGGGTCAATACCGGATCCATGAAGTCCTTGGACCTTATACTGGGTTTTGACCTATCCAAACAAGCCCAAAAGTAGAGTCCTCTTCCAGGAAGGTTCCACTTGCCTTTTCTGCATTCGATTCGAAGAAGGAAACTCAGGTTTCCTAATGGGCCTCTGCTTTGCCAAGAACTACGTGGGCTTGATCCTCTATTTTGCTTATAAATAGAGGTACGTAGGCACATTGTGGGGGGTCGGAATTATGAGAGCTCACAACCGCCAGAGAACAAACAGCTCTAGTTATTCTAAAACCTAGCAATCTCAGCCCCCAATCTCATACAAACCACCACGCTCCACCGCATCTCAGCCTCGTCAGATCTTTCTCCGGTAAAGAACCTCGATCTTTGTTGATTACCATATTTCTCCATCAACAAATTGGCGCTAGAAGGAGGGGCCCCCTCAACATCTAAGGAGAAAAGATGTCTCAACCAAAAGATCATCAGACGAAAGGCGGAAGGGAGCAAGAAACACGGTCGCCTGGCCGGAGTCATGGTCAGCATAACAGGAATTACCATAACCATGAGGAATATGTTCCTGAGTACACGGATGTTGGGCGAATTGTCGGAGGACCTCCTCCCGTTATGATGACCAACTCTGAGATAATGGAGCAGCTGTTTCTGATTGGTGATACGGTCAGGAGCCTCCACGAGAACTTCAATGGATTTGACGAGCGCCTGCGCACCCTTGAGCGGCGCCCTAGGAAAGAAGCGATGATAGAAGGAAGGGGTCATACCCTTGATGAAAGAGGCAGAAGACTTGAAGATAATCGGGATGGAAGGTTTCACGGAATCACCCCCAGGAGGCTAGAATTTGGGAGCGGTGCTACCAATCAGGATCATCAAGAGAGTGTTGAAAGGGGTATAGTCCTAGCAGGAGAAGTCCAACATCCTCCACTCCCACATCGCTCGAGTCATGCTGTCAATCGAAGGCATAATGCCCCGGTAACCTCGGAGCACCGTAGACCTTTTATCCGTAACAGGAATGGAAGATTGGTTTTGCAGGGGGAAGAGGAGGACCAACCTCACAGGAGAGGGAAGCAGACAGAGGGAGGTCCCGTCATCAATCCTCTGCCTCTAAGATCAATCCACCCAGATGAGGGTTTTCCACGGAGAATAAACCCACGTAATCGCGAGGCTGTGTCAAATCGACAAGGAAGGAGAGAGAATGATTACATGAGTCAGAGGCCCCTCCCTCATTGGAGGCGTCACAACGCCGAACCCATCATCACCCCTGTTTATTCTGAAAACTCATCTGAAGACAGACGTCCCGCTCCTCGGGGGCAAAATACCCAAAGCAATCGAAATACCAGAGAAGGCGCGCCTAGTAATACTCGAGTGAACCAGAGTATGGCCCCCCCCCCCCCCGTCGATCAAGTGGTGGGCGCGCCCGCCTTCCATGCAACGCCGGGCGTCCTCTCAGTGCCTGTCACCCCAGCGGAGGACGCGCCCCCTCCTCTCCAAGCCACGCCCCCTCCTCTCCAAGCCGCGCCCATCCCTCGGGACGCGCCCCTAGCTATTGCCCCCCAGGTAAGCCCTTTATCCCAACTTTCAGGAATGCAAAATATACCTGGTGTAGGTTGTGTAAATGTTGATGAATTGAAGAAGCTTCTCACACTCCTCGACGGGGGAAGGCCTACTACCTTGGTGCAGACCCCGTCTCCCTTCTCTCAAGCAGTAAGGGACGCTCCACTCCCACAAGGATATCGAAGTACTACTGATCTCCGCTATCATGGAAATTCAGACCCAGTTGAATATCTGGGAAAATTCAACACGGACATGGATGTTTATCAGGTGCAGGCTCTGGCTAGATGTCGGCTCTTGGCTGCTACACTAAGGGATAGCGCTCAAATATGGTTTCAGAAGTTAGGAGCGGGAACTGTCACAACCTGGGACCAGATGCAACTTCTCTTCCTAACACAGTTCCAGGCTGCGGTGAAGTATGCTCCCCCGGTCACAACTCTGGCTAATGTCAAACAAAGGGACAATGAATCCCTCCAAGCATACTTCAAAAGATTCAATGCCGAAGCTACAGGAGTTAGGGGAGCGATGGATGATACCTTGAAAAGTTTCCTCATTGCAGGTTTGAGAGTTGGAACAGATTTCTGGAAACATTTGCAAGGGAAGGAGCCATCAACTTTGGCCTCCTTGTACGCCGAGGCAGAACCCTTCAAAAGAATTGAACAATCTTTGGAAGACAACAATCAATCGAATTCAAAGTCCAAAAATCTGAAGAAGAGGGATAGAACTCCACCCTCTGATTATAGGAGAAAGCCGACGAGTCCAAATCGGGTGAATATGACGGATAGTAGGAGGAACTGGAGCCCGCCTCAGTTCTATGAAAAAAGGAGAGACGGATATACCCCCTGGTAGCCGGAGTAGAGCACATTTATGAAGTCAACAAAAACAAGGGATTGTTCAGGAGACCTCCTCCCCCATCGGCTTGGCAAAGCAAAGACCAGAAGAAATATTGCGAATATCACGAATCTGCGGGGCATAACACTCATGAATGTCGGCAACTGAAAGACGAGATCGAAGTACTGATAAAAGAAGGGCACCTCACCGAGTGGGTAAAGAAATACAAAGTTGATCATCCCTTTCCAAGGAGGGAGAGTAAGCCTGGCTTAGGAGCCAATAATGAGAAACCAACTTCAGAATCCACCTTTGTCAGAGCAGACAGCATTCACACTATATTCGGCGGACATCATATAGCAGGTGATGGAAGAAATGCAATGGAAAGATACGCGAAGGAAGCCAAGCACCGACCTCTCACTAATGTCAATAGCCTTTCTTCAAGGCCAACGAAGCTCTTCAGAGGAGAATCCACAGACATTACCTTCACGGAGGAGGACGCCAAGTGGGTACATCACCCACATAACGACGCCCTAGTAATAGCAGTAAAGATCGGGACGGTGAATGTCCATCGAGTATTTGTGGATAACGGAAGCTCAGCAAACATCCTGTACTACAGCACATATAGAAAAATGGGACTTCTTGACAAAGACATGACCATGGAGAACATCTTCCTATATGGCTTTGGAGGAGAGTCTATCCCCGCTAAGGGAACCATCCGTCTTCCTGTCACCCTTGGAGAAGGAGCGCTCTCATCAACCCAGATCATCGAATTTTTAGTAGTGGACCAGGAGTCAACTCACAATGCTCTGATCGGAAGACCGCTCCTGAAAGAGATGAGAGTCATCACTTCCATCTACCACTTATCTATGAAGTTTCCCACACCTGCTGGGATAGGATGTGTGAAGGGATGCCAATTCAATTCAAGGGAATGCTATAACAAATCACTAAAGGTGTTTGAGAAAACAAGAAGTCTAAGACAACCTCAGTCAACCAACATGATGGAAAACCGAGGAGAAGCCATGGTGAATGTTCTGTATACTGTGGAATTCCCCAAAGAAGAAGAGGCCTTGTACCTCGAGGACAAACCATGTCCTCAAATTCTAATGTTGGGAGCACCTTCCACACCGGAGCTTGTGGAAGAGGTGGTGGGAGACGCTAACGACGAAGAGACTGAAGAACAAACTTTGGCCAGAAAAAAGAAGGGCAAAGCGGTAGTACCCGAATCTCTTCCCGTCATTGAGTTGGAAGAAGATTGTCTCAGTTTTCCAAGAAAGGAGGGTGCGCCCTCTAAAGGTGAGAAGGAAGAAGACGATGTCAACTTTGACCTGGACCCTCGAATGCCTCTTGCGATAGAAAGATCAGGGCCAGCAGAAGATACATTATCCATCCCAGTAGATATGAAGGATCCTTCAAAAGTTTTGAAAATTGGTTCACACCTTGAGCCCGCCTTACAAGAAGAGTTGATAAATTTCCTAAGATCTAACCTGGATGTTTTTGCATGGAGTCATGCTGATATGGTAGGGATAGATCCTAAAGTAATGTGCCACCATCTTAACATTGATCCCACAAAGAAAGGGATGAGGCAGAAACGTCGCCCAGTCAGTGGTGAAAGAGCTCAAGCATTGCGGGAAGAAGTGGACAGATTATTGGAAGTTGGCTTAATTAAGGAATCCTACTACCCTGAATGGCTAGCGAACCCCGTCTTGGTAAAAAAGCCCAATGGGAAATGGAGGACATGCATTGATTTCACTGATTTGAACAAAGCCTGTCCTAAGGATAGCTTCCCTCTCCCAAGAATTGACCAGTTGGTAGATGCGACGGCTGGCCATGCACTCCTTAGTTTCATGGACGCATATTCGGGGTACAATCAAATTCCAATGCACGAGTCAGATCAAGAACATACCTCCTTTATCACAGACAGAGGACTATATTGCTACATTGGTATGCCTTTCGGCTTGATCAATGCTGGGGCGACCTATCAAAGGCTAGTGAACATGATGTTTAAAGACCAAATTGGTAAGACAATGGAAGTGTATGTGGACGACATGCTGGTGAAATCTAAAGAAGCCAGCACTCATGTAAGACACTTGGAGGAGATGTTCAATATTCTCAGGAAGTATAGAATGAAGCTTAATCCTCAGAAGTGTGTGTTCGGGGTGGAATCAGGAAAATTCCTTGGGTTCATAGTCAATCATAGAGGAATTGAAGCAAATCCTGTCAAAATTCAAGCTCTACTCGACATGAAGTCACCAACCACCGTGAAGCAGGTACAGAGCTTAACTGGAAGGATAGCCGCTCTCAACAGGTTTGTGTCAAAATCATCAGACAAATGCAAAGAGTTCTTCCAAGCCATCAAGGGAGTAGCTAAGGACTTTGTGTGGACTCCAGAATGTGAAGAAGCCTTCCAGAAAATAAAAGAACATTTGGGGAAGCCGCCTCTGTTAGCTAAGCCAACTGAAGGGGAAACATTGATTCTCTACTTGGCCATTTCTGAATACTCAATTAGTGCTGTCCTAGTAAAAGAAGAGAACGACTCGCAGTCCCCAGTCTACTATGTGAGCAAGAGACTTCTCGACGCCGAAACAAGATACTCTAACATGGAAAAACTGGTCTACGCCTTAATACTGGCAGCAAGAAAGCTAAGGCCCTACTTTCAGGCTCACAAAATCGAGGTCAGGACAGCTTATCCACTCAAACAAGTCATGCATCGGCCAGAGACATCAGGGAGAATGCTGAAGTGGGCAGTTGAATTGGGGCAATTTGACATCGAGTATAAGCCAAGGAGTTCTATTAAAGGACAGGCTCTAGCAGACTTTGTTTTAGAATTTCCACCAGACTTTGAAAATAATGAACGTGCCATGATTCCGGTAGAAGCGGCACACACCTCTCTAAGAGGAGAGAGGGAAATTCCACAGGCATGGTGGACATTGCATGTTGATGGAGCAGTGAATAATGAAGGAGCCGGGGCCGGCATAGTCCTCATCAGCCCTGAAGGACACCGTCTTATGAGCGCAATCCACTTTGCCTTTCGAGCCACTAACAATGATGCGGAGTATGAAGCCTTCATTGCTGGAATGAAACTTGCCCTTGAGATGAAAGCAACTCACTTAGTTGTCAAAAGTGATTCGATGTTGGTAGTATATCAAGTGAAAGGAGGGTATCAGGCAAGAGGTCCCAAGACAGAGATGTATCTCGAATGTGCCAAGCACCTGATAACGAAATTTACAGAGGTTCGCATAGAGCAGATCCCCCGAGGTCAAAACTTCGAGGCAGATGCCCTGGCAAAACTAGGATCACAAAGAAATGCTACAATGTTAGGAGTTATCCCCCTGGAAATTCGGGAAGCGCCAAGCATCCCAAGGGAAGAGGTTATGACAATTGATGAAAAAACTCTAGAAGAAATCACATGGAAAACACCTATTTGGGAATTTTTGAAGAAAGGAAAACTTCCAGAGGACAAGGGAGAAGCTAGGAAACTTCGGTACAAAGCAGCCAGGTATGTGGAGTATGATGGGGCATTATATAGAAGAGGATTCAACCAACCCTTACTTAAGTGCATAGATGGAGAAGAGTGCACTTACATCATGAGAGAGGTACATGAGGGTATCTGCGGCAACCACTCGGGGGGTAATTCCCTAGCCATGAAAATTCTTAGGCAAGGATACTATTGGCCTACAATGAAGAAGGATGCCTATGAATTCGCTAGGGCATGTGACAAATGCCAAAGATATGCCAACTACATCGCAAGTCCGGTGGCTTCTCTTACCTCCATGACAAGCCCATGGCCGTTCGCCATGTGGGGGATCGATCTAATAGGAGAATTGCCAAGAGGAAAGGGAGGAGTTAAATATGCCGTGGTAGCAGTAGATTACTTTACGAAGTGGGCAGAAGCCGCTCCTCTCGCGACCATAACAGCCAAGAAGATAACAGACTTCGTATTCAACGCCATTGTTTGCAGGTTTGGTATCCCGTACAAGCTGATCTCTGACAATGGAAAGCAATTCGACAGCAAAGAGTTGAGGACCCTATGTGAGAACTTGTCTATAAAGAAAGATTTTGCGGCAGTATACCACCCTCAAAGCAATGGACAAACCGAAGCCATCAATAAAATCATCAAGCACACCCTGAAGGCCAAGTTAGAGGAAAGCAAGGGAAGTTGGCCGGAAGAACTACCTCAGGTATGAAAAAAAAAAAAAATTGTTCAATATGCGTAATCTATGGTAGGATGGTGTATGTTAAACACTTTCAAACTCCAGGTGTTATGGTCTTACAACACTACTCCTAGAAGTACCACAGGGGAGTCGCCTTTCGTCCTAACATATGGATGTGAAGCCATGGTGCCAGTTGAGGTCGGAGCCGGGTCCTGGAGGAGGGATAAATTTCAGGTAGAAAATATAAAGTTTTATTTGAACTCCACTGAAGAAATCATGATTATTATAGTAGTCGAACCCCATAATTTTTCAGGAAGAAGTCCAGGAGGTGAATCACAGACTCTACCTAGACTTGCTGGAAGAGACAAGAACTGATGCTCAGGTGAGGTTAGCAGCGTATCGGCAGAGGACGGCAAGATACTACAACTCGAAGGTTAAGGAAAGGCCAATTCAAGTAGGTGACCTGGTGCTGAGGAAGGTGATGCCTCATGCTAAGACGGCCAATCATGGAGTATTTGGACCTAACTGGGAAGGACCATACAAAATCAGAGCAGCATTATGGAAGGGTACTTTCTACTTAGAAGACTTGGAGGGCAAATCCATTCCAAGGGCATGGAACGCAGAACATTTGAAGAAATATTTCCAGTAAAACAAGCCCTATACGATTTCATGTTATGTTGTCAAGACAATTTTCACTTATCATTTTCAATTATCAGTAGAAGTAGAGGTAGAATTAAAACTCAAGTTCACTTCCTCTCTAGGGGGGGGTAGCAGACGTATGATGTGCTATTGATTGACATGTGCTGTTCCTTTTCTTTTTATGTCTTTACTATACATGTTCGGTTAGTGCATGCGCACCAGGGGTCATTATTGACTATGTAAGGCGCGCCCTTAAGTATTTTAGAATATATAAATATTTTCAGAAATGCAAAAAATGAAGGCGCGTCCACTTAATCATAGCCTGACAAAAAAATGTTCAAAGGAAACATGCACTACAGTGACGAGATATGTAATGGACTCATAAAAGAAACATATGTCATGAAGGTGCACCCTATGATCTTCATACTCTAGACAAACACATACATTAACGTTTACATAACAAGATAAAGAAGCATATGTAGTAAGTGCATAACAATAGAAATTAGCAATAACGTTCATGTCCGGCACACTTTATAGCCGCATAGCATCCAAACGTAGTCAAAACCGGGCGCGCCATGTCATGGTTTAGAGCTGCTTACAAGTTGCAAGGTTTTACAGAGGACCTGCACCTCAAGTACAAAAAGAGTAATAAAAATACAATCATTCTGGAGGAGGAAGGGAATTAAGGGGTGAAGCCACGATAGCATTGTTAGGATCAGCTAGTGCGTCCCCAACTTCAGGGCGCGCCTGGTGACCTACCTCTGCAAGTTGGGCTTCAACGTCCTCTTCCAATTCTAACTTCTTGGCGACAATGGCCTCGGCTTCATCCACCTTGAACTCCTCTATGAATTCTTTGGTAGCAGGACCCCATCTTGACCAGTCGAACTCAGGCTCAAAGGCCAGGAATCCTCGTAGAAAATCGTGAAAACCCGATACCTTGCCTTCCTCCCTGGCAACCTCCATCTGTTTCTCCCAAGAACTTCTCTCTAGATGAAAACCCTCAATAACCTTGGACGCGTCCTCCTTTTCCCTTCTCAGCTTTCTTAATTCAGAATCTGCAAGGGACATATCAGTTTCAGCCTTGCAGAGCTGGCTCTGGGCAGTTGATAGTTCGGCCTCTAGACGCGTCTTTTCTTGAGTTGCAGCAATCAATTCGGTTTTACGAAGCTCTTCGTCTTTAACTAGCCTGTCAAGGCGCGCCCTATCCTTGCTCCATGACCGGGATCTGTTCATCACGTGAAAGTATACTTCCCCAGCCGAACGAATGAGGGCGTTATCAGCCTCATCATCTTTCATAGACGACCAAAATGTGAGGTCGTCGTCTACAATTAAAGGGGGGGCCAGCTCGCCAATGCATGAAGACACAAGAGAACTAGAAGCTGAGCCTTCTATAACTTTCTGTTTTTTGAGAGGAGGCGCGCCCTTGGGAGGTAGTACTTTAGGAGGAGCTGTAATCTCAACAGGAGATTTGGGTTTTGAGGAGGGGATGTCGATCTTCTTTTTTTCGGCATCCGCTTTTCTGGATCTATTGCCCCAACCTCTAGGGATCTTAGGAGGCATCTCTGTAAACAAATAAAAAGAAATATCGGTCAGAATGAGGTATATGCAATTCATGATAAAGTAAAAACATATATGTTAGGCGCGTCCTATAAAATGTAGCTACATTGCTAATACCCTCTTCTACGTCGTCTTCAGAAGATTCACCCTGATCTTCTCCGTCAGGTGAGGACGCGTCCTCATTCTCCGAGGGGAGACCGGGGTGTATCGTCCCAACCCTTTCAGACAACAAGCCTGCTTCTCTTAACTTTTCAACAGTGATCAAGACTTTAAGGTCCTTTTGGTCTTGAGGAAGACTTAAGACAGCCTCCGCCCTCGTAAGAGCAGCACCGCTTAGATGAGACTGGGTCCTAATGACTGAAAGAAATTGGTTAATAAAGGAGGAGTCTAGGCGCGCCCACTCGTATAAAGAAAAGGAATATATATATACAAGCAAGAGAAACGTACTTGGGTTTTTATTGAAACGAATGCGAACCCTTGGCACGTCATAAACATAGAAATAAGGATCTTTCCACCTTTTCACATTTGAAACCTTTCCCTCGGAGAAACCCCGTTTATTGTGTTTTTTCCATACAACTAGAAAGAAATACCCTATGCTGCTTTGTCTGAGAGAGAAGAAATGGCTGAACTCAACCATTGAAGGCGCGCCGAAATTTAGAGAATTATACATTATGTACAAGGCACAGGCGAATTTCCACCCATTTGGGGATAGTTGGACAGGGGCTATATCGTACCATTCACAGATTGCCCTGAAGTATGGGTGTAAGGGCGCGCCCACACCGAGTTCTACCAGTTTGGGTGTGATAACCATCCTGGGAATCCTAGCAGGTTTTAAGTCAAACCTATGAGGACGCATTCTTCTTGAAGGAATGGCCCACATACCTTCTTGGTCGTAATACTTCATTGCCCAAGAAACCTCTGCGTGAGTGACGGATGTTCGCAATCCTACACAGGCCAGCTTCCCTTGGCGCGCCCTCACTGCATCCTTCTCCTTTTCTGTAACCTCTTTCCCGCTCCAATCTAAGTCAATTTCGTGGTCTGCTACCCTCCAATGGATAAAAGGATTGGGGGAGGGTGGTGGAGATAATGACATGTCTTCTTCTTCAGGCGCGCCTGCTTCTTCCGCATGAGAAGTATTAGCCAGCTCCTCTACAGGTTCCTTGCCTCTCCTTTTCCTTCTGAGTTTGGTCACTTCTGTTTCTTCTACTTCCAAGTCATGTTCTATATTTACTGATATTTCGTGCGTCTCTGGCGCTGCGTCTCGCATGGCAACTTCAGGGAGGATGGGTGGTGAAAGGGCCGTCTTGTCGAAATTTAGTTCGTGTTTATTTTTGCTGAGATGTTCCATAAATTGTTTTACGGCTTTTTTGGTTTTCGGGGATAGAGGAGGAGGAATCCTTGTGGGAGAGATAGTACCTCCGTATCTTTTAAAAATGAATTCTCGGAAGGGATGAAAGGGTAAGTTAGACGCGCCTTCACGGACCATCTGAAATGAAGAAAATCAACACTTAGTATGACCTCGTAAAGGCGCGTTTCAGGACAATGTCTTGGGGCAAAACTAAGTGTAGGCGCGCCCTATGTTATGCACCTCCTATGCTACTTCGTGGTGAGCAAAGGCGTCGTAATAAACTAAAGCTAAGTAAAGGCGCGCCATAGTCCCGTACTTTTTAGAAACACATTTAAGTTAAACATACAAAGTAAAGTAAGATCTAACAATGATGCATACAGATATATATATAGAGAGACAATGAAGGTATTATCAAGAACTTGAACAAATTTTTACAATTTCTAGACAAAATAGCGGATGAAATGCAGTAAAAAATAGAGCATTAGAATCGTACCAACTAGACGAATAACTTGACGGTGGAAACTTGATTTTTGGAGGAAGAAGGCGTTCGGAAATGCTCTGAGAAGGTCTGCTGCGGTTTTAGAAGAGGATGAAAAATAAGATATAAAACAAAAAACAGGGATCAACAGCGTATATATATGATGGGACATGCGGGACACGTGGCACGATCGTATTAGGTATCAACGTGGTTTTCGAGGAAAACTACAAGTTTGGCCCATATATGCGTACAGCCATGGCGGTTGGTATTCCTGAGGCGCGCCCTATGTCTAGGTTGGATACCTGCTTTGGAAAGAGAGAAGTCTTACAATCACTCAGTGATTTCAAGACTTGGGGGGTAGTTGTTATATGTCAATTTTGGAATGATGACGGCGCGCCATATATGTTAGGCGCGCCCCGTAGTGAGGTCAGCCAGAGAACCAGAGTTCTGCAGGGTCGGAAAATCAGGCAGTGTTGAGGCCAGGCGCGCCTGTTCCTGGTTGAGAGAGAAGGCGCGCCCAATGTGGGGGAACGGCTGAGTTATTTATCCTGAGACCAATCAAATTTATTAAAGATCATAGCTTCATATTCCTCGGGTTGCCCTCGTAGGGAAGCTATGAAGGCATATTTGGCCTGCTCTTGGAAGATCCTTTCCCTGTACTCAGACGGGTTGCCCTCGTCTGGGGGCTTAGGATGTGACCTACGATTTGTGGCGGATCTAGTGCTGGCCTCCAGTCAAGGTATCCTCGGAAATAGCTGTAGTGGACCGGTTAGAGCCCATGGTTTCCGGGTCAATACCGGATCCATGAAGTCCTTGGACCTTATACTGGGTTTTGACCTATCCAAACAAGCCCAAAAGTAGAGTCCTCTTCCAGGAAGGTTCCACTTGCCTTTTCTGCATTCGATTCGAAGAAGGAAACTCAGGTTTCCTAATGGGCCTCTGCTTTGCCAAGAACTACGTGGGCTTGATCCTCTATTTTGCTTATAAATAGAGGTACGTAGGCACATTGTGGGGGGTCGGAATTATGAGAGCTCACAACCGCCAGAGAACAAACAGCTCTAGTTATTCTAAAACCTAGCAATCTCAGCCCCCAATCTCATACAAACCACCACGCTCCACCGCATCTCAGCCTCGTCAGATCTTTCTCCGGTAAAGAACCTCGATCTTTGTTGATTACCATATTTCTCCATCAACAATATCAATTTTCAAGGAATATATGTATAGGTATTACACTGAAGTTCCAATTGTAGTTCTATGCTTTATTGAAACATGCACCTTCACTCTCACCCTCACCTTCATCCTGTATAGTTCTTTGATGGGCGCGTAATAGGCCTTCATCACCAATACTAATTGAAGTGTCACCAGGATGAACCTGCAAGAAATTGGCAGTATATAATATTATAATTAGTTTAAAGCTTTTGTTTAGCAGTAGTACTATTGCGTTTAGGACTGGAGTCCTAGTGCAACATCTGTGCACAAATATAACATTACGCACAGTACATGACAAGCATGAATGTGCATGTATTAATCTGGACAAGCATGAATGTGCATGTATTATTAATCTGTACTAGTGCTAATGTGAACAGGACGCCAAAATAAAGTCGTTGCCAATAGGAAGTTTAGAGCCCGTTTGACTAAACTTAAAATTGTGACTTATGACTTAAAGTGACTTAGATAAGTCGGGGAGCTAATCTGTACTAGTGCTAATGTGAACAAGACGCCAAAATAAAGTCATTGCCAATAGGAAGTTTAGAGCCCGTTTGGCCAAACTTAAAATTGTAACTTATGACTTAAAGTGACTTGATAAGTCGGGGAGCTTAAAACGCATGTTTGGATAATTTTGACTTATAAGTGACTTATGAGTTTAAAAAAATATAAAAATAAAAATAAAAGTGACTTGTGAGTAATTTATAATATATAAATAACTTTCATCAAAATAGAAAAATAAAAAAAATAAGTCACTAAAAAAAGTACTATACGTATTTCTGACTTTAAGTCAGTTTCTGATTTATTTTTGAATTTAAGTCAACTTCTTAACTTATTACACAAACATTTTTCAGTTTAAAATCAAAATAAGCTATAATATAAGCTCATTCAGCCAAATATGCTCTTATTCTCATATTCTCATTCTTACGTGCATTCGCTTATCAGTTATCCTCACTAGTATATGCAGTTCTGACCTTCAGTTCTCTTCTTCGAGTAGTCAGCTCGTCTAATATCTCCGCATCACAGATTTCTATTTCTTTCCTAAATGAAGTAAAATACGTGCGATAACGTGCAAATATAATATTATTGATGTAAATTTGAAAATAACAATGATTATAATTATTAATTTGATTAAAATTCTTTAAAATAAATAAAACCCTGCTCCGATCAAGTAAAAATTAATGAATAATGCTAACAAATAAACACAGAAGTCTAATAAATTAATATTTCCTATCGTCAAAATCGGTATTAGGTGGTCAAAATCGGAATTAGGTGTTTTTTGTGAAAATCAGTCAAAATCGATATTAAACGGTCAAACTCGGTATTAGGCGGTATAAATCGGTCAAACTCGGTATTAGGCGGTAAAAATCGGTCGAAATCGATTTTTTTTAATTTTTATATGTATATCTATATATTATATTTAATTATTAATGATTATTATATATGTAAGTAATTTAAAAAAATTATATTTTATAGTTAATATAATTATAAAAATTAAAAATAATATTAAATGCATCCGATTAATCATTCTGATTAATCTCCAATTTACCGGTTAATCTCCAATTTACCGGTTAATCGCTAGAAGGTAAACGGTTCGTGATTTTTAGAAGCTTGTATATGACAATAAAAGGATAGCGAAAAACTCCAGAAAACTGATGAACATTATATACATATACATACATACATAAGCAAGCAAGCCACTAGTAAAATAAACAAGCCAGACAATAAGAAAGTTGATTGCCTGTTGTCCATGACAATACATGTCTCAAATTTATATATGTATAACATCCCGACCCTTTCTCGAGATATTAAATCAATAATTAAATATAATAATTAAGTATTATTCAATAAATTCAAATAATAATCAACCAAAAGTTAAATATGATAATCGAAACGATAAAAATTCAGAGTCGCAGCTCCACATAATCAATAACTAATACATACGAAATTCTTCCAACCAAACATGTCTTATTCAATAATTGGCATAAATCAAGTAGCACATCCTTATTCACTTCGCATCATTATTCAATCCAAAACTTAATAACCTAAAATATGTTAAAAACAATGAGTTGCAAAACCCAGCAAGTAACTATCGTTCGACGGCTCAAAATAATATACTTTCAAAAACAATTCTTAAACTTTCAAAATGATGCTGAAATCTAAATAACTCATTCAAAACTTAATCACACAGTCTTAAGTTACGATCACACTATGTCAGTGACACGACTTCTATAATTCGATGGAGGCTAGTTTACGTCCCTCATTAAGATAAGCAAAGCTTAACTCAACAGGTTATTTATGTGTTCCGGAACGTGCGTAAACTAGTTCTATATGTCACACTATCTCAGTGACCGGGTTCCATGATTCGATACGCAACTAAAACTGGGGAGTTCTGAAGGTCTTTTCTATTTTCTATTTTCGATAATCAAATCAATCATATTTTTTGAAAATAATATAACTGAATCGAATAAAAATAGATTTAATAATATAAGCGAGCAACGAAAAGTCACTTACCTCGATCTCGACGTCGTACCCTGAAAATAAAATCACAAAAAGGCCTTATGTATTACTCTACAGTTAGTTACAGAATTAGCCACCAAACAACTCGACAATGTTGCAAATAATACTACAACCTCTAACAAATATAATAATAAAAACAATAATCATATATACATTACAACAATTTATAAGCTAGACCAGTTCGGAAAATGACAATTTATAACAAGTAAATGACAAATTCTGAAAAAGTTCAAAACATGAAAGTTGTAGAAAATTCTGATAGATTTCCAAAATGGTAAGTCTCATCAAAAACGGAGAAGCAGAGCATACATAAAATAAATAAATACGGGTTGACAGAGCAGAATCAGACCAAAATCAGAACTGTATTTTGATATTTTGGATCTCAATATCACAGAATTTGTTAACACAATGTAAACAAAGGATGTGAATTTTGAAAATACCTTTTCAGAATGACATTACTCATAATTTTTGGATAAAAACTCAATTTACTACTAATTTTTAAAGTTGTAACACAGCAACTCGTTTTAACACAGACAGATTTAATAAACGGCAAATTTTGATATACTTAAAGGCCGAATTTCAGAAAACCCAAAGAATGAAAGTTGTAGATAAATAAATATATTTTAAAGGACAGTAAAATCATGACAATCAGATAAATAATGAATTAAATACGAATTTTATAAGCACTCAGCAAAGACACAAAAAGCACTATAGAATATACATACGATAATCTGAAAACTAAAACCCTAGATCTGATAATCAAAAGTATCTATACATAAACATATATGACATGAATAAAAACAATAAAGACTAATAAAATATTATGCAAGACTCGAATAATATCTCTATACACAAAATATTCACATAGAGTACAATCCAAACAAGATTTTGATAATCATTCTATTAGCATGTAATAAATCAATTATACATATTCTTATATATATACATATATAAACAAGGATGTGATTACAGATACAAAGAGTGTTCTTGATGAAGTGGGTCACAACCTACTCTCCACATCTCCACTCTTCCTCTCAGTTCTTCTATTCTTTTCTAATGATATGTATGCTCTATCGGTTTTTTTTCCGTGTAATACAAAGTCTAGGTCAGTTACAACTTATTGCAATACTCTCATAACCATTCCATTAATTACTAATTCTAATTAATGATATTATTCCTAATATTTACTAATTTTCAATTTTAAGACATTCTCAACTAAAATAAAAAATAAAAAAAAAGAAAAGACAAACCTCTTAATAAGTCAAACACCATAAATAATTAAACTATTATTTAAAATTAAAGTCAAAATATTTATAATAATTTAAATCACAAAAATTGGGGTTATTACAATATGTGTGTATATATCTATTTACCATTACACCAAAATAACAGAAACATCCAAACAAAGCCCCCTATTTCATAGGTACATGCTTTCTTTAATCATTATGCTTTCTTTAATCATTAAAGCAAGTCCAATGTTGGATGATAAATATCTATTGCTATTCTTATAATATAATTTTTAATGCTAAAATAAATATTGCACTCCAATATTCTATAATTAGTTTCATATTTAACTATGTTTTTTAACTTTTACCTACTTTCTATTAACATTCATTACTTTCATTAAATATCTCAACAAACTCTTTTAACTTTGACCTAACTTTTAGTTATTGATGATGTGACAATAAATGATGAATCTATCATTGGTTTCAAATATAAAACTAAAGATACATTTTTGCATGTATACATCCAAATATATCACCCCTTTGGAGTTCAATTTTTTAACATTTGGTGTTATAATATAGCAATAAAACCAACTATAATAGCAAGTCCAATGCAATGCTATTGGAGGTGATATTTCTATAATATAGTATCAATTATAGAACATAGCACTCTAATGCAATGCTATATGAGTTGCTAAAATAAAAAAATGTTATACTTGGTTCTATAGTTAGAACAGTATAGATTTAGCTATAATTGCCACATAGGCATGAAAGTGAGAAAATGGAGAAAAATAAATATAAAAACATCTATTTAAGTAAATTCGATGTTATACTTTACATTATTGGTTAAAAAATTACTTAATTTTACAACTATTGATTCTATTTTGAAATTATGTATTGGAGTATGAAATCTATTTTAACACTAAAATATATTTTTCGATTTCATATTATAGCAATAACTATATATATTTTAAAATTAGCATTGGGCTTGCTCTAAGCTGGTAACTTTCGGCAATCTTCAGCACCTGCTCTTGCATTTTTGCATGGCTCTTGGGGCTGCAAATTTATCAAATTTAATTTAAAATTGATTACTTGAAAAAATATATATATGTAAAAAATAAAGATTAAATAATTATACATACCCAGTCCAATTGCTTCGGATCCTTTCATTATACGCAGACGCTTGCACGAATCAACAAACATCCTACACACGTTAAATTACCACCATAATTTTTTGAATGCTGTCTGCATATATATCGACGTATTTTAAATTAATTTGAATGTAACCTTCAATATTTCGACTTTAATAATATATGCACCGAGTCTGTAAGTCCCGATTAGTATTGTATCTACTCCATATAACTATTGTGTTGATTATATATATTATTTTATATGCTTAATTCCGGGTTTAATGTGAGGATTATGAAAGTTTAATATAAACTTACTCCCATGGCACGTCCCCGACGAGCATCCAGTCACCATCTTTGTCTTCATAACTGGGAACATACTCAGAACTGTTTAAGAGATCCATTAGTTTGGTCTCGTTCATGAAATCGATCAATCCTTGCGATCCATAATTACCTATATATATAATTGAAAAAAATTAACATATACATGCATCAACAATAAGTTAGCTAGCTAGCTAGGGGAATATAACGTTTGTTAATTATATATCCTATTTAATTAGCTAATTATTTTAAGTGCAAAAACCATCCTGCTTAATCACCTCGAATATATTATTACATATAATATGAAAACTATGGATCGGGTAAATAGTTAGGAAGAAATAGAAAAGATTACATGCATTGTGTCTAATCGTCCCAGGTTGTGGATACTAATTTAGTAATAATTTGTAAGGATATAAGTCTAATTATTTTTATAAAAAAAAAAAAGTAGAATTGATGCATAGAGTTTACCGAAAGTAAAAGAGCTGAACATTGTAGGCTTTTAGCTAAGGCATTAGAGAGTTGTTGGCAAGTAGTATACATCTTTAAGTCCACTGAACCCTTGACAAAAGCACCACCACCGGAGGGTAAAGACGAGTCCTCGGGATCTTACCGGTGGCCAACCTACCACTTGTGCCCTGTAAATAATAATTAATCAACAATTTCTTGCACTTACAATATTATAGAGCAACTCGATCACATAGCCGAATTTCTCAATTTCATAAGGCTTGATAAAGTTACGTGTACAAAGAAATTAAAATTTTCGAAGTATAAAAATTTGAAATAGGTAAATTAAATTACATACTTGGCTGGTGGCTTGATGAGTGAATCCTTAGGCAAAGTTTCGAGTTTTTGGTTGAGATTTAAATTAGCAGGGTGATCATTTTGGTGAAGGTTGAGCTTGAGATCAATGGTCTCGGAGAAGCCTCTTTTTCCATATATTTATCTTCACTGACTGGGGATCACCACCGCCAGCAGCTCCACCGGGCAAGCCAAGGCATAACTCGGTATTATGATACACATGCAGATCAATGATCTATTGTTGATTAAGGTGGCAGACTGGCAGAGATAAAGGGTAATTAACACATGCATGTTAATTGGGGTATTATGATACACATGTATTATACAGTATATAGTAATCTTTTAGAGTGGTAATTAACTCGTAAGATTGGTTAAATTAGCATGATGATTAAAATCTGGCAAAAAAAAGCATATGATTAAAAAGAATGAAACTCATGGACTTTAAATTGTGGATTTAATATTGGATAGTCCTTCTTACCGCATATTTTCGTCAGGCTCAATAATTTTCCAAATTTCCTAATATTCATTAATAATTAACTAATTCTCAGTTAATTATCCTCTCCCAGAAATGAGGAATAATCTCTCATTAATTACAGAATATTTCTCTCAACGATATCCTTCAAATCAGGAATGTATTCTAACACTAATATGATTTTAATAGATAAAATCAACAAATTCCAAATATATCTCTAAACAATCATGGAGATACAATCATAATCCTAAACAGAACTGCGTGGGCTTGATCTCTATATAAATAGGGTATGCAGACATCTTGGAAAATGATCTGACACATCTAACAAGTCGAGACACCTCTCAAGTCCAGCCCCTAACATCCAAAAACCCTCTCATCCCTATTAAAATATTTTTATTATTCCAGCAACCCTCCAAAATTTGTTATCACGGAATTCATCCGTTAACAATTGGCGCTAGAAGGAGGGGTTTTTTGACATCTCTGGAGGAAGGATGTCGCAATACACACCCAACGATAATGATGGACGGTCGGAGATTGAGAAGGAAAACCCGTTGATGAATGTCTCTAGTTCTGCGACGCCGAAACATCACACCACCGCTCAAAAATAACCAACAATCATGATGAGCAATGAAGAAGTCTTCAATCAGCTCACCGGTTTTGAAGAACGTATGAGTTCCATGGAGAAGAGTTTCAAGAACTTGGAGAAAGTGATCATCGGGAATCAACAAGGAAGCTGAGGCCACCGTGCGGGGAATGACCCTATGTTAGAAGAAAAAAATACTAAAGAGAAGACCCATGTGCCGTATAAGAGGTTCCAAGATGTGACGCCCCGTGTGCTGACATATGGTGGGGATCAAGATCGAGTGGGATGAGGAGTTAAAAGTTGGTCCGTCGACTCTCAGTGACAGGGACCGAGCAGGGATCGCATAGATAAAGGAAGACATACGAATCTCCGAGGGTATGCAGGTGGGAGATTTGGTAGAGGTAATGAACGCTGTTGTGGGGAGGCTGATCGTGGAGCAGGGAGGTTTCGGTCGTGACCAACGAACGATACCCAGAAAATCTCCTCCTCGGATGATGTTCAGATTATAGAGCCAACACCAAATACTATTCTGCCATGAAGTATGAGAGCAAGGATCCGTTGGAGGGAACATGATCGAAGGGATTACCAATTGGGTTATGAATAAGAGAAGTGCGAAGGTTGGGGAAATTATCAGACTAGAGATGATTGAGAGTGAAGTGGAGACCGTTACCAGAAAGAAGATACTCATGGCCGTTATGCATGGACAAGAGGAGATAACCAACCAGATGCCCGACAACAATGGATTCAGAGGAATGGTAGAGGTTATGGCTATCAGCAAGATCAAACCGTTTGCTGGAAAGATCATGAAAGGCAACATCGGAAGAGAGCGGTATACGGAGAAAGCCAAGAAATACCAAGGAAAAGAGAAGATGAACAACCAATACAAGGGTCGGGAAATATCCGGGCGGATGATTTGCGGAGACTACTGATCCAAGTGGAGGGAGCCAGAGACAACCTCCCACCACCACCACAATCACAATCCACCAGCCTCGTTAAGGGGTATAGGTGAATTAAGATTCACCGGGGGTTCGGATCTCGCCGAGTATTTGGGAAGATTCAATACTGAGATGGAAGTATACCAAGTGGAGGATTTAACAAAGTGCAGAGTCTTAGTTTCAACTCTGAGGGGAACGCATTCCAATGGTTTCAAAGCCTAGCTCCCGAATCAATTTATTCTTGGGAACATACGAGAAAGTTGTTTTTAACCCAATTTCAGTCAGTAATACAATATGCCCCGCCGGTCACAATCTTAGCCAATATACGGCAATGAGAGGACGAAACCCTTCACTCATATTTTAGACATTTCAACGCAGAAGTACCAATGGTCCGGGGAGCTACAGATGAAATGGTGAAAATTTTCTTCATAGCAGGGGTAATGACTGAAAGCGATTTCTAGAAAAAGTTGTAATGTAAAGTACCCCACACTCTTTCAGACTTCTACGCATTTGCGGAACTCTTCAAAAGAGAAGATGAAACTTTGGCAGGGATCAGAAAATACGATAATATTCCGTGGAACGGGAAAAGAAGAAGGAGAGATAGGTCACCTAGTCCCAAGAAGAATAATGTGAACTATGTGGAGGTTAGAAGTCTGGATAGTCCTCCGGAGAGCCCATGGTCGTATAGTCCTGCTAGGAAAAGAATTATGGAAGACAAATTTACCCCGTTGGTGGCATCTATTGATCACATCTATTACGTGACTAAGGGAGAGGGAATCTATAGGAAGCATGCACCAATTGCGACTAAGCATACAACTGATAAAAAAAAGTATTGTGCTTATTACGAGACTCATGGACATAATACCCATGAATGCAGACACTTAAAGGATGAAATTGAAACCTTGATCAGGGGAAAAAGTTGACTGAGTGGGTGGTGCGAGAAGTGAAAAAGCATAAGGAAGACTCCATGAAGAAGAAAGTTGTTAGCAAGGATGCTGAAAAATAAAGCAATTAGGCCGATGTTCAGCCTAGGCCAATTCGAGAAGCAAGTATTCATACTATATCTGGAGGCCCTCATATTGGTGGAAACAGTAGGAACACAATGGAGAGGTATGCCAGAGAAGCCAAATAATTGCCTCTCACCAATGTAAATCATTTATCTGAAAGGCCACTCAAGCTGTTCAAGGGGGAAGATACACAAATCATCTTTTCGGAATAGGATGTCAGATGGGTGCACCACCCCCATAGCGATGCGTTGATCGTAAATGTTAGGATTGGATCCAGGAGTGTGTACCGAGTTTTCATCGACAATGGGAGCTCTGTTAATATTTTATATTATGCGACGTTTAAGAAGATGGGTCTGCTAGACAAGGAATTATCTCAAGGGGTGACTCATGTCTACGGGTTTACTGGAGACTCTATTAAAGTAAAGGGCACCATCAAGTTATCGGTAACTTTAGAAGAAGATCCAAAATCGGCCACCCAGATTACAGATTTTATGGTAATTGATCAACCCACATACTATAATGTTTTAATTGGAAGACCTGTTATGAAGGAGATGCGAGTGGTGACCTCAATATACCATCTTTCAATAAAAATTTCCGACGCCGCAAGGTATAGGATGCGTAAAAGGCTGCCAATACGAATCAAGGTATTGCTATAACAAGACGGTAAGGTCCGCAGAGAAAGGTAAAGATTTGAAGAATCCAGACATTGAGATAATCGACTTTGAAGAAGAAGGAGCTCGTGAAACAATGCTCTCCTTCGGTCCTTCGAGCTTCTCACAACCCTCATGCAATATGGTATATATTGTTAGCTTCCCAGATGAAGACAAACCTGAAGCAGTCTGCCCTCAAACACTCTTACTAAAAGGTCCCCCAGAGGAAAAATTTGAAACTCCTCAAGTATTGATGATTGAGTCTTCTACGGCCACTGAAAATCAATAATGGTTCCAAGAGGCGATCGTGGAAGATGTTAGTGATGATGAGGAAGATCAACGAGCAGCAAGGGCAAGAAAGGGGAAGAGTGTGTTAAGGGAGGATACCCCTTGTATTGACTTGACTAGTATATGGCCTAAATTAATCCAAGAAAATATCACTGTCGTGCCAAAGTTAAAGGATTCAAAAGTAGAGGTCGTATCTGTCCGTGAAATAGGCGAGGCTAACGAGTTAAAGAAGTTTGAAATCCTAAACACAGTTGTCCTCTTCCTGGTGATAGTCTTTCTTGCTCTGTTCAAGCTCGCTGAAGGTGCTGTTCTTCGTGACATCATCATATTCTCGTTTTATCCTGGGAGGCTATCGACTCAAACATACGGTGAGGGGCGAAATAGCTTTAAGGAGACAGTTCTGCACTGGACTCGAGACATCTTCCATTTTCATATCCCTTCTCTTTAACAGTTTGTTTATTGTCATACACTATTCTGTTGCTTGCACACACAATCACTCGTATTATATTATTGTGTTTTTGGCAGATTGATTCACATATGCAGTGGTCCTATACAATTATACATGTAGCTTAATGGTTGTAATGTAGATGCATTAATGTCATGGACTTGACGATTGAATGCCCACTTATTTATTGCATAGAAAACTTCAACATTCTCCCCACCCTATTTATATATATGTTCTTTTTCCATGTATATCATTCATTAGGGTTGGGCACCGGTCAGTTTAGTCAGTTTTTAACGATTAAATCAGACCGGACCATATATACCGGTTTCATTAAATATCAAACCAGACTTGACCATTTAAAAATTCAGACCAGACCAAAATTAAACGGTTTGATTCGGTCGGTTACAGTTTTAAACCAAATTTAAAATCTAATAAACCAAGAAAGATAGTTGCATATGAAAGCGTAAGTATTGTATTTATTGTATTATCGATTTATAATACAGAACCTCCGTAAATACCGGATCAATGTTTAACAGGATATACATGAGTATACTATACATTAGTTATCTACAGTTACAACCAGTAGATAAGATGATGTCAACTACTAGTATTCAGTTATCTATTAAAATCTAGATATTTAAAAATAAATGTACCAAAATATCTTGTCATTATTTCGAATTGAGCTGCTACAAAAATATAAACATTACATCCGGTAATCTATATCCAATAGCACAAAAATTATGTCAAATTCACACTGGTTGTCAAAATTAAACAAATTACATATCTTAACAGGACAAATTACATTCTAATATGGAAAATTGGATTTTGGCATAAATATGTGGTGCCAACATTATCGCACATAATCTTCGGAATGGAAGTAAGAGGAACACACAAATCATGTAAGAGATTGGTAACCCAATTAGTTTCAGCAAGAGCACTTGCCACAACCCGATACTCAGCTTTAGTGGACGATCGGGCAACAATTTTTTATTTCTTTGAAGACCAACTTATAGGATTGGACCCATGAAATAAGATATAGCTAGTGGTAGAAGTATGGTTAGTTGGATCACCTGCCCAGTCAGAGTCGGAATACATTATGAGATTATTAAGATTGTGACAGCTGATAGAAATATCTACCGTAAGTGTATGCTGTAAGTAGCGTAAAAGACGTTTGATGGCCTGCCAATGAACAATTTGTGGAGAATGCATAAACTGAGCCAACTTATTAATTGCATAAGACAGGCCTGGGCGCGTGAAAGTAAGGTACTAGAGACGACCAACGATCCTCCTGTATAATTGTATATCCATACAAGGAGCTACCGAGTCAATTTAAAAATTAGCAGATGTACTAGGAGTGGACACACCATTGCACTCCAACATACCAGACTCAGATAAAAGGTCTTGTATGTATTTGGTTTGAGACAAAATAATATCATCCGAAGATGGAAGAACTTCAACACCCAAAAAATAATGCAAAGGTCCCAAATCTTTGAGAGGAAACCGTGTAGTTAGTCCCTGAACTATGTCAGAAATAATCCTGGAATTACTTCTAGTGATTACTATATCGTCAACATATACCAAAATATAAACAGTGTAGTTAAGAGTATGCAGGATAAAGAGAGAATTGTCAGACTTAGACATAACAAAACCAGTATGCACTAAATATTGTTTCAAAGCTGTGTATCAAGCATGAGGTCTTTGCCTAAGACCATAAATAGGCCTATGCAATTGACAAATATAAGTAGGAAAATTAGAATCTTGGAATCCTGGCGGTTGTTTCATGTATACCTCTTCCTCCAACTTTTCATGTACAAACGCATTGTTTACGTCTAAATGATGTAGAGGCCAGCCCTTTTCGACAACAATAGACAAAACAAGTCTGACAGTGGTAGGCTTGACCAGTACTAAAAGTATAATGATAATCGATACTCGGGTGTTGCGTAAATCCTTTGGCAACCAGGCGCGTTTTGTAGCGTTTAATAGACCCATCAGCCTTGTATTTGATCTTAAAAATCCACTTACAATCAACAACATTTTTTGAAGCATCCGCAGAAACTACAGACCAAGTACAATTATTTTTAAGCGCTGTAAGCTCTGCTTTCATAGCCTCATACCAATAAGAAATGTTAAGTGCGGATTTGTAATGAGTAGGAGTGTAAGTGGGAGAACATGAGGCAAGATACCCATAGAAGTGATTAGGTTTGAAAATTTTATGCTTAGACCGAGTGGCCATCCTTGGTGGAGAGGCAAACACATCAGAAGGAGAGGCAGGCACATCAGAAGGGTGATTTTGTGAAGAGTTGGGAGGGTCAGTCGGACTATTCAGGAGGATCTGGACCCGTGAGGTAGGGTGAGTATGTGGTTGATTGGTGGGAGGGTATTGTGCTTGCAAGATTGGACTGGCTGGGAGAATAATAAGGTGTGGTTATGGTGATGGGATTATGGGGGAAGGGGGTGTACAAGAGGGATTTGTGATAGAGATGACATCCCAAGATATACTAGATGAACGTTTAGGCGACTTAGAGAATAGTGTGGTGAATGGGAAGATTGTTTCACAAAACACCATCTCTGGAGATGTATAGTTTGGAGTCGATTGGATCAAAGCACAGGTGACTATGATAGGGAATGAAGAAACTTAGGTACACACAGGGTTTAGATTTAGCTTCCAACTTATGGTGAGCATAAGGTCGAAGCCATGGGTAGCATAAACTACCAAAGACTCGAAGGGAGTGATATGTAAGAACCTCGTGAAAAAGTATTTCAAATGGGCATTTATTTTGTAGAACAGGAGTAGGCATTCTATTAATCAAATAAATTGCTTATTGGCAAGCGAAAGACCAATATTCAGGTGAGAGAGAGGCCTAGTGAAGAAGTGTTTTTGCAGTTTCAAGGATATGGCGATGTCGGCGTTCAACAATCATTACTCGTTGAGGTGTATAAGGTAGTGAAGTAAGGTGCTGAATACCTTGTGTACTAAGATACTCTTTGAGGGAGACAAATTCTCCACCTCCATCTGCATAAAAGGATTGGATTTTGGTATTGAAGTACCGCTCAACAAGTTTCTGGAATTTTTTAAAAATATGAACAACCTCAGTTTTAGTTTTGATGGTGTATAGCCATGAGTATTTTGTGTGGTGATCAACAAAAAGAACATAATACAGCTTTCGATCTATGGAAAGAAGTAGAGATGGACCCCATAAATCACTATAAATAACTTGAAGTGGATGAGTGGTCTGAATAGTATTTATTGAAAAAAGGAAGCCTATGGCTTTTATTACAATGACATGAGTTACATAAACCAGAACTCTGAGAATCACTAGGTGAAATAGACAAAATCGATAAAATAGATTTTAACACTTTGAAACTAGTATGTCCTAAGCGTTGATGCCATAGAGTTGAAGATGTGCTGACAGCAAGGTTGGTGCTACGAGTTTGAATGGATGATGATGTGTTGGATGGCCACTGGTACAGTCCATTTTCACACAGAAAGTAGATGGAAAAAATTCAATTGATGTCAAATTATCTTTGCAAAAACGAGAAACAGAAATTAAATTACTCTTAATTTGTGAAGCACAAAGAGTATTGGACAAAGAAAATACTTTTCTAGAACCATGTAATTGTGAAGTACCAGTATGAGTTATAGGAATTGTTTTACCATCACACATTGAAATCTCATCGGGACCAGTATAGTCTTGAGCTGAGCTAAATTATTGAATATCATTCGTTATGTGATGAGATGTGCCAGAGTCAATAACCGACGGTGCTCCTGTAGACGGCATGACAGATACAAAATTGGCTCTAGCATTAAAATGATTGTGAGACTTGGAACGACATACTTTAGCCACATGACCTGGTTTATCACATAGTTGGCATCGAACTTGGTTGGGGGATTGTGTTGAGCTGAATTTTGCCATGGCTGGTGAGCAAAATTCTGATGAACTGAATCATGTGTTGAATTAACACGTTGCTGCCATGAAGAACTATTGCGTCGAGGAGGACGTGATATTTGATTTGGCCTATGTTGTGCAACGGCTGAAGTGATAGGAGTAACAGAACCTTTAGGTTCATCATATTTGAGACAAATCTCTTAATCTTGGAGGAGACTGGATAATTCTTCGAAAGATATTGGATCACCACGAGCGCGAATAACAGCTACTATATTCTTATACTCACGTCCAAGTCCATTTAATATTTTGACAACAAGCTCCGTATTTGAGACCGGTGAACTAGTGACTGCTAATTCATCGCAGATACTACGAATTTCACGTAAGTATTCCGCAATTGATTTTTCATCTTTTGATAAGCGACTTAACTGATCTCTAAGACTTAAAATACGGGTATGAGATTTGTTGGCATATAAAAGGTGCAGGGAGTCTCATGCTACCTTAGATGATGGGGTTGTGACCACAATCGAAGCTAAAGTATGGTCAATAGAAGCGATGAGTGCATTTTGGATTAACTTATCTTGACGAAACCATACAGTGAAGGTTGGGTTTGGTACTTGTTCAGTTCCTTGAGCGATGGTGGCTAGTGGGGCAACTGTGAAACCATCAAGATAGCCGTACAAGGCATGACCATGGAGAAGCATAGTGATTTGAGCTTTCCAGGTAGAGAAATTAGTGGCGCCAATTAATTTAATGGGCAACTGAGATGATGGATTGAATTGAATTAGTTGAACAGTATTGTTAGATGATGAACCATCAGAATTGGTAACAACTATTGAATTACTGGACGTGCTTGTGAAATGAAGTGAATAAATATTATATAGATTTTTTTATATGGTGTAGCATGTAATGGCGTAAGGCTCTGATACCATAATAAACCAAGAAAGATAGTTGCATATGAAAGCGTAAGTATTGTATTTATTGTATTATCGATTTATAATACAGAACCTCCGTAAATACCGGATCAAGGTTTAACAGGATATACATGAGTATACTATACATTAGTTATCTACAGTTACAACCAGTAGATAAGATGATGTCAACTACTAGTATTCAGTTATCTATTAAAATCTAGATATTTAAAAATAAATGTACCAAAATATCTTGTCATTATTTCGAATTGAGCTGCTACAAAAATATAAACATTACATCCGGTAATCTATATCCAATAGCACAAAAATTATGTCAAATTCACACTGGTTGTCAAATTTAAACAAATTACATATCTTAACATGACAAATAAATAAAAAGAAATAGTAGCAGCATATTCAATGCAAATAATCTTAATTCTAGAAGAAATATTATGCAAAACAAATTTATATTATATATATAGGGAAAAGTTATATGGAGACCGCATTTTTGTTGGAGACGTCGGAGACCGTATATGTACTGCTTGCAGAATAATATATTTTGCAATGTTCTGCAAGCAGTACATATAAGGTCTCCGAAGTCTCCAACAAAAAAGAGGTCTCCATATAACTTAACCATATATATATATATATATAAGAGAAATATAGGTAAATGCAAAATAAATTTATATTATATATATATATAATAATAATATATATTTGTAGCGGTTCGGTTCGGTCTTAATGGTCGGTTTAGAAATGAAAATCAGACCGGACTGGAAAATAACGGTTTGTATTTAAATCAAACTGAACCGTTTAAAAAATCTTAAAAAGCAGTTTGGTCTATTCGGTCCGGTCTGGTCTGGTCTGATCTGGTCGGTTTGGTTATTTTTTGTTCAACCCTATCTTTCATCCCGTGACTTGGCTCCATTTTGTATTCATGCTAGGACCACCCAAATAAAGAGGGGGGAAATTTATAAGGGATTTTTTCATAAATACTCATGTTCTAAATTTTTTCTTGCAAAAATATTATTATTTTAAAAAAATATTTGTAAAAAAACGTTTTGCAACTCAAATTTTAGAAAATATTTGCGAAAATATGTTTTACAACTTTGCAACCTAATTTACAACATAAAATGTAAGTTAAAATGAAACTTAAAATGCAAGCTAAATTAGTTACATAATTCAAATTAAATGCAACATAAAATGCAATCTCCGTATTTTTGTAAATATTTTTATAATAAAATAGTATTTTTACAAATCTTTTCGAAAGTTGGTAAAATTGTAAATAATTTCACAAAAAGTAGTATTTTTGGTAAATTCCCAAATTTTAATATCTATCAATCTATATATATATTCAATAGCGTTTTGTTTTGAGAGAACTTTAAATGGAGTACTAATTGGAGAATATATATGTTTATTCTGCAATATATTATAAACAGAATATAATGCATGACATATATGCATGTTCTCCTATTTAAGGTTATCCATGGAAGTTTTGTCATATTCAATAAATTATAAAAGATATATATGAGCAGTCACGAAGCAAAGGGAAATTAGGGAAATTCAAATACAAATATACTCCCTCTATTTTAAAATAATTATTTATTTTTAATTTTTATTAATTAAATTGATCAATTTTTAGCTGACTATTACACATAATATATAATTAAAAAAAATAAAAATTATATTATTAGATATAATTATTGCGCGTTTAAATAATTTTTATGATATTTGATGAAGTTGAACTCATTAAAGCTCTATTTTAAATTATTATTTAAAACTGTTGTGTAGAAAAAGTGTTGTAAAAAATAGATAACTGTTTAATAATATTTTTGAATTGTATATTTTGAGATAAAATTTGTAATTATTTAGTATAAAATTTGAAAAAGTGTTTTTTTAATAAAACTAATTTGAAATTTATCAAATAATTTTATACCTATTTTTTTTAAAAAAAACTATCGTTATTAAGTAACAGAAATTTCAAAGACTCAGCCTAATTGTGTAATACTTAGTGTTTTAGGTTTTGAAATTAATTATTTTTAAGTTAGCACTTGAAAAAGGTTTTTCAATATTGTAAAAACTATTTAAATGTGCAATTGTTTCGGCGATACCGACTTGTAGCCCATAAGAGTCGGTAAAAGCAACAAAAAATGTTTAAGACAACTGAGTTAACTCTTGATAAAATTGTATATCAAATAAAATTTTATAATTTGATAATAATAATATTATATATATAATATAGTATTAGCTTATAACCCGTCCAAAACACGGGAGAAGAGTAATAAATAATATATTATATATTTTAAATGAATTAAATATTTAATTTAATTATTTATATTATTAATATTTTTTATGTAATGTTGTACATGAGATAAATTAGTTTTGCATCATATTTATATTATGTTTTTAAAGTCTCATTAATATATTGTTATATATTTATATTAATTAACATATATTAATAACTCGTGCAAAATATTAATAAATTTTTATTAATAAAAAGAGTTTCGAATATATTAGAAATATTTTAATTAAAATTTAAATAGAAGAGTATATTTTAATATAGATAAAATTTTAATATTCAATTTTTTTTATTATAAAATTGCAATTTAAAATAAATTAAAGTTTTTGAATGATGAGAAAATTGAAACATACTATTAGATTGTGAGTATAACTCTATATTCTAATTAAAAAGAAATTCGTTTATAGTAATATAATATATATATATATATATAATATATATAGATCACAATAATAAAATTTAATTAATATAAATAAAATAATAATATTATTTTAATATTCATAAAATTTAATTAATAAATTCTGATATTAAATAAATTAAAGAGGTTGACTAATGAGAAAATTAAAACATGTTAGTATATTAATTAAAATAATGTTCTTGAAATTGAATAGGAGACACATGTACTTGTTGAGTGAGATAAAAAGGAGCAGTCCGACCACGGATTAGTATAGATTCCATTTTGTCCGCACTATAATATTGGAGCGACAATTATTATATATATACAAGCAAATTGGAGAAGAGTACAGTCAAATTCGTGCTCCAACTATATGGAATATTAATTAGAAAATATATATATTCTAAATTATTCTATTTATTATATATCGAAGAATCTAGATATATAAGTCTTCAATTTATAATTCATATTTCATTGAATTCAAGCCATGCATGTACAAACGTAAAGCTGTTTCTACAACCTAAATCACACCGCTTAAATAAATTACATCCATTAATATGATCATCATCTACTTAAAATCATCGGTGCTTAATTATAAATCAACTTTGTATTCGATTTTATAAGATTAATTTAAAATCCCGAATTATTCACTTAAATAAAATGCTCAACAAATTTAATAAAAAGTTACAACAACTCAATATCCAGCATCTTACAATATATAAATTAAAAATATAACTAAGGTCTCCAAATTTCGCAACTCGCATTCTGTCCACAAAGTAGTTCACCTAACCTGCCGGGGGAAATCAAAGAAACATAGACCGGCAGTGAGCGAAAGGCTCATATACATATATAAAATTATGCAAATAGTACAAGGGTTAGAACGATGACAATATGAACAAATAAAATATCTGAATAAAGAATGATGAAACAAATCGAAAGAAACAAAAGATACTGGTCATACTTAACTCACAATATAAACAAATGAAAAGACACGATAGATACGTATCTTACAATATCAACTTACAAATTTTTTTTAATCACAAATGTTCTTACTTTTACACATACTCTTACTAGTTACATATTAATATGACCAAATACTAAAATATAAATTACTTACTGATATGGGAGACAATCATACACTTACAGGATGTCCTACATTCCGGTTATCCAAAATATGTAATCATCAAAACTCACAGGAACTTGTATAAAACAAATCAAATGCTACCTAAAAGGCCAAAACACACATACAAAGTAGTCATGACTATACGTGTCCCATAACTCCGGCGACATGCTCATACTATTTAAATACACCGCATAGGTGGTGCCAAAGCATGAGATTAATCCACTCATAACAGATTCTTACAATATCTCTCAAATCAAAATAATATCATAAATAACTTGAAAATATCTTACTCAAAATATTCACGTCAAATATCATACAATATAGATTATTAGAAATAAAATCAGACATGACCAGTCCGGAAAATTGACAATTTACTATCTAAAGATGAACTCAGATAAAAAAGCACAAAACACAGAACTCGTAGAGGATTCCGAGACCTTTCTAGAATGGTAAGGCTCGTTAAAAACGAATAAGAAACGAATTCAGAAACAATAAAAATGTGGATTGTCATAACAGAATCAGGCTATGATCACGGTAGTATTTCGATATTTGATATATTGAAATCACAAAATTTGACAGCGGAATGTAAACAAAGAACGAATAGCTCGAAAAGATATTTCCAGAATGATATTACTCACAATAATTAAATACAATTTCAATTTACTAGATATTTTTGAATGTACAGTAGAACAACTCCAAATAACTAATCAGATTACACAGAAGGCAGATTTTGACATACTTGCAGGCGGAATTTCAGAAAACGCAAAGAACGAAAATTGTAGACAATTGAAATACCTTTCTAGGCACAATAAGATCGTAACAAACCGATATATAACGAAGGAGATACAAATTTTACAAGAATCAGAATTAATACAAACTATACACAACATACATACGATTTTGAATCACAAAACGAGAACAAAGAAAACATTACGAACACGAAGAGAGTATAGTGAAGATATCCGTATATTAACACTACGAGAATAAAAAGAGTGTGCAGAAATATTTGTACCTTAATAATCAAAGATATGAATGATTATAAAGAAATCCATATGACTCCATCACATAAACCCTAATACAAATCATAAATTATCCTCTTGAGCCCTTTCATCTTCTCATCTTTCTCTTCTCCCTCTCCTTCTCTTTATCTCTTTCTTTTTTTTATTTTTCTCCATGACTACCCAACTGTTCTTACATATCTATTCTTTTTTTAAACTCTAACTCCTTTTCTTTTTTATTCTATTCCCTTTCTATTCTTTTCTAATGTTGATTAATAAATCTTCTAGAATATCATAATAATAAAATAAATATAACTAATAAATCAATAATAACATACTAATATTATTCCTAATATTAAATAAAATAATTAAATATATTATTTTATTAAAAAATAAGGGATGTTACGATTAAAGTGTGTAATGGTCCTAAACGGCTGCACTAAAAGGAATAATTATGCACCCACTCCGCTAAATTGTTAAACGTTTCCCTTAAATATCTTGTTTAGAAGCCTCAGAGCTATACCATTTCTAGGATAAAGCTAAACTAATTTAATTACTTGTGATTATAAACTAAGGTTTCGTTTGTTTATCAGGTTTTAGGTTTACACTAACTTCAAATTCCTTGCAAATAAGTTACAATATTAAATTTCCTAGGTATAATAAAAATTGTGTTTAGTTGATCACTGTTACTTTAAGTTACATAGTTTATTTTTGTTTAAATTATTTATACTTTTAAAAAAATAATAATAATGTTATTAATTTTATTACTATAAATATATGTATGAAATTATTTATAAAATTTTATAAAAAAATTTAAAAAACACTTTAAAGTTAATACATTCAAAATTGTCACTTAAAATATTTATATCATTTATAAATTATTATAAAAACAAATAAAAATTTAATTATAAACTAATGTAAATATAATAAAAATTTTAATTATAAACTATTAAAAAAATATTTTATAAAATATTTATAAACATAGTAAATTAAAAACATGAATATTTAAAATTTTAAACATTTAATTTGATTTTGTAGTGAAAACAATAATCATATTGACACAAAATTAATTAACATTTGATTAAAATCATTTTAAAAATGATTTATGAAAGATTTAAAGCATAAATATTTGAAACTATTGTTTAGAAAATATGTGTGTATTATAATTTATTTTAAATATAAATAAATAAAACTATATAAACTAATAAAAAATAAATAAAAATTTAATTACAAAATATTATCTAATTATAAAATGTGTTGAAGTGTATTTACATCGTGTAACTCCATGTGAGTGTGGGTGTGGGTGGTCTAGGTAATACTAACCCTAAATACGTTGTTGCCGCATTTTACACTAACCCTAAATACCTTGAAATTATATGTTCCTAAATATATACAATCAGACAATGTAACTTATTTCACTTCCATGAAATTCTAAATTTCTAAGATGAATTCGAGGCAACCAAACGAGACCTAAGCGGACATTATCATTTCACATCATAGTATTTTAAGAAAACATATTCATGATTATTCAGATGGTTGGGAAATGATCGATTAAGTTTTTATTTATAAATGTATAGTAGTATCTTCTAGGTGCTGGGTTATTTTAAGCAGTCACAGTTTACTTTAAGTCAAAATATAGGTTGATATCAAAAATTAGTGAAAGGTACTTTTTTTTAATGAATATTTGATTTTTATTATTTTATTTAATATAAATTTATTATTGTGAATTTTAAATTTATTATTTTATTTTAGTAACTCATAAATGTAATAAATTTATCCAAATACATATACAATAACGTAATTTTTTTTATTTTAGATGACTTAAAGTTAAAAATCATGTAAAAAAAATCTTAAAGTTAAAAGTAAAATTTTAAGATCATCGACGACGTTTTCCGTAGTGGGGGCAAGAATGCATCTTCTAAGAAGTAAGCTTAAGACATAAAAAATTACACGTGCATGCCTAATTATGATTGTTTCTGAGCACACGATTGGATACAACAGTAACAGATACTCGGCTATAAGTCAAATTATTCAAAAAAAAATATGATTGTTTCTAAATAATTAATCATGATCATTATCAAAGGTTTAGTACCTAATTCGTTCTTCTAGAACCAACGGGCATATAAATACTCCCACCATCTCAGAATATATGTGTCCACTATATAAATTTTACATATATTAAAAAACATTTAATAGCATAAATGTACTCATGTAATGAGATAAAATTATAATTATTTTCTCATAATTTGATGCGTAATTAATTATCATTGATTACAAGTGTGAGTTATATTTTTGCGTAACTCCTTGATTTTTTAAAATGTTAATACAGAGTAGTCAATATTAGAAATATAAAATAAAATGTATTTTAAGAAAGGGTCTTTCTAATATGTGCTCATGAGCACACATTAATCACTTACTTTCCTGATATTTTGATTATGTGGCTTATTTTTATTGGTTTAGTTTTTATGCATGTAGAGGGTCCATTATCATTAATAAGTAAGGGGCAATGTACATTTGACAACTCATCTTTTATTGTGTGCCATTGGGCACACATCAGAAAAATCAAAAATGGGTATTTTTAATGTGTGTCCATGAACACAAATTAATCACTTACTTTCGTGGTATTTTGATTATGTGGTTTATTTTTATTGATTGAGTTTTTTGTGCATGCAGTGGTCCATTATCATTAATAAGGGACAATATACATTTGACAACTCATATTTTATTATGTGCCCTTGGGTACACATTAGAAAAACTGTTAACTAAAATATTTTTATCATAAATTTTTCATTGTAAACGACCTTATTTATTGCATTAGAAACATTTATTAACTGATTTCGTGTATACAAAGCACATGCACAATTCATTCCAAATCAAGATACAGTGCATATATAAACTTGTCACAAAAATGCATGGGCTTAAACACCGGATCCGTTTCATTTTTAGGACAGCAGACCGGTTCGTTTTCAAAAATGGGACAACTTCGTTCATGTTCTCAGAAAATGGCACACTTAAATGTCTGTCATGGCGGTCATCGAAGGTACAAACTGGGATGAAAATTTAGTCATAACCGCCATGTAGAATGGCGGTCACTATATTTGTTAATAAAAGTTTGACGGTGCAATGACCGCCATATAATATGGCTTTCATCAAATGAAAAATTCATATGATGACCGCCAAGTTATTTGGCGGTTTCATGCAAAACGCTGTCATTTTTTATGCTTTATTTAAAACCCAGTTGCATAAAACATACAAACCACAAATAACAGCACACAGAAGCTTGACTGCAAGCGGAGATTTGAAGACCGACACATCATTTGGTGCACTACTAGAGCTATTCATCATCCCCCGACGAGAAGTCTTCGACTTACCTCATTACTGAGTAAGGCGGAGAATCAAGCTTATTAGTTGAAAAAACACTAGGTACAATCTTGTATTCAAATATATACTATGCCTTTAATTCGATTGATGTGTGTATATATATATATATTGGTGTTCGATTGCTGCAATATTCTGCTTGTGTTGGTGAAGACCGCCCGATACTTTAGCGGTCATGCATTATTAGTTGATTAAGAAATGTATGTAAGGTATTCGATAGTAATTGGCTCGAACCATACATTGTTTCACACGTTGCATGCGTCGGTTGTGAGTACCAACCCTGGTCAGACATATGAACCTCGTCCAGAATAATCTTTTCAGCCTCTACATACAAGGAAACATCACTCATTCCCATCTGCATCTGCCTAGGCACACTGAGTATCCTCCGTACATCATCATCACATGTCATATTAGCTATATAGTACCCCGACACCAAATTACCTACACCTAACTGGGGATATTTAAAATTCATCTTCAAATTCCAAGATGAATTGTTAATATTCATTAATCCATACACCACTCCCTTCAACTCTTCATAAGAAGTTCCCCATTTAATATATTGCATTCTTTTAGGGTCTCTAGTACTATATCTTATATCATCATCTCGTCTGATAATTTCTCCACCCCAAAAGAAATTCACGTTAACGTAATCTTTCATTTTTCCTATTTTCAACACCAAAAATACATATTTTCATAATTTAACATATGTTACTTAACAATAACAAATACAAATTTAAACTAACATATGTTCCTTCATAATACGATAAATAATTCTAATAAAAATTATTATTCTAAACTAACATGCAGTTACAAAAATTGTACAAAATTAAACTCAAATTTGAAGCCAATTTACATAAATTTATCATAATAGGAATGACGTTAACATATTTTTACATAACATTAATTATAAACTAACATGCTTGAATATATAATATAAACTGACATATAATCACAACATATTAAATTGACAATTGTAATATTATTTCGAAATTATAAAATCATACCTAAGTAGAGGTAACGAAAACTACAAAGTAAGCCACGAAACAATTAAGCAATCTGAAGAAGCAGTTCAAAGAAGCAACAGCAAAGCAGCTCGAACAAGTAGCAGAGCAGAGTAGTAGAATGAATGTGAAAACCGGAAGAGGAGATTATAAGGATTGAATGTAAAATGAAGGTAAATATAGGATAAATTTAGGATAATATACAAACAGAAAATGCAGATATTCAGGTAAAAGCAGATTTTCAGATAAGATAAAGCATATAGTCAGATTTTCAGATAAGATAACATAATTGATTTCTAAACGTAAATATTTTAAAATATAAAATATTTTTTAAAAATATGTCGTAACCACCATGAGGTTTGGCGGAAACTATTATTTTCAATCTATGTTATGACCGCCACAACAAAGGACGGTCATCACATATTTTTAAAATTTCACGTCGCCATTTACCATGGCGGTCATTACAGCTTTTGTTTTTTTATTAATCGCCATATAGCATGGCAGTCATCACTGAAAAATAACACCTGCTAGCTTTTGATGACCGCCAAGAAAAACTATTAACTGTGCTAGTTTTGAAATCATGAACACAGATGTCCCATTTTTACAAACGTGCTCCCTAGGGGTAAAGAAATTGAGCCCTTAAACACCACTAAACATGTCAAAGCAGATCTTCATTGGTCAGGTCATGTCAAATTAACCTTTTCAAATTCAATAGACAAGGGACTGACAAATATTAATCCAAACCTGCATTTTCCAAGAACTTCGAAAGTGTGCCCCGAATTTGCAGCCTACTTTCAATGTTCCATGCCTCGTAGCTGTCAAGCTACTCAAATTAAGGAGTAAAGGTATCTCATTCCTTCATAATTTTTCCGTGCCCAAAAGTTAATTTTCAGTCGTAGATAGTAGTGAACAAAGATTGATTTCGGGTCCATTTGATTTATTTCGATTTAGGATCCATTTAATTTATTTTAGAAATAACGATTGAAAAATATATGTATGAGAAAAGTGACCCCGAAGTCCTGAAGTTATTCTCAGGAAATTACCTGATGTTAGACTCAAACTTAATACAAAAATAAACTGATAATTTTGTAAATATAATATCCACCCCATGTATTCACATAAATATTCATCTATACTATATTATTATAGTCGAAATATTAAAAAATTTTGTTGGTTCGGTTGGTCGGTCGGTCGATCGGTCGTCAAAATATACATATATTAGATATAATATTACTTATTATAATATGAGCCCTAACTATATACATATCTATATTAACTAAAATTTTATTTTTTAGACCCAATTATATATTTATAACATAAGTTTAAATGATATAACTTTACTTATTATAATATGGGTTCTAACTATATACATATTTATATTAATTAAAATTTTATTTTTAACACGGGTCCATATTATAACATATTTATATTAAATAGAATAAATTTATATATAAAAAGAGAACATATAATATTAACATAGATTCTTAATATTATAAAATTATATATTAAATATCAATAAAAATATAAATAAAAAATTAATTTATTTAAATATTAGTTATTCCGTGTTTCGCACTGACTATAAGCTTATAAGCTTGTAAATTATTATTACATTTTGTTTTAATCTCTGGATATTATCTCAGGATGAACTCGAGCAGCAAACTCTATATATATTTAATGCATCAGGGATAATAGGATGGACCTCGGCTATTCAGCCTATTCCAAACACTATGTCCCATTTTTCTTTTTTTCTTTTTGAAATCTATGCTCATTTTTCTAGGCCTAGTTCTTTTTAAATACAAGTACAAAGATACATAGATACATTTCCTCTCCGATTCATTTTCAGTCTAGCTATACAGAAAAAAGTGCGGCATTATAATTAGTAGTTTAGTACTCTCTCCGTCCTTTTGAATTGTTATCATTTTAAAATAGGGTGTCTGGCACGCATTTTAATATGAATTTTAAGGATAGTTCCATAATTTATTTTTGAAATTTTTCTTTTTTGTATAAATATAGAACAATCCTATTTTTATACAGATTTTTTTAAAAAAATTCACCTTAAAATGCGTGTCAGAAAATATAAAAAAAATGATAAGAATTGGTTGAGACGGAGAGAGTACTAATATACAAAAATATGTACTGTTAACGGGAAACACAAAATGGTATCTTCTTTTTATAATCACCACACACGCAAACAGAAGTCAGATGTAAACATGTAGGTATCCCGAATTTTTCAAAAAAAAAATGTAGGTATCCCGAAAAATACAAGAAAGTATGTTAGAAGTGTTAAAATAATATTAAAATGATGTTCGGTTCGATAGTTAGAGGCTGTTTGGCAAATGGTTAAAGCTGAGCTTAAAACTGTTTCTGATTTTAAGCTGAAAAATGTCTGTTTGTTTGTGTAACAAGTCAGAAACCGACTTAAAGTTAGAAATAAGCCAGAAACTTATTTAAAAAAAGAAGTTAGTATTAGATATTTTTTTCAGTGATCTATTTTTTTTATTTTTCATATGTAATAAATTACTCATAAATCACTTTTATTTTTATTATTATATTTTTAAAAACTCATAAGTCACTTCTAAGTCAAAATTACCCAAATATATGTTTTAAGTTCCCGGCTTATCACGTTAATCCACTTTAAGTCATAAATCACAATTTTAAGTTTTGCCAAACAGTCTCTAATAACTCGTGAATATAATTTATATTTCTTATTTATTTGAGTAGTACAAGTAATTAATTGATCTATAACAAAAAAGATGTTCAAATAAATATGCACATGAATATTGGTTGTGAGTTGTGTGCGAGTGAATTAAACTCATAAATAATTTTTATAATATATTTGTGAGTATAAATTTGTGCATAAACTCGTGAACAATATTAATGGGTTGTTCGCGAGTACAAGCTCGTGAAAAAACTCATGAGACATTTTTATGAATTTTTCATGTACTGTTCACGAACATTATTTTTTCTTAATCAAACAAGCTCAAACATTTTTTTGACTCTATTCGAGTTCGAATTTAATTCTTTTTTAATGAATGATACACCGTCATTTTAGAGTTCGAATCGATTCGACTTATTCACCGCCCTAATCACACAAATTAATCGAAATGTGGATGCACGTAAGCCTGGTATAAAATAAATTGTAAGTGTCAATATATCTTTTTACTTCAAGACAATAATATTATATATTCGTCTTATCATCAATATCAAAATTGTTGGTATAAGAAAAAGCTGATCTGTTATCCATTAGCCAGTTGCCATAGGGTTGTTCGACAGGGATTTTTGCCTGTGGAGTTTTGCTAACAACTTCAAAACAGCATCATAATCACAAGACAAAATCTGCTGGAGGAAACAAAAATATAACGTGAACACGGTGTGGATGGGCCATGTTGTTGATAAGTTCTGAAATTCCAGTGTCAGATACTTGAGTCCAAATTAACAGATTAGGATAAACTTAACCGCCTCATGATATTCTGTTAGTTATTGTGATATAGCTGTGAGGTATGCAATCGCTCGTTTGTACCCGGTACACAATTCTCCCGTATAGCAAGTGTTAGCATATGTGTCGATTTAAATAACCTTTCTCGAGAAGACATTTCGCACCCTATAAAAAATGACCTTAATGGATCAATGCAATTATTAAAAAAAACAAGAAAAAATAAATTTACAATGTCCTTGTGGCGTGATATATATATATATATATATATATATATATATATATATATATATATATATATATATAAGTCAACGTTTTGATGCATAATTAGAAATTAGAACAATCCTGTTATTAGTATATAAATAATTAAATACATTCTTAACCTGAATTCATGCATGAAGTTATGGTATTATATTACAGCAGCAAGAAATATTCTTCACAGTTTGAACAATTAATCACGATTCAACAGAAAAATAAATCAGTCGGCACTAGGTGCTTTGTACCATAAAACAATGAATAGAAGAATCCGAAATCAGTGTGTATAGTACTCCTGCAATTTCCTGATCTAAGCATTAAAAATGAAACTAATTTATTCAGTAATAAGTCAACATATATATGAGCTGAATGATAAGTAAATTGCATGTGATCATATATAGTCACAGACCCTATACTCATCCATACAAATTATTAATTACTTGCAGACAAATAGCTATACCATAAGCGAATAGAGTTGACAATCGCAACTGGTGTAAGATTAGGTAGCTTACATAGCGTGGTTCGGCCACTGCTAATTTTCTGGTTTAAGAGCCTGGTTCCGCCACTGCTAATGTATTTATTTACTATGTAATGGCCTGCATCCTTTATCTGTGGAAGATAAGTTAAGCTTCAGACAAAGCAATAAGTTTAAGGGATGCAGACTTTACATAATCAAGTACTCAACTATTTGCTTTTAAATAAAACAGTTGTGTGTGTGTGTGTGGCCAAGAGCTGACTTATGGATACATGACAGGACACGTAATGTAGCGATATACCCTCCAAGAATATACCAAACTCATAACCAGCCAACTCCTAGTCCCACATGGTCATGAACTAACCATACCAGCACCCATGTGAATCCCTTCAATTCACATGGGATGCTCTCTCCCAAAAAAACTAAATGAACCAACCTAAGTACAATCCACTAAAACGCATCTTGACACTCACATACATTTAAGTCCTTGGGTCCTCCGATCCATATGGGCTGATGCACTTGTCCAACTCTTGTCCCCTAATTGTAGGAGCACTTGCCTCAAAGGTGCTGCCAATGCCACAGACAACTTAGCTTTCCCTTGTCCTAATTTCATTGCCTTTGATACCATTTCAAGTCTTCCATGCATACATATATTTTTCACTACTCTCATGTCATAACATCCTATTCTTGTATATCAACAACTCAAAGTCCCCTAACCTGTGTCATAGACTTTTCCATCACTTTCTTCTCTTAAACACACACACCCACATCCTTACTATCAAAGACGAACGCAATAGTTGATATAGAAGTAGAAGAACTCGTGCTTAGTTTGTTTTAAGTTAAGAACAAAAATGGAAAGTGCTATTACACATGAAGGTCTCAACCTTAAGGACACTGAACTTAGGTTGGGATTACCAGGGAGTGATAAGTCGGAGAAAGAAACCATCTACAGCTCAAGAAACAATAAGAGAACTGTGCCTGATTCAGTTGAGGACAGAGAATCAGTTTCAGATGCCAAACATGAAACTGCACCACCTCCCAAGTAAGTCACTAGGCACATTATATGTTTACCAAACTGTATTTTTTTCCAATTTGAATTGATTTGGAAACTAACCGGGTGAATCCAATCATAGGGCACAAGTAGTTGGATGGCCACCAATCAGATCCTACAGGAAAAATTGCTTTCAACCCAAAAAGATTGATACAGAGACAGGAACTTACGTGAAAGTAAGCATGGATGGAGCACCTTATCTTAGAAAGGTTGATTTGAAGGTTTACAAGTGCTACCTGGAGCTTCTTGAGGCTTTAGAAAACATGTTTAAAATCACTATAGGTAAGAAGATATTAATCTTACAATAATAAAATTTAGCTTACAGCCGCACTGTGATTAGATGATAATGGTGAAAACAATTTTGGTTTTAGGAGAATACTCTGAGAGGGAAGGTTACAAAGGATCTGAATATGCTCCTACTTATGAAGACAAAGATGGTGACTGGATGCTGGTTGGAGATGTCCCCTGGGAGTAAGCTCTCTCTCTCTCTCTACCTCGCTGACTTTATGTATCCATCTATCTATCAAACATTTAAATTTACATTCTTTTCTTCTATGTATGCATGTTTGTCTGACTAGTGTATATAATGCAGCATGTTTATGTCATCCTGCAAAAGACTGAGGATAATGAAAGGATCAGAAACCAAAGGACTAGGACATGGTGTCTAAAAGAGCCTACAAACACACAACAAAGTTGAGCAGAAATGGAGATCGGTTATATCAATGGAAAGAAAACCTTCCAGATTGGACTTTCGAAGAACTTAGATACTTTTCAAGCATGTATGTATTACAATTGGTTTTGACACTGAAGTAAAAGCAGAATGTACAAGTATTATAATTTCTCTAATGAGGTTATGACGAGAAGACTGCTTGTGGTTTTAAAGTTTTATGATACTTTGTTTGTAATGATCTGATCAAATCGAAAATGTATACATGCTTCTGCAGAAATTGTGTAAATGAAACATACTGAAGGTCTGGTCATGTATCACAAAAAAGGACTATACAACTTCAAAATTTGCTCTCGATACACCCCCTGAACTTGTATGCTTATACCAGTTTTGTCAAGTCTCTACTTTCAAGCTAAACACGCCCACCATAATCAAGGAGTTGAAAGTATGAAATAAATGGGTAGTTAATAGACAATTTTTTTTTTTCAAGTATACGAGTAATGTACAATCAACATGAATTATGCATCTCAGTTGGTGAAAATCTAGATTTCACATACCGTTACTTTACCAGCCTATGAAGATGGGAAAAAAGAAACAACGTAAAACAAAATTATAAATTTTATCATAAACTTCAAAGTAATACGCCAATGATCAAAATCTGCAACTACCCGCCTAAATTTTTTGTACATGGTCAACCATGAAATAGGATGGTTTGTATCGTAGAACGTCCCCTCTGAAATTTAAAGAGATAGACCTAAAACCCCTGCTGAGTTGTTCATCTGGTTGTAATTACACTGATACATATATGTGTGATCATAAATAGATATAAATATATGATTATCTTTAAGTTGTGCGTTTCCAGGACAACATCCGAATTCTCCTTATTTGTTACACATGTTGGCACTAGTTGGTGGGTTTGAAGCTTCGTGGAACAAAAGTTTCAACTATGAGCAGGATACAGGTTTTTGTTCTTCACATCATGTATATAGAATTGTAGATGGGTATTCATCTGATGAAAAATGATCATTTTGAAGCCCTGTTCGGCAATGAAAGTGTATAACATTAATTCCTAATCCGATAAGCGAAATCCTAGAACTTATATATCTAATGGATATCCAGACTTCAATCTTGTCTCTGGCTTTTAACTTTTCCTCAGGTGATTCTCGATTCAATATTGTGTATAAAACATTCAAGATTCAGCTATCATTAGTTGCGAACCAGGTGAATTTTAGCTTGTACTTGGACAAGCAATTTCCCTCATGGACAGATGCTATCTTCCATTAGAATTAAAGTACAGGTGTTGTAATGTCTTAGGCCCATAATCGCCATATTTTCAGATGCTGATCCGTATAAAGATAGCCATGTCCATGTCTTCTCTAATAAAATCAACATCGTATTAATTAATTAATTAGAAAAGCTCTACTTTCTAATTACTTTCAACAAGCATATCCCAGTTTGCTCCGTCCTACAATATATTCTTGTCATACTTTCAGCATAAGCTAATTTTTGCTAATTTTTATACAATTTACAACTCTGTAATTTAAATGTGAGTATCTAATTGAAGTTAAAATTTGGCCAATTTTACAATAAGAAAATAAATTCAAACATTTTGTATGGAAGTCAAGTACAAATCAATTATAACCAACTACTATGCAAAAAGGCATATTTCTTTAACCATCTATATCCTTCATAAACTAATCCATACTTTTTCATATGTTAACATCCTACTGGCCACCATAGAATAATCTATTACCCACCACAAAAAGGAGGGATTTTTTTTACCAAAACAACCTTCAAATAATCTGCCCTTCACCACCTTTAAGCAACACCACAAAGGCTAAAGGGAGGGGAAAGGTACAATTGTGGCATCCGACTTTGATTGCATTGCGGGGAGAATGACAGGTAATGCAAGCTAATACCTAATTACAAGATAAGGTTTGATGTAAAGGAGAATAAGACATATAACGCTGACCAGGAGTCGTCATAGGCACGTGCAGTTAGCTAGAGGTCTAAGACAGAGCTGGAGGTTCAGGCTTGACAACGGAGATGTCCGGCTGATTAGTAGGATATATAAGTGAAGCAAGTGAGATTGGCATGATACATAATGCTTTAGATTGAAGGAATTGCATGGCAGATCCAACATCTTCTTCCATTAGTTTAGCTACTTCTTGTTCTATGTCATCATCTGACCAGTTCTCCCAAACAGGATGCTTACCTCCATTTTCAGTCATGCCCCCCTATATAAATTATAAAAGCGTACATAACAAAATCCTTATATATAAGAGATCTTAAACAAAGCTTCTGCTGCAATAAAATTGCCACGGGAAGTATTAGTTAAATGTTACCTCCACTGATTGCAATGGGACGTCTGATACAAGCTGTGCCACAGCACCAGCTCCACCCAGCCTACTCATGCTAAGAACCTGTCAAACAGAAAGTTTAACAAAAAACACAATAGTCGACAAAATTATTTAGATGAAATAAAACCACAAACTGGCAAACGCAATGTATCGTCACCCCTTGGTTCTGGTAACATTGCGATATATAATGGCATCTTCAAGTAACGAGATAACAGAGTATACAATTTAACATACGAGAATATAGTCTATAAGAACGTATATTCTTGACAGCCAACTTAACGAGATAGTAGACCAAAGTCTGCCTTCAAATAAGCAATCACAAAGGCTGATTTTTTATTATCAACATCTATATCTTATTGCTATTGCTTTGCAGCACAGTGATATTATTAGGTAACAACTTATATCAAAATGAATCCATACAAATCATAGTAAGAGATCATACCAAGACAATACAATAATTTATAAACGCTTTTTGTGTAGAACATGCATCATCTTAATTCTTACAGATGTTCATAAGAAGATACATACAGAATTATGCCTGGACATACTCAGGATATGAAACTATAACGACAAAACAATACAAAATGCAAGTGCAATTAAACTTTAGACAAAATGCAAGTCCATTTAAAATTTGATGAATCATGACCAATATATTTCATATTATGTACAAGTCTACAAGGTTGAATATTCAGGATAGTTTATACCTTCACTTGAAGCCTCAAGAACTTGACATAATCCAGAATCTCATCCAGCATAGCAGCCTTGTCTGTCTGAATATATTTTGATTCATCAGCATTACAAAAGGCTATTATTTCAACATGATGGAAAAGACACACACACACACAGAGGCGTATATACTCATCTGTACACATAACTTGATATAAACCGCAAGTGTATACAAACTAATGAGGAATCATTTCCACAAAGATCTTACATACCAAATTTGTACATGTTGATAAACTTGGGAACATTAAGTCATAAGTGGACTTTCTAAGAACAAGACTAATTAAAAATGAGAATCCATTTTGTGTAGGAAAAAAAAGAGTAGATAGCAATATTAATGTAAATATGGCTGTATTGTATTATGTACTCTTTACATACATAAATTAGCACATATGTCGTACATATGCATACATGTAATAAGTAATATTGTCTTATCATACTTATCCTATAAGCAACATATACAGGTATGAATTATGCATATTGCATATTGCATACAGCATGATGTTTACTTCAAATTTATCCAATCTCATGCTAGTCATTGTTTAAATATAAATTGACTTAATTTGAGTAAAATGACAGTAGATGGTAGACACTAAACTTTAAACATGTCAGAGGACACTTTCCTCTCAACCAGAAAAAGAAGAGGGAGAGTAATGAGTCGTGACGTTTAATGAGCTCTTTCTGTGTGATTCTCTTACCAACTCCCTATTGGATTTTTGGTAGCTTAACCTGGATGCTGCAGGTCCATTCTTATCTTATTCTGCCCTAACAAAGTGTTTATGCTAAATTATTGACTTAATTACGAAGGTGTCCTATTAAAAAGCACACTCAATTCAATTATTACACTCAATTTATATGAGTTTTTCTTACAAAAAAAATATTAGATATACAGATTCCAGCTTTAATTCAATAAACCAGATCAGCTTTATCTTGTATTTTGGTACATTAACCATCAAAAGAACTTCATCAAAATTCCATATATCAAGTTTCATAGAAAAATCTTATTACATCTGATTCATATAGATTTCGTAATAATTATCCGGAGGATCACATCTTGAGGAAAAGAAAAGTGTAATCCTCCTTTGCAAGCAAGCCATAATCAAAGACAAACAAATGCAGGAATTAATGACACAAAATAATATAAGAACAATAACTTTTGCATACAAACCTTGCTGCAGCTGGGAACAAGTTCCTGCAAGGCCCTCATCCGCTCAGCAATTCTTTCTCTACGCAGCTGCAAAAATATATAAATTCGTTCAAGTAAGATTATTGAATTTTATTAAAAAAATTCTTAAGTAATGCCCAAAATATAGATTGTCTCTCTGCTTATATATACTCCAATTACCCGTTCAGCAATACTATGTGGATCTGTAGCTTGTCCTCGCCGAGCTCGTACCCTCGGTCGCATGTTAGGAGGGTGTGGCACAGTCACTGCAGTGCTTGTAGTGGTCTGATTTTGGAAAGGCTGAGAAAAAATGCATGCAAACAAGGGATGAAGATTATGCTGCATTTTTCCCCCTACAAGTATTCTTTAAATAATATGCAACCACCCACTTCGCTTTACTCATCAGTATCTTTTATTCTCTTTTTTTTTAGCAACTACTCATCAGTTCATTTTCAGTGAGCAATAGTAAACATTAGGCCTTCCAATAAGTTCTTGAATGCAAACAGGCTCACCACAAAACAAGAACTCTAGAACTATTAGCATTTCTAATCACAAACTTTGGTCTCAATGCATAAAAATAACTCATACTAGCAATGAAAAAAAGTTGATCCCAAACCATGCTTATATGTTTTGCATCTGGCCTTATTTAAGGCTCTCTAGCCTTCATACTGCAACGACAACCAAAAACTCCTATATCTTTGAAGTTCTATACCACTTAAAACAGCGAAAAAGATTTTGCTCAAAGACTATCATAATTGCTTTTACAGCTTTACTGATACAGGGGTGAATAACTAAATCTAAAACTGATCATTACACACTCATCTAACACGAACATTTAGCATAATTAGCACAACCAACTGACAAAGAGGATAATCCGCTTGAAGTTCAAGAATTTAATATCCGGTCTGCACCCTAATCTAACATACCAGGATAGAAACTTAGAAAAAGGTTTGGCAACATAATCGAGTGACCTTCTCAAACTCCTCAAATAAACATGTCAAATCGAACACCAACTCAATCAATCAATCAAGAAAACAATATTCACCAAAATGGTCCCAACAAATTCATTAACCCAAAAAAAAATCACCAAAAAGACAAATTAAAATAATTTATCAATAAATAAAATGTAAAAACATAAAAAATGGATATATTAATAAAACCTGGTGCATTTGAGGAACAGCTTGACGTACAGAGTGAGGCTGCATATGCTCAAACACTGGAAACATATTTCCCATGTTCATCGAACCTCTCTCCTGCAAAACACACACACACACACACAAACCTCACCTCAAATACATGTATCAAATGGTACTAAAATCAAACAAGGAGAAAAGGGGTTGTAGACTTACACGCTGGACATTATCTAAGCTCAAACCCATATTAAACAACGGCGGCTGAGAAGCTCCGGCGCCGGAGAGAAGAAACGGGGTCAAAGGGGAAGAAGAAGAGTCGGGATTGTAAGGTGGGATTGCAAGAATTTGGTCGAGGAAGTCATCGGAGTAAGCGTCGGGAGGTGGGTTGTGGGCCATGTTGGTGGGTGGTTTAATTTTCCGGTGTCGGAAAAAATGGTGACAAGGGGGGAAGTTATTTGGGGAAGTAAAAAAGGGTGTGATGGGTTGAGTGTGTGTGTGTGTGTGTGTGAGAGAAAGTAGGAGAATGTAGTAGTATTGTCTTTTCTTGTCTCGGGTTGTTTCGATATCTGTGAAATGAAATCCATTATTTTAAGACTCGTTATTGTTTTTTATTAAATACTCCCTCCGTCCCAACCAATTCTTTACACTTTCCTTTTTGGGACGTCCCACCCAATTCTTTACATTACTAAAAATAGTAACTTTTAACAATAAATATATTATTACATCCACTACTTCACTCCACTTTTTCAACACTTTACACTATTACACCCACTATTTCATTTATTTTAACAATAAAATCACTATTACACCCACTATCCTTGGTCTCCGTGCCCGGACCAAATGTAAACATTTGGCCGGGACGGAGGGAGTAATATTTATATTTTATGTTTATGTTTATATATAACTAATAATTTTATAAATAATATTTATATTTTTTAATCATATACTATTTAAAGTTAATATATTTTTAAAAGATAAGAAAAATATTTTAATCACAATTTTGATGAGTGAATAAAAATATAAATGTTAACATTACAAAATATATTGATTTAAATGAGTAAAAGATAATTAAATTATACATTTACAAATATAGAATAAATTATCTCTTTGCAAAATTAAAATGGATCGAAAGTATATAATTTATTAAAATTGTACAAAATTGAAATCTGAATAAATTTGATAAGAAATTAGTATTAGTTACCTCATGTTTTCTCTCTCTTCTATCTCATCCCTCTATTTTCTCTTTCTTACTTTATTATTTGGTTTCCGATTTCCGCCATTTCCTCTCCCCACGCTTCCGTATTGTTTGCATCATTCGCCTTATGAATTTATATTTAAACTTTAATGCCATGGGTAAAGAGCTTTTCTTTTCCTCTAAACACAATTATCCACACAAGAACTCTTACTTGCTTTATCTTATCTTTGAAACTGAAAGGCATATGTTTAGAAGCCTATTTGTTTAGAAAGATGACAACTCAACTCAAACATAGATAATTTGTAAGTAAATATATTATCTGTCACAGGAATCTTCAGCAGATATTATTTGACAAGAAAAAGAAGATCAAAGTCAATCTACAGACTTGAAGCAGTACTACATTGAAAGAAGCTCAATTTAATTGATCACGCCTCAGTGGAGTATTTAAGTTTAAAGAAACTCAAGTGTCAGAAGATTTCAATATTGTGTGACAACAAATATAGTCAAGTCAGAAGGAGCAGAAGTGAACCATTATAAAAGTCAAGTGAAGAATATTATTTGTTGTGAATCACTCGTGAACCAGACAGTACACGGAGTGTTGGCAAAAATACAGAGAAAGTTCTTTACTACAGAAGAAATGGTCAGCAACAGTCGTGGAGTCAAGACTTTAATTTAATTCTCTATTAATTGATTAAATTATTTAGTTAATTTAAATGGTAAATTAATTCAATCAGAATTAATTTATTTCTTAAATTGATTAAGAAATTAATTAATTTAGAATTATTTTAGAATGAAGAAGACTTTAATTTAATTCTATTATCAAAAAGATAATTTATTATGTATCATATTTACTTAGATTAATTCAAAAAGAATTAATTTAATGTATAAGATATATAATAAAACAAATAGAATTTGAATTAAAAAGAAAAGGATATACACATTATAATTCAAGCAGGTCGACCAAATTGATAACTCGGGAAGACATTTGAAATGTCTCCCAGAGACTTTTCAAAAGTCTCCCCGAATTTTAGAAAAAGTCTTCCCGACCTAATAAAGTCTCCCCGAGCTTAATAAGTCTTCCATGGCTTCAAAGGTCTTCCAAAGTGAAAGTCTCCAGAAAAGGAAAGTCTCCCCGAACCAAAAAGGAAAGTCTCCCCGAGGAGAAAAAGTCTCCCCGAGCAGAAAAAGTCTCCCAAGCCTGAATTTGCCTATAAATACCAGATTAGATCAGTAGATAAAAACATTTCTATTAACATTCTATTCGGCTTAAACAAAAATTCAAGAGCATTTAATGTCAAAATCTCTCTAGAATTTTAAGAGCTAAATTAGTGAATATTTTCTGATTTAATCTTGTAACCCACCTCAAGTTTAATATAAGTATTTTACTTGAACTGTGTTTCTTTGATTATTATTTCGTGATAATAATTTAAATTGTTTAATCAAAAATTATCCGAAACAGATTATAATATTTATTAAAGATTGTATTCAACCCCCCTTCTACAATCATTTGGACCTAATAATTGGTATCCGAGCCATCTGATTGACATAAAAATCAAGATCCTAATATTTTAATTATTAAAAATTCGAAACTTTTAATTTATTAAAAATTCGAAACTTTTAATTTATTAAAAATCGAAAATTTTAATTTATTAAAAATTCAAAAATTTTAATTTATTAAAAATTCTAAAATTTTTAATTTCTTAAAAATTCAAAATCTCTTTAAATCTTAAAATTTTCAAAACTTTTAATTCATTAAAAATTCGAAATTTTTAATTCTTTAAAAAATTCGAAATTTTTAATTTATTAGAAATTCGAAAATTTTTAATTTCTTAAAAATTCGAAAATTTTTAATTCCTAAAAATCTCAAATCTTTTTAATCTTCCATTATTTTAATATGAGTACTCAAAGAGTGAGTAGCATTAAAATTCCTCCATTTGATAAAGATAATTATAATCTTTGGAAGAGGAAGATGACACTATTTCTTCGAACTGCAAACCCTAAGTACAAAGATATTTTGAAGACCGGTGTTGTTGCTCCAATAACAATCATTCCTGAGCATATGATAGATGGTGTACTTATTCCGCACAGACAATTTGATAAAGAAATTTCTGAGTACACTGATACTGAAAAGGAACTGGATTCTTTGGACACCAGCCTGCAGTTAATTTTAGTAGAATCTCTTGATCCCGGAATGTACAATCATGTTGTTAATTGCAAAAATGCTAAACACATCTGGGAAACGATAGAGATACTGAATGAAGGAACAGAAGAAGTGAGGGAGAACAGATTGGAAATCTTAACGTCTCAATATGAGCATTTTAGATCAAATCCTGGAGAAGGTATCTCTGATGTTTTTGAGAGATACAATAAATTGATAAATGATCTAAATCTCAATGGCAAACACTATACGAAGAAGGAGATTAATAGGAAGTTTTTGCTGACAATGCCAATTCACTTAGAGCATAGGATTACTGCCATCAGGGAGTCAAGGGACATGAATGAAATTTCATTGGAAAGACTTTATGGGGTATTAAAGACCTATGAGCTAGAGCAGATTCAACAGAAAGAAATATATGGTACAGGCAAGGTGGTCAGCAAGTCTACAGCTCTTGTAGCAGAAGTACCAGAACACAGAGAAGCTATGACTGAATCTTCTTCAGTCAAAGTCATTGATCAGGGTATTGTTGCAGAAGTTGGTGCAACTCAAATGAATTCATCTGAAAGTGAATTCTACTCAATGGAAGAACTTGATCAACTTGAGGATGAATCTCTGGCACTGATTGCTAGAAAATTTGGAAATACAAGATTCAGGAGGAACCCTAATTTCAAATTCAAGCCTATGGGAAACAGATTTCAGAGAGGTGGTTCTTCTAGCTCATCCAATACAAGAGGTGGATACAAGACAGGGATGGTTGACAGAAGCAAGATTCGTTGCTTCAACTGCAATGAAATGGGACACTTTGCTACAGATTGTAGAAAGCCCAAGCAGGAAAGAAAGAAGGATTCATATGACGAACTTAAACAGAAATATGAGGCTCTTCTGAAGAAGCATCAGGGAAGATCATACTTAGCAGAAGGAAAAAGCTGGGATGATTCTGACAACGATGAAGAAGAAGATATGGGAAATCTTGCTCTAATGGCCTCTTCTTCTGAAGGATCACAATCCCCACCTCGTCAAGGAATTGAGGTAAATCCTAGCTGTCCTAAAATGTTTAAATTGTTGGGTGAGGATTTAACTAATGCTAGGGATCGAATAAAAGTCTTAATTCTCAAAAATCAAGTTTTATCAGATGAGAATTCTGAATTGAAAAAGCTGAAACTTATAAATGAGAAATTAACTGAAGATGTTGCATTTCAAGTTAATAGAGTCAACTGTTATGTTGAAATTGAAGCCTTTTTGAAGGATAAAATTGAAAAGGAAAAGGTCAGGTGTCAAGCCTATAGAACTGCTTCATTTGTTATGAAAGACCTAGTTGACCAACAAGAGATTAAACGCAAAGTTGGGATAGGTTTTGAATATAACCAATCCGTAGGTAAGGCTAGTAACATTACCCCTTTTAAAAAGACTGCTATAGAAAGGGGTATTCCACATGTTATTAAAGACACTAAGAAACCTCTTTTCATAACTCCTATTGCAGAACCAGTTCTTGATAGTTGTGTAATAGTGGATTATGAAATTAAACTTGAAGATCTTAAAGAGGAAGAGAAAGTACAGGAAAAACCTGTTAGGGACATAAAAGGAATAAATGTCCAGGAAGCTAAATATGTACCTAAAAAACCAATACAAAATGTGAACACTGCTAGTTCATCCACTCCTGGTTTAGGTGCTAATGAGCTTAAGAAAAATCATAACAGACCTAATAAGTTTGTTAATAGTAAGGAAAAGAACAACAGATTCCATGCTACTGAGAACTTTAAAAATGTTAATAAAGTTAAGGTAGAAACTGTTAAGACTCCTGCTATTGTGAATAAAATGCCTACTATTGATGTATGCCATAAACCATGTGGTGTAGATAACTGTATGCTATGTGCTTTCAATGTTATGTCTGCATATTTTAAAAGCATGCATGCTATGAATGTCAATACTACACCTAGACAGCACATAAATCACAGGCATGCTAGATCAAAGACTGCCAGTCCTCCTGTTTCTCAGAAGGAGACATTTTCTCCTAAGCCTGTATACAAAAATGTTAAGGCTGTTTACAAGGAGAAGTGTTCAGTCAAAGTAGTAGATGAGTTTGTCAAGTTGGGTTCTGTTGTTAAACCTGACAAAGGACAATTTTTCAAATATGCCGGGCCCAATCAATGTTGGGTTCCGAAGAAGGCCTAACTCATTTGATGATTGCAGGGTGTAAAACAGGTGAACCGGGTTATTTGGATTCTCGATAGTGGATCCTCACGACACATGACCGGAGATAGAGCCCTGCTATCAAATGTTGTTGAGAGAGCTGGCCCAGTAGTTACCTTTGGAGATGACAGCAAGGGTATGACTAAGGGATATGGCTGTTTAGAAGCTGGCAATGTCGTCATTGATAATGTATCTTTTGTGGAAGGTCTCAAACACAATCTTCTGAGTATCAATCAGTTTTGTGACAAGGGATACACAGTGAACTTTGTGAAGGAGAGATGTTTGATTTCTCACAAGAAGGATGAAAAGCTTGCTCTTCAGGGAGTAAGGAAAGGAAACTTGTTCGTAGCCGATCTGAACTCAGGTTGCAGAGATGAAGTCAATTGTTTTTATGCTAAAGCTTCGTCAGATGAAAGTTGGCTATGGCACAAGAAACTCTCACACCTTAATTTCAAATCTATGAATTCTCTAGTCAAAAGAGAATTAGTGAGAGGACTGCCTCAATTGGAATTCACACAAGAAGGACTTTGTGAGGCATGTCAGAAAGGAAAAGCAAAGAAAGCATCACATCCAAGCACTGACACATCTAGTATTACTGAGCCACTACAATTAATTCATATGGATTTATTTGGTCCAGTTAATGTTATGTCAATATCACATAAAAGATATGCCTTGGTGATTGTTGATGACTATTCAAAGTATACATGGGTTTTATTCCTGCACTCAAAGGATGAAACTCCTCAAGTGGTGATTGATCATATAAAAATGATTGAGTTGGATTCGAAGCTTCCAGTTAGAGCTATAAGGTCAGACAATGGAACTGAGTTCAAGAATGCAGTTCTGAATGACTTTTGTTCTGAAAAGGGAATAACTAGACAATTCTCAGCACCTAGAACTCCGCAACAGAATGGAGTTGTAGAAAGGAAGAATCGTACATTAATTGAAGCTGCAAGGACTATGCTGAGTGAATCAAGGCTTCCAATGTACTTTTGGGCTGAAGCTGTAAATACTGCATGTTATACCCAGAATCGGACTCTGATCAACAAGGACTTAATGAAGACACCTTACGAAATAATGGCCAACAAGAAACCAACGCTCAAGTACTTTCATGTATTTGGTGCTAAATGCTTTGTTCTTAAAGATGGAGAAGAACGTATTGGAAAATTCGAGGCTAAAGCTCAAGAAGCTATTTTTGTTGGTTATTCTAAAAGATCTTATCGGGTGTATATTATTGATCAACATCATGTCAAAGAAAGTGTCAATGTAACTTTTGATGACACAAAATTCCCTAACATCCAAAATGATGATCCATCTGAAACTCTTAAGTTCAACAATATGTCAGACTCACACTCAGATGATGAAAATGAACCTGAGGCTGCAACAGGAAACGACAATGTTAATAATGCTGATGATCCAAGTGGTAGTGGTGGAAACAGTGAAAACTCTGGAGATACCACTAACACACAAGGAGATTCATCAAGAGATCCTAGCAGCAACTCAGGGGGAGGAGATGAAGGATCAGCAAATCAAACACAACATCACAATGAAATTCAAGGCGAATCATCAAGATCTAATCTGCCAAGTCAGAGAATTTGGAGTAGAGCTCATCCTTTTGAACTGATCATTGGTGATCCAGATGTTGGTGTTAGAACAAGAGGTGCTACACAGAATCAATGCAATTATTCTGGGTTTCTATCTGAAATGGAACCTAAGAAAGTAGAAGAAGCACTGTCTGATCCTGATTGGGTGATTGCTATGCAAGATGAACTCAATCAATTTGAATCTCAAGATGTTTGGAAACTGGTACCCAGACCAAAGGACAGAACTGTAATTGGCACACGATGGGTATTCAGAAACAAGTTGGATGAAGATGGCATTGTAATAAGAAACAAAGCCAGACTGGTTGCAAAAGGTTATTCCCAAGCTGAAGGAATTGATTATGATGAAACCTACGCTCCAGTTGCAAGACTTGAGGCTATCAGGATGTTTCTGGCATTCGCAGCTCACTCCAATTTTAAAGTTTATCAAATGGACGTGAAGAGTGCATTCCTGAATGGAAAGCTAGCTGAAGAGGTATATGTACAACAGCCCCCAGGCTTTGAAGATCCAGATCACATGGACTTTGTATATTTTCTCTTTAAAGCTATCTATGGTCTCAAACAAGCACCCAGAACATGGTATGACACTCTTTCTGAATTTCTTCTTGAAAATGCTTTTGTTAGAGGAGTCATAGATAAAACTTTATTTTATAAGAAACACAATAATGATCTGATAATGGTACAAGTATATGTTGATGACATAATATTTGGGTCTACTAATGATAACTTGTGCAAGAGATTTGCTAAGTTAATGCAGAGTAGGTATGAGATGAGCTTAATGGGAGAGCTGAAATTCTTCCTTGGACTTCAAGTGAGTCAAAGAATAGATGGAATATTCATTTGTCAGTCCAAGTACATTAAAGAACTTCTGAAGAAGTATCACATGGAAGATTCAGCATCTGCAAGAACTCCCTCATCTACAGCTGTCAAGCTTGGATTATGTGAAAACTCAATAAAGGTAGACATCACAAGCTACAGAGGTATGATTGGATCTCTACTTTACCTAACTGCAAGCCGACCAGATATTATGTATGCCACTTGTATATGTGCAAGGTTCCAAGCGGATCCTAGAGATATTCATCTTGTTGCTGTGAAAAGAATCTTAAGATATCTTAAGGGTACACCTAATCTTGGTATCTGGTACCCTAAAGAATCTGGTTTTAATCTAATAGGATATACAGATTCTGATTATGCAGGTAGTGTTGTTGATAGGAAGAGCACCTCAGGGAGCTGTCAATTCCTAGGAAGAAGATTGATTTCCTGGTACAGCAAGAAACAGCAAACAGTTTCCAATTCTACAGCAGAGGCTGAGTACATTGCTGCGGGAAGCTGTTGCGCTCAGATCTTATGGATAAGAAATCAACTCAGAGATTATGGCTTTATGTTAAATAAAATTCCTATTTTATGTGATAACACAAGTGCCATTGCAATCTCGAACAACCCTGTACAGCACACGAGGACAAAGCACATAGATATCAGGTATCATTTTATTCGAGAACATGTTATGAATGGTACTGTGGAATTACACTTTGTACCCACAGAAGAACAGACTGCAGATATTTTTACTAAGCCACTTGATGAATCCACATTCACCAGGATGGTTGGTGAACTAGGGATGTTAAATAGTTCTTCATCTTAAACCCCAGTTCACATCTGCATTATGTTCTTAAATAAAATTTCAAGTGTTTGTTATGTGAATATTTGTTATAACACTTGTGAATTTATTTTACTAAATTCTAGTTCTCGAATGTGTGTTTAGTGTAAATTATTATTTTATTTTATTTTATCTACTTTTGGTTATATTGTACTATATTTTAATGATAGATTATTATATTTAAAAATAATTTAATCAAAATTCTACAAGTCAGAAGTTTGATAAAAGATATTTTTACTTAAAAATAATTTAATATTGAAGTATAGATATTTTAAGTATAACTTATTTTTATTTTTATTTTTTATTATTATGTTATTTTTATGTTATATAATTATTAGTTTAATTAATTATATATATATATATCGTATATAGTCTTCTAAATCTATTATTTAAATATATATATATAAAGTTCGGGAAGACTTTTGAAAAGTCTTCCCGAGACGTTTTTCAAATGTCTCCCCGAGACGTTTTTCAAATGTCTCCCCGAGTCATTTAACCACTATATACTTTTCTGGTTTATTTTAAATTTTTTTTCTTGTCTTTCAAAAGTCTCCCCGAGACTTTTGAAGAAGTCTCCCCGAGACATAAATGTCTCTCCGAGACATAAAAGTCTCCCCGAGACTTTGCTTATATATATAACCAGTTTTTCTTTCTAAGATCCTATCTAATCCTATTCTATTCAGTTTTTTAATTGCCAAACCCAATCAAACTCTTGCAAATTTTTCTCTCTATTAAACTATTGTGTGTGTAAGTTTTTTTTTATAATTAGTTATTTACCAAATCTTAATCAGTTTTTTTTCTTCTAAATTTAACTGATTAATGGGTTTAGAAACAATTGTAAAATCTTTGATCACTTATTTAATTTCACCTGTTCTATTTATTTTCTAATAAATTACATTGTTTGTTACGCAGATAAATTATAATGGCTGCTGTCTTTGAAATCTGCAAGACTAACTATGTAGGGTACTTTGATCCTACAAGATGTCCAGAACCCAGATTCATTCCCTGGATTCGATTTCTCAATGAGCATCCTATGATCGGAACTTCAATAACCCTGGACCCTGTTCTGAAGATTGATCCACTGAAGGCTCTCTACTCTACAGCTGTTAATTGCTCAACCAGCACTTCAACTCGCTTCGCATTCAAAGTAAGAGGAAGAGATTACTGGGTAACAGATATTGATGTAAACAGGATTCTAGGCTTTCCAACAGACAACTTTGATCCACTACCGACACCACAGGAGCTGATAGAATTCTTTCAAACCATCCAGTATCAAGGTGAATTTAATATGGTTAGACTGTCCAAGACTCATCTAGTAAGTGAGTGGGACTACATCTTTGATACACTGGCCAAGGTATTTTCTCCATGTCTGAAGAATAGTTTTCACAACATTCCTCTGCTTTTACAAAACATAGGATTTGCTGTGACACATAACCAGAGAATAAATTTTGGGAAATTAATTTTGAAAGAGATAATCAGGAAAATGGGTACTTTTTCAAGCAGAAGTCTTACAGAAGATCATACAGTTCATTGCTACTATCCAAGATTTCTGACTTTGTTTTTGAATGACAAGCTAACTAATGAACACAAAGTGTTATTTAACAATTCACCTATAGTAAGATCGCTTTCCACGCAAAGAAATCTTTTTACAAGGTTGTCGAAGGCAAACAAACTACCAGGTGTTCCTGTAATTTATACACCATACATGGCTCAATTCATTCATCAACAACAAAATCAAGCACCAGCACCAGTGTTTGATGCAGGACCTCTACAAATGATTCCTGCTCCTCCAAGTGAAGATGAAGATGAACAAGTTGAACAACTTGAAGAACATCATGCTCAAGCAGAACCAATTGCCTCTGCTCCTGTAAGTACTCAGGTAAGGAATTCTTCTATTGTGAATTTTGACTTAAATCTTGACTTAAAATATATCAGTGTTAAGCCCCCAGTGGCTATTAGGATAGATCATGAGTCTGAAATCCAACAGTCTCTGACACAGGTCTTAGATCCATACACTGCTACTTCGTCATCACAATCTCTCTCCCAAACACAGAAGAGAAAACATACACAGTTAGGGAGTGAAGAAGACTTGATTCCTGCTCCACAGAAGAAGCAAATGCTTGGTACTTCATCTACCCTAGTAATGGTAGAACATGATGCTTCACAACATCAAGTGCCTTCACAGGCTTTAGGAGGAAACTTGGATCTCTCGCTGATTCCTAGATCCTTGCCTACCTCCCCGGATGGATCATATCCGGAATCTGAAAAGATCTACTCATCATCTCAAGATGATCAGCAACTCTTTGAGTCTTACCCTGAGGCAACTCAGTTTTCTATTCCAAAAGAAACGCAAGACTTTATTGAGGATTGGAACTTGCAAAGTTCCATTGCACCACCAGTGACCTCTCATGCAGGGGCTTTGGTGATCTATACTGCAGGTACATCTGAAGGCTCGGATTTTGAGTTAAACACGAGCGAAGAAAGGCAAACACTGTGTGATACACCTACACGTGAGGTGAGTGAAACACTCTTACAAATAGGAAAAATGAGTGCACACACAGGCACAGAAAGTGAGATGCAAAATATGTTACTGTCCTTTCAACAACAGATGGATGCACTGAAAGCAGAAAATGCACAACTTCGAGCTCAAGTAAATGCTCAAAATTCTTCAGATCCAGTTTCAAATCAGTTTTCTCTCATTAGAAAGGATCTTGAAGAAGTAAAGGCAACTGTGCTTCTCAAAACAAATGATGTGAATCAAACGCAAGGTGTTATAGCAGCTGATATCAAGGACTTGAGACAGAATCAAATTCAAATTGCTGATAATCTCACAGAGATAAATAAGATCTCAAATCGTATTGATGTTCTAGAAGATGATTATCATCAGTACAATGCTCTTAATTCCTCGAGATTTGCAATGATTGAAAGAGGCATAGATCAGCTGAATGAAGGTTTGAGGCATGTCTACAATATGGTAAAGTCTGGAACTACACCCATCCCAGAACAACAACAATTCTTTGAAGGGACTTCAGTCAAGGATCCCTCAACTAAGGGGGAGAAGGTACAAGAAAAAGCTTCAGTCAAAGGAAAAGGGAAAATGCATGACACAGTACAAGGAGCTGCTACAGATCAATACAAGTCAGATCAATCCTACTATGCAGCAGAACAAGATTTTTCTTTCTTTGAACCAGAACAACAAACTCCTGGAAAATCAAATTTTGGTGATGCTGAAACAGGTGAGTTTGACAGAGAATTTCTTTTCTCTGATGAAACAGAAAGAAATGCTGAGCTAGATGAAGAACTTAGAAGATTTCAAGAAGAATCCATAGAGAAAAACTTTGAGTTAGATGCAAGGATTTTTGAAATGCAAAATGAAGCTCAAGCAAGAAAAGACAAGCTTGATAAGCTTAAGGCTCTCCTACAAGTTAAATCCAAGGAGAACAAGGAAGCAGCTGCACAAAAGCAAAAGCTATGGGATGCTGCAATCACTGCCAAGAGGGAAGACATTAAAAGAAAGTTTGGACCAAAATGGGATCAAGCTAGAATGATCATGGATCAACCTCAGATTGGCACATATCAAGACAGAGAGGTATCCGGCATGATAGGTGAACTATTCACTGCCAATACAACTGTAGATCTTTACATGGCTGCATTAAAGCTAGAGGTCAGGTATATCACAGTTGAAGTAAATATAGATGGCTGGCATATCATAATTCATCTTGATAATTATGGTTTCTACAAAGTTTCGTTGGACTTCTTCAGAACAAGAACACCCTCTGAGTTATGGGTTATGCTGTGTAAAGTAAAAAGAAGTTCAGAGATGAATGAAATACTCCGAGATCACATTCGAGACTTTGCTACTCTAAGGAGTCCAGAAATCATACCTGAACCTTATGAAGTAAGGTTTGTGAAAAATAATCGATATCAAATAATTCGTCTCAATTCAGAGTCTATGACTGGATATCCCTTGAACTACTTAATAGACGTAGAGAAAATGCTACGGTCTGAAGGATTTCAAAGTCAAGCTAAATCAGTTGCTGCTGATTATATCCAAGACTACTGTATGTCTAAAGATATTGATTTTTACAAGCAATGGAAAGGACTAGAAGAGTTCAAGCAACCAACTTCAATTCCACATGATCCTCTTGATAATGAAGTTTTGTATAGACTTTCTATATCAGAACAAAACAAGGCGTATGGGGTATCTGGAAGCTCTCAGCCAGTACCTGAACCAGAACCACGCACACCTATTATTGGTGTTGAAGAAACAGAAGAAGGTGAAATACAGTCTCAAGATGATCAGATTTGAAGAAATGTTAACATCTTTTGTTACTAGAACTAGGATAGATCAAGATAGAAATCTGTTCTATTTGTTTAGTCTAGAGGAACAACTATCTTGTATTTATCATTAATGTTTGAATCTGGAAATGTTTAATATAAACCAGAACTAAGTTTGTTTATTTACAAGTTTTATTGTTATATCTTTTTCTTGTTTGTTAGTTGAGTTATCCTCTAGTGATTTGCTTGTTATTGTTTAACAAACAAATAGGGGGAGATTGAAAGGCATATGTTTAGAAGCCTATTTGTTTAGAAAGATGACAACTCAACTCAAACATAGATAATTTGTAAGTAAATATATTATCTGTCACAGGAATCTTCAGCAGATATTATTTGACAAGAAAAAGAAGATCAAAGTCAATCTACAGACTTGAAGCAGTACTACATTGAAAGAAGCTCAATTTAATTGATCACGCCTCAGTGGAGTATTTAAGTTTAAAGAAGCTCAAGTGTCAGAAGATTTCAATATTGTGTGACAACAAATATAGTCAAGTCAGAAGGAGCAGAAGTGAACCATTATAAAAGTCAAGTGAAGAATATTATTTGTTGTGAATCACTCGTGAACCAGACAGTACACGGAGTGTTGGCAAAAATACAGAGAAAGTTCTTTACTACAGAAGAAATGGTCAGCAACAGTCGTGGAGTCAAGACTTTAATTTAATTCTCTATTAATTGATTAAATTATTTAGTTAATTTAAATGGTAAATTAATTCAATCAGAATTAATTTATTTCTTAAATTGATTAAGAAATTAATTAATTTAGAATTATTTTAGAATGAAGAAGACTTTAATTTAATTCTATTATCAAAAAGATAATTTATTATGTATCATATTTACTTAGATTAATTCAAAAAGAATTAATTTAATGTATAAGATATATAATAAAACAAATAGAATTTGAATTAAAAAGAAAAGGATATACACATTATAATTCAAGCAGGTCGACCAAATTGATAACTCGGGAAGACATTTGAAATGTCTCCCAGAGACTTTTCAAAAGTCTCCCCGAATTTTAGAAAAAGTCTTCCCGACCTAATAAAGTCTCCCCGAGCTTAATAAGTCTTCCATGGCTTCAAAGGTCTTCCAAAGTGAAAGTCTCCAGAAAAGGAAAGTCTCCCCGAACCAAAAAGGAAAGTCTCCCCGAGGAGAAAAAGTCTCCCCGAGCAGAAAAAGTCTCCCAAGCCTGAATTTGCCTATAAATACCAGATTAGATCAGTAGATAAAAACATTTCTATTAACATTCTATTCGGCTTAAACAAAAATTCAAGAGCATTTAATGTCAAAATCTCTCTAGAATTTTAAGAGCTAAATTAGTGAATATTTTCTGATTTAATCTTGTAACCCACCTCAAGTTTAATATAAGTATTTTACTTGAACTGTGTTTCTTTGATTATTATTTCGTGATAATAATTTAAATTGTTTAATCAAAAATTATCCGAAACAGATTATAATATTTATTAAAGATTGTATTCAACCCCCCTTCTACAATCATTTGGACCTAACAGAAACCCTAGTTCCCTGTGTACTTGAGTTCATCAATATCATGCCTCGAACGAAACTTCCCATGGTTTTCTCACACAACAAGTCGTTATCTACTCCGTCTATGGGAACGAGCTCTGTTTTCCCCTTCCCGAAGATGAAGCAAACACCTACACTCGATTTACCTAACAAAGAAGAGAAGGATTCAATTGATGGTAAGATTTCATCATATCTATTTAGTTCACAAGAGTTAAACAATTCCAACAAGAACCCTAATGTTTTAACTAGAGCAAAAGAATCTGTATGTGTCACACCCCCTTTTGAGTTTCTTACACACGCTTCGTTATCTTGAAAATATTGATGTTATGGTTATGTTAGAAATGTTGATGGTGATTTTGATTTTGATGAGGTTCAGAGCACTATACTTCGTGTTTATGAGTTCATTGGTCTTAAGAATGTTTACAAGCAACATACGGGCTATCTAGTGTTTAAGTTTAAGAATGAATCTTCTATGCTCCGTGCTATTAAATTAAGTCTTTTAGAAGCTTCTGGTTGTCTCTTTGATTTTAAGGTCTAGTCGGAGGACCTTCCCCTCTCCGTGTCCCCAAAAATGATAGCTACTTGGGTTACCCTTCATAATGTCACATTCCTTTATTGGTCCACACAAGGTCTGTGCTTCATATGCTATGCTTTAGGTTCCCCCATCGCCATGTCTGCTGATACCTTTAAGTCTGCTAGTCGTCAAGAACCCAAGTTTCAAGCAATGCTCCTTATTGATTTGGCTACTAATAGCCCTAAGCCTGCATACATTTGGGTTCAGTTGATGGAAGCCACGGTTTGGGTTAAGGTTCAGTATCAAGATACACAACTATGTCAACGATGCTTGTCTCATATCCATGATGTCAAACCATGCCCATGTATCTGGCCTGCTTAGTCAGTTCTCATGATCATCACAGAAGACTCATCTGATTCAAGCAACTACCGAGATGAACTTTCATGTCTACTTCCACTAAATCCAATCCACTGATGACTGAACATGGAGAGGAAGGTCATAGTGTTTTCTTCACAAGTCCCACTTTTTCTGACTCATGTTGCGGCTTGAATTTTAAAGCAGGTGATTCATGGAAGTCTACATGAGTATCTCCAAGCCCAAGCAAGGCTATAGATAAGAAGACAATGCCGGAAGGTATGGACTAGACCCAAAGTAGGAGCAGAACATGTCATTCAGAACATTTTGCTACAATTGTGGATATGCATGTCATGCATGATGGACCCAGGGAAAGGATAAATGATGCGCATCATGATGGATGATGATTGAAGTGTTAAGTATGTTCCATGTTTCATGTGTTCAAACATTGTATGCATACTATGTATTTTGTGTCCGTTGATGTCAACATATGTTGTTGGGACTTGATTCCATGTAATTTAGCTCCTTTGGGAGTAAGGTGACTTCGCTAGAGGTCACCTTTGGTTAGTATAAAATTATTAAAATTAACTATAAAAAATAAATTTTAACAAAATATAAAAATGAACAATTTCTTTGGCGCCTATATTTTCCCTCCTTATCTTTCTAGCAGCATTTGAATTAATATCTGCATATCTGTATTTATATCCTTATATCCTCCGCAAAAATATTTTTCTCTCATATATCAAAACCACTATAATAAATATATAATTTATATATTAGAAAAATCAAATCAATGATCGATTTAAATGAGTTTCTAAGTGAAGAATCCGGTGTATTTTGGAAGGAGATGGTGGAGAAAAAGATGAACATACATCACAAAAGATTTTTGAACCATTTGTTGGTCAAACATTTTCAAGTGAGGAAGAAGCTTGTAAGTTTTATGAATTTTTTGCTAAAGAAAATGGTTTTACTATTCGTAAAGGTCGATTCACAAAAAATAAACACACTAGAGAAGTGAATAGGCTATACTTTTTTTTTTTGTCATCGTGAGGGATTTCCAGACAAAAAAGTTGTTGATCTAAATAAAAATCAAAGAAATAGAGAATTTTCAAGATGTGGATGTAAAGCATCAATGCGAATTATATTGAAGAAATCATTTGATATCTTCCTAGAAGAGTGGCATATCACTCATTTTGTGAAACAACATAGCCATGATTTATTGTCACCAGAGCAACTCAAGTTTGTTTCTTCTTACTGCACAATTTCAAATGAAGAACAATAAATTTTATTATATACAAAATGAGGTCTTTCTATTTGATAAATAATGCGGGTTATGGAGTTGGAGAAAAATATAAAACATGGGGATTTTCCTTTTCTTCGTATGGATATCCATAATTTGTTGAGTAAGAATCGTAAAAAAATGAAGAAAATGATGTCATGGGCTTCTTGGTACACTGTAAACTAGCAAAAGATGAAGACTCACATTTTCAATATGACTACACAGTCGATGGGAAGAATCAGTTGGAACATATATTTTGGTCATCTGCCCATTGTTTTGAATGATATCAAAAATATGGAGATGTCATTGCTTTTGATACGGCTTATAAGGTAAACTATTATGACAATATTATTTGGATGTGCTCTTCTTTGTAATGAAACAGTTGATACATTTCAGTGGTTGATGAAGGTAATATATTTATTTTCTTTTTTACTCTTTTTATTACTTAAATATGTGTATATATATATAATTAAGACATGTTTATCTCTTACATACTTTTGTTAAACTTATGCGGAAACCACCCCAAACTATTATTACTGATCAGGATGCATGTATAAAGCAAGCAATCAAAACAGAACTGGGATCCACCAAACATGCATTCTGTATATGGCACATAACCTCTAAATTTAGTAGTTGATTCACTAATCTTCTCAGAGATAAATATTTTACTTGGTGTACTGATTTTTATAAGCTTTATAAGTTGGATATGATTGAAGATTTTGAGCATGGATGGACGGATACAATCTCAAAATATGATTTAGAATATAACAAATATATTAAAGGTCTCTATGAAGTTAAATATTTTTGGGTACCATCTTATGTCAGTGTATATTTTTCTGGTGGCATGTCAACCACAGGGAGATCTGAAAGTATAAACAGTTTTGTAAAATGATTTACAAATTCAAGATTTTGTTTGACCCAACTTATCAAGCAAGTGAGTTTTTTTTACATATATTATCATTTTTATTTTTTTTATTTTAGATATGCATAAACCTTATTATCTTTATCTGATTTTAAATTTGTTAAGTCGATCTTGTTGTTGAAGATATAGGATAAAAAATTAAATCACACCATGTTAGATACGTACATGAATGCTTCATTGAAAACATTATCACCACTCGAGGAGCAAGTTCATAATTTTTTTACGAAATTTGTTTTTAAAAAATTTCAAGAAGAATTTAAATGTGCAACTCAATACACTGTTTTGAGGTTTGATCACGTATTATTTGTGGTGCAGTATTACAAAATTTTGGAGTCACAAAAGCACGAGGTCAAATGGGAAGGTGATGGTGTTAATTGTAGTTGCAAGAACTTTGAGTTCTAGGGAATTGTTTGTCATCATATTTTAAGTGTGTTTTTGTATAAAGATTGTTTCCACATTTCAGGTACATATTTGCCATTACGTTGGCAGCGAGATGAATTTTAAGAAAAAAAGGATGTCAATAAAGTGAAGAAATGAATGACATAATTCATCTTGGTAACATGATGTTGTGCAGTGTCATCCAATTTCAATCACTAAAAGACTTCCGAGGAAAATAAGATTAAAAAATGGTAAAGAATTGGCCAAGAAATCAAAACACTGCAAATATTATAAGAGATGTGGTCACAATATTACAAATTGTCCCGAAAAAGAAAATTTAGATGGTGCAGTGAAGAAAAGAAAAAAAATATGATATAACTTGTACCAACATGAATCCAATTCTATTGTCAAAGATTTAATTTATTTTTCAATTTATAAGTGATTCTAGTAGTTTTGTTTTAATTGTATGATTTCATACTTCAAATTTGTATTAATTTGATTTAACAAAATTTTGTTCAACGTAGTAATTTTAAATAACTTTTTAATATTGATTTATTTTATTTTTTAATTGTTATATATTTTAACTAAAATTTGAGCAAAATCAAATATTATATTTGTATGATTAATTTTCTAATTTAATTTAATTAATAGAAATTTCATGTCAAAAATACCACTAAACAATATATATATATATATATATATATATATATATATATATATATATATATATATATATATATATAAGTGCATTGCAATATGATGACCAATGTTTATACTCATTTTTAAAAATGTGGCTCAATTTAAAATTTTACAAATTGGTGGCTGATTTTCATTTTGATATGACAAAACAGTGGCCCTTCATTAACTTCATAAACAGAACTAACGGACAAAAAAAAAGTTATACACTCGATGAGTGTATTTGAAATTTTTACTATTGAGTTTTTAGATTATAGGTTATGATTTATTTATGTTTCAATAAAATATAAATTAAAATTATTAAATATCAATTTTCACATGATATATCTTAAATTCTATCAAATATTTTTAAAATAATGTTACATTATCACTCAATTTTTTTATATGTAATATAATATTTTAATTAAAAAACTTTGACCCATGTGTGTAAATTAATAGCGATGTGCAAATTACTATTTTTGGTGTAAAAATATATATTTTTTTCAAAAAAATCATAAGAACATGAATAATAATCAAGATATAATCTACACAAAACATGATTTACATTACATAAACATTAGAAATGATCTCAAATGTTCTTACTAGTTAATGCGTAAATTTAAAAAATATTCGAACAAAAAATATATTGTTTCAAGAAAATACATAGTCTCACATACTTGATTTAGATAATAACATATCTTTATTATTCTAAAAAATGCACAATTCTACCCCTTCTTCAGCTTATTTTGACCATTTCTAACTCTGTTCTTGTGATCGCTTTTTTACCTTTACAACTTCAATCTTTAATAGTTGTTTTTGAAAAAACGTCTTTCTTATGTGAGAATGTCATTAATATCCTTTATTTTTTTGTATTTACAATAGAACTAGGTTTTTCGGTTAACTATGTCTATGTAATTAATGGAGTGCCACTGTTTTGTTATATTAGAATGAAAATTACCCGGATGGTGACTCCGTAATGCGGCTCCGATTTTCATGATCGAAATGGTGAAAATGTGATTTAGAGTTTTGTAGCTATTGGAGTACTTAATAGCAAAATACCCGAATGGATCGTGGGAGATCAACAATTATAAACAAGCTAGGAAGCAGATCTGTATTTTACAGTTTTGAATGATTGGTTAAACTCTTCCATTCGATTTTCCCGTCATCATTATTGGTTAGATTTTTAATCATTTTTATGAGTTTTAGTTTCTTGATTTTATCTCGGCCCGGACATGTATGTGTGTTTTTTGAAGTTATAATTTTTCTTTGTTTGTATTGTTTATAAGTTTTTAAATATGTAGGTGTTTACTGAATTTTTATATTTTTTTTAGTTGGAATTCAATTTGATGTTTGTATTCCTATTTTAAAATATTTTGGTAATTTTGATGGCTGAGATAATTTATTTGACTTTTATTAAGAACTTTATCTTAAGTTTGGTGGTCAATTCTATGCATGTTGAACATGGTTTGTAAAAAATTGAGTCGAGTGTATGTTTTAATGATAGTACTTGTTATTGTATATTTCAATTTTGGCTTTTTTAGGATCTTCTTTAAAATTCATATTCGTAACTTTGTTTTTTTTGTATGAGACTAAAACTACATTTATATGCTAATATTAATATATGTTGGTGTTTGATTTTGATAAAATAGTGTTTTTAGGTCATGTATGATTAATTAGGATATGGAAAGGTTATAGTTAAAAATTGTTTTAATATATGTATTAATGATTTTTAAAACTAATTTTATGTCTCCATTAATTGTGTACAATATTTTGGATAGTTTTTAATTATAGTAATTATTAAACGGATTATACTTATTAGTTAGACAATAATTTAGGAATTTGTGTTAATCGGAGACTATTTGGGATTTTTGTGTCATTTATTGGTGGTCATGTTTGAATGTTTGATGGCGTATATATTGGGTTTTTAAGATGCAATTAAGTGTTATTTTGATGGTTTGTCTATTTCATATAGAATTTTTAAATTTCAAAATTTTCGTTAAATATTTATATTAATTTCGATTCACCTAGCTATGTTTTTTTTGACGTGTCCAATCAAAGGGACCCCTTTGATTGAATTTTAATGTTTTCTCCACTTTAATTTATTTTAGTTTTGTTTTCAAAAAGTCTTCTAATTTATTTCTTATTTTATTATATTTAATTTCATTAGTTTGTACTTTCTTATATTAATATTTTAAATATATATCTTATTTCCTTCATATAAATTTATTATATATTTTTAGTAATGGTGGACCATATTATTGAAACTTATGTTTTTGTTTATTTCTATTATTTTTCAGGTACTCGGGAAGAGGCAATAAAGTTTTTGGATCAGGCATTACAGGTGTTTTCTCATTAGACATTAAAGATTTATTGTCTAAATGTGCGCGACCATCTCTGCATGACCTGTCGGTTAGATGATAAACTTTTTTGAATGAAAGTAACTTTTTGATTCGGCTACTGTATTCCGATACAATTCATCATACGTTTACCGTATATGTTGACAAAAAAAATGAAAATCAACCACCAATTTGTAAAATTTTAAGTTGAGCCACGTTTTTTAAAATGAGTATAAACATTGATCACCACATTGCAATGGAGTCTATATATATATAAACTAAAATATAGTGTTATTTTCTTATAATTTTTTAAACGTAATTGTTGTTTTTTTGTTTTGCTCAACTACTGATCAATCAATTAATCTACTACCTTAGCAAAAGATTAGAAACACGTTAGTATTTTAGTTTTAAGATATATTGGCATATAAAAATTTAAGTACATGCATAAATAGAATTAAAAAAGTTTTTATTTATAAAGATTTTAGTTAAGCATTAAATTATAGTTATATTCTTTTAAAAATATTAAATAACTGTTTTAAATAATATTTATATATATTTAAATTTTGTACAATTTTAATAAATTATTTTAGGATCCATTTTTAATTTGTAAAGAGTTAACTTACTCTATATTTGTAAATATAGAATTAAAATTATTTTTATTCATTTAAATAAATATATTTTATAATGTTAACATTTATATTTTTATTCACTTATTGAAATGGTGATTAAAACATTTTAATAATTAAATAGTATATGACTAAAAAATATAAATATTATTAGTTATATATAAACATAAACATAAACATAAAATATAAATATTATTTAACAAAAAAAGGAAAAATATTTTAGAAATTAAATGTAAAGATATAGACGTGAAACCATGTACGTGAAACAAACATGGATTAGGTAAAGGTTAATATAGAATCTCATAGTTTTGATGAACTAAAATTCATATTTTGCTGGCTAATGGCTAGAAAAACGTGATTTTAAGTAGGCTAAACCTGTGCCCATTGGCACCAGGATAAACAAACCGTTAAATATATTGTTAATCTATATTAAGGGTTTTTTAATAAGATTAGGGGTTTTATATAAAAGTGATCACTCACTTCATTTAAAATTTTCACTTAGATCACTCATTCAAACAAAATCTCATGAGATTGTCCTAAGGTTAGGTTCAGAAATAGTAAAAAATGGACTGACAAACCTCAGTCCCGCATTTGTATAAAAACCTTTTTATCACTATTATTTTTCTCTTCTATTCTGAGGTCACCTCAGGAGTATAAGATCATCTATTTATTATTTATTATTCTATTATTTATATAATAGGACAATACTAAGATTATTTATTCCAACTGAGCAATCAAATAGAGTCTGCTTCATTTCAAATTAATATATCATGTACTATATATATTGTATTATTGTGCATATGATCCGTATAAAAATATTATACGGGTAAACTAAAATTTTTATTCAAAAAATAATAATAATTTTAACTATACAGTCCAAACTCTAGCAATTATTTTCGAACAAAGGGAGTATATAAGATTTTGGTTAAATTCTCTCTTATATCAATATTGAAGGGATATTAACAAGTATACAAAGAAATAATAAAAATAAAATAAAGTAGTAAATGATCGTTAATTGGGTTGGGCTGGGGTTGAGGCAACGTGATTGGAGAATAAAATTATGTTACATGTACACTAATGAAAGTATTAACATCACTCTCCACACTCTCATCACCATCTCCACACTATCATTTCTTGAATTCACTACCATTTTATCCTCCTTTTGTTTCTTCTTTTTCATTGCATCGTCCCAACCCACCTTTTTCTTTAACCAGGTAATCTCTCTGTATCTATTTGTGTATCTATTGTTTTGTGGCATTGGGTTGACTTATCACCACAGATACTCAAAGTTATCATTTTTATTCATATGGGGTCTTTTATTCTTTTAAATTGATGTAGTTATGGCCTTGGCAACTTACACGTACTGATTTTCTTGACTTGTTCACTTATTTTGTTTATGAAAGTAATCATTTTTATTTGAATGGGGATTTATTTTTATATGTTTTTGACATTTGTAGATGATGTAGAATTTTTATTTACATGAATTCTTGTTATTGGTTTGATTATTGGAGAAGTAGAGTCTTTATTTCAGTGTATGTAACAATGGTTTTAACTTTTTCATGTTTTCTATAAATCTTGATGCCTGTAATAGTGTAATTTTATTCGGAATTCGAATTTTGCAAACTAATTAACTACGTGACACTATGAAAGAATGTTTATGTACATCATTACATGGTATAAAGATAAATTTGCATATCTGTATCACCAGCATTAAGTACCAATATGGATAATGGTCATGGACAATCACTTTCTACGTTTGGTTTCGTGATGCATCTCTTGAATGGCTTGTAGTTACAGTTTATTTTCGACTACTAAAGTTCCATCGTTTGCTGCTACGCTATAAGTAGAAATGTGTTAAAATGTTTTATTAAAGTGACTATTTACTAGTATTTTCATATGGATATTTTTTAGTCAAAGGGTGTCAGCACTTGTACCAATGGATAGTTCTCAAAGTAGCTCAACAAAGGAACTTCCAGTGGGTCTTGATGCTGTCATGGAAGAAGAGTATGCTTCTCAATCCATATTACTGAAAGAATTCACAAATATATCCACCATTGACAAGGCTTGGACTTTTAAGTCCACTTTTGGTAAGTTTGCTTAGTACTATGAACAGATTGAGGCTTATGTTGTTCTGTGATTCACGCAGTGGCTTGTGTTACTCTTTGATTCATTTCTTCTAGTTTTTATATTTTGTTCTCTTCACCCTATTACCTCTAACACGTGGCACGTTTTATTGCAATATGTTGTATTAGGCTCCCAGGCAATGTTTTCAATAAGCCATCCAAATCTCTTGGCCAACAAGCGTAGGAAACATATTTTGTCCACTCAGATCTCAAAAGGAAGTGATGGTTCTGTAAGCTTCCAGTGGACCCCATTTCCAATCGAGATATCTGAAGCATCAACAATGGTCCCCTCGCCTTCTGGTTCAAAGCTTCTTGTAGTACGGAATCCAGGAAATGAATCTCCGATTCAATTTGAAATTTGGGGTCCATCACACTTAGAAAAGGAGGTCCATGTTCCTCAATCAGTCCATGGCTCAGTATATTGCGATGGATGGTAAATATTTAATTGATCTAGAATGTGTATTTGTTAAAAAATTGTCAAGGAAGACCTCTATTGCACCAGGCATTCGCAAACTGTGCCACATCTGGTTGGTTTTCCGATGTTCAGAGAGAATTGAACGAATTTGGTTTCTAACTTATATTCACTCTTTCCATTCAGTTCGTTCCACAAATTTGCAATGATTAATTAGCTCCTTCCTAGAACTATGGATTTGCCCATGCTATTCCTCCACTCCATCCTCTTCATCAACTACATAATCCTCTTCATAAGCTCCATCAATTTCTTCATTCTCGTTTATTGTGTCCTTCTACCTCTACTTCCTCTGAAGCTTCTTGTTCTAAATAAATGGAGAATTATAATGGGAACCAAAATTTACATTAATTTTTTATAACCATTTGTCCTGCCAATCTCTGTATCTGCATAATGCATATGCTTATGAGTTTTTTGATGACACAGGTTTGAGGGAATCTCTTGGAACTCTGAGGAAAGCCTTATTGCTTATGTGGCTGAGGAACCGGCTCCCTTAAAGCCTACATTTGGTGACTTGGGTTACAAGAACGGAGGTTCTACTGATAAGGACTGTAGTAGCTGGAAAGGTGAAGGAGATTGGGAGGAGGACTGGGGAGAAACCTATGCAGGAAAAAGGCAGCCTGCACTATTTGTCGTCAATGTTAACAGGTGATGCTTAGATTTCGGCTAATATCCATAGTTATAGTGCTAGATGCTTCATATAAGTTAAAATTCAGAATTTAACCTCATGCAGTGGTGAAGTGCATGCCGTTGGTGGAATTGGGAGGTCATTAAGTGTTGGACAGGTTGTATGGGCGCCACTAAATGAGGGTATGCATCAGCATTTGGTTTTTGTTGGATGGCCATCAGACTCTAGGAAACTTGGTATCAAATACTGCTATAATAGGCCTTGTGCTTTGTACGCTGTCAGGGCTCCAGCATACAAGTCAGAAGCCAAATTGCTTCAACCTGGGCAAGTGCAGATACTCTTTTTTAATAAAATAGTAATATTATTTCACATCTGAATCGCTTCATATGTGATTGCTGCATTAGCAGGTTTCAGAGTTCAAAATCTATTTAAATCTAATCTCGTTGATCTCATCTAAACCTTTTGTTTATTCAGAGGTGATGTAACAGCGATTAAATTAACTCAAGGCATAAGCAGTGCGTTTTTCCCTCGTTTCAGGTTTGTTTGCTCTCGATACTTTGTTATAAACGTGTCCAATATTAAGGTTCAATTACATTAGAATTTAGAGTTAATTGGTAACTGGTCAAAATTTTTTAAGGGCTCTTAAGCTAAGTTCTCATAGAGGATTTTGATGTAGAAAGTGCACCATAGAGGTTTTACCTTCCTTTTAAGAAAGATTAAGTCTTGAAAATTGCCATCGCTTGTTTTTACTTGTAAAGACAGATTTAGGGAGTTACCTAGTTTTGGTTTGGTGTATGATTCTGTAGAACTCTCTCTTTTTCTTTTGTAGCAACTGAATTAGTTTTCCCTATCTTGGCTATTAAAGTAATCAACTTATTATATGTACTAGTTTATAACCCGTGCAAAACATGGGGCGATACTATTAAATTATATATTAATTATTTTATATAATTTAATATGATAATTTATTTTATTTTATTATTAATTTTATATATTTTTCTATGCAATGTTGTTTATATATTATTATTTTATATTAATTATTTTTTTGATTTTAACATTCATGAGATTTAATTAATAAGTTATAATTTTAAATAAATTAAAGAATTTGAGTGGTGATGAAATTGAGTTGGATGTGAGTACAACTGTAAATATGATTCTTAAAATAAAAAATATATGCTATAATTTAGATATAATCTATATTATATTACTCATGAGGAGTTGTATAAAAGGAAGACTACACCGATGATAGAGTTGTATGTATGATATATCTGTTTTAAATATTATAATAATATATTATATTTTTTAATATATTATTATTATTTTATGAACAGACGACCGACCAAACATTTGCCACGTTGACTTTAATAATATAGTATAGATATATTATATACTTTGAAGTAACCTTGAAATTGCTGATAGGTTTTTTTTGCAGTCCTGATGGGAAATTCCTCGTATTTTTATCTGCAAAAAGTTCTGTGGATTCTTGGGCACATAGTGCAACTAATTCGCTTCACAGATTTGAATGGCCAACTGATGACAAGTTCTCTTCGGTGAAGTTTGTTGATGTGGTGAGCACCAAATATATTTAAATCTCTCAATAACCGAATAATTACTTTGTTCAATGCTTTTAACTCCTCTCCATTCCACTCAAAGATATAAGCAAGCACAAAGAACTTTACACACATTCATTCATCATACCCCTTACATCAGTCTGACACCCTCACATTTGACTTTGTTAATCTCATGTTGCATCTTTTAGAAGCAGTGAATTAATCATTGAAAATGGAAATGATAAAAATATGGTAAACATATATCTTAGGTCTAAATAATGAGTTGATACCTTGGTCCTACTCTGGCCTTCTCATCGTGTGCAATACAGCCTGCACCCCATAGAGTAATACAATTACAACTGCGCATTAAGAAGTCTTCGATTTTATTTAAAGGAGAAGAAGAACAAAGAAGTCTCAGATGGGATAATACTAGCAACATAGAAAAGTCATTAATTTACCTTAATAGCCACAATTGATGTGAGCAAACATATTATTGACATAATTTTTTGTTAAGCTACTAGTATTTGTAATTGATCTGCTATTATTTCCTACACCTGTTGAGGAAGAGTTATAGTGTGTAAGCAAAATGGGTATCAGGCATATCGTATTCAATAAATACTGTTCATGATAAATATTTAAAGGTACTTTTGAAGCTATATCCTATTATGTTAAAATAGTTTAGCAAAGAGTAGAAGACCATTATGGACAGAGCGTCTCTCATATATGTACTCTATTTTCCCATCAGAGAGGAAAAGTCTTGTGCGAGCTTAAATTTTAAAGACAAGAAGACTTTAAGCATGTTATATAGACCTTTCAAAGGACTTGGTATTGTATTATCAGTTAAACTTCTTACATAAGAATATATTACATTTGTGTTTTCTCATGACATTAAAATGCAACATTTGTTCTAGGTCCCTGTGGTCATGTGCCCCAAAGATGGCTGCTTTCCCGGACTTTACAGTTCAAGCATGCTTAGCCATCCATGGCTTTCTGATGGATATACCTTAATTTTATCTTCCATCTGGTGCAGCATGCAAGTTATACTTTCCATAAATGTGTTGAGGTAACTGGAACTATACTTGCATATTATAGTAAAATATTCGTTCATTATATAGATAAAATGCTTATCATATTTCCTTATACAATATACTTATTGTTTGCAGCGGAAACGTATCACGTATCACTCCTTACAATTCAAACTATTCTTGGAATCTTCTTGCTGTGGATGGGATCGATGTAATTGCTGGTAATAGAAATTACTGTTGTTCGACATGGACATTAATATTGTAACATAAATGAACATTCTAATTTCTTTTTATCTACTAAGACCCCCCTCCCTCTATATATATGTGTGTGCGCGCGCTAAAGTCGCTAGCAGTCCGGTAAATCTTCCTGAACTTAAGTATGGTAGCTGTGCTGGTGAGGCATCTGCTGGTGCTACATGGAGTTGGCTGGATGTCTCAAGCCCCATATTTAAATGCCCTGAGAAGGTTTTTTCTATCTCATTTTAAATTATAAAAACAATATGAAAACAGACATTTGTGATGGCTTGTGTTTAATGTCACGTAATGCTGACTTGTAGCATTTCACCATCTTCTAACTACAGGTTACATCTTTGTTGTCAGCACTACAGTTCAGTATTATGAAAATTCCACTAAAAAATGTTCCTGATAACCTTCCCGAAGGTACTTGCTGGCTAACATGTCACAATGAATCTATTAATTTAATGTATAGGCATGTGTATTAAGTATTGAATACCTAGGAAAAAGCTGTTTTTGCTCTTCCTAAAAATTTTGTATGCTAAGCTTGCTCTTATCCTCAAGCTTTTTAAGCTTTATCGTACTGATTCATGCATAATTACTTAAATTCAGGTGCTAAAAACCCAATAGAAGCTATATTCGTGTCATCTAATTCGAAAAGTCGTGATGTATGTCAGCCCTTAATTGTAATGCTTCACGGTGGCCCTCACTCCGTTTCCCTGTCGAGCTATTCCAGGTCCATGGCATTCCTTGCTTCAACAGGATACAGCTTGCTCATTGTAAACTACAGGTAATTTGAGAGTTTTCCCTCCAGTTTATCTGCTATTGTATTAGGTTTTTATGTATGAAGGTATCATTGAACTAATTTAAAGTAGAGCATATCATATGTTCATCAATGTCCAATAACATGTGTTCATCAATGTACTTCAAATCCTTGCAATTTAGATAAGTAATATTTTATGTGTTTTTCAATTTAATAAAGTGCAAGTATCTAGAAGAAACTTGGAGATATTGTTGTGTTCTTTGTGCATTGGTCTTGGGCGAGTTTGCTTTGGGAGTCTAGAGCAGTTTAATTGTTCTGAAGCTTTCAAATTATACTGTATTGACTATTCTTGGGTTATACAAATACATACACCCTCGACACATCTATGAATGAAACCCATCACTAGACATGCTTGTATAATGATATTCGGGCTCAGACTCATTTAACTTGAGCTTTCCCCTGGTTTCGTCCCTTCTGGTTCACCATTATGCCTCTCCCGGATAGTCTTGGAATGTTTAAGAATTAATTTGTATGGACCCCGACACATGTGTAGGCATGAATAGGCACATGTACATACATATATCAATTTATTGCACATTAAGCAAGAGTCTGTAGTTAAAGACTTACTAAAGTTTTGCATTAGTAAAATAAATCTGCGAGGCAGAAAATAAGAATATATATTACCACTTAACTCTATGGTGAACCTTGAGAATGATTATAGATCGTTCCCCTTTATGTTAGATCAATTCCACAACTGCAATCCTCTGTGGTATATTTTTATTTTTAATTTATCAAAGAGGATCTTTTTGTCTATCTATGATAATAATTTATTACATTTATTAATATGACCGAGATATTCATGCTTGGAAACAAAAATTATTTCAAACAACTAGTAAATTGACATTGTTATTATCTGCATTTATTTAGTAACAAAAATCTAAATTTATGGATATATTGTATTCTTCATTCAAGCATCTATTGATGTGAATCTTACAACAGAGGTTCCCTGGGATTTGGCGAGGAAGCATTGCAATCTCTCCTAGGGAAAATTGGCTCTCAGGTGTCTATTTTACTTTTAAGTATTTTTTTTCCCTGCTAATATTTCTGTGTGTTAATTTAATATATAAATGTTACTGCATTATAAAGTTTGGTAATCTCATTGATATGCATGCAGGACGTCAGTGATGTACTCACCGCAATAGATTATGTCATAGACATGGGACTTGTAGATCGTGCTAAAATTTCTGTGCTTGGTGGTTCCCATGGTGGCTTTCTAACAACACACTTAATTGGCCAGGTGCATTAATTATTCAAAGACTGCCATCTATATTGCTTCTTATTTCCTTCATATAATCCATACGGGAGATTACAATACAATGACATATGAAGACCATAAAAAACTCCCCATGGTAAGGGCAGTATAGGTCCAATAAGGGAGATTAAGCATACCCAAGTATGTGGCGATATTTTGAACGTCTAACCAAGTGATTGTAGAACCCAGAACCATGATCTTACTTTTTTAGCTTAGACCTTATATGTACTAAAAATGTTGAGACCCTTGAATATATGTAGCAATGGTCTCCGTGGAAGTAACTTTATTGAATGTTATTATTCGTGCATTCTCTTAGGTTAGAATGTATATTTCATGATTTACTTGGGAACATGAAATACTGCAGGCGCCAGATTTGTTTGTTGCAGCTGCTGCAAGGAATCCTGTATGTAACCTTGCTCTGATGGTTGGTACATCTGACATTCCGGATTGGTGCTTTATCGAGACATACGGAAGTGAGGGAATATCTAAGTTTACTGATGCTCCTTCATCTGAAAACCTGTCTGTCTTTTACAGCAAGTCTCCTATTTCTCACCTTTCAAAGGTATCTTTCTAATTCTAGTTTTTGGTAATTATATATTTATGCACACTCCATTTCCCATAATAGAGCACTGGGATGAATTAGGATGTAGCGCAAGCATTTTGTGACAGGGGGTAACCAGTATAGGACTGTCCCTATAGGCACACCACTATTATGCTTGACGCCTGTTCCATAAAGACTATAGTATATATTTCAAAAATTTATCGTAAACAATTTGCTGAAATGGATTACAGATCATGGATTAAATTTCAACGACTCCTTAAAAAACATTTCATTAAAATCTTTTAAACCTCAAGTTTTTAACATTGTACATTGTACCCAAATCGTTGCTTTAAGTAAAAAGATTAACTTCAAGTCCTCAATTCATTACAAATTACTCAGAAGATTTTCCAAATGTAGTGGGAGCATTTACCCTTACATATCTTACCTACTTCCTTTACAAAAATAATGGGATGCTGGTCTGTTGTTTCTCCCTCCCATCTCAAGGTACACAGTTGTAACTTGTAAAACAGTTCAACTAAATAAAGGTTGAAGTGGAGAAATAAAGGTTGAAGTGGAGAGTTTAATACTTTTATAACAACTTTCCCTGTATATAACAATTCATACATGAACCATAAGTAGAAGAGTATCTTAAAACTTTCTACATACTTTTTGTTCATTTTTCTTATTGTGTGCAGGTCAAAACTCCTACACTTTTCCTTCTAGGAGCAAAGGATCTCCGTGTTCCAGTTTCTAATGGTTTGCAAGTAAGAATTTAATTTGCTGTTTAATAAAGCAACTGAGTGACATATCTGCATTGTGGTTAACAATTCAAGATGTGATTAACACAAATCATATCTTTTGCTCAAGTAATTAGTAGTTCACAAGTTTGAGTTCTACTTTATAGTAGTAGACAGAGTGACAGACGCTTTCACGTCATGTGAGAAGCAGATTACATAATATCATGGTTGTCATGTTGGTAACTCGAGTCGAGTCGATGGATGCCCAGCTTGTCGACTAGTCGTAGATTAGTCGATAAATTAATAATAATAATAATAATGCATTATACAATATATAATTATATATATCTTATATATGTGATTTCTCACAACAAAAGTCCAACATTAATCCTTAATTACGAAGAATCATTTTTTCCCATTCCATATACATACATATATATGCACAAACTATACACACATGTATCAGTTTTAAGTTAATTTATACATACACATACATGAACACAAACACATTAGTTTCAATTCAATGGATTTTAAAAGCGAGAATAAGAAAATTTAATTAGCATGTGCTTGTTGTTGTTATAGCTGTTGATTAGGATTGCAGAAAATATGTATTTTTTCATATTATTCAATATGGACATAGTTTTGACTGGATTTTGCACAATCGATTGACTAGTCGACAAGTCGATATGACTAGTCGACCCCCTAGTCGATCAACATTGACCGACTTTTCAACAATTTACAGGCCGAGCTCTCCAGTCGACCCTCTGGAACCGACTAGTCGACTAGTTGTGGCTAGTCGAGCGCCGTGACAACAGTGCATAATATAATACATATAATCATGATCTAGAAATGTTGAAAACACTCTGTCCTACTAAAAGATCTCGTGCTTTATGCATGATTAACATCACAACTGTTGCAATCTAAAGAAAGATTTTATGCCTGATTAACATCACAACTGTTACAATCTAAAGAAAGATTTGAACCTAGTCTTGAGGAAACATTACTAAACTTTTGAGTGTGGAGCAGAACTGTTTCTTGGGGAATAATCTGGAAAAAACCTGTCCGAGCTACTGCAATTTTTTGTTCGATAGTATTACATCAGATCATCTTTCATCTGTAACGATTATAACATGTTTATAGTGTAGTGCTATTAATTTGAAAAGAGTAAATTACTTGGTTCAAATTGAAGGCACCCCTCTGGCTGGATATCTGAATCTGTATTATTAATAAAAATGTAGTATACACTAATAACATGTTATACTTTGAATTTCAGTATGCCCGGGCACTAAAAGAGAAAGGAGTTGAGGTCAAAGTTATTGTGTTTCCTAGTGATGTTCATGGAATTGAGAGGTAAGCTTTTCTCCGTCTATTTAACGGACTGATGACATCCTAATATATAGAGTCCATTGCAATATGGTGGCCAAAATTTACATTCATTTTCAAAATGGTTGCTGGACTTAATATTTTGCAAAATGGTGGCTAGCTTTCAATTTTGTTTAGCAAAAGAGTGGTCTTCTGTGAACTACCCAAACAGAGCTAATGGATAAAAGTTTGTTTTCAAAAATTCTGGGCTGCATGAATTAATGTCGGGTGTAAAGTTTTTTACTTATTACTCCCTCCGTCCCATTTTAAGTGATGTTTGACTTTTTGACACGTATATTAAGGTGTAAAAAAATAATAGTTACATTTCACACAAAATTTTAAATTTTATATCAAATTAAAGTTTAGAGTCTAAACTTTTATTTGATATAAATTTTATAAAAATTAATTATGTTTAGATGTGATTTTTTAACACCTTAAATTACACGTAAAAAAGTCAAAAGCAGTTAAAATGAGAGTTTATTTCTATCTTTTGTTGTTGTTTTCAACTGCTTGTTTTTTTCTGCAAGAGCTCTAATATAAAGATATACAAAATGTCCAGCGAGCCGGATAATCTGGATTTTACAAAATCCGGAATTTTTGAATCGAATCGGGCTTCTCTCCGAATACTAGGCCCGTTTTTTTGCCTGCGGGCCAATCTGGACTTCTAACTAGGTTTTTTTTACTTTATATATTAATAATTTTTAAATAGTATATACTTTTGAATTTTCATCCAAAAATCGGGCTTTTGGGGTTATTTTGAATTTTCATCAAAAAAATTGGGATTTTTTTAATTTTTTGGATGAAAATTCAAAAATATATAATATTGTTAAAAAAATTAAAAATTATTTTTGTATAAATTTTAAAAACTTGATTAAAGTCCAGGATGACCTGATCTGACCCGACGTGCAGGCGTAAAATGGTCCTAGGATTGGACTTTTTGTGCATCTCAATATTGGAAAGCGAAGCAGTTGAAATGAACAAAAAAATGGAAATAAACTATAACTAAAATGGAGGCCAGGATTTTTGAAAACAAACTTTTAGTACATTTGCTCCATTTGGGTAGTTAGTGGAGGGCTATTCTTTTGCTAAACAAAATTGAAAGCTAGCCACCATTTTGTAAAATATCAAGTCCAACCACCACCTTTTTTAATGTAAGCTATGGCCACCATATTGCAATGGGGTGTAATATATATATAGTGCAAAATTTACACTAAAATTCCACGTCATATTTGAACTTGCGCATGGTATTGTTTGCAGGCCACAGTCCGACTTTGAAAGCTTCCTTAATATTGGAGTGTGGTTCAAGAAATATTGTAATTGAGCTTCAAAATTTAAAACCACAATCCAAATCTTAATGTAATGAGGTATAAAGGAAAACATCGGGTACCCTTTATACCTTCTTTACCACATGGATATTCTGTGGAATTGTTCCATTCCAATTATTAAGAAATGCATTGTTTACGATCTGATACATACATCATCATAATGAACACAACAATGAAGCATATCGAGTTGATGAAAAATATAATCAATTATTTTATCATCCAGATACCACCTATATTGTATTTGCAAATGTGTAAACCATATGAAATTTTGCCCAGTGCAGGTATAAATGAATAAATTCACCAAGGCATTGTGGTAGATTTTAGTATGTAACGTCTGTTTATAATCATCCTAAGGTCACTGACAATCTGTCTCTTTGCGGACATTTGGATGGATATTGGGAATAAGAATCGGGAATGAGAATGAAGGTGAACGGGGAATGGGAATGATATGGTTTACCCAAGTGGTAGGGAGGGTATGATTTACCCGCCTAATGGGAATGATTTTCCCATTCCCTACCACCAAACTACTAATCCAATCACTAACACATGGGATTGAAGTTCTGATTCCGTTAACCGGACTCATTAACCATGAAACCAAACGCCCCCTCTATGTTAGTAGCGAAGCCTGTCTATGTTATTAGCTTGTTGCAAGTCTGTGATATCATATATTTCTGGTAAGGAGCCTCATCCATGTTTTTCTTGCAAGTGCTGTTGTTCGTTTTATGATAAATAAAGCAAAGTTGTGACTAACGATTTTGCTTGATCTCTGGATTCTGGAATATTTTAGCTTTTGAATCACTAATGTGGGTGTGCGATACACACTAGAGTAAAGAAGATGGTTGCAAGTTGCAACATATAAATCGGATGTACACCTTTGAGCAAAAAGATATATCATCGAACTTCTTGAATCAACAACTAATGCATCAAAATTCAAAGCAATTACAAGTTGACCACTACAGAAAAACTACTAAAAGATCTTCAAATCTAAAATCAACATTCATGCCATAAGAACAATATCATTAAGTCCCAACTTAAACTCGTCCCACTCAAAATCAAACCCTGCATTCCCACCAACCACCTTAATCTCCACCATCAACAACTCCATTTGTTTCACCAGCTCGACCATTCTAACCATCAAAACCACATTCCCTTTCACCAACCCAACCATATCTTTCCCCTTCCCTTTCTCAACCTTGTACCCCAACCCCTCTCCAACTTTTTCAACTCTTTCTTCAACTTCTTTCATTGCCCCTTTTGACACAAACCTTCTCTCCTTTCTCGTCGTACCCGAATCAAGCAAACCTGACAGATCCAACCCCGAGGACATTGATATTATATCGAAAGCATTCATACCTAAATTATCACTTTTCTCATCGTCACCCAACAAAAACCCCAGCTCGGATCTACTTCCCGGGTCAGGTTGCAACGATTTTTTAAGCCAACCCAACTCCATTATGCCATCAACCCCCATTCTTGTACTCGGGTTGGGATCAAGTAACCGGTAAATAATATTTCGGGCAGGTTTCGAAATCCAACCCGGAAAATTAATTTCCCTCCTACTAATCTTCTTATACAAATTAGCAATATTACTATCTTGAAAAGGAACATACCCTACCAACATGACAAACAAAATAACCCCACATGACCATGCATCCGCTTTCGCACCATCATAACCATTTCTCCTAACTACTTCGGGCGCCGTATACACCGGAGTTCCACAAGCAGTATGCAACATTCCATCCCCTCTAATCTGCTCCGGCAACGCAGATAATCCAAAATCCGAAACCTTCAAATTACCATCACCATCCAACAACAAATTTTGAGGCTTCAAATCCCTATGCGCAACACCATTTTGATGACAAAAATGAACCGTAGACACAAGTTGTTGAAAGTACGTACGACAAGTTGATTCGGACAAACGCCCTCGCTTCGAAAGCTTAGTAAAAAGCTCACCACCCTTAGCAAGTTCCATAACAAGATAGATTTTAGTTTTAGTAGCCATGACTTGGTGAAGTTTAAGGATGTTTGGGTGGTTATGAAGTCGACGCATAGCGGATACCTCTCGGATTAAACGTGGTTCCATGTTAGGATCACAAATCGAAGGCTTTTCGATTACTTTTATCGCTACGGAGGAGTTGTCATGTAATGACCGTCCATGATATACTTTTGCGAAGCTTCCACGACCCAAAATGTGACCTAGTTGGTACTTTTCGAATATGATTCCGCCACTCCCACCCCCGCTAGTGGTTCGTTTGAGTGAACTTGGTGGTGTTTTATTCGAATTCATGGTGGCTTAACGATGGCAAAAATGCATGGTGTGTGTAAAAAACTCAAATACAAACGGAGTTGATTGTTTGGTAGGGAAATAAGTAGACAAAAGTGAAATATTTATACACATATTAATACATACATAGTTAATTAGATATAAACACAGTTGGCTCCACGTTGGAGAGATCAGATATTCATATTTTTGGAATCAAAATCAACGAGCTTGTCGCTTCATTTCTATTTCAAGAAATTACATAAATCTATATATTATTTTATTTTTCCTTTTCGAAAATTAACTTTTAAAATACGATTAGCTGTTTGTATATTAACAAAATTCATAAATACGATTAAGCCAGTTCTAGGGCGCTCGAAAAGGATATATAACGGCACATTTTTGCATATGTTCATTACTTCTAATAATTAATTAATTTGCAATATATAGGATGATAATAATAGGATAAGAATGAAATTAAATCATTACCACTTGCATAAAGGCATCTCCAATGAGTTCCTTATCATCATCATAAGAGCATCATCATAAGAGGAATTCACAATTTCGAAGACTTAGCAGAGGACGACAGTTTTGCTCCTTGCTCTACCCCGATTAGAATTCTCCTTGTTGGGTTTGATAACCGGGTCTTTAATGATACCTCCTTCTTGGGATGCCCTGTTTCGTTGGATGGTATAGATTGTGATGACAGCTTTGAAGACACAAAGTTGGCCCCGACCACTACAAGAAATGCCAATGGTATAGGAATGCACAATGATGAGCATGATCAGAGGTCGCCAGCAGAAGTGATGGTCGAAGCAAGGACCGGAGTAGTGAAGCTAGGCCTTAGTTTTTTCATTATTGGTTGTTATTTTGAAATGTAATATATTGAACTCGTACTTGTTAGTTTAAGCATTCACTTAAGTTAGATCGTCTCGCCAATGGGCAATGACGTTGTTGTTGTTGTAGATGAGCTTGCTCATCTCGTGCTCTCTCCATGATTACATGGAGTAACCATGGAGCTAGGGTAGGTTCACTAGCTTATGTTTTATAAAATATTAGCAAAATTAGCAACAAAAAAAAACTAATCTTATTGACATTTGCACATTTGTTTAATATCCGTCCCTCTCATTTCTTTACAAATGATTTGGGTACGTAGGTTAAAAAAGTGAATAAAGTAGTTGAGAAGTGTAAGAAAAATGAGTAAAGTGGCGAAACCCGTTAATATTTAAGGTATAAAGTGAGTATGGTGGAGGAAAATAGTTGGTATAGTTGATTTTTATATTATTATAAATTTATTATTTTTGGTAATGGAGGGAGGGACTAGCGTTCCTCTCCTGTTTGTTAAACCCCTTATTTAATTAGCTGTCAAACCGGAAATAACTTATAATTATAATTATAATTATTACTAAATTACGGAATGAACATACAAGTCACAAGATTAGACATTAAAACTCACTATAACATACGCTCAAGTTGAAGACTTGTAGCAGCCAGTTAGCCACTGTTAGGTATTGACTATTATTAATTTTATTTAATAAAATAGCAACAGTTTATATACAACTCCCTCCGTTCCGCAAAAAATGACCTATTTATAAAAAATAAAAGTCAAACTGATTCAATTTTGACCATTTATTAAATATTACTGATTTATATTTTTACAAAAATAAAAATTAACTGTAATAATTAATGTAATATATTTTTTAATGATATATTTTTCATAATTTTTATTTCTAACAATAATTATTAAAAAATAATCAAAATTGAATCAGCTTGAATTTTAAATTTTATAAACCGTCACTTATATGGAACGGAGGGGGTAATAATTTACGCAATATCGATAAGGATGTACTTGTATATAATTTTAGTTGTCGCCGTATCTTATCGTTGATTACTTATCACCTAGTGTGACATAAAAGTCAAAATTAAACTAGATTACACAATTTTTTATTACAAGGAATAGCTTTGTGACATGTGAGCTGTGGCTGCGGCGGGTCCAACAACCTAGTGTGACATAAAGTCAAAATTAAACTAAACTTATTAGGTTGAAAATAATTATCTAGATCGAAACTTGATTAATTAATATGGACAGAGTACAATAATAAAATTCAATTAATATAAATAAAATAATATTATTATTTTAATATTTATAAAATTTATAAAATTTAATTAATAAATTTTGATATTAAATAAATTAAAGAGGTTGACTAATGAAGAAATTAAAACATGGTAGTATGTTGATTAAAAGAATGTGTTTGAAATTGAATAGGAGACAAACACGTGTATTTGAAATTGAGTGAGACACAAAAGGGTCAGACCGACGACGAACCAAACATTTGTTCTTACGGTTTTAATAATATAGTATAGATAGATAAATAATGTAGTTAATTCACAAATTGACTCGATGATGTAAAAAGTCAATTTATTAACTTTCTTTAGTAAACTTAAATATTTGTTTAATTTGAATTGATAATTTTTTGTTAATTATACGGATGTTATTTACCTTATTTAATGAGTTGTGTGTCATATATGATGACTTTTTGTGCCTATAAGGGAGTGTCGTATATGATGGCGTGTTGACCATATAAGGTGGTATTTATGTGTCATTAGTGACTTTTTATATGCATTATAACGGTTCTTTCTTTAATTTTTAAAGTTTATACTTAATTTTTTTGTAATTGATGTCTTACCAAATAGATTAAATATATACATATATTTCTATTAATATATTATTACCGTATACAATATCTATTATTTAATTATATGATATTATATACTTTTTTTGTTTTATTTCTAATTTATGTTTTTTGTTATTTTTTCTTATTTGCAGTATGTTCGTTCGGGCATGATGTTCTATACTTCTATGAGGGTGTTTTCTTCTCGTTATTAAAGATCTATTATCTAAATTTTTTCAATCATCTTTATATGTCCGATGGTTCCATCCCGGACTATTGTATTATGATACAATTCATTTGTATATCTTTGTCAATATATATATATATATATATATATATATATATATATATATATATATATATATATGCGATTTAGCAGCACGGAAGAGTAAGAAATTTGAGGTAGGATCGATGGACCATGTGCGTGAGTTTCGAGATAGTTCAGACAAATAATGAAAAACATTGTCTCGTTGTTTCACATGTTGCTTAATTCAACTGTGCATTTACAGTTTTGCAGACGCCTGGGACGAACTTACCTACCCGCAAAGCGTGAGCGTCGGGTAATATACTGATCCCAATTAAAATTATGACAAAAAAATTGTAACATCATGATCTGTGGGGACTGGGCAGTGTGCAAAATATTGCATGTTTCGTGCTTTTTAAAAAGTGCTGAGTGCACATTGCGTGAATCAGTTAATTTTCAGATGTAACGAGTATTATTCATATACATATCACTAGTCACGCAAACGAGCAATTGTCAGTAATGTGCGACGAGGAGGAACCGTCCCGAGTTGTTAATAATCGTTTTCCCCTTGGAAAATTGTTAGAGTTTGAGTGTGTTCATATTCTTTTTTCTTGAAATTGCCGGAGTTTATACGATCGGTGCGCCGAGCCCACAGGTTGAGCAACATCAAGAATGGCAACAAGCACACTCTACTTAACAAATTAGAAAAACTGTGTGGGAGCGTCCAGATCCTGACATGCGATTGTTACAATCATCCACTATAATTTTTTACGGATGGGTTTAAGTGTTTAACACATGAAATATTTTTGTATGTTTTGTGAATACAGGGGTCATGTTATCTATCTGTGTTTTCTATAGCATTTCTAGGGGTTTTTTTATCCGTAGAAAATTATAATTATAACCGAGGATGTTTTAGCAACAATATATTGTTGATTGTCAGAAACCCGCTTACCAAAACAAATTATACAGTTATGTATATACTACTGCATGGAGGATGCATCCAGCATCCTCAACGGAAAACAGAGGTTAAACTTCTAGAAGCAACAGTTCATAGTTGATGATACAGTTGTCTGTTAATTAAACGTAACCTTTAGCTGGGCGAATTAATTTTTCTTTCTTAAACGTAACCTTTATTAAGATAATATATAGTCGTTGTCACTAGATTAAATTTATTGACCAAGACGATAACCTTATCACGCTCTTTAGCAAGTAAAAAGACATTATTTCATGTTAAAGACGTGATATCATTTAAATTATTACTCTCCCTCACTTAAACATCGAAGAAAAAATTCATCCTGATAATTAAGTGTACATTCCTATGTGAATTGCTTTTAACCTATTGGAGGTTAAGTAATTTCTACGCGGCTTAGCTGCAGCTGAAACACTCTAATTAAACCTAATTCAACTAACAAACTCAGGACTGGCGTGCAAATCACTTACTCCCTGTTATATTGTTGTACTTTACCACAATATATATTGTTATCCTAGCTAGATACCTTGACTCCTAATTTTACATCGAGTATTTGATAGTTTATCTTAGGCAAAGATGTAAAATTTATATTAGCAAAAAAAAAAAACATGCAAATTTTTTAAAAAGTGTCTAGTCTGCCTCTTTGACACTTTAAACCAGGCTTGAATAACATAGATTGTATCTCAACACATGGAACCAGATATAAGTTTAATTTAGTCATTTGTTTTTCAACATTTTCTTTGTGGATAAGCCTTCTCCCTATTGTTGATCAGAGATGTTTTTTTTATTTTATATCTAGAGAATTTATCATGGTGTGTCAATTACAGAGTTTGTGCCTATTGCTATATTATTGACTGTGCTTAATGAACCTTTACGAAATTGAATTTGTATTGTGTTGTCAATCTTGTCTTAATGGTACAAATTTATAGTTACACCGGTCACCGGGTGTAGATTTCAATGTTCCTGTTTGGCCTTGTGAGCGTTAATATTAGGCAGGGTGCAAATGTGTGTCCATTAAATTAATTATCTACAGCAACCATCTAGCCATACGACCAGTCATCTTGTTCACTCCAATATTACGAGGCAGAGTAGTTAAAATTAGGTCCAACTATCGCCGCATTTATATTTGCACCTCATATATACATAGTATATACTTATTATATATACAAAGTTAGGTTATTCTAGACTTCTAGTAACACACTATTTTAGGCCGTAGATAATAATACTCTAAATGTTTGATAATCTTATCAATGTACCGTTTGTTATTGTCGTCTTAGAATTTGATAAAGTAATTAAGATAAATACTGGAGTAATATTTACTCCCTGCATAGCAGATAGCATTTTATATGATCTTTTAGAAAAATATGCATTTTAAGAAAAGTTGTTTGTTTGTCTTTCTATTATCCCTAATAATTGCATTAAGTTAAATTGAGTTGTTTGTATATTTAAAATGTTATAAACCAATTTGAACGGTTTTTATTGCACTCAAGCAATCTCTTATTAAACCGAACGATGTTCGATAATATTATCAAACAGATTTCTTTTGTCTGGACTCGAACATGAACATTTATCGAACAAAATCGAACTCGAACATTTATCGAACAGTTCAATTTTTTTATGTTTTATTTATTAATGAATCGAACTTTTTGTTATTAAACTCAAACTCGAGTAATTTCTTAACGAATCGAACAATGTTCGATAACGTTATCGATTTCCTTGTCTAAACTCAAGTACGATAACATATCGAATGAGTTTATCGAACTCGAAAGAACTTATCAAACAATTCGATTCGTTTAAAGTCCTAATTTAAATTAATTAAATGTTGGAAATAATAATATATGGGTAAATTTTGAAAAAAAAAATATTTTAGAAGAAGAAAATAATAAAAATTTTAGAATAATTTTTTTCCAAAGAAAATATGTAAAATGAGACCGAGGAAATATAAATCAGTTTTACATCGTATTAAATATGTTATGTTTTCTATGTTTCTGGTGAAAGGAAATAATGAAACTTAATTTTTTACGCACAAATGTTATTATATACATACTAGCTTATAACTCGTGCTTTGCACGGGCGAGATTAATAAATTATATATTAATTATTTTATATGATTTAAATATATAGTTTAAATTTTTTATTATATTGGCTATAATAATATAATATATAGTAAAAATTATTTATAGATAAATAATAATATTATTTTAATATTCATGAGATTTAATTAATAAGTTTTAATATTCATGAGATTTAATTAATAAGTTGTAATTTCAATTAGAAGTGAAATGAGATATGTTATTAGATTGTTGTACAAAAAATGATTCACTGATGATAGAGTTATATGTAAAATGTATGTGTTTTAAAATTAAATTATAATTATATCATAATTGTATAAAAAAAGTCGTATAAAAAGAAAACTTACGGATGATAAAAACAGTTGTATAAAAAGAGGATTTATCGGACGGACGATCAAATGACCAAACTTTTTATTTTTCTTTAAATTTAATTAGGAAATTTTTATTAATAAAAAGAGTTACAAATATATTATAAATATTTTAATTAAAATTTAAATAAAAGAGTATATTTTAATGTAGGTAAAATATAATATAATTTTAATAATAAAATTGTAATTTTAAATAAATTAAAGTATTTGAGCGATGATGAAAATTGAAACATATTAGTAGATTATGAGTACAACTATATATTCTAATTAAAAGAGAAGTTTGTTTAAAATAATATAATAGAAAATTATAAATAATATAGATATAACATAGTGATAAAGTTTAATTAATGTTAATAAAATAATATTATTATTTTAATATTTATAAAATTTAATATTCATATAATATAATTTTAATATAATATAATATTATTATATCCGTGATGAGTTATATAAAAGGAGAACTATGGGGTTAGAGTTGTACATAGAGTGTTGATATCGGTCTTCTAATTTGAACATACGGGTATTAATGGAAACTGATAATTCTAGTTTGAGCAAAGTTCTTCTAATTTGAGTAGAGCTTGTGTTTTGATAAATAATTTGTGTTATGCGATTAAACTAGAGAAATAGATGAAAACTAAAAAAAAATGCATATTAAACATATCATAAACTTTAATGATATACTCCCTCCGTCCCAAATTAAATGTCTTGTTTGACTTTTCAAGAGTCAAATTAACTGAAGTTTGACTGAAAATTACATATAATATATAAATAAAAAAATTATAAAAATATATCATTGAAAAGTATTTTTAATTTATTTTAAAAAGTATTTTTCAGTTTTTTAAAATTATAAAAGAATATTTTTTAATTCTCAGACAAAATTGAGTCAAATTGACCGCCAAAAAACAAATAAAACAGTTAAATTGGGACGAATGGAGTATAAATAAAAATTATAGGATAAATTTTAATGATATGTTAAATAAAAATTATAAGATAAGTATGATTCATAAAAAAAATATAGAATATAATTTAAATATAATATAATATTTTCTTATCTTATTATGCTATCTTGTAAAAAAGGAGTAATACTGGGGTTAGAATTGTATATATGATTATATATTTTTTTAATTATATTTTATTAAAATTCAATGGTTAAGATTGTTTCTATGGTTGACATAAAATTGGACCGTTAAAATCTTTTTTATGATTCACCTATTACTATACGCACGACCAAAACTTTTAATTTTTCGATTATAATAATATAGCACAGGTGTGCACATTTGCACCACGCAACTGTTCTAGTTGCCCAACCAGGGACTTCAATGCCATGCAGGCTATCCAATCCAGCTATTAAAGTTCGTTGGTGGTAGTTGCACAACCCTTGCTTCTTCACCATTCCCTTTAAATTCTATCACTCTCCTTCAATCATAAATCATCTCTATCTTTCTTTCAATCATCATTTTCTTTCATTTCCAACCAAAAACAGGAACAAACACTTACCTAGCTACACACCTCAAGCCTTTTCTTGTTGTCCCCTAGCTTCATTCTCCGTTACATTCTAAATTATCTCTCCCTGGCTATTTAAGTCCTTGATTACAACTGCTTAATTCTTTTTAACTTCTCCTGTCTAGATCAAACCTAGTTCACAAACAATGGTGGTCGAAACGCAGCGAAATTCGGAACCCGAAGTTCCAAGAACCAACACAAGCACCATGCCAAATTTCCTCTTGTCAATTAAACTCAAGTATGTGAAACTTGGTTACCATTACTTGATCTCAAACGCCATGTATCTCCTTCTTATTCCATTGTTAGGTGTTATTTCTGTTCATTTTTCGACATTTTCTGTACAAGATTTTGTACAGATTTGGAATCACCTTAAATTCAATCTTGTGACGGTTATAACATGTTCAGCTTTAATAGTATTTTTAGCTACACTCTACTACATGAGTCGTCCTCAAACGGTCTATTTACTTGACTTCTCATGTTACAAACCCGAACCTGCCCGAATGTGCACCAAGGAGCTATTTATAAAAAGATCTGTACAGAATGGAAGCTTTACCGAAGAGAACCTGGCTTTTCAAAAAAAGATAATTGAGCGGTCAGGGTTAGGTCAGAAGACATATTTTCCTGAGGCAGTTTTGGAAGTGCCTCCTAATTTAAGCATGGCAGAGGCCCGAAAAGAGGCAGAGATGGTCATGTTTGGGGCGATCGACGAGCTTTTAGCGAAAACAGGAGTGAAGGCCAAGGACATAGGTGTTCTCATTGTCAACTGTAGTTTGTTTAATCCGACACCATCGCTTTCGTCTATGGTCGTGAATCATTACAAGCTTAGAGGTAACATTTTGAGCTATAACCTTGGTGGTATGGGTTGCAGTGCTGGCCTAATTTCTATAGATCTTGCCAAACAACTTTTGCAGGTTAGTTTTATATCTACACGTTATTTTTTTATGTTTCTTTGACGAAATTTAATGCGTGTTTATGTGATCCGTTGTTATATATCGATTTAACTAGAGTATTAATTTGAATGTCCTGATGGAAATATTTAAATGCAAATAGGGTGACCTCTTCAGAAACTCAACTTGCCCGAAAGTAATTTTATTACATACGTGTGCTCCAGTCTATAAATAGTTTAAAAGACTATTCAAAGTGTACGTTTGCTTTCTTTAGTTAATGCGAAACCTAACCGTGCAAGTTCGTGTTTCATTTGGCAAGAAGCAAGAATTAGAAGTTACGTAAGGCTAATTGTCACTAGGCCTGAGTATGGTCCAGAACTGTGCCAATCATAAATCCGGGATTTGAAAAATCAAATTTGTCCTTTTCTGTCCATTTATTACTTGTGTAGATTGATGTGCATTCGAACAAAACGCATCTGCATATATTTTTGTTGGCTTGTTGCGAATGTTAATAAAAAAAATTGCATATTACTTCTACAGGTGCAACCAAACTCTTATGCCCTGGTTGTAAGCATGGAAAACATAACATTGAACTGGTATCTTGGCAACGACAGATCAATGCTAGTCTCAAACTGCCTCTTCCGTATGGGTGGAGCTGCAATTCTCCTGTCTAACCGATCATCCGATGTTCGTCGTTCAAAATATCAACTCATTCACACTGTACGTACTCACAAAGGTGCCGATGACAGATGTTACAATTGTGTGTTCCAAAAAGAGGACGAAAATAAGAGAATTGGTGTCGCACTATCCAAAGACTTGATGGCCGTGGCAGGGGAGGCCTTAAAAACCAACATCACAACACTAGGGCCATTAGTCCTTCCAATGTCCGAACAAATCTTATTTTTCACAACATTAACCGCTAGGAAAATCTTTAAATTGAAGATCAAGCCCTACATTCCGGATTTTAAGCTAGCGTTTGAACACTTCTGCATTCATGCCGGAGGAAGGGCAGTATTAGATGAGTTGGAAAAAAATCTCGAACTTAAGGAATGGCACATGGAGCCTTCAAGAATGACACTATATAGGTTTGGTAACACTTCTAGTAGCTCATTGTGGTATGAATTGGCATACATGGAGGCTAAAGGGAGGATCCGAAAGGGCGATCGAACCTGGCAGATTGCATTCGGATCGGGTTTCAAGTGCAACAGCGCAGTATGGCGTGCCATGAGGACCATTAATCCTGCCAAGGAAAAGAACCCCTGGATTGATGAAATTGATGACTTCCCGGTGCAGGTGCCTAGAGTAACAAAAATGGGCTCTTAACATATATAATAGTTACTTCTTATACCCAGTAATTGCTATTTATTTGATATGTAAAAAACGATTGTGTGATCATTGTCTATTTTAGAACTAGTAATCAATATAAATGGTCATTTTGTATTTATATTTGCTATTTATTTGATTATCAAATAGATATGCAATTTTGAATATAATGGCACTACATACCAGGTCTAATGTAGTTCGATAATGTTTATTCTTTGGTAATTGTCCGTTATCACTAGAAACACACAAAAAGTACGAATCTGAAAAAATTTACCCCGCCCAATTTGGAAAAAAATTAAAAATTCTGGTCTTAAAAGTCACGCGATATATCTAGAATCTATCCTTGATCAAAATCGAAAATAAGCATGAATAATTGCATATCCATAAGTATTTGTAATGTCATATTTCGAAAGCATTCATTCATACAAAAAAATAATTATTATACAGCCTTTTTTTTGGAACCAAAAATAAACAAACAGTAGTGAATTGGAGTATAAATAAAAAGGTTTTGGTTCACAACAAGCCATAGTTCAGAACCGTTATTCTCTGTTTTTTTTACACGGATAGGAAAAAACTTTAGCTAGCCATGCAAAAGCACGGATAAGGTGACGTAATCTCTGCATTCACACAAAAACCCTAGTGTTAATCATATACGCGGAAAAAAACGCTGAATGATGGTTGCATTAATCGCATGTAAGGAATCAAGACCCATAAATAAATGCGAGAGAAAACAAAGTAGCTGTATCTATAACAGTGGCATACAGTTTTCATTCATTATAATTAGTTCTGTCATCGGTGTTCCTGAATAATTGGGACAGCAATTGATTTATTGGTGGCCCCTTGGACTTCAATGCTACAGTACAGCCTACAGGCCAATGTTTGTCAAAATTGAGTGCTGATTTCCTACTTTACCGGGGAGAAGATATCTTGTAATATCAAGGCAAGTGTTGTTGTAACAAAACTGGATCTCCCATATTTTTAAGGTTATCGTGTTAAACATGAACGTAACGGTGGAATCAAAGGTTCTCACTTGTGCATCTTACATGACTAACTTTCAAAAATCAATATAAAATAATACAGTAATAATTTAGATTTCTTTTACTTAAAGTTACGCGACTGTACATATATGATGAGAAATGGTAGAAATTTTAAAAAAAATAGTTTCGAAATGTCACCATGATTTTTAATATGTTTAAAATAGTTAGATATTAACATCCTTATGGTTGCATCTTCGATTTTTTTAAAAAAAAATAGAACAACATTTGTCAAAAGATTAATTAAAGGAAAGACATAGTTTGACCGTTTTAACTACTATAAAATCACACTGAATAAATTTGGGAAAAAAAATTAGAAATTTTAACACCACCAAAATAGTTAGATATTAACATCCGTACGGTTGGATCGTTGAAATAAAATTTAAAAAAAATAAAATCAGCATTCGTCAAAAGACTATTTAAAGAGAAGACATAATTTGGTCGCTTTGACTACTATAAAATCACGTCAAATAAGTCTAAATTTTTTAAAAAAAATTTCACACCACTAGAATAGTTAGATATTAACATCCTTATTTTTGGATCGTCGAAAAAGAATTTTTAAAATATAGAATCAACATTCGTCAAAAGACTAGTTAAAGGAAAGACATAGTTTGACCATTTTGACTACTATAAAATCACACCGAATAAATCTGAATTTTTTTTTAAAAATTTTTACACCACTAAAATAATTATATATTAACATCCGTACGGTTGGATCGTCGAAATTTCTTTTTAAAAAAATAGAATCAGCATTCGTCAAAAGATTAGTCAAAGGGATGACATAGTTTGACCGCTTTGACTACTATAAAATCACACCGAATAAATATGAAAAAAAAAAATTAGAAATTTTTAACCAATAAAATAGTTAGATATTAACATCCGTACGGTTGGATTGTTGAAATAAAATTTTACAAAAATAGAATCAGTATTCGTCAAAAGACTAGTTAAAGGAAAGACATAGTTTGACCACTTTGACTACTATAAAATCACGCTGAATAAATCTGAAATTTTTTAAAAAAAAATTCACGTCACTAAAATAGTTAGATATTAACATCTGTATGGTTGGATCGTCGAAAAAGAGTTTTAAAAATATAGAATCAGGATTCGTCAAAAGACTAGTTAAAGGAAAGACATAATTTCACTGCACCATATATAACCTATACCAACACCTAAAAAAAGTGTAAAAATGGTGAAAAATGTTGCTGTAAGTCAAAAAATAGCTTACGATAACATTTTTCCAAAATTTGCTGGTGTTGCATATAGCAGTGTTACCGTAGGTGTCTAAGGCAACACTTTTCAAAGTTACATCAACACTGACTTTTGTGTTGTAATAGACCACCTATGGCAACACTTTTTTGTCTATAGCAACACCATAAAAAATGTTACAGTAGACTTATTGCAACACCTTATAATCTATTGCAGCACCAAAAAAATGTTGCAGTAAACCCTATTGCAACATCATCTCTCCTATTGAAACACGGGAAGGTATAACACTTATTTTTTTTAGCAACACATTTGTATTCATTGCAACGCTTCTTTTTTAAATACTTTTCATATTTTGGTAACTCTATTTTTATTTTTACCAACACATATAATTTTAACCACTTTTCATATTTATATTTTTTGGTAAATGAGGGCAGAATCTTGTAAAATTAAATTAATCAGAAATATATTTACAAAAACATCATGAAAGAATTCCTCTAAAAAAACAAATCAAACAACTTCCCTCGGAACACCCTCCGAGAGAAACACAAAAGCAACTAAATAATAAAAATGTCCACTATAGCTAAGAGACATTACAGAATTAAGATATATATGGTCTAACATACTTTAACCAATTGTAAGCAACAAGGGTTTTAGCCATCAAGGGTTTGACGACCAAATTCATCATCCTTCATCCACTAAAATTTATCTCCTGATAATTAGTACATACACAATGAAAAATATGAATTAAACAAAGAACCACATATACATGTTACATTTTTTAAGGTTGAAGGAGAGATAAGTAAAGTTGTTGGTCTTACTGTCAAGAAATTCAGGAGTCTCAAATAGAATGAGCTTTTTCCCTTGATCGGTAACATTTTTTAGGATACGAGGTAGAAGATTTATCATAATTTCTTTAGGAAGCTCAGGGTGATCAATGCCCTCGTTAAAGAGAGAATCAATGGCAGTGAAATATGAAAATCCAAGATCTGTGTCGATAGACATGTTCTCTAGTGAAGGTATGACATCATGAATCACCGAGTAGACAGTCTTGGCTGAGAATGTTACTATCTTGACCTCTGAAAATTCTTCATCCCTTGGCACATAAATATATTGACTACTATAAAATCACACCGAATAAATTTGAAATTTTTTTAAAAACTTTTCATACCACTAAAAAAGTTAGATATTAACATCTGTACGGTTTGATCATCGAAAAAGAATTTTAAAAATATAGAATCAGCATTCGTCAAAAGACTAACTAAAGGGAAGACATAGTTTGACCGCTTTAACTACTATAAAATCACACCAAATAAATTTGAAATTTTTTAAAAAAAAATTCACACCACTAAAATAGTCAGATATTAACATCCGTACGGTTGGATAATCAAAATTTATTATATAAATACTAGAAAATACAAAGACAACACTGAATAACCAAATCCAACACTTTTGAGTGGGTCCCCCTGCCCCGTCAGCATGGGTCCCCCTGCCATGTCAGCAATTGTGGGTCCCCTTAGTTGCCACCACGTGCCACGACAATAAATATGAAAAATAAAAAAATTGTTAATGCAACATTATCCGTTAGTGGTGCATTCTATGGAACACCATGAGTAATATACAACACGAAGTTACAGCTAATGCAACACTATTTCAACCGTGTTACAAAAGGTACAAAATCTCATAGCTACCGTAACAGGAGCTGTGCAACGCTTTCTAAAGAGTATTGTCTTTGAGCACTTATGACGTATTGTTTTGTGTGTTCATCTGAATATGAATGCAGGATGGCTTTGCAAATTGGGTAAAAACTAGTAAAAACGAATACCAATATGAATGCAGGAGGGCTAGTATAACTATCATATTTTATGATTATAACTAGATAGGATGGTAAAGTTGATTATCGCAAATTAGGATATTTAGATAAAGCATTAATGTAGGAAAAAAACGTGTAGAAACAATGTATGGATGTTTCATAATATAGCCAGGTTGGTTTACATATTATGTACAAGACTTGTCAAATAATATGTGAGCTAACGTACCCAAAGGTTATAACATTATGCTTTAAACTTAATAATTTGGTTAAACCAAATGGTTAGCAAGTAGCAACGTGTGAGGTGAATGTTGATGCTAAGTAATCAAAACAAATAGATGACGTATGCAAATAGCCTTTGTTGTTGAATAATATGATTGTGGTAATTGGGTCTTTGCCTTAGAATTGATAACTTAACATGTATTATGCATGGTAAAGGGACGAGATCAAAATGGACTACTCGAAAGACGATTAAATAATATGATATGGTAAAGAGAAAAAGAAACCTATGATATATTTTAAGTAATTTCCTAAAATTTAATACAAAATAATAGTGTGTGTATTAATAAAATTTTAAATGAATCTTGATATTACAAAAATATCCCTTTTATTTTTGTATAAAAAATTCTTATATCTTAGGTAACTTAACCTAAGATTCCTGATATCTGATTGTAGGAAAACTTATAATTTTGTCATCTTAATATACACACGGGCCGGGAAAGAAACCTTTATAATCATAGTGTTTTAGAAGGCTGATTCGTTCTTTCAGGCTAATATTGGAAGCATGGAAATGTTTACGCTCATATTGTGTCGAGATGTTGGAATCTAGCTTCAAGGCCCAGTTATATATACCAAGTGAATAATTGGACTCCCTGCTGGCAGCCCAGTTATTTCCCTTGCCAATTAATAACAAAATTAAGATAACTGCGTTGATAATAATATTATGAGAAAACTTTTTCTAAAGGTGACCTCAGGTGAGATTTATAAGGTTATATTCATTTTTAATACAAATTAGTGGGGAAAAATCGCGTTTCGCGATGGTTTCATAATAAATTTTAAATTTATTAAAATTATTTTTGATATTGAAAATATTTAATAAATATATAGTTGTAATATATTATAGAAATTTATTTAAAAGTACTTATTAATTTTATTTTTAAATGAATAAATATTAATTTATTTATTAAAATCCAACTACATTTACATTAGTCAATTGGTAGATTTAAATAAATTAGAACATAAATCAAATAATTAATAAAATTATTATGAATATTAAGCAACAATAATAATAAATATTAAAAATAACATTATGTATTTGTAATTTTACAAATTTAAAATTATAAGAACATGTTAATAAAATTATTACCTTTGAACTTTTTAAGTTGTGCAGATGTAACGATCAATATATAAAATTTACCATCTTTTTGTATAAATTTTGATCAAACGACTAAACAAATTTTTCCCATAAAGTTACATTATTGGTGACTGAACTGCATATGATAAAATTTGATATAACAAAATTATATTAAACCAAAATAGTAGTATTAAATTTATAAATATTATAAAATCAAATAATAATTTTAAAATATATATGTGTATTATAATTCACAACTTATTAATTTGTTATGATCCTAAGATCTCTTTTTCTCCATACGCCGCTAACAATATCAATGCCACAAATGTAGGTCAAGCATCCCACGATATCTAGATAAATATTAGTAATATTATGTAAATATCGAAGAATGTAATTTAAAATTATGTGTGTGTGTGACTTATAATATCTTATTTTAGCAAACTACCTGACAGTATATTAGTGTTATTAACACGTGCTTCAATTATATCGGGACATATGAACTCAAATTCGTGTAGCGGTATGTTGATAATTCTTTCTTCCAACCTTTTTGGAGTCGTTGTACGTAAAAACATCACTTTAAACTCACATGATATTGGTCTATGTCGACCGATACTTGCAACTATTTTTATAATTTTTAATATTCGCTAATTCAAATATTCGATAAAAATATAAAAATACATCGGGACGATTTGGGAGCACCACATAACCGCCTCCGTCTTCTCATTTATATATTTATATTGATTTATAATGGTATATTTGTAAATGTAATATTTAGCCTCGTTATTTTACATTATTATCCTTTGATTTGTATTAGAAAACCTTTTAATCTTAGGATATTTCCTGTGGTCATCCTCACTACGAGCAAATTCTAGTATTATATGGCTTTTGTTTGCTATTATAATATATGGGGACGCATAAATATTTTTTTGGGGTTCAAAATATATTATTAGGATTGTGTGTTAGTTGAATTGAGTAATCGGTTTATTTTTAGTTAATCTGGAAAAGAATAAGTGAAACGCATTGTCAGTCTAACAGTGTGTTTCATGTAATGGTCACTTAAACAGTAAGTTTGTATAGTTCAAATAGATGACAACATTTATTTCTAAAGATACTGTCAAGGGTAAAAAGAATAAAGAAATAGACTATAGAAGTTCATTTGTGTGTTCAAGAACATCATGTTTCGATCCTTGATAGCACTCTGAAAAGATACTGTCTCAAATCTAAGACAACACTTTTAGGTGACAACAACATTCATGAAGTATGTGACAGCAGACTTGGTGCTCGGATGAAATATGAAGATAACTTGTTTTCAGACAACAATTTTGGCGGGAGTTTACAACAGGGTGTTAGCACAGTTTTGACAGTATATTACACACAAAAACTTAAAGTGACATCATTGGTAGAAGAGAACAAACCGTAAAGAGTATGGAAGCTAAAGTTCAAACAACAACTTTAGAAAGCTAACAGATTGTTTCAAGTAACAGAATTGAATTGTCCATCACAAGGGATGCTCAAAATAAGTTTTCAATCACATCAAAGTCTACTACTACAACTTGAGTGAGCACGAGGATAAAGTTAAAACATTCAAGTGTCAAGATCTAATCAGAGTAAATTAAGAAGATTTCTTGAACTTTAAATAGAATGCATCCAATACCACTTTAGAAAAGCAAGTTTCTATTTCTGGTAATATTATAGGTTTACACGTAAAGTACATCCGTAAATGTGAAGTAGTGTAAGATAAAAACACTTATTCATATAGTACTTTACTAAGAACTTTAGAATTGAAATTGTGTATTCTCTCAAGTCTTGTAACAATAACTATCAAGAAAACTGTTGAAACATCAAGAAACTGAAACTGAAACCTCAGAGTTCCAGACAATTGTAGCAATAAAATTAATAATATATTAATTTTGAGTATACTGTTGGTGTTATTGTTTTTATATCTTTCACTATACTTAGACACTTTAGTTGTCGATAGCTTAAATAAATTAATTTGAAAAGAGTATATTGTTGCATTCAACCCTCCCTTTGTGATTCTAAGTGGACCTGACATTATAATATATTAGTATGTATTTTAATTTTTTTATTTATTCAATGTTTTTATAAATTAATTTTAATAAGTTTAAAAATTGGAATTTCCACTTAATGACTGAATTTTCACTGTAAGATATCTAAAAGAAGAAATCGATGAGTTCTTATAAAACAATTATGGTATTTATTATTTAGTAATCTTTTTATTCTTTTTTTTTGAAGTAAAATCTTTTTATTCTTATAATTTGACATTAATACTTTTAAAATTTCTTTTTTCGCATAAAATCTGAATCTTAAATTTTTATAATAAAAAGAAATTTTAAAAAATATTAAATATAAATATATTTTTTATACGTTTTAAAGAACGTGAAAATCGGTAAATATATTATTCCAGTATGAGGATAGCTAGTAAAAAATGTGGCTGAATGTCTGTCGTTCAGTCTTGGAGACACTATGGCACCAACCACCAGGCATGAAACCTGCATTGCAACCCCCGGCCATCCCCATGCTATATTATTCCTGAGTATGCTGACCAATGACCACATCGTTGGTTACTTTGTTTAGTTTGATTAAATCAGGTTAAAAGTTAAAACACATTAATCTCTTTTGGATAATAAAAATGTAATTTCGATTTCTGGCTTCATATTATTTTATTTTATATATAGAAAAATACAACTTATTAAAAAGAAAATAATAAATAATAATATGAATATTTTGTAAAAATTTATAGCGACTATAATATTAACATTTTCAACTGTTAATTGATAAGTCTATTTTTCATTCTCAATTTTGGTTCGATTCTCTTTTAAATTTTATTTTTAAATTAATACTATATATGAGCTTGTATCTTTACTAAAAAAACTAATAAACAAAAGCCTATATAAGAGTCCGACCAGTTACATTATTGTACGGGCTATTACCATAAAAAAAAAAAATCATAAACACGCCTCCTTTTGTTTCTATTTCTTGAAATCCAAGTGGTCGAATTCAAGTTTCTTGAAATCATAAAATCGCACTGTACTATTGAAATCCAAGTTTCATAATTTGACCAGGTCTTTTGTTTGTTTCGTATGTCCTATGTGCCTAGTCTTGCCCATTTTCTATCCATTTTACTGGTCGAATTCAGGACAACTTGCATGCTACATGCATCGACGTTCTGGGTTTTAGTGTTTTGTCGGTTTATCTCTAAATGAAATACTCATTAATTTGGTTCAAAGTTTAAGAGTATGTTTGGCTAAACTTAAAATTATGATGTATAATTTAAAGTGGTTTAACGTGTATCATCGAGAGCTTAAAATTCATGTTTGGGTAATTTTGTATTATGAGTGACTTGTGAGTTTTTAAAAATATAACAATAAAAATAAAAGTGACTTATGAGTAATTTATAACATATAAATAACTTTTATCAAAATAGAAAAGAAAATAAGTAATTGAAAAAAGTATATAATACTTATTTCTGACTTTAAGTCAGTTTCTGGCTTATTTCTAATTTTAAGTCAGTTTCTAGTTTATTACACAAATAAACATTTTTCAACTTAAAATCAGAAACAGTTTTAATCCCCGACTTAAAATTTAACCAAACATACCCTAAGTTTACCGTAAGTGGTAGTAACGTTTTTGTAATAATTTGTTAGTGCATCCTAAACACGGTTTTCAAGAGGTTTTACCCTTAATTGTTAGGGCCTAGGGGTGTTCATAATGTGTGAGTGGTGCGCTAAATCAATTTGTAAATACGGTAAATCATAGTCGCATCCCGCAACATAATTACTTTTTGAATTTTTTTTCTTAATTAAGGTTTAATATTTATATTTTTATTTAAAAAAAGAAAATTCAGAAAATAACTTATCAAACTATATATTTTATGCGCGTTAAAATACATATAAAAAATCAAAGAAATAACTAATTAGAGCCGGAGAGAGTATATAATATGAATTAGTACTAGTTAAATTATTTTTCATTAATAATATTTGATCATTGAAAATTAATTTAAATTTATAATATTAAAATCCTCTAAACTATAAGATTTATATATACAATTAAGAGCCAGATGTGCCTGAGATCTCAGGTAACACCCCCTCATGATGTTAGAATCGTTTTTAATACAAATATAAAGATTTCATAAATGTAAAAGGAAAGATTTAATATATGTAACAGAATTTGTATTAAAAATTAATATAAACCTCAATTTTTTCTATAATTAATTATATTATAATGAGTATTTCTAGTGTATGCACATGAACACACATTAGTAACTTACTTCTATGATCACATTTTTAAGAGGTGACTTCTTTTTATAAATAGAGTTTTTTGTACATATATGATCCATTATCATTAATAAATATGAGTCAATTAAAATTTGACAACTAATGTTTCATTGCGTGCACAATTTATATTCCAATAAAGAACTAGTAACATGATATGCAAAGCAAAAAAGAACAAAATTACATACACCAACATGTAGGGCTCGTATACGAACACAGGGATTTGTTAGATTATTTGGTAGAAATTTGCCCACGGAGAGAATACATGTCTGCTTCTTTGTCAAGTATTTCCATATGTTTCTAAATTCGAAGCCTATATTTAATCACAAATAATAGTAATGTCAATATTGGCATGCTCCGTGCTCCTCGTAACAAATTAACATGATATATAGAGCGGTTTGGTTAAGTTTATTTTTTGGAAATAAGTATGTATTTTTAGAAAAAATAAATATTTTATATATTTTTTTAGAAATAAGTAATTCTTTTCAAAAATTAAATTTACTTTTAAGAAATAAATATTTATTTATAAAAAATACGTTTATATATATATTTGAAAATAAATACTTATTTTTATGAAATAAATTTAGTCAACCCGTCCATAAAATTAATGTTGGTTGCTTGAATAATTGCCGGGCAGATTATTTTGAACAAGCTTAACTGTAGTCTGTATGGGGTCTTTTTTATATTCTTCGCTTGCTTTTGGAATATGCGGATTCTTGAAATATTTTATATTTCGTTACAATTTTTCTGCTATGAGAATCTATCTATTATATATAGTGCTGCAATACATAGTTCATATATCAATTAATATCTGCAAATGATTAATATCTATAAAACATTTATGACTTAATTACATTTTAATGGCCTGAACTATAATATTTTTTGTAGAAAAATGACTCAATTATAAAATTTGTCAGTTTGATAGCTAAACTATTTATTTTTTAACACTTGATTGCATTCCGTCAATTTTTTAACAAACGTTAGTGAAATTATACTTAATTCCACTTTGGTGGTCTGAATTATATTTTTTTTAACAGAAAAATGACTTAATTATAATGTTTACCAATTGTTTATAATTTTTTAATAATTGATTATATTATAATTTTGTATTCACACTTTATTTTATAGTTTATATAATTTTAATTATCACACTTTTTAAAATTTAGATCATATTAATATAAATTTATAAAATAAAAATATTTATGAGATTGATTCGGTAATCTACTTTATATCTTATATGAGAACATCAAGTTTAAACCTGACTCCAAACTCAGCTCCTGAACAAATTAAATCTACATGAAAAACCCATTTTACCCTTCTACATCCCGAGCCTGACTCTAAACCCAGCTCCTGAGCAAATTAAATCTACATGAAAAACTCATTTTACCCTTCTACATCCCAAGTCTAATTGCATCATTTTATGTTTTAACTTGATCGTTTAGCCCGAGGAGATCATTGGTTGCTCTGCCTCGCCTCCTCCTTCTCAATCATGTTATATTTTTCTATCGTTTTGGACTTTTCGGAGAATTAGAGATTCCACCTGCCAAAATTCAATGTACAAGTCCATGTGGTCTGTTTATATGATTTTGCAACCTTATCATCATTTGCTATTAATATATTATCAAACAATATTCCATCTTGCATTGTCTAAATTTCAGTACCAATAACAGAAATAGACTGATTAAAATCATGTCTATCGAGCTGAAAGTATGAGTTCTTTATCATTCTTATTTATCATGTGTAAATATTTTCAATTATCTTTATGTTGACAAGTTACTATCTTGAAGATAAACAAAAGAAAATATTGTACGCGAGATCTACTATTTTGATGTTTATCAACATAGGTTAGAATGAAAGGAATCTGACATAAAGGCAAGGACCTCAAATTTTCACTTTTTAGTTCAGAACATGAAAACTCATACTCACATTGGAAAAATGGAATTGTAAATGTACGGCAAGATAAATGTATCTCTTTTACATTTTATTACTGTAAAGTTCTCAATGTAGCTGTGATGTTATGGACCTCTGCTTTGATTGCATCCTAAAATCAATTTCCATTATATTTACGCACAGATAATAGTAGTAAAAAATATTATAATTATGAGAATTCAAATGAGGAATTGTAAATGTATGGCAATATAAATGTATCTCTTTTTACATCTTATTACTGTAAAGTTCTCAATGTAGCTGTGATGTTATGGACCTCTGCTTTGATTGCATCCTAAAATCAATCTCCATTATATTTACGCACAGATAATAGTAGTAAAAAATATTATAATTATGAGAATTCAAATGAGGCGCGTGCCTTGCACGGGCTCTAATGCTAGTTTATCTAAAATTGGAAAGGAAAATCTATTTATAAAAAAGTTATATTTTATAAAATAAAATATAATCATGTATTAACGGTTACGCTCTTTTTTATTTATAAGTTGTGTTAAATTATTTTGTAATCTCAAGTAATGATTAAACAATGCGTAGACTAATCGAATTCATTTTTTAAATAATAATAATAATAAGACAAATGTAGTGGAATATATTGGATGCAATCAACTATTAAAAAATAAATAGTTTGACCAACAAATTGGTAATTTTTATAATTGAGTCATTTTTCTGTAAAAATATTATAATTCTGTTCATCAAAGTGCAATTAAGTATTATTTCACTAATATCCGTTAAAAAATTTTGACGGAATGCAAACAAGTGCTAAAAAATAAATAGTTTGACCATCAAATTGACAAGTTTTATAATTGAGATTTTTTCTGCAAAAACATTATAGTTGAGGTCATTAAAGTGCAATTAAGTCAACATTTATTTCACTTTTATTTCCTAATTATTACATGTAGATGAATAATTAACATTTATGATTATATCTAATATTCTAATTCAGTATTCCATAATAATACTCTGATTAATATTAATAAAATATTAATTTCACTCCTCTTTTATCCACTAATAATTACTATTAATAATTATTAAATATCTAAATTTGAAATATTTTTAATATATCATTTTCTCTTATTTTAATTCGAATTAGATAATTATAAAAAATTTCATAATCTTATTATAAATTAATACTCATCGCCTTATAATGAGTTGATATTCATAGTAGAGTGAAAATTTTCCGTTAAATAATGTTTGTTTAAAATTTATTAAATCAATTTTAATTTATTTATTTTATAAATATTTATTTCATCTCATAATTAATACATAATATTATTGTTATGACAAAAGTTATATGAAATCGTGGAGACCTATATGTTCTTATAATATATGCAAAACTACTATAAAACATAATAAAGTACATATAGGTTTATAATTAATAATCCATTTAAATGAATAAAATCTTATTGTTTAAAAAAAATAGCACAAACTGTTACCCAGATAATGAACTATTATAGAAAGAGGTTGAATATAATAATATCAAATAATCGACTTTAGAACACAAATATGTAAAAGATTAACTTTTTGTATTAAATTTGACAAACTTAATACAAAACTCTCTCAATAAACCAGATGTTTTTAAGAGCTGTTAGGTTATGATAATAATATGACTTTAACGATACATCAATGTAAACTTAATTCCGTATTTATATTGTACACATCTAACTATCTAATTACAGCAAAGATAATGATCAATAAATACAAATATACGATTTCCATCGGTATCCTCCTAAAAGATAGCTTCCATAAAAGTAATAAACTTTTCGCTCGATTGCTTCTTTCTTTATCTTCAATCATCTCCTGATTTGTCGAACCAAACTCTGACCAGCATAGATTTTGTCGGTTAACAAATTCTGATTGAGTAAATTCTGATGATGTCAGATAAACTCTGTCTGATAAACTCTGACATCTTCAGTTCTTCATATCTAACACAAACTAATAAATACTTAATTGAATGAAGTAAAATATAAATAAAAAAATAATACATTTATTATAACAAAAAACGGTCATCTTTCTTGTCATTTATGCACTTCGTGTTATTTTAAATTATTTAAAAATGTTTTCATGACAATATAAAAAATTATTTTATTTATTATACTTATTAATTAATTTACACGAGAAATAACTTATTTATTAAAAAAAATATAATTAATTATAGAATTATTACTAAAACATGCTGGTGTCTAGCAGGGCTTTAGAGCTTCTTTCTTTAACTAATTCCTTTTTTTTTCTCCTTTTAAGAGCCTATAGCTACTCTTATATTATGAAACTTTGATATCATAAAAATTATAATTTTCAAATACATATAAAATTAAATTAAATTTTCCATGATTTTATCCGTTAATAGCCAGAGCATCATTACTTTTATATTCAAAATCAAGTTTACTAATTTTCTATTTTAGAGCCCATTTCATCGAAGCGTTGTTTTTTTATTTACTTTATATTAAAAATATAATATTTCTTATAACATTGTATTAGAGAATACTCCAACATATTTTTCTTCTCGTCAAAAATTAAGTATTTTTTTTTCATTATTATGCTTAAAGTTTTGTAAAAAATCGTCCAATAAAACCCCGATTAATCCTTATAAAATATTTGACCGATACGATTTATAAAATCTGATTTATGTTTATAAAATATTTTTAAATAATATGTTCTATAGTAAATTAGATAAATATATTAAATTTGAGAGAAAAAATTCATAAGGTCGACTTTAGAAAAATTATCTCAGATTAAAATGTTTTCTAGTGTAAAAAGATTGTGGCATTTTTATAAATATATAAAATTTTCTGTAATTACAATAAAGCCCTGATGTATTTATATGAGAATCCTTTTAACCTTAAGTAATTATCTAATGTCATCTTTAGGAGCATATTATAATAATATAATAAATCCGATTATTGCTCCAATTAATCCTTCCGATTAATTCTCGATTAACCGATTAATCTCAAATCGGTACTTCACCTATAAATTCTGATTCCCCATTTTAACAACCACGATCGGTGTACATAATGAACAATCATTTACATTTGAATATAAAAAATCATTATTGATTTTGGTGTAGGTCTTTATCCTATATTTTTACACTCTTTCGAGGACCACAATACAATAACATTTCTATTAATTATTATAATTATTTATGGGAAACCACTATACATTGATAAAACTATAATTCGAAAAACATACAAATACATGGTATATATCCTATTAAGCTATTACGACTTACGAGTACTCTAATAAAAGATATTGTTATTAAATACATATCCATTTCCATCGGATTGGATTGGATTCCAAAACTGTGCAGATTCATGTCCACATAAATTTTGCAATACAGAATGATACACACGAATACCATTTATATGGTTCTTTTGTTAATCATATATCTTCTAACATTTGTTTTTTGATGTAATATATCTTCTAACATAAAAACTCTTATTTATTTAGAAATTATTAAATTTATGCTCATTTACAATTCATACCAAAAAGTCAAAAAATTTCTATCGAAATAAAAAATTTAAAAAAAATAAAATATAAAATATAAGTGGGATAATAAATTATAAAAAGAAATAATTAAAAAGTTGAATAAATAAATAAATAGATTTAATAATATCATGAAACTACGAGACACTTGGTTACCAGCTCTACCTATATAAACCAGAGATCTGGTGCTAACCTGTAATTGCACAACACACACACACACACACACACACTCTTATATCTCACCCTCAAATTCTTGGAATTTCAACTTTGTTCAAGGTAATTAATTTCTTTTAAATTTTCTTTTAGGGTTTTTTTTTATACACTCTGTAATAAAAATTCAATCTTTATATGTATAATGGTTCATATATTATCATCAAGTACTTTAACGCTGATGGGGTTTGTAAATTTACCTGTTTGAGTTAAATTATGATTTGGGTTTGTTTATTTCAATGATTTATTGCATGTTTGAAGAGACACTTTACATGTTATGTTTTCTACATTGCTTAATCTGTAAATTGGATCTGTTTGTTCTTTTTTGTTAATTGATAACCCTTAAGAATCTGTTTGGTTTGTTTATTCAGTTATTTTTCATAATTTTCTTGTCTCACTAGTCACACCTGTAGTGTGTCTCTGTGTGTGTGTGTGTGTGTCACCATTGCCTTGTATATTTTATTTTTCTAAGTTTTCTTGATGATTATAAATTTACATGATTACTCTCTCTTTTATATATAGATAAAGGGTTTTTGTGTAGTCCTTTACAGGGTTTTAGTTAGGTGAAGTATAAAGTTGTACGTGTGCAGTCAACATTCTTAGACTTTATTTTTTGAAACTTGTATAGGGTAAGGGCATAGTCAAATATTTAGGGGGGGGGGGAGTTTGGAAAATTTAAGATTATAGGCTGGGAATTTGTTTCGAATTTACCGTGAAAGTTGCTTTTAGATGGTTTAGAATTATATGTTGTTTGACATAATTTATTGGGAGGAGTTGTTTGTTTTCTTGATTCCTTAATCTTTTTGAATTCAGAGTAGAGAGTTTATTCATATTGGCTGGTTGATTTTTTCATAGAAGTCTGTTTCTTCTACGTTCTGTTTATATGTTTTTTGTAATGTTCATTCTTGAACCTATTAAAAATTACTACTTTCAAGTATTGTAGTTGTCCTTTTCTAATTCTATCAAATATTCGGATTAATTTGTTCATAACGATACCAACATATGTTTCTTTGTGCTGCATCGACAGTATGGGCAGCACTGAGCAAAACAGTTATGGAGCATACACCTACGAGAGCCTTGAGAGGGAACCTTACTGGCCATCTGAGAAACTCAGAATTTCCATCACTGGAGCAGGTGGATTCATTGCCTCTCATATTGCGAGGCGTTTGAAGAGCGAAGGGCATTACATCATTGCCTCTGACTGGAAGAAAAATGAGCATATGCCAGAAGACATGTTTTGTCATGAATTTCATCTTGCTGATCTTAGAGTCATGGATAACTGTTTGAAAGTTACACAGAATGTTGATCACGTGTTCAATCTTGCTGCTGATATGGGAGGTATGGGCTTCATCCAGTCTAATCACTCTGTGATTATGTACAACAACACGATGATCAGTTTCAACATGCTTGAAGCTGGAAGGATTAACGGCGTCAAGAGGTTGGTTGCTTGAACTTGATGTTTTTATTTCCATAATTGTTCTTTCTAAGTTTATTATTATACACGGAATAGTAAGATTTTCTGCTGGTTTGCTTTTTGAGGCAAGTGTTTTTTCTATCACGACACAGATATTTCTGTCCTTGACCTGTAAAAAGAAAACAAGTCATATAATTTCTTACCTAAATGGTCAACTTTCATCAGACCTTACCTAAATATCTATCAATTTTAGGTAAAAAGAGGATACTACTGTTGCATGGTTTTGGCACAATATAGAACACCCTTCCCAGCATTTATTATCTCTTTTTCAAGGTCATTAAAAGTTTTGTAGATATTTTTAATAATATAATAAAAACACTTGCCTGTTTATTTGTTTATATTTGCCTGAAGCCTCGAACTTGGAAACTGTAATATAAATGCAGATCTTTGACATTTTTATGGTTTACAGGCTGTTTTATGCGTCTAGCGCTTGTATCTATCCTGAATTTAAGCAATTGGAAACTAATGTTAGCTTGAAGGAGGCTGATGCTTGGCCTGCAGAGGTTTATTTCCCTTAACCCATCAAGATTAAGTATATTAATGAATATTTGATCGTTGTGCATACTTAAGAGACTCTATTGTCCTTGTATTGTAGCCTCAAGATGCGTATGGCTTAGAAAAGCTAGCAACAGAAGAATTATGCAAGCACTACACCAAGGATTTCGGAATTGAATGCCGAATTGGACGCTTCCACAACATTTATGGACCATTCGGAACATGGAAAGGTATGAGAGACATTTTAATTGTGATTTTCAGTTTTGAATACTTGATACTAGTTATGTATATAATTATATCAATACTTATCTGATTGACCTCGGCAGGTGGTAGAGAAAAGGCACCTGCTGCTTTCTGTAGGAAAGCACTTACGTCTACAGATAAGTTTGAGATGTGGGGTGATGGTCTGCAAACTAGATCATTCACATTTATAGATGAATGTGTTGAGGGTGTCCTCAGGTAAATATGCATGTTAATGATCTTCTAGAGCTTGTGTCAGGACTTTCCTTTTACTTGAGTTGAGGTTTTATCTTGTTTTATTGCACACTAATGTTAATATGGCAACCATGTATTAGTAACTCATCAGAAAAAAATTGTAAGTGTAAGACTGCATTTTTTTATAAGTTATATTGATAATGTTAAAATTGATCTGTGCCAAAATATGTGATTTTCGGTCACTTACTAAAGTTCCTAATTATTTTGGTGCAAAAAACAATCTTGGAGGATTTCTTGCGTGCTTTAGAATCATGTTAATGTTGGAGCTTATTCTAAGAAGAAACATTGGTATGATATTAAACTGTTGACCTTATGTATGAACTAAAAAACTCAATTTGCTTGAAACAAATATGAACCAGCTGCAATCCAAAAAGAATTATTCAGTAATATTTGTTTGTTATTTTGGCATGTGGGTCATGTTATTCAATCATGCTCATACAAGTAATTTGCATAAACAGGTTGACAAAGTCTGACTTCCGAGAGCCAGTAAATATCGGAAGTGATGAGATGGTAAGCATGAACGAAATGGCGGAGATCGTCCTCAGCTTTGAGGATAGAAAACTTCCTATCCAGCACATACCTGGCCCTGAGGGTGTTCGTGGACGAAACTCAGATAACACTCTGATTAAGGAGAAGCTTGGTTGGGCCCCTACCATGAGACTAAAGGTTTCTACTTGTAGTTGTGGTATTTGGCCTTTTTGTTATGTTCATAAATTGTTGACTTATCATCTTTATATTTATATTGATAAATACAGGATGGATTGAGGATCACATACTTCTGGATAAAGGAGCAAATTGAGAAAGAGAAAGCTAAGGGTGGTGATATGTCTGTTTATGGGTCATCAAAAGTTGTGGGAACGCAGGCACCGGTCCAATTGGGTTCTCTTCGCGCAGCTGACGGCAAAGAATGAAGTAAATAACGCAAACATTGTCTAAATAAAACGCTTCAAGTATCATGTTTATATGGTGCCACCATATTCAAGAGTGAAAACTCTCGAGTAAGATGTATTTCAGATTGCAAGCTTTATAAATGTTCTCTCTTTCTGCTATTTTTCTCCTTGCAGCCTAAGCATTCGTTCCTTGTAATTCTTTTACGCTAGAGGAAGTTGGATGTTATTGTATGATGATTACGCAATTAAGCAATGAGTATTTGATCATGTTCTTGTCATTATCTCCATCTTTGTTAGTTTGTTTGCATTTCCTTTTGCTTCCAGGAATCATTTTCTCGAAACGATGTGAGCGTTGGATGTCGATTTTCGGAGTGGACATATCCATTTTTGGTTAAACCAAAAACTGGGTGCACAATATGATGAAATGTGGAGCAAAAACATGAAATGAAAAGAATGGAGATCATATTTACATGTAATCGAATAAATTTTGGTTGATCTAAATTGTCTGCTGCTTTAACTCTAGATAGATCTATTTCAAGAGGTCCCTAATGTTGACACGAATTTAGTGGGACACAAGAAAACAACTTTCACATTTACAAATTACACAGCATATTGTTGAGTACGTCTACATTATGTCTTTATGTTACAAGTTTTGTTTTGCCAAATTTATCTTACAAGGAATTTATTAGTTAATGGATAGAAAAATAGAGTACAACTATATTGCACGTATTTCGAAGTCCATTAAAAGTAGTACTCATATATTATATTTCAGTTTTGATCATAAATAAAATATTGAATATTAAATTTGTGTTTATACACGTATGTATTTTTAAACACAAAATTACACCAACTACAGTTAAATCTCTTTAAAGTAATAGTCTCGGAATCAAGGAAAAAAATTACTTTATCGAGTTTATTACTTTATCGAGAATAAAAATACATGGTCTCCATTATGCTGGCACCGGAAAAAATATTATTTTTAACGAGGTTATTATTTTATCGATTATTACTCGAGGTTCAACTATATAATCCGAAAAAATTAGTTTTTTAAAGAAATAATTGTTTATCTAATTATCTTTTACATTATTAGCGAAAAAGCCACCCATTTAGTCTTGTTGGTTTATTGGGCTGAATAATTCACTGGAGTGTGACCCACCACACTAAATATGGGCTGTATGATCTTGTAAAAAGGGGCTGACATCCCAAACACTTCAGATAAGAGGAAATTGTAATAGGCTTGGTCCTTTTAACTAGTAGAAAGAGTAACAAATTCAGACCTCGCCATTTGAGTTGCTTATTCGATTTTGGACTAATATATTTACTTATAGTTCAGATTCAATTTTGATTTGGTTCGGATTCAATTTTGATTTTACATAAATTGCATCTGTTTCGGTTCAAATCGGGACAATTTCGATTCAGTTTAAATTTGGATTAAAATTGGATTAAATTCGATTCGGATTTTTTTATTTTATATCGGATTTTGTTTAGATTCAATTAATGTTGAATTATTAAGTCAGTTTGTCAAATTAGAGTTAAAACTCGATAAAACGATACCCAATAAAATAATAACTTCAATTAAATAATATATTTAAATCAACTAGAACATCCCTAAACTATATAATTTTTTGAGTTTAAGTCCTTAAACTATTTTTTTCTTAATTGAATCCTTAAATTATATAATTTTTAGATTTAAGTTCTTAAACTATTTTTTTAGTAATTGAGTGCTTAAAATATATAATTTTTTTTAAATCCTTAAATAAAACAATTTCTTAATTGAATTCTTAAATTAATTTTTGTTTTGAAATTAGATCCTTCTATCTAAATTTTTTAACAAAGATAAATTTAATTATTAAAGGGACATTTGCTTATTTGAACATATATATTTAAAATAAAAAATTAATTTTTAAACTATATTGAAGACAAATATAATATTAAAATATAATTAAGTTATATATTAATTGACATATACACAACTTTATTTTAGTTGATTCTTATTATTATTTTAATTATCTCTGAGAAAACAAAACATTTATATTATTACATTTACTAATTTTTGTTGTTGAAATTCATATATTTATTATAATAATTCACTTTAAAGTTTTAAATAATATATATTATTATTAGTTTAAAATATCTGATTCAATTAAACCTAACACAACTTTTATTATTTTAATTTAATAGGTCACATTAATAAATTAATAAATTATTTTATTTAAGGACCTAAACTTAAAAATATATATAGTTTAAGGATGCAATTAGGAAAATAAATCATTTAAAGACTTAAATCAAAAAAATTATATAGTTTAAGGACTCAATTATGAAAAAAAAAATAGTTTAAGGACTTAAATCCAAAAATTGTATAGTTTAAGGTGTTAATTGCGAAAAAACAGTTTAAGGATTTAAAATCAAAAAGTCATGTAATTTAGAGATGTCTTGATTGATTTTTCCTATTTAAATAATACACAATGCTTGTGTTATATAAAACCAGGCAACATTCTTTTTCATTTTAATGTGATATTCAAATTTTTACTCATAAATTTTCACTTTTAAAGACCAAAATCATCCTATCTCGTCCATTTTTTTAATTATCTTTAATACTTGAACATACGTTGAAAAATTATGAAAAAAGAGGAATGTATTCCAAATCTAATGAGTTCGTTTGACTTATCTTATAAGTAAATTATAAGTTAGAATTTGTATATAATTTCTAACTTATAAGCCACTTATATTATTTCTCAAACATGGCCAATGTAAGACTTCACACTAGACCTGGTAAATTGGGTCTGAACCCGAAGAACCGACCCGAAATGTTGGGAACTGAATCCAAATTTGATTATTTCATCTGGGCCAGAGCCTGTCGTACTTGTGCGGTTTACCTGGTTCTAGGGGTGAGCATCAGATGAAACGGTCGGGTTTGGACAACAAAACCACCCTAACCATATATTTCGGTTTTTCAATCCAACCAACCATAACCGTAACCGTAACCGTTAGTACATAACCGTAACCACCCAAATTATAACAGTTCGGTTTGGGCGGTTTCGGTTTTAAACCATTAAAATAAAATTTTGAGTGCTTTGTAACGCTAAATGGCAAGTAGTGTGAGGTGGCTTTCAACAGTAAAAGAAATGGAACTAACAACAAAAGAAATGAAACTGCGAAAACGTTTAAAGTGCAAACCCGTATGAAAATTAGATATGGACCGGCCCATATAAATATATAATACTTAAAACTTTAAATTCCAGTGTCTATTCAGTATTCATTATTGTATCAATCAGACTATTACTTAAATATTATATATATATATATTTGGTTATCGGTTTGCGGTTCGGTTATATCGGTCGGTATAAAATACAAAACCAAACCCAACCATTATTTTTCGGTTTTTAAAAAAATGAAACCACAACCAATCCAAACCGTTATAAAACCATAAATTTCGGTTTGGACGGTTTGAAACGGGTGGTTTGGGCGGTTTCGGAAATTTTTGCTCACCCCTACCTGGTTCACGTGATTTGCAAGCTATTGCGTGAGCCCGTGGGTTTACCCAGTGCGCACCCAAAGGGTAGCGGCTGCGGGTTCTCACACTAAAAAAAAGAAGAAAAGAAAAAAAAGTGTAACTGAATCCCAAATAATCCGATCCGAACCGATATCGGTTCAATATAATCAAATACGAAAATGATCCGAAAATCGATTCGATCCGAAAATAATCCGGAACCGAAATTTTAACCGAAAATAATCCGAAATAACAGATCCAATAATGACTCGAAATCGATCAAATCCTAACTAAAAATATACAAACTGAATATGGTTCAAACTAAATTATAAAGCTTACGTGTATTTCATACATACAATCTTATAATTCGTTACACTCACATGTATATTATATGTATAATATATGTGTTCATAAAATAAAATATTAAATATTAAGAATAACATTTATTTTGAATTTGTTAGAAAGTAAAGAAAAGTGAATATAAATTTATATTTAAATAAGAAATAAATATTGTATATTATATATGTACATATAAAATTTATTTTGAATATATTGAATATTTTGAATATTGTATATTATATATGTACATATAAATATTATTATATTGTTTATTATATATGTACATATAAAATATTTTTATTTGGACATAAAGAATTTAGTGAACATTTCTTTTATCATATTGACTAAAGTCTGAAATGAAAAAATATATTATTTAATTGAAATAATTATTTTGTTCAGTATTATTTTATCAAATTTTAACTATAATTTGTCAAATTTACTTAATGATCTTTATTTAAATTCAACAATAATTCAAATTAATTTAACATTAATTCGAACTTAACTTTCAAATCCAAACAAAATCTAATTTAAAATAAGAAATCCGAAAATATCCGAACCGAATTTAATCAGATTTTTATCCGAATTTTAATCTGATTTTGACTCAAACCGAAACCGATTCAATTTATGCAAAACCGGAACTGGATCCGAACCAAATCTCGTCTGATCCGATCAGAACCGAATAAAAATATATTATAACTGAAAAGTGATCTGATCCGAAACTAAACCGTTTACCCGAATTTCCAGGTCTATTTCACACCCACATATTCCAACAATTTACTATTGTATTTAGTTGAGATGAATGAAATCGGAAATAATGGAATGAAATTTGAGCTACAATATAGGTAATGTTCAAAAAATTCATTCATAATTTTATTTCATTCCCAACAATATGAACTACAACTCAAATTCCCATTTTGGGAAGGAATGCTCCATTCTTTTTTATACATATTTTCTTCACATTTTTTATCTTCACAAATTTGCACTTTCTCATTTTTATCAAATATTTCCTTAAATTTCCATTATTTTTCCTTTAATTTTACCCATTCCATTCATTTCTTCTCAACCAAACACAACATTTATAGTAGTAGAGGCTGCATCCAACTTTTAATGGGAGAAGATAGACTTTTCCTGATAATTACATACACTTGATTTTATATATAAAATTATATCATAATTTTTAAATTGCCGGTTATAAAATTATAAACTTTTTCATACTTAGCAATAAATTATTATCTAATAAATAAAATACTATTTGTTTTCTTTTCACCGACCAAATAACATAGCTTAAATCCTTTTATTATTTTTCAAGATAAACTTAGGAAAAGTGTTTAGAACATTTATCAAATTGTGGATTAAAACAATTCGAGCCAACAAAAGTTAAAAAAAAACATTCAAATTGTTGTTAGCCGTTAACCAAAAGGTTTACATATAAATAATTTAAATTAATTATACAGTAATATTTGGTGTATAATGCATTATTAAACCAACTTGCCTCAGTCACATTTTTTTAACCACATACAATATACGTGTGTCTTGAATCACTGAAACACAGAATAATATTGTCGATGTTAGCAGGTAGATAATCAGATCATCTGTTTACGTTAATGATATAATCTCTTCTTTATAGTTATAAAATATATCTGGACCGGCCTACTAGGATATTACAATAATAATATCAGGCTTATATATATATTAAATTAGTACTACATGATGCTTTCTAAATCCAATATTCGGTAGGCAGACCGCGGACAGATTCATAATGCATCTTACATTGATACTTCCCTCGTCCCAGTCCCATCCAGTTGTTTATATTTGGAAGAGAATGTCCGACACGTATTTTAAGATGTATATAAAGTACAGTTTTATAATTTATTTTTTATATTTTTTTTCTGACTAAAAATTTAATATTTAAATTTTTATTCAGAGAAAAAAAAAATTATACAGCTATACTTTATATATACCTTAAAATGCGTGCCATATTCTCTTACAAATGTAAACAAATAGCTGGGAATAGAGAGTATATGAAGTAGCCATTTATGTTGTATTCACTAATAATGTGGCTCAATAAAATATGTATCACATGTTCTGCAACAACAAAAGTCTCCCTACAAAATTTGGTACAAGTCACAGTTTGTATCTCATTCGCAAAGGGGTCTAGAAATAATTTTTAAAGAGAGATGAAGTTACTTTTACAAAAGCAACTGAATTTTTTTTGTTGTACCAGATATTCGGAATTCGACCATCTCAACTAATTTCAGTAAATAATTCACTCAGCATTTCACCGTTATGATTATTTATTTAAATTCAAATTATTGTCCTGAAGAATTAAATCGGAAACAAACACTTGAATTTTAATCATTATGAGAATATTATATCTTTTTGTTTGAATTTTAATGGTAAAAATTTGAATAAATCTTAATTTTTAGGAGAATACGAGTTTTTGTACTCCTATCAATCCCTTACTAATCTCTTCTTCTTGACATCTATCTATTTTTTATTATGATTATAATTGTATTTATGTAAGCAGAAATAGATTAACAAATCTAAAAAATGGAAGTTTTGAAATTTTTTATAATGCATGAGCTATACAGACAGAGGATTCATATACAAGATATCTAGCTGGTTTTATATTGTATGATCTGGTTTGAAGTATAATAAGCCTGTAAAGTATAACTCAAGTAACAACGTAGATTGTCGTGCTTAAATTTGTAATTTTGAAGTCTAATCTCTAGTTAGGCTGCCTAATGATTACATAATACAAGCCATATTGAGAAAGGTGGTTTGTATTTTTCATAATGCATGTCTATTTTTATAATCAAAATATGGCAATTTAGTCTTAATAAGTTATTCATGACTACCCATCTAATTCATTATTAGCCTGATCACTAATATAATTTACTTTTACTTTTGTGACGTACTGACAAAATGTAGGATCTACCCTACTACTATTAGCATTAGAAAAGGCCGTTTAGTGTCACAATGGGCTCATTGCGGGTCCTTTATTTTGTCAATTAAATATACTTGCAAAATAATAATTTATGTACACTACAATTATAAGCATAAAAAAGAACTCGCTTTCTTGAATACTCTCTCGGTCCCACCCAATTGTTAACGTTTCAGAAAAAAGGTCTAGCACGCATTTTAAGGTGCATATAAAATATAGTTTCATAACTTATTTTTAATTTTTTTTTAAATTTTTATTCAGAAAAAAAATATTTAAAAATAAGTTATGGAACTATACTTTATATGCACCTTAAAATGCGTGACGGACCTTCTCTCCGAAACGTTAACAATTAGGTGGGACGGAGCTAGTATAATTTTAACGTAAAAAAACGATGAATTAACGTTTACACGTCGGTAATAATGAAAGACACTATAACCAGAAAGTCAGTGTCTGGCCCATAATGGTCACAGAACGGTAGAGAGAAATGGACCATAATGTAACGGATAAATACACACATATGAGTCCAAAAAAAACCCCATTGCATTCCTATTTTTACAAAGTGGGTATCTCAACAGCTTTTCATCCTTTTTACCTGCAATATTGTGTTTCCCTTCTCAACTTTTCCTAAAGCAGCTCTCTCAAAGGAGTACATTGCATCCACAGTTATGCATGAAACAAAAACAAAACAAAAAAATTACAGTAAAATAAAAGATATCAGAAATGTAACTAGGTATATATCTTCCGTATTTTGTATTCGTAAGGATAAGATTAGTGCCGTAAAAAAATTGAATTGTTCGATAAATTCATTCGAGTTGGATTTGATTCAAATTCAATAAGTTTGGTTCGATATATAATTGAATTCGAGTTTGGATGAGAAAAAAACATTTGATAATATTATCGAACATTGTTCGATCCGTTAAAAAACTGCTCGAGTTCGATAAAAAAGTTAGGTTCGTTAATGAATAAAGATGTAAAAAAATTGAACTTTTTGATAAATATTCGAATTCAAATAAGAAAATCTATTCAATCGAATATTGTTCGGTTAGATAAAAAATTATTCGAATTTGATAACAAATCGTTCAAATTCTATTCGTTTACCATCCTAAATTAAATAAGATATACGGAAATCCCTAACATGATATCGTCTATAATTATTACTGTAGTTGTCATCTTCCTATTATTATGAAAGTATTGTACAGTTGAATTAAAGGTAATAGTAGTATGGGGTTTCTTGTGGGCATGGCAAACTCTAAATGTACACATCTGAAGCAACCTCAAAATTCAATACCAATGTAAAATACACAAACAACAGAAAATAAAGTTGAGGAATGGTAGGTGGGACTTGGGAGGTTACTTTCATAAAGGTATATTATTGCCAAACTTTCCTCAAATGCTTTAATTTTTTGCTTCTTAAAAGACTCTTGTGCCCCTACACATAATAGATAATCAAAAAGAGAAACCCCACAAGGGGCACTTGTTCTAGTTTGTACAACTTTTATAACCTACCCTACCAGTTTCTGTACATTGAGATAACATGATTAGGATAGGTATGTATAATATACCATACTCCGTCTACTCGTGAATAATAATTTTTTGACTTTTTAATACAAATATTTAGAAATAAAAAATACATAATTATAATTGATATTAGTTTTTAATTTTTATATCATATAAAAATTTAAATTCTAAATTTTTATTTGAAACAAATTTTTTTAATTTTTATTAAATATATGTGTGTGTTTTTTATTCATAAACACGAGTTCTCAAAAAATCAAGAAGCTGCTGTTAGGAACTAGATGCAAACGGATTGGATTTTGTATTGTCCGTACCACAATGATTGACATGAGATGTTGTAGTACAGGACTTTCTTCGATCTTCAGTAGGCATGGCAAAACTAGTTGTACAATTTACCTAGCTTCTTTTTGGTAAATTTGTTTTAAACACTTTTGAAAGCAGATTAGGCATTTGCTTTTGCCAAATCATTTCCGGTACATAAAAGAATGGTGTCAAATGTCTTTCAAAAAAAAAAAAAGAATGGTGCCAAATGTCTATCAATGAACACTTTTTTATTTACACGGCTACAATTCTGTGGCACAATATTATTATTATTATTATTATTATTATTATTATGATAGCCACTATTCTTTAAATAATACTCCATTCATCCCACTCAATTATTTATATTTGGATTAAGCACATAGATTAAGAAAATTATATAAAATATTATGGAAAAAAAGGAAAAGTGGATGAAAGTGAAGGAAAAATGGGTGAGGTCAATTAATATTTAATTGATAGATCTGAAAAGGTGGAGGAATGCCGTGGGTGAGAGTAAATTTTATAATATAAAAGTTTACTATTTTCAGAAAGTTTTAAAATGTAAAGAATTGGGTGGAACATCCAAAAAAGGAAAGCGAAAGGAATTGCATGGGACAGAGGGAGTACTAGTTTATATCTGTGCGATGCACAAATTAAATTTTTTAATATTTTTTATATGATTTAATTTAATTTTTATAATAATAATTTAAATTTCATTTAATGTATACATATATATTTTATATAATTTTTCATATACTTTATTTATATTTGTATTTTAACAAGATTAATATTTATGTGTTTTGCTTAGAATTTTGTTTTAGTTAGATGATTGATGTGATATATATTTTAGTTAAGAGTATTTATATTTTGTGTTTTAGTTAAAAATTTAATGTGAGATTTGTTTTAGTTAAAAGATTAATTATAAGTCATAATTTTAAATAAATAAAATAGTTTGAATAGTGATGAAAATGAGTTGAATGTGAGTTCAATTATATCAAATATAAATTATAAGATGAGTAGAATTCTTAAAATAGAAAATATAGAATATAATTTAGATATAATATAATATTATCTGCTCGCAGTTGTATAAACAACGGAGGACTACTTCAAAAAAAAAAGTAAACTAAGTAAATATAGAAGAACCAGATTACAAATGAACAAATTCAAACTTGAAAAGTATCTTTCTGATTCTCGAAGAATGAGGGGTAAAGGGATTGATCGAGAAAGATTTCTTGTTCTTATTATAAGATCATGATTGGATATACATATGTTTGGTAAAGAGAAAAATCTTCTCCTTTGAGTTTGAGAATAATCAAAAAACGAAAGTGTTCAATTGGAACATAAAAACGTGACTAAATTGGTCCTAGTTATTGTTCGAGACGAAGTGGAAAAAGGGATAGGATTCTCGAACGTGAAAAAAGATCCAATGATTTCGAAAGATTTGAACGAGGAGTCGTATGAGGTGAAAATCTCATGTACGTTTCTGTAGAGTGGCGGTAAGGGTGACTTTTCTGTCAACTTTCTCACTATCACCCCCAAAAAACCAAACTATGCCCTACGTAAAGTTTTCAAAGTACGATTAACCTCTGGATTTGAAATCAGTGCGTATATACCCGATATTGGCCATAATTCTAAGAACATTCTATAGTATTAGTAAGAGGGGGAGAGGTTAAGGATTTACCCGGTGTGAGATATCACATTGTTCGAGGAACCCTAGAGGCTATCAGAGTAAAGAAATAGTGGTTCGATTGATGATGAAGAAAGAGAATTCTTGGTTCAGTTCTCCACCTTATGACAGAAAAAAGAATCGATCAATTTCTATCGAGTCTGACTCATAGTGAACATTTATCAAAGAATGACTCTGGCTATCAAATGATTGAACAACCGAGAGCAATTTACTTATGATAATTATTTGACATTCATAAAAAGTATTTAATGAATTATGAGTTCATTTCACATCTCATGGAAAACCCTTTTCGCTCCGCTTAGTCTTATCCCGCTCTAGGAGTATTTTAGTGATATGTTCTATAGGAATTGGACGATCCTATTTGGTCAAATACCTAGCGAAAAACTCCTATGTTCCTTTCATTACGGTATTTATGAACAAGTTCCTGGATAACAAGTATAATCTTAGTGATGATATTGATGCTAGTGACGATATCGATATTGACCTTCATACGGAGGTGGAACTGCTAACTATGGATATGATGTCGGAAAAGGAACGATTTTATATTACTCTTGAATTCGAATTAGCAAAAGCAATGTCTCCTTACATAATATGGATTCCAAACATTCATGATCCGGATGTGAATGAGTCGAATTACTTCTCCCTCGTTCTATTAGTGAACCATCTCTCTAGGGATTGTGAAAGATGTTCCACTAGAAATATTCTTGTTGTTTCGACTCATATTCCCCAAAAAGTGGATCCCGCTCTAATAGCTCCAAACAAATTAAATATGTGCATTAAGATACGAAGGATTCTTATTCCACAACAATGAAAGCACTTTTTCACCCTTTCATATACTAAGGGATTTCGTTTGGAAAAGAAAATGTTCCATACTAATGGATTCGGGTCCATAACCATGGGTTCCAATGCATGAGATCTTGTAACACTTAGGCTCGTCGATTAGTAATACACAGAAAAAATTAATTATAGACACTAATACAATTATATCCGCTTTTAATAGACAATTTGGGATTTGCGATCCCAGGTAAGATCGGTTCAGGATCATGGGATCATTTTCTATCAGATGAAATAGTTGTAGAACAAAATGAACTTCTATGTAATTGCCCCATAGATCTTATATCTATCTATATTAAGAAGAAATCATGTAACGAATGGGATTCTCATTTGTACAAATGGTACTTCGAACTTGGAACTAACATGAAGAAATTAACGATACTTCTTTAACTTTTGAGTTGTTCCGCTGGATCGGTCGCTCAAGATCTTTGGTCTCTACCCGGAACCGATGAAAGAAATGTGATCACTTCTTATGGACTCGTTGAGAATGATTCTGATCTAGTTCATGGCCTATTACAAATATAAGGCGTTCTGGTGGGATCCTTGCGGACAGAAAAAGATTACAGTCAGTTTGATAATGATTGGGTGACATTGCTTCTTCAGCCCAAACCAAGGAATTCCTTAGATATAATGCAAAACGGATCTTGTTTTATCCTTGATCAGAGATTAATCTATGAAAAAATGAATAAGAGTTTGAAGAATGGGAAGGGGCCCTCGACCCGCAACAGATAGATGAGGGTTTATATAATCACATAGTTTGGGATCCTAGAATATGGCACCCTTGGGGTATTCTATTTGATTGTATACAAATGCCCAATGAATTGGGATTTTCCTATTAGTCTAGGTCATTTCAGGGAAAGCGGATCCTTTATGATGAAGAGGATGACATTTGTTGGTGAGATTGCGAAACTGTATGAACAGAAGTCGTGATAACTCAATACTAGAACATGACAGGTAAATAATACTACGTCTACACATAAATCAGGAAGAAATGAAAATAAGGCAAATACTGTGAATCAAAACATTAGAAAAAGTTTTGAAGTCTACTATAGGACACTGAAAGAAGTTCATTAATATGTTCATGCATCAGTGAAGAATAATGTTTAAAGACAGCTGCGGTCTTAAAGTTATACTCATTGAGAGAAGTTCATATATATGTTCAGATGTTAGTGAAGAACAGGGAATGAAGTATTCAATATTGTAGTAGTAATGAAGACGTTGTCTAAGTACCAGAAATGCCACCAGTGAAAGTATAGTGTTTATTGATAGTCAGTGTTCGAAGCAATAAAGAACTGCTGCACTCCTATCATTTGATTTAAATGAGAATATGAAGATCAAGATCAGTGTTAGTCACTTGTGAACTAGACTAGTGCACTAAGTGTCAACACAAAGCATTTGGTTAACATGTTCATTGTATGAGAAGAATTGACAGGAAGCCAAGTATGTAAGGATTAAATAAAAGTTGAAATTACTCCGTCATTATACAAGGTGGAGAAATTCGACATTTACCTATACAAGGGAAGTAAAATCGATATATATTCTTTCATATGCCAAAAGAAATCTAAGTCACGTATACATGGTGGAAAAAATCGACACATGGCTATAAAAGTTTGATGAAATCGACACTTAGCTTCTTTACTTCATGATAATTATTCTAAGGCATGTACAAAGGGAATTAATTCAACACATAGGTCATACAGGGAGAAGAATTCGACACTTGGTCTATACAGGGAGAAAAATTAAACACCTTTATTCAAGGTGCATCAATTTGACTAAGTCATGCATACAAGGCAACATAATTCGACACTTAGACTCTCTATGAAAGGATGGATTATTTTCTAAGTCCCCAAAACAAGGAAACACACTTCGACACTTAGAAAATATCCACGGGATTCTCAAAGTCAACATACAGAGGAGAAGTTGTCGACACTTAGAATGTTGTTCAATTATTATAATGCCTACACAATATAAACGAATGAATTTAATTCATTTTGTGTGAATACAAAAAACCAAAAATAGAGATACAGAAAGAAACAGAAGCTGGAGAAGAAGATATAAAAAGCCATACACATATCTTCTTCACCGGAGTTTTATAATCTAGTCGGTTCATTATGTTATAAATATATAGGACTATTATAAAACACTATCTGTTAGATTGATTTCTTTTTGTACATACATAGATCTATACATTGTAATAGTAATCAGTCAGATCTATTTGTTGTAATGAAGAACTAATTTGTTCTTCGGAAACCGGTTCATTAAAACCGGGTGTAGCACCCCTCTGGGTTTATATACGAAAGATATATTCCCTGAAACTTGTCTCGTTCATTTATTTGCTACTTTTCTAGATCTTAATTATTTATTCATAAAAATAGAAAATTAATAAGTCAGCCTCCTAAACACTACAAGAACTCGAACCCTCAACAAAAATAATAATTTAATTATTCGCAAATTCTGAAAAGAATTTTAAATTGTTGTGAGTATCGTATTCAACCCCCTTTCTACGATACTTCCGGGACCTAACAATTGGTTTCAAAGCTTGCTGATTGATATACAAATCAAGATCCATTAGCTCGGTGGAGCTCACCGTGCTGAAACTGTTTGAACTCAGAATGAGGCCTTGTTAAATAAGTTTAATTATAAACTTTTAATAAATTTATTTTATAAACTTTATAAAATTTATTTTATAAATTTTTATTAGTTTATGTTATAAATTTTAATTGATTTATTTTATTAATTTAGTAAAGTTTTCTTTAAATCTTTAACAAAACTTGGTCCAATATTTTAAATAATCATTCAGCCATCATGACTAGTGATTAGTTTTTGTTAATGCAACCCATGAACTTGGTCAATTCACATGTGAATTTTGTCGATACATAATTCAAAATTTCCAAGGCAATCAACATTGCAAGTACTAGTCGACACTTAGTGACAACATGTGTTGCACGCGCAAGTTGGCCAACAGAAATTTGGATAAGTAACCAAGTGCATCAAGTATCGACACATTCAGTTTTGGTTAAAGTGCTAGTTGATACCTACAATTTCTCAGACTTATAATTTATATTTTTGATTTATCTATTTTTTCAAAAAAAATAATATTCTTTAATTTAAATTTTTCTTAAATATTAATTTACGTTTTATTTAATTTTTAAGAAAATTTGAAATTCTTGAAAATTAAATTCTTCGTAAATATTTATTTTTGATTAATTTATTTTCTAAGAAAATTAAAAAATTTAGAAATTTAAATGTTTCTTAAATATTAATTTGAGGGTACTCAAGAAGTAGTAGATGAAGATTTTTCCGGGCATTGAAGACAATTAAAATTGACTAAAGAAAATCCAATGAAGTTAATTATGGAACAAGTTGAAGAAGAAGTGGTATTAATTTTCTCAAAAGTTTACTCCATAGGATCCCACTAGTTATTTGGAAGCTGGAAGATAAGAAATTATTTGAGTACAGTTTTTGGTTGATTTGAGTTGAATATTTGGATAAAAAATCTTAGGGGTTAAGTAGTGAAGGAGAACAGACTGGACTTCCTGACATCTCAGTACAAGCCTTAAAGTTTATTCTACAGGGAGATTACAGGAAATTCGTGCTAACACTGCAGATCATCTGGAACGTAGGGTTACAGCCATCGGGAATCTAAAGATATAACCACATTATCTTTTGAATAATGTTCTGATAGAAGATTCAAGATTGATTGATCATGCATCAGAAAGAATAAGGCATCAACAAATAAGTAGTTCAAGTTGAAATTTTTTTCTAAGGCAAATAACTATTTGAGAAGTCTGCAAATGAATTGGTCAAGAAGTCTCAACAATGTGTGTAGCAGAGCCTAAATGAATCATTCGAGAAGTCAAGAAACTGCAGCTAATTGAGAAGTGAAGCATTTAGAGAAATCTCAATATAAAGAAGTATGTTAACCAATTATTCGAGAAGTCCAGAAATATCATTTGAGAAGTCAGTTGAAGAAGTGGTCGAAAAGCCTAGAGGAAATTCTAATCGAGAAGTCTCAAAATTAGACTGATCGTGAAGTCTCAGAGTATTTGATCGAGAAGTCTCATAATAGATGATCGAGAAGTCTCAAGGAAGCTGATCGAGAAGTCTACAATATGACTTATCGAGAAGATAGAAATCATGTGAGTTATCGTCTACTTCAAACAGCTAAATTCAAGTGCAAATGAGATATGTTGTCTATTTAGTAGATGCACATCTTCACAGTCTAGTGTGTTAAATTGTACTACGGAATTCATTCATTGTTTTCTCTCAAGAATAAGAAGCTGAAATTCATCTTTGAATTTCAAGATTGTAGCATTTCATTCTAATAAAATTAGATTTAAAGTTTACTTGTGTGTGCTCTAAGTTTTTCATTCCACATTTCTTTTAACACGCATCTGAATCAAGTTTCAACGGATAAGCAAATCCAAAAAGAGTCTAACTTATACATTCACCCCCTACATAAATTTCTTCAATAACTCATTCCTACAATTGGGTCAAACAATATTTTTTGTAAAAATTGATCAAAAAATGAATAAATCAGTCAAAAATCCTAATTAATCTATACATTTTACTAATATATATTTTATAATGATAACTTACCAATTTCCGTACAATTTACTAAGTTCAATGCTAGCCAGTCTAGTTAACATTTATATGTTTGAAACAACGATAAGATTTGTACGAACAAGATATCAAAAAACAAGAAGAAGGTTTATTCTGTAAAATGAAATTTGATTAATAAGAATAATAATTCAATATAAATAAACATAAGGAGTCTTTATGTCGCATTATCGGGGATCTAATTAATAGAGCAAGCATCGTAAAGAATAATTAGCAAGGTTTTGGGTCATAGCCGGACATAAAAAAAAGGTCATTTACACTGCTCTGTCCATTGTCTCTTTTCTTTCAATGTGTATTCATCGACAATTTTTAAAAATTGCCCTTTTTATTTGTTATTTCTAATATAATATCATTCTAATAGCATAATAAGTTAATATATTAAATATGGAGGCAAAAGAACCTTATACGGAGTACTAATCGGAAAACATATGTGTTATGTATTATATTTTTCTTATTATATATTGCAGAATACAATGTAGGACATATATGCTCTCCAATAAAATAATATTATTATTTTAATATTTATACATATATTATTTAAGATTCTCCATTGAATTTAACCTTAAATATAATATTATTTTATTTATATTTAATAAGCATTGTAATAAAATTTAATTAATATAAATAAAATAATATTATTATTTTAATATTCATAAAATTTAATTAATAAACTATAGTTTTAAATAAATTAAAGAGATTGGGCAATGAAGAAATTGAAACATATTAGTAAATTGTAAGTACAACTGTATACTTTAATTAAAAGAGTTTATTTGAAATTGAATAGGAGATAGACACGTGTATTTAAAGTTGAGTGGAAGTCATAATGACCGACCGACCAAACATTTGTCTTTGCGGTTTTAATAATATAGTATAGATATATATACACTATATTATTAAAACCGAAAGATTAAAAATTTGGTGATCCTTGGTCTGTATTTGTAATAATTATGACCCATACCTTTAGCTAATTTAGCTCTTAATACAGGGCTGGATAGTTATTATTTGGCCTAATTTTTAAATACTAATCTCTTACCTAAAATACATGTCACATTAATCTGCTAAATAAAACACAACTCTAAACAAAATACAAAAATATTATTATATTAAAATACAAATAAATTATATGAAAAATTATATGAAATATATACATATAAAATTAAATTATTATTATAAAATTAAAAATATTTTCAAAATATATAAAAAAATTAAAATAATTCGATTCGTGTATCGCACGGGATATAAGCTAGTATACATAATTTATAATTATTTAAAACTTTTTACTCCTTCTGTTTCAAAATATCTACCTCTTGACTTTTTGGCACACAGTTTAATGTGTTTTGACCATATAGTTAGAAGTGTTATTTTTAAAATTTTCTTTTTGTGAATAATAATATTAAATAAATACTTTTATTCAGAAAAATAAAATTTTAAAAATAACATTTCTAACTATGATGTCAAAGCTTCTTAAAGTATTTGTCAAAAAGTCAGGTTGATATTTTAAAATAGAGCGAGTAATATATGTAAATTTATAAAAGAATCATCTAAATTGAGAGGGAGATAATATAAAATATTAAAAAACTAACTAAAAAATTAAAAACGGAGTCAATTCCGAAAGTTCAAGAATCAAAACCGTGTGAAAATACAGCGAAGATATTATGAAAATCAATTTAATACATACGACAATCCAAAAAGATAAGCATTGGTTGCGTAAGAGAGATGAGAGGTGTGAGGATTTAAAAGACCAAAGCAAAATGCACCACGTGTATGCTCCAAAATTCAAAGATAAATACTCGAAAGCAGCAGCCCCATTCCGACTTGTCTGGTCAAAGTTAAAAAATAAAAAGGCCTTCCCCTCCGCACCACAAAGTTGTAGAGTAGTAAAAACTAGAAACCGTGAATGGGAAGGCCTTCCCCTCCGCACCACAAAGCAAAACGTACTGCATCTACTCCCGCTATGGCTTCTAAGCTTTTAGCAAGTACTCCCTCTGGTCCTTATTATAGGTCGTTAGACTTTTTGCACACAATTCAAGACGCTTTGACTACATAGCTAAATATGTTATTTTTTAATTTTTATTTTTCTGAATTAAAATATTAAATATATATTTTTATTCAGAAAAAAAAAATTCAAAAATAACAAGTTTAACTATGTGGTCAAAAGACTTTGAAGTGTGTGTAAAAAGTCAAACGACCTATAATAAGGACCAGAGGGAGTACGACTTATCTATAAATATTATAAAATAATGATACTCATTGATTTAGAAACATTCACTTTAATATTAATTCCAACAATAATTCATATTCCCATTTCTCATCATTATTATAATAATAAATTTAAATCCAACAAGGAGATAAATGGGGGAAAAAAAGAGGAGGGAATAGAGAGAGGAGTGATTATTTTATTCATAAAAATAAAATAGAGGATGATTACAGAATACCTGGTAATGACTAGTAAAATTTAGAATATATTAGTGATTTAGGGAATCACGAGGATACAGTTGGAATTATATTTTTTGTCACATTCCATATTTTTGAGTTTAGAAGCTCATTTAGAAAAACAGTTGGACTTGCTCTTAGTCATTTCAACTTGTACCAAATTCAATATAAAAAAATAATAAATTTAATATTCATTTTAATAAAATATAACAGAATATTACAATGGAATCAACTTGATGAATATCAAATACAATACCTAATCTAAACTTTAAATTATATAATTTTTATTTACATAATAAGAGATAAATATTTAACTATATTACTATATACATTAAGCTTAGACAACAAATTATTCAAATTTAACTCACAATTCAATGAAATATTCTAAACAATTATTTAGTTTGGAGTGTTGGCCAGGAATTCAAAAAATACAACACGGGAAAAGTTTTTGTGACCGTGAAAATACTCGAGTAGTACTAGTAAATATTTGAACGACGGACTTGGAAAAGCGTAAAATAAAGAGAGAGAATATCACGTTTCTCTAGTGACCCACGCCCCCCTGCCTTTGCCTGCTCTTCACGAACTTTGCATACCCCACGAGCCTCCCTTCTCTCATCTTCTCCATGAATTAATGAATTATACTACTTTCTTTATCTTTTTTTATATTTTACTGCAATTTGTTCCGATCAATCCACTTTGTTACCTATGTCGAAACATCTGACAATTCACGATTATAAAATCACATCTCTCAAATATTTAATCATGTACATTATTACTTCACGGGATTCCTTCTTGCATACTCTTTGGATTACAACAGGGAAGGGAAAATCAATCATCAATCAATAAACTAAAAAGTCAATAACAAGTTGTAAATATGATAACTCTTTCTTTTGTTTCTTATATCATTTATATATATATATATATATTATTTTATATCAAAGTGGATAATTTTAAAACATTAAAAAAAAGTTAATAAAAATTACAAAATTTTTAAGCTCTCTCTTTGAAGAGAGAAGCCAATCCGGTAACAACCGCCTTGCCTCCTCTATCACAGCTCTTCGGCTTCACTGCCGGTGGCTGCCAGGGCGACATCACGGCCGTTGATTTCTCATCGCCACCGTCATTTTTATCCGATAAATAACTGTTACTCGTTCCGAAAATCAGCTCCAATTCTCCGCAATCACAATTAAGAGTGCATTCTTTCTCTGTTTTCTCTGACGAGTCGATGACGAGCGGAGATGGTGTGGTTCTTGTGTAAGGAGACAACCATTTGGCTCTCATGTAGTCGGCTTTTCGCCAGGGAGGAATGTGCATTCCTTTTTTCCTTAGGCTGTGTTTAGCTGCTTCTGATATGATTGATACCACTTGTTTGAGACCGTCTGATTTTCCAACGTAGATGTAAGGTAGAGATTGGAGAATTGCCTTGTAATTTGATGTGGGTCGAGCTATTTCGAACTCTGATTTGAAGTCTATGTCGATTAGTATCCTCTCTTGCCCGTCCACCAGCACGTCTATGTATTCATATTCACCTGTCATCAATTTGCAATTTCAAACAATCAAATCACCGGTTGTCGATTATCAACATATAAGTCGTCTATGTAAATGTATCATCTACTTACCAGCTGGATATAAAGCAGATGTCTCCCACCGCGATTTGCAAATTGAAGCATTGTAACCGACAAGCACCAATTCATCGGTGACAATTCTTCGTAGATCTTCCTTTTGCTTACAAATTTTCTTCTTCTCAACGGTATTTGAAGTATGTGCTAACAAATTTCTCTCGGTAACACTTGCACATTGAATCAAATTCTGAAAATATTACAAACAAAACTCAATTCAATGAATCGAAAACAACGATTGCAATTATATTTGTTTTATATTTTAGTTACCTTGATCGTATCGGACACGTCACCGTCAAAACCATCAAATTCATCGTCAGAGCTATCATTTCCGATTCCGTTAAAGCAGTTACAACGATTCCTTCCACATTTTTGCTTCTCATTACTCTCTTCTATAAAATTCTGCACCATTGTCGTCAAGCACACAGAGCTGGGTTCAAACAATTCAGCTACTTCCGCCTTGCTAAATTGAGTTTCAGTAGCAGTAATAGACGATACACGCAAAACATTAGGAAATTGTCGGTCAAATAGCCTCATAAGCCTCGATTTCAACACAGGCTTAACCGCATCATTACGGATCGGTACATCTCTAATTGCTTGTGAATCGAACGGTAAAATCTTCGTCGGACGCATAATTAGTGGTTGGAAATTAACTAGAGTTATAACAAAATGAATACCTTACTTAGAAACAGAGAAACGAATAACTTGTAAAGAGATTTAAGTGGTCGGCATTTATTTTTCGTGTAATATGTGCCGCCGATGAACAGTCAAAGGAGCATTACGTGACGAAAGAGAGTTATCTGATGCCGGAATATTCATATTCCGGTAAGAATTATCGCCGGCGGTCAAGTCGGAAAGAGAGATGTTTGTTTGAGCCTTGAGGTGGTGTATGTATAATTGTATGTATATATAAATTTATCGTTGGGGGCTTTTGAAGTGAAAATGAAGAGTGGACTGGGATTTATATAGGATGATATGGGGACTAAAATCTTGGAAGGGGGGTTTTGCTAGAGTGACAGTGTGGATGAGGAAACGTGGAGGGTTGTGATTGGACTGTTAAGTTAAATTACAAATTCGTTACTTTATTTATAAGTTGTATAAGAGAGTTTAAATAAATAATTGTAATTATTTTAATGACTTAAATTTATTATTGAATGTATTTATTTTACATAATATTTACCGGGAATGATTATTTAAGAAAAGCTGAATCAAACATATTTATACAAAACATATATTTTTATTATATTATTTAGACTACATTTCTCAAAGTTAATTATCTCTAGGACGATAGAAAAAAGTAAATTTTAGCTCGAAAAATTTAATGTTATATTTGAAAAATATAACATTTAATGTTGAACAGAAATATAATAATGATAAAATTTTAATATATACTTTCTCTATCTCGTTTAAATTCATTTATTTTAATTTTATAGAGTTGAATTTAATAAAATTTGATTATATATTAATAAAAAAATTCAAAGATATTATATTTTATATATAAATAGTATAAAATATTAATATGAAATGGTATTAATGTGGAATAGTATGAGGATCGAATTTCACAAAACTAAAACAATTTAGAAAAGTACATAAACAGACATTATAATAAAAATTGTGTAAAAATATACCTAATCAAAATATTGAATAATAGTATATAGTAAATTTGATTAAAAATATAAATATGATACTAAATAAAATTGAATTAAAATAGGGCCGGATGACTCTAAATTCACCTTTATATGACTACCTAAAATAAGGTGAATGTTATTTTTGTAAATATAAAGAGATGAATTTTATTATTACAAAAATGTTATCCGATTTTTATGTTCAAAATTGTTCTAATTTTAAGTAAGTTAATTAAAATGAATTTTAGAAACATTTTTTTATAAAATATTGTTGAAAAAATAAATATAAATTTAAAATAGTAAAGTATTAAATAGTTAAAAGAAACAGTGGTGCTAGTAATCTAATAATTATTAAATATATTTTCGTATGATATTATTTTTGCAATTTATTTATACAATGCAAGCTTTAATTTCACAATATGATATGATATTGTCTGTTTCAGCCGAAACCGCTCAGAAAATATGTTAATTAATTATTTATTATAATATAACTATACACGAGTATTTTCTTTTATCTACTCGATCTCGATGTAATAATTGGGTTGACTCTCCCTTAAAAATGAAAAATCACGAATCTCGTGACTACCATACTGTCGCTATCACCTACATCACGGTGTTTCACTACATCACAGTGTCAAGAAAACTTTCGATACAAGGTATGATAGATTTTTTTCACGCGTTTATACCGAGAGACCTTCATCTTATACAACCGCCTTTGACTCTGATACTATTTATCAAACAACAAACTTTAACTACACAATAGTATAATGTTATTCGTTTTAGATCGAGTCTGATTTATATTTGAACATATTCCAAAAAATCTCATGAATTAACATGATCTACTAATAGAGGATTTATGTTGACACCCCCGATAATAAATAAAAATAAGCTAGTTCTAAAGCAAGAGATGAATTATTACAAAGTTTAAAATGATTTTTAGAGGAAGAATGTAAAAGAAAATTCTTCTATAGTTCTATATATGTATGGTTTACACTTCAGATTTTGTTACTGTATTATATTTTTATTTATACTTGTTCGAATTCCAGAATTTCCAGATTATACTTATTTAAAATTCAAAGATCTTAACTTGTATTAATCCGATCGTTGTATAATTTTGATAATCCAAATAAAAAAGGTTACCTCTCTTATTAAGGTTCTGATTCATTTATGTTAAGTTACTAATCCCAACATGTTACGCCAAATAAACGTTCTTCTATCCGCAGAAGTAAAGACCCCAAGGTCCCTAAAAATTGACTATAATACTTGGCGTCATCTATGCAAATCTTTAAATTTTTCTTTCATATTTTATACTTCGCGTCATCTATGTAATTTCGATTCGGTTCGGTTCCATTTTTTATAAAATTTCGGTTTATTGGATTTTTCGGTCCGGACCGAATTAAAGTTCGGTTCGGTCCGGTCTAAAAAAAAAATCGGTCCGGGCCGAGTAGACCGAATTATATATTATTTATTTTTATTATATATATAATATATATTTATATAACATTTATTTGATAAATGCAATTTTAAATTAATTATTGCATTATTGATTTATTATTTGACTTAAATATGAATCTATTTAGTTTTATTTATATTCATATTTCCTTAAAATTTTACCTTTTTAATTTTTTTTTAGAAAAAGATATGGACCGAACGGATCGAAATATTTCGGTTCGGTTCGGTCCGGTCCGTAATAAAATTTCGGTTCGATTCGGTCCAAAAAATATTGCCTATTCGCTTCTCGATCTATTCGGGTCGGTCGCTTCTGCGAATGCTCAGCCCTAGTTGTATAGCTGACCATTTACTACAAAAAGTTACTGTATATTAGAGGTTTGCATTATATACACATTTTTGTTATTTTTACTGAGTCTGAACTGGGTCTCAATTAAATGACATAAATTGCTTCGAGTTGATTATGAATTAATTAAAATGTAATTGCTAAAATTATATTTTTCACTAAATTTGAGTTCGATTAAATAAAATAATTTAAATTAATTATGAATTAAGTAAAATATAACTAACTAAATTAATTATAAATTTATTAAAATGTAATCAACTAAAATAATTAATTATACGTTTACATAGTATACCGCACAAGCTTTATTTTATATCGTAGATAGTCATAGCAGGATTTTTTTGTAACTTAAAACTTGAAGGTGTTTTTGTTAATCAACAAGTTATGGCATTTGTACTTCAATAGTACAAATGTATACTTAAATTTGTTTTGTTAACTCGGGTATAAATTTTAGTGTTAAGTTTATAAATTATGGACACAAAATACATGAGACTTGATACATACATGAATAAAGTTAATAGAACGATTATTTTTCGACGAAATTCAAGTACTCCAAAACAAATGTTTTGAAGTACTTGAATAAAAATAGATTATTCAACTACTCCAAAACAAATGTTAATAATCTATTTTTATTGTCCTTGAAAAATAGATTACTGTATCAAGTACTTGAATAATCTATTTTTACGGTAATCTATTTTTCGACATAATCTATTTCATACGCACAGTAATAACAAAACAAATGTACAAAAGTGATGTGAATTTGTTGTGATTATGTCCAATTTGAAATTATTGACACTCCTCGACATTCGTTATCCTATTTATTTATGCTTTTATATACTTTTGGGAACATGGGTTTGTTATATGCTTTTTCGAACTCTTGCTGCTTTTTGTTACTCATCATTTTCCTTTTTTTAATATATTTGTTTTTCTGGGAAAAAATTGATATCTTCAAATTTTTTATTAGGGGACCCATTTTCTATTATATGAGTTGAGGATCTATATTTTTTTAATTAAAGACACAATATTTTGTGCTTTATTCTTTTGTTAATAGAGACTATTCTTTTGAAACTAAGAAATAATTTTAAATAAATAAAATTGTTGATATACACTTTATACAAAGTTATTTTACCTAGTCATGAGTATATGTATATCTTACTGCATGTAATATCTAATTGTGACATACGCTTTGAACAAGTCATTTTGGTAGTTCAGGATTTGTGAATAAGAAGTTGTATAAAAGGAAACATATTGCAGAGTTCATATAAATACATACATAAAGATCTTGTATATACAATATTAGTTAAAGTTAAAGTATATTATTGTATGTGCCGTCAGTCCCCACTTTATACATGATGGAAAAAATTGATACAATAAATAAAGAATGAAGATAACAAATCTGAAATCTTTAATCAATATATGTACTGGTGATTTGTGAATGTGATCTTACAATACCAAAACCTTTACATATAATTAAAAAAAGGTTACATTCCCAAATTAAAAAAAAAAGATTTTAGAAAAGAGAGAAATAAAAAAAGAGTAATGCTAGAGAGTAGAGACCCCAAATATTGTTTCAAATTTTTCTCTCGAATGACGTTGTATCATATATGGGTTATTTTAATTTTAATTTATGAGCACATATGTATGCACGCTGGGTCTCGTATTATTATATGAATGTTACTAATTATACACGTGACAATTAAATATTTGAGATAATCTTTTGGACAAGTTATATGGTGTCTAACATTTTTCATAAAAAATGTTAAGAAAAATTGACGTACTCCGGATTTTAAGGGAGAAAGGGTGAGAAAATTTTGAAAAAAATTCGGAAGTACGATTTGAAAATTTTAATTTTCTTTTACCTTCTTTTTTCCAATCTTTTCTATGTTTTTTAAATCCGAAAGCATAGTGCTAATGTCTGCTGTTACCCCAATAATCCACTCTAATACTCGCATCTGTTGGCCTACCAAACTCTAGTGTCTTTTCTTATACAGCTGGTTAATCTTATTTTAGTTCCCAAATTACATACTTTAATACACAAATTATGTTGTGATCGACACTCCCATCTTATACTTTGTTAAGTTTTGGCCCACTTTGATTTGATGTTTTTAATTTAATACAGTTTTCTTCACCTTGTTATTGTCTCTGTTATTTGGGCAAATTAATAAGTTCACACAGAAAACCCTCTAACATGATTTCTTTAGTATGCAACACATATTTTAGATTATGTTTCAAATTCGGAATCATAAAATTGTGAGAAAATAATAATAATTTTAGACAAAAAATTTTGCGGAATTATTTCATTACACGATGCATAATTTAATTAGCTCTCATGGTTATCACATTTTTGTAATTTTTGGTTGAAGTGTGTATATATGTATCTACATCTATACAGATAGAGAGATCTATGGTAAGTATAAAATTATAAATTAAGCAGTCTTATTTGATCCAAGAATATTTCAAAACAGAAGACCCTGATAGGATAATAAAAAATTATTAAGTAGATTCCTTTTGTATAATAATCAGAATAATAATATTGTACAGTATATATTTTGGCCACAGCTAACTTGCTGGGATCTCTCAATTATTTCTCTCAAGTCATTAAGCGAATATGTGGATTTTAAGCATCTTACTTGTCCTTTTCTATCTAATTTCACTTGAAATAAATTAAGGATTACGGTATGTGTTATCCCAAGTTTAATAGCAGTTTACATGAATTTTAGAGAAATCTCGAAAGCACGGAATTTAATTTACTGAAGAAAAAACCGCATTGCCAAGGCCTCCGGTAGAATACATACTCCCTCTCTCTCATTCATTTTTTTATACATTTTTTTGGAATATCTCTCTCAATTTTATATATTTTAAAACTCATCAAAAATAGTAAAATTTTATAATATAAAAATCAACTACATTCACTACTTTCCTCCACTATACTCACTTTATACATTAAATATTGATTGATCTCACCACTTCACCCACTATCCTCACTTTTCACCATTATTATATATATTTTCTTTATACTTGTTTTATACATTAAATATTGATTGATCTCACAATTCACCCATTATCCTTACTTTTCACCATTATCATATATATTTTTTTAACCTCTGTATCCAACCCAATTGTAAATAATTGGGTGGAACGGAGGGAGTACATTCTTACATACGTACGTGATGTGGGTAAAAATAGCACTGAAGAAATAATAAATATAGTATTTATTATTTCATAATTAGACCTGATATGGTCCAAAGGTTTGGGCCCATGAAACGAACTAGGAAAATAACTCTTAGGATCAACTGGATTTGTAAGTCCGGCTCATAAGCTCTATTGGAGCCAAAGGCCCGGTAAGCCTATATTATTAATTAATTTCGTAATTAATTAATAAAAGTTTAGTAAAGGCCCAAGAAACCTGTTAAAGGCTCTTATCCTACAAGGATCTAGAAACTCAAACATGGAAAGAGTCCAACGATGACCCTCATTCCTAAGAGGTTTAGATAACCTTGCCACTAGGAGACTTGGCCACCAAATCTCTTATTTTTAATCTGATTCCAAGACCCTCGTACGCCTATATAAAAGGGCATAACCCCTCAACATTAGAACTACGTTTTATTGGTTTTGGCTTGATTCTCACACCCATTGAGATACGTAGGCAGTTAACGAGGACCTGAGAAAGTCACGAAACGTTAGTGCAACTATAAAAGCTTGAAACTCTTTCACACCTTAGTATTAATTGCACATTAAATATACCTCGTTTTTAATCCGTAACAGTACGCATTTGATTTTATTATATTTATTAGTATTACTACACTCATGAACTGATAAATATGTATATATAGAGGTCAATTTTTGAGTATGGACTACAAAAATATGCATTACATATGTGTCAGCCTTAGGAAAATTCACACTTTTTAATTAGATAAAGTAGCTGACTCCAAAAAAAAATCTAAATTTTTTCTCTAATTTGTAAATTAATCAATCATATTTGTTTTTCACACGTTTAACCAACAAAATTTATAAAATCATGCAAAACATTAATTGTAGTTATATTAAAATCTAATTGGTACATTATTTATCATATCACTGCTTAACATATGACATACACGTATATTATTTTACCAAAATAATCATCACACAATTAGAAAATATAAATTTTTATAAGTCAGTTCTCATGTTTATATATTTTTTTCACTTGTTTTTTCTTTGAAGTAACAGATGTTATAGGTTTTTTCACCCTTGTCCGTCAGGCTATTTGGTCGGTTAGATTTACGGTTATATTTTAATTTAACCACGATTAAAGTTTGTATAATTTTATAAAATTTATTGCTTAAACGGGTAAAAAAACAAATATAATTGATTAATTTATAAATTAGAAACAAATTTAATGATTTTTTTGACAATCAACTCTAACATAAATGAACCTCTTAATAAAATAAAACAGAGATGAGGACATAAAGCTTAAATTATAAACGATGAAAGCTCTATTCTACTGTACCAGATTGATGCATATTTCTAATCCTTCACACCGATAAATACTATTATCTTCGATCTGTTATAATATTCTTATTGGAGTTACTGTTACCGTTCTTAATTTTTTATTGGCCCATAGCCAAACGGCCATGTTATTACACTGTTTGTTTTTTCTTGTTCTCTCTTGTCACTTGTGGAGTTATTGATTAGGTCTTTATATTTTATTTTACCAAGTCATCTTCTACTTAATGTCCCTCATTTTTAAACTTCAGAGGCATACAAACACAAAACTAAAGAAAATGATAGTCACCCAAATGTACTTAATTCTACAACTATGTAATATATATATATATATATATGGATGGAATTCGAATAGAAGTAGAACATATTCAATTCGAGTTTAAATTTTATAAATATTAATATATATAATCAAAATTATGTTTAAAATTATTAATTATTATATATATATTATTTAATTATTAATTATATATATATATATCAAATTATTAAATTAAATTAACTTTTTTTTTAAATTAAGTCAAAATTCAATAAACTCGACTGAATAAGTTCAAAATTTTGCAAACTTGAAAATTCATTAAATTTTTTTGATAAGGTCAAAAACCTGTTAAGAACTCGATTTCTTTACTATATGAATCGAACATAATTTTAAAATTTAATAATTATTTTAATTCAATCCAATTCGATAAAAAAATTTGAAGTCAAACTCGATAAATAAAATTTGGCTCCATCCGAATTTAATTACAATCGTATGCATATATTATAGCTAATATATATACAGAATTAGAGTATATTAATACAACATTGCATGTACACTGATACGAGCTGAGAAAATGCAGTAGGATCCATCCAAAAGAGGAGTGCATTGATAAGCTGGTGGGCCAAAGTAGTGGGCTCCAGTGTATGTGTAAGTGCTAGTAATTGATTATGATGGGTTGATGAGATAATATGGGCACTTGTTGTAATTTGTAATAATGGTAATTATTTATTTACAACTTAAATTATTTCCTTTTAGATTGGGTTGAAGAAGTCTACCCATTGAGGAGTTGGTGGGCCAGTAAAGGCTTTAAACATAATGGCCCAGTGACAATGATGGAATAAGAGACATCATCATCATCATCTATCAAATCCATCATTGAGTTTCTTAATATTTAGGAAACTTCTGTCTACAGTTAATTGAAAGTTGCAGGTTATATATATAACCCATCCTCAAAGTCAAGAGAGCAATTTGGAGTTTGTTAAATTAAATTTTGCTTTTTAAATTATTTTAAAAGGCAATAGTTAAATAATCGAAGCAAATAAATTTAAACAAATCGACGGGTCATTTGTTAAATCGGAACCGTCTTGAATCGAAAGATGATTCAGGTTTGTTGTGAATAAAATGGGGTAGTACAAGCGATTATTGAAGCTTTCTCCTTTTCCGAGTGATCTTGTAAATGTTAAAGTAAATCCCACCAATGCATTGTATTTTGGGCCTACGCTTTCTGTAAATTGCATAAAGATGACCAAGCTTTGAAAGGAACTTGTACTATTTAGTGATGGTATTTAGGGTAATGGTAATGGTAATGGAATACAATAATTAAAGATGGTCATAAACACTAGAAATTATGCCTTTTTCTGCATGTTTATGTACATAATCACTGTTATTATTTTACCTGCTTTTCGTGCTGCATCACCCACACCCACACCCACAAATTGACAAATGACAATGATGTGCATAATCTGCTATATATAAAATAATTATTAAGAAGTGTACGAACAAAACCAGCCAGTCATGACTACTACACAAGAGAAGACTTGGTAACAGCCAGCCAGCAAAAAAATAATCAATCTTCCAGGTGCAAGTCTTCGTCTTTGGACTGGACTTTATCACAGAAGATGACTTTTAAAACATCAGAACATCACTGCATCAGATAAGTAATGAACTGTTTTTTGTCAACTAAGATTTCTGATTTTATTATATGCACTGACAAACACTATTTCTTAAAAGGTTTAGTAGGGTTTGGACAGGGTCCCTTACCCTTGCGAGATTCTCAGACTCTTGTTACGAAAGAAGGGTATCTGCTAGGCCGCAATACTAGTTATGTACTAACAAACACTATCAACAGCATAAATAGCAAGCTCAGGTAAATGTAAATCCAGGGGACATACAACAAAAACTTCTAAAACTCGAGTTTAACAATTACAATAGCCCGATAAGAGTGCTTCACTTATTAACATATTATTACTGTTAATATTTCTCACACTACTATTTCATACAATGGAAGTTTCTAATTTAGTTTGGTAGTCATATAGGCTACAATATTCCAAAAAAGAAAAAGTAAAGGGAGATTAAAATACCAAAAGAAAGAGCAAGAACAAAACAGAACAAGACTCTACAAGATGGCAACAACCACCATAAACAGAGGCTGCAAATTGGTATTAATAAAACGAACGAGTTTCTGTTGAGTTGCGGTGCATTAAAGCAAATGAGCATCTTCTGAATCAGACAAGGACAGAACTGTGTTAAAGATCAATTTCTCACCTCTTTCTGGCACTCAAAAATCCAATAATACCAATGAACACTACAGTCTCAACAACAGCACAGATATCATATAGGTAATCCTCCCAAGTGACATCAAGAGGCTAAACCTATGTTCCTATGGAACGTTCATGACTTGAATGGACTGCAACATATCAGAGACTGCAATGACGAGGTCACCTGATTTAATCATTCCCCTAGCCTTGAGCAAAGCAAAAGTCTTGTTAAGGTTGCTTTCCATATCGTCAGTGAAGCTTAGGCGGAAGGGTATTAGACCCCACTGCAAGTTGAGTCGTCTTCGTACAGAAGTCATGTTTGTAAATGCAAAGATTGGGCAATCAGGGCGGCAACGTGACAAAAGAGAAGCCATGTGTCCATTTTTTGTGTAAACAAAGAGCGCATCCACTTCTAAGTTGTTAGCTGCAAGATCAGAGCAATATTAAACACAAATGAAAGAACTTGTATAGTTCTAAAAATACCTCAAGATGCGACCCAAAACAGCAGAATTAGATGGAACTAGTAGAGGGCGGGTGACAGTTTAAAAGGGTACAAGGGAAGATGAGAACACTTATTAGAAGAAAATGTTGAACAAATATTACATAATACAACTGGCAAGTAATGGAGGACCTTTCCATACTGTTATCAAGCTCAAATCTGAACATGAAAGGTTTAATCCAAACAAAGAAAGATCCAGCAAACCCGGCAAATCTATAACACACTAGCATACCACCAAGTAATTGGCCCTATTTTTTTCCGATGCCATTATGATTGTGATTTGCATTAGATGAATATATTATGAGATCCATAAAGCACTATCATTAAAGCACAAACTGAACTAAACTACCAAAAGAAGACAAGTGCAACATGCAGACCTTTAGAAACACTAATGTTGTGTTTGGTTGGAAGGAATGAAATTAGAGGGAATGGAATGAAACTTGAACTAGACTATGGGTAAATGTTTAAAATTTTCACTCATTCCTTCATTCCATTCCTAACAACTTAAAATAGAGACTAACCCCCCCAATTTAAAGAGGAATGCTCCACTCTCAAGTATAGCCATTTTTGACCCACTTATTTTTTCTTTAAATCTTTTATACTTCCTCCATAGTTTACCTTTAATTTCATTCACTCCATTCCATTCTTCGGAACCAAATACAACATAAGGTTGTTTTTCCTCCAATCTTCATCATAGAAGATTTTTACTCCCTCCTATTTGTTCATTATTTCCCTGTACATTCATTCTCTTTTAATAATTTTGTTCCTAATTTTTCATTTTCATTCCTTCTCTATTCCATTCTCTCCAAGTGGACGCAACCTAACAGATTGTAAGGAAAGGAATGAAGGAATAAAAGATTATACATTTCTCCTTCCCCATTTCCCCTCCAATCTTCATCATAGAAGATTTTTACTCCCTCATTTTTGTTGACTATTTACTATTTCCCTGTACATTTCTTTCTCTTTTAATAATTTTATTCCTAATTTTTCATTCCATTTTCTCCAAGTGGAGTAGTGGACACAACCCAACAGATTGTGTCTATCAATAAAAATTATATAAGAAAATACTGAATCACCAGATGACCAAATTAGCTGCATTAATCAAATAAGATTAAGCAAATCCTTTTGAAACTCTATTAAGTTTGTAATTATATTACATAACATACAAATTATATGAAACTTATATAGGATGTGTGCACCCTTTGCAATCTATGCCAACATGGAAATTCGTCATTTCAAACCTGAAAGTAGCAACTTTGAGGAAAAAGATGTGCAATATAGATATATTTCAAATGCTAGAGGTTTTCGACTTTTGACAATGAAATAAAGAATTTTGCACTAAACTAGTCGGACATTTCACTTGGCCTTGGATTCTAAGCATTAGTAATGAATATAATTATGTTGCTGCATACTCGTACTGCATAAACACACACACGCACATGCATGCGCGCGCGCACACACACGCAGAGTACTAAACAATCTACAAATGCATATGGAAGTTTTTCTTACCCATCTTGGCTGCAGAGTTGCAGATCTCTTCCGAAATACTGTCCGCGTACGAAGATGCTATGTCTGGGAGTTCCATAGCTTCATGCCTTTTCTCTTCCCTCCACCACCTCTCAATTCTCAAACTTACACTTCTCAAAACAGTTAGTGCCTTGTCAGGAAACTGGCCCATGGCTGACTCACCAGAGAGCATTAAAGCATCAGCTCTTTGCCTGACGGCTTCAGAAACATCAGCCACTTCAGCTCTTGTGGGAGTAGGATATTCAATCATGGATTCAAGTAACTGAGAAGCTACGATAACAGGCTTATTTAACTGCCTGCACACTTGAACAATCTTTTGTTGAGCCGATGGAACCTGTTCCAATGGGATCTGAGCACCCAGATCTCCCCTGGCTACCATTGCCCCATCTGATGCTAGGATTATCTCCTCCAAGTTCTTCAAGGAGTCAATACTCTCTATCTTTGCAATTACGGAAATATCACTGCATTTTTCACAGTTGAGTATAGATATTAATTCTGATTCCAAGCTAAACTACTTAATTCAAAATTTATATATTACATTATAAGAGAAAATAATACTTAACATTTTGATAACATAGTTCATGTGACAAATAGAAAGAGGTTAAATTAATCTCTCCTAAAATAGAGATGAAGACAAATATTATCAATTTACCTTTTTATCAGATAGTCTCGAATCATATATTTTATATACTAACAATTTATAAGGCATAATACAATGAACTTCCACTATTTGAAACTTAGTAAAATACTGCTTCTGATTAAGGATTTTACATGGAAGATACACTCTTCAATGGACAACAGCTGCAACATTAGAGTCTAAATTATAAGTCATATGACTCATTCAGGCGAAAGATGCAAAATTACTATATATGAAAATGCATACCAAACAAACACTTCCGAGTGAATAGGCTTTTACAGGGTGATAATATTTATATACCAAAAGAGATCATGTAAACCTGAGATATGAGAGCAGATCAATTGTTGGTAACTTGGTATCATGTATAGCAACAATATGCTAATAGTCTTTACATTGTTTTATGTTGGGGTTTTATATCAAACTGCCCACTCATCTCACAAAAAAATATCAAGTAGCTATCTCATCTCCACGACGACTCATTTAAGCCACTAAACTGTTAATATATATCACTTCGCTAACTTATAAAAAAAATTAACGATTAACATTAAAACACATGGGGTAGCGAAATGATATATCCTAACATTAAAATTGTTAAGACATAGCCTCATCAATTCTGGTTTGTAATGCATGTGTTTTGATGTTAATCGTTAATTTTTTTTTAAAAAAAGTGAGCGAAATGATATATCTTAACAGTTTAGTGGCTTAAATGAGTCGCCGTGGAGATGAGGTAGCTACTTGATTATTTTTTGTGAGATTATTTTTTGTGTTGTATTTGTGTTGTACCATCTAAAGTTTAGGAGGATACAAGAACTCAACATGTGAAGTCAAAAGCACTAGTAAAAAACAGCATGTCTCACATAAGGATATAACTGTACAGTGTACATCTAATCTATTTTGGCGGACAACTTCTACTTTAATGAAGACATAAATTCCAGGTGGATAAACATTGCAATCAAAAAGTCAGATACCAGAATATTTATGAATTGGAACTTGGAATTCAGTCCGACAGGAACTTTCTGGAAAAAAGTTGCTTCATATGTACCCTGGATTAGTAGAGTGATATTATGTTCCGTGAAAACCACAATACCAACAAGATCCACTTTATCCGAGCATATCAGAATTTCTAAAATACTAAGTTTATTAACTTGCTAAATATTTCATACTTGACACCCCCGGTCCCCAATCACAGATAGAAAACATAAACTGAATAAAACTTACGAAGATGTCACAGATTTCAGATCAGCATTGAAAGTTAGAGAATAGGTCCAATTCAAATGAAATTGAGATCAAGGCTGAGAGATTTAAATAAGGAATATAGTTGTACCTATCACGTGCTCGTGCTTTGATATAACTCTTAAGATGGTTTATCACTTCAGCTGACTTTACAAAGGATATTGCAATAAAATCAACACCCTCAGCAATCCCAAAATCAATGTCCAACCAATCCTGAAAAGTGTAAAAAATAACACGAGTGGAAAAATATCAATGTATTAATTATTTAATTGAGTAAAAACCTTATGCTAAAGTGACTAATATAACGCCACAAACACTGTTGATCACCATTACCTAGGACTGCTTAGCAATGAGAAGAAAAATGTCTTTGATTTCCAAACCTAACTAAGATGTAAGAACTATATGACTATAGCATCCAAAACAATATGGCGTGGCTCGGTTTAGGAAGGCCTGGATTGAGAGAAGGGCAGACACCCAACATAGGGATATTAAGTCCATAAAATAATAATTAATTTACAAGCCATAGATAACAAGGGCTGCTCTTGCCAAAGCTGAGCCAGATAAAGGATGTACCTTGCACATGAAGAATGGTGCAGATAAAAATTAAGGCAAAACTGTAAAAACTGACAAGCTTTACTGGGTTATGTTTATGGGGACTGAATCAGTCAAGTAATATTCAAGGCACTTTAGGCTTACACTAAAGTCGATGCACGCTAAACAGGTGGCTGCATGGTATGGTGACCTGTACACTTCATTCAGAAGCATGATTGTGGTTGGCTGTTTACTGGTCTAGTTGGCTGTTTCAATTTTCACACTGTAAAATGATCTGATCAAAGAATATATCTGAGATCAAAGAGTTGTATGGAAGATTCATTGACCAGTCATTAGTACGGTTAATAAATTGGAAGTTCGCATGTGCCTGTGTAACATTAATCCTGCATTTTTTGGAAGCACCCATGTTCCAGAAGACAGAAATGTGTTGTACTCTGACAAAAAGTAGAGTCCGCTATCTATATAATATGACATTAACATTTAACATTATAATTCTCCAAACGATGTTACATGCATGCGAAGGCACGGCTGTCATTTAGTGAATCATACTATAAGCTTGTACAAGCTCAAACTTTGAAGGCATTTCAAGCACTAAATTAGGTAATTATTTAACTGTATTATGATCGCTTGAATTTAAGTATAATCTACATCTTCATAAAAGAGCACGATTAGAGAAAAGAAATCCACATCCCTCCAAGACAATATCTAAAAGTTGCATAACGACAGAGAGAAGTAACCTTGGAGGAAACAGTAGGAAGCATGGCATTGCGCTCTCTTACTAAGCTTCCATCTCTCCAAAAGGTCAGATTAGCTCGAGGTAGAAGAAGCCCAGGATCAGTACATTGGCACTTGACATCTGGACCAATCTTCTCAACAACCTCAAACCTCACCATTCCACCATCGACTAGGAGTTCATCTCCAACTTTTACATCTATTAGCAGTAGTTCATTTAGAGACTGGTCAGATTTTATCTGTGAAATATGTGATAGAACCCACAGAGAAGAGTACTACTAAAATAGTAACTACTAAACCTTCAGCAAAACCATCGTAGTTCACAGTAATGGTGCGCTCAGGGCGAGGTGCATCGAAAGCACGAACGGTAAAAGTCCAAAGCTCACCATCCTGCATAAGAAATAATAATCAAATACTGTAAATGGAGTTGCAGAATCCATTAACATACATGCTCCCTACTAAATTAATCATAAATTCACTCAAGACAAAGACAAGTGTACGAGTTTTAATGACATTTAGTAGTTACAGATAAAGCATTCAGGCCCTCTCAAAGTGTAACAATATTCACTTTGAGAGATGCAATTATATATGTAAAAGATTAAGTTTTCTTCTAAGCTCTAACATGTTTAGAATGTCTTTTTACATCCTCCAAATCCGCTATTTAATGCCCATTAGGACTGTTTGCACATTAAAATCAAAGTTTCAAATCCTGAAACATCTGAACCTAATGAGTTTATCAAAAATCAGCTTTAAGCAGTCTAAAACCAAATCATGCTAGTTTTCACATAGACAAAGATACTCTTATTATCATTTACAAATAAATAATACATACAGACCTACACTTCTTCATACTAGCTGGCCCACCTTGTTTTAGCTTCTTCTGCTATACTCTAATTAGAACCCTCAAAAGATCAAATATGCAAAAGTTAATAAAGATGTTTATTAAGGAACCTTTACAGGATTTTTTCAGTTGGAACTAGAGTTTAGGAATTGTAATTAAGATCCCTCTTAGCTTAGCTTTAAAAGTGTTTTAAAGACTTATAAACTATATTTTATTAAATATTTATGTATCTTGTAAATTGTTTTGCATGTAGCTTATAAGTTATAAAAAACACGTAAAGGAAAAGTATTTAGCATATGTACTTACTTCAATACCTAATACTAAGGGCATTAAGGACCCTCCATTTCTCTGAGATCTCAGCTTATAAAAAGCATTTATAGACCAAATTATAAGTACATATGAGTTGTTGCAAAACACGTGAAAGAATATAACCAAGTGTTTAGGCCAGTTTGACCACATTACTAACTAATCAAAATACCACATAAAATAAGACTAGCATCAGGAAAAGAGCGATGATATTGGGTTGGTCTAAAATTCTAGTTGTTCCCTCAAAAAAGTGAGGAGGTAAGGAGAAAGAAGTTGCAGAGTCAAAACAAATACTTAGTGTAAAAATGATTTAGGAGAAGAGCAGTGGAAAGCAAAATAACATATAAAGTATTAAGTTTCCTTCAAGCAATTAGATGACATTGCAATTTGTTGGAAAATAATGCTAAAAGCCGACAGCCTCTTGATCCGTTGTGCCTTAATAATACAATCACTTGCATCTTTACAACATAGAACTAGATAGGTACTGTGGATAGGACACAAAAAAAAGTGTAAAGGTAGGCCATAACAAAATATGTTTCACCAACTCTATTTCATGACTGTCATCACCGGTCTCCACAATAACATCCGCCTTTGTTGATTGTAGTTTTTTCATGTACGATCTTCAGTGTCAACAGTTTTCTTGATATCTTAAAAACCTCCCTTATTTCGAGTACAATTTATAATACAACATATTTTTATTGGGATAGTAGTACAAGTATAGCCGTGTGGGGATAAGAGTGTCGGAAAATCCAACACGGGGATACATTGGGTAACCCAAATATCCCTCTTTCCTAGCCTAAGAGTATATAGTCAGGTATATAATCGTAAAAGCGTGATGTATCCCTTTTTATCTTCTGAAAAAACTAATATCCCACTTTCTATCCTTATTTTAACTCTTGGACATGTTTAGCTTACTTTTGTACAAACCTAGGAATCAAGGACAAAGTACCAGTGTTCTTGAGAATCCTCGATATGGGTGGGCGCCTAAGCTTAATGTTTTTTCGACCGAAAAATTTAAAGCTGAGGGACATTTTATGCCTTGTAAGATATCATTCTGGTAAAATTCATATCCCCAAAGCCAGTCTATATCCCTCTTATCCACCAAACAATTTTCCGCTCACCACTTTACCAAATATACCTCAATGCGAGATCAGAGATGTTATAACTTGTAAATCAGTCATTTAATTTTTCAGTTTTTCCCAGAGAGGAAAAAAAGCAGACATCTTTTGAGACAGATTCGCAGGGGCGCTTCAAGCCTTATTAGACTGACACCAAGACTTGCAGAACTAATTAGGGCATTTTCATTTAAATCTTATGCAGTCTATAAGTGGTGCAAACTGGCATTGTCCCTTTTCAGTAGGGGAGCACGAGATTAAACCTTTAAAAAGTCAGCGAACAACAGTTCTCCTATATAGGTATGGACTTCCCCCTTGACTGACTCACTGACTGTCCTACGTCCAACTACGTGTCTCCTAAGTTGATCTGAGCAACTACGTAACCTTTTGCACACACGACCATGAAACAAGTAGTTCTCGACAGATTAACACTGCACAAATTCGATAACCAAACACCAATACACGAACCTCCTAATTTTAATTCAACAATCATCAAAAGATCACAACTTTTAAATCAATTAATTAACCCAACCAGCAATTCATATCGAGAGTCAAGACTACACAGCAAGCTAAAAAGAGTAAAGGTCAAAATACAAATACCTCAGCTTTGGCAGAGGGAGCACCACCGAGATCACCCATATGAATCTCACTCCCTTCAGTATCCATCATAATAGCCACAGCATAGCCTTTATCCTCATTCAACTTCCTGACTCTTTCGATAACCCTCTTATGCCAATCTCTAGTCCCATGACACATATTAATCCTAGCCACATTCATTCCTCCCACAGCCAATGCCTCCAATTGTTCAAACCCACATGATGCTGGCCCAATAGTACACACCAGCTTAGTCCTTCGAGTGCTTCGAAACCCATTTTCCTTAAGCTCAGTCTCAGTCACAGAATCAACTTCAATTGAGCTAGAATCAACAGATACAACACCACCATTGGAGAGAGTTGCAGGGCCAGATGGGTTGAGATCTGAAGATAAGGCTCTGATGGGTCTTGAAATTGAGCTTTTGGGGAATGATAAACGGGGATTGAAGCTAAAGATTGGATTTTTACAAATGGGGTTTTCTTGAAAACTGGGGTTTGAGGAAGAAATGAAGAGGTTGAGTGATTGTGCCATAATTCAGAGAATTGAGGGGATGTATGTCTGTATGTATGTATCTGTATGTATAGAAATGAAGGTGGTGTTTTGTTGTGTGTATATATATGATTATATATATGGGGCAGAAGGGGCGGCGTTAGCAAAGCTTGTAGGGAGTGACTGTGAGTTGGAGCCTCGAAATTGTCGTCAGGGGACGAAGATGAAAACTAAGCCGGTTTTTGTTGATTTTTATTGTACTATTTTTATGGGACCGAACTGTTTAAATATTTCAAATAGTATTTTTAAAATATTTTTTTTATATGATTTGAATTTAATTTTTATAATAATAATAATAATTTTAAATTTTATTTAATATTATATGTATATATTTTTATATACTTTTATATTTATATTTTAATAAAATAATGTTTATGTATTTTATTTAAAAATATGTATTAGTTAGGAGATTAATATGAGATGTATTTTAGTTAAGAGATTAATATTTAATAAGATAATATTTGTGTGTTGTGTTTAGACATGTGTATTAGTTAGGAGATTAATTTGAGATGTGTTTTAGTTAGGAGAATAATTTTTGAAAATTAAGCCCAATAATAACTATCCGGCTCAAATACCGACTAACTATCGACTACCAAACTTTTAATGTTTCGACTTTAATAATACTAGATTTTAACCCATGCGATGCACATATATTTTTTTTATTAATTAAATTATTTATTTTAAAATTACTAATATTTTTATAATTTTAAAAAGTTTTAATATATTATAATTATATTAGTTTTTTAACTTATTTAAATTATATATTTTATATCAACCGAATTAAATATAAATAAGAAAATTATAGAATACTTAAAATAAATATGCATATCGCACAAAATATAAATTTATATTATTAATACATATTGTTAGGGATTGTGGTATTAACATTGTAATTGACTAATATTTTACTTAGATTAATTAGAAATTAACTAAGTAAAACATACTGTCATATGCATATTGACGGTATATCACTTGTAACAGTATGTACTAAATTCAAGCAGGTGACAGTAAGTATCAATAGTTACTGTCTTGTAAAAATGTAATAAATGATCAAATCATTGACAGTAACATTCTGCAAACTGAAGCCTACGACAGCATATTCAAGTGACAACACCTTTTGAAATAACTGACAGCAACTATTCATCGATAGTAAACTTGACAAAGATTGAAGAATCGAAGACAACAAATTTTACTGACATCAACTATTTCTCGACAGTAAACTTGGCGGAGATTGAAGAATCGAAGACAACAAGTTTTACTTACAGCAACTATTCCTCGACAGTAAACTTGGCGGATATTGAAAAATCGAAGACAACAAGTTTCTCTGACAGTAACTTTGACGGGGATAGTTGACAGCATGTTTGGCGGAATAGTTGACAGTACCTTTGGACGACAGCAAGTTAAGAAGAGTGTCAAGTTTGACAGTAAAGTATGCGGAGTCGAAGATACTGTCACCAAAGAGAAGCAAAAGGTTGTTAGTAACCTTTTGATGAAACTGACAGTCTGTTTCAAGTAGCAGACTAGGTAGTGTTAATTCACAGGTCGATCTTGACAATTCTACTTAGTCTGTCAAGTCTACTACTGCAAATTGAGAAAAAACAAGTAAGAAGATAAAGTGTGCTTAAGGAGTCAAGAATGTCTAATCATCTCAGAACAACTTTATCTACAAATGGAATGAAGACAAATTTGAATATGAAAAGTGAAGTTTCTAATTTAAGCATTGTCCTAGAACAAGAGAAAGTACACTTGTAAGTGAGATATGTGTTTTAGCATAAATACACATATCTCACAAACAATTTCCATCATGCAACTGAGCTTAACTTTTCTCAAGTATAGAAACACTAGCAAATTTCTTGTTAATGTATCTATTGAAGCTGGAAACATCTTTCAGTCAGTTGTAGCAAAAACAAAAACTAATAAAATTAATTTTTGAAGTTAAACACCTTTCTTCATTTACTTGCTTAATGTTGTTTGCATTTGTCATTTGGTATTATTACTTCTTCTTTGTTGTTAGTAAGAAAAGTAATAAATTATCAAGTTGCATTCAACCTCCCTTCTGCAACACTCATACTGTTTAACACATATAAATGTAAAATTTTATAATTCAAAATATTATGAAAATGATTTTTTAATATATCAAACAAATGTTTAATATATTTTTTATAAGATCCCTATTATGTTCTTTATTGAACCAAATATTTTTTCTCATATATAAATTGATTAAATTTAAAAAATGTATTAATATTTATTACTTTATATTATTTTAATTTTAATTTTAATTATTTTATTTATCAAAAAACATGATTCAAATTATGTGATAACGTGTTTTTGATATAGTATTATATATAATATAGTAACAAAACAGAACATGTATTTAATATCTTAGGCTAAGGTTAAAATTTTAGCCGGGGAACTCAAATAATTATTTTTTAAAAAAATATAATTTCTCCGATTTGATCCAAACCAATGAATTAATAAGGTTTCTGAATTCTCAATATAATAATTTCTCTGGTAAGTGTAATTGATTCTCCGTATAAAGTTACCCTTATATCTTATATAATATATTAAATATTTGGATAAAAAACTTTAATCCTCCCTCTCATAAGGAAAATTCACGGATTTCCTCCATTTCTATGCATGTAAAACCCTAATATTATCTTTACTTTAATCTAATAATAATACAAAATAATATGTGATATATGACATGTCTCTAAATAAATTTAATATAAAAAATATTTTAATATTTTAAATCAATTATAAAAAGGTTTCCTAAACGGAATAAAATTCCCCGATAAAAATTCGTAACGGTCTTTTCTCTTTATATTATGGGCTGCTCCCGTTGAATTTTGGATGTTGGACCACCTCAGAATTAAAGATAATTTTGTAAGCTTCGCGTGGGCTATAAAATCGTCCAATTCTGACTTCTAAAACTCAAAATATGGTTCAAACAATGTGTGTAGTGTAAAGTGCACAATAATTACGTTTTTTTTAAATTTAACTCCAAAATAGATTTTTAAATTAAAATTTATATATTACTAAGATATCTAATAGAGTTTGAGTTATAATATGAAGCGGTGTAAGAAAAATTATAATGGTTAGAAATTTTAATAATAATTTAACTTGTAAATAATTAGAACATAATATTATTATGTAGTTATTAAGAATCGATTTTTGACATTTAGTAGTATTTGGATAAGATCCATGTTACTCTTATTATATATATGACATAATAGTGTGTGTGTATATATATATATATATATATTATTTATATCAATTATATTTATTTAAAATACTAATACATATTTATTTAAAATACTAATATGTATTTTTACTTTATAAACCATTTATAATTATCGATTAAATATTTAAAGAAGTTGAGTGATAATGAAACTGATATAGTTTTGTTATTTAATTGTTTAAAGAAGTTGAGTGACAATAAAACTGATGTAGTTGTGTTAGATATATAATATCATACTAAATTATATGCATTTAATTATTTTTGAAAGGTGTTTAGTTTTGTTTGGAAGGCGTTGAACCAACCAAATTAAACTTATGTTCGCTTATAATAATATAATATAGATAAAAGAAATTATATATTTTTTATTTAAAAATAATTGAATTATGTTCTAAAATTTTAGCAGAGGATATAGAATAGAGAATAAAAATTTGAGATAAGTTTTAGGTATTTTTTCTGAAATATTGAATGAAATGATTTTATAATATAAAAAATTGTGCATATCAAAATAATATCTAAAAGAATTGTGCTTATTAAATATTATATTTATTAAAATATAATTATTTATTAAATTATTTAAAATTCTTAATATTAACTTAAAGTAATAAATTTAAATAAAAAAGAATTTAGCTCTTTTGATTTTTAACTTAAAATCGATTTAAAATATATATTTCTATACAAATCTATTTTACCTTACTGACATAATGACTGATTTAAGGAAAAATCAAATATAATTTAAATGTATATGCAAAATAGAGAAAGAGATTTTAATTGTTGATTTATTAGTGGAGTTGAGATCGACTGAAATGATCAAGTTTAATTTACGTCTTTGTCATTTTTTAAGATTGGATTGCACGATTTCCACTTTGTGTATACATTTTCTTTCTTCTGTTTTTATCATAAATTTAAATAAATTATCATCGTAGTAGAATTAAAATATTTGGATGATCTTATATATTTCATGAATTATTTATTTTAAACAAAATACTTAACCAAAAAAAAAAAAGTCCTTGCACACCTGAAAAGAAATTAGAATATTCTTGTATATATCCATTATTATGAAGCAAGACAATATACATCGTGGCGCAGACAGCATCGAACCCACATATACATACATATATACATACACATGTCTCCCTCTGTGTTTTTCCATTAAACAGCTAAATCAATAACAAATAAAACCTCTTTCTCCATCACCCACAAACATCTTTATTATTAATTCCTTCTTCAAAATCAAATCCCCAATCTTTATTTTCTTCCTAATCGGACCCCCATAATTCATTTATCTCAATTCAAGGTTTGATTTTTACACTGACCCATTCCAAGATTTTATCTTCTTGATCAACCCTTTATTGCTTTTTCCATTTTACAGCAATTTTAATGTAAATCTTGAATATATCTTGCATCAAATGTTTGTTATTTTATTTAAAGTTTTTGTTTTTAGGTAAAAAGAAGGAGATGGGAGTGCTTATGTCAAGATTATGGTTCATGATGTTCCCTGCAAAGGAATACAAGATTGTTGTTGTTGGACTTGATAATGCTGGAAAGACAACTACCCTTTACAAATTGCATCTTGGTGAAGTTGTTACTACTCATCCTACTGTTGGTAGTAATGTTGAGGAACTTGTTTACAAGAATATTCGATTCGAGGTGAGACTCGAAAAGAATCTCTGATTATGTGTATTGAATGATAATGTGTCTATATTGCAAGCATAACTTATTTGGATGGTAATACAGGGTTTTTGTTCTTTGGTGTTGTTAATGTGAATTGGGGTAGTCTTAATTGGTACTCTCCAATTACGAACTTTAATATGCCAGGAGAATGATGGAAGAAGTAATGGAATAAGAAGAAAAATGTAGGGAGAGTATATAATTTTCTTTCTTCACTATACTTTGGACTCTATGTTTGCCTAAATGAATTGACATTTCCGATAGCAGGTAGGTCTTAATTAGTTATAACAAAAAGCAACTTAAGAAATTTATATACAAGTTAATATTGCACAACCAGGTGTTTGTAACTCAGAACGATGAGATTAATGTCTCATGTATCATCATAATTCCTAAGTGCTGCGCTACGCTGCTGACAATAGCGTTCTGAGATTAATTATGTTTCCTTGCACGCCTAATTTGTCCCTATTCGAATTGTATCACTTAATTACGTCATGTAAATTGTAATGTCTTTTTAGCACAGGATTTTGTTCTGGTTGCAAGCTTAAAGGTTTCCCTTGCATATTTGTCGTTTAATATTATGCCAAACAGATAGGAATATAATTTTTTTTACTACATTGGGAGTTGTATTCATGTCGGTCATGTCTTCACATCAGCAGTACTCTTTAAATATCTCCGGTTGAAATATTGACATGACTTTTTTTTACGCCTCATCTTAGATGAATTAGGTTAGTAACTTTCATATTGATGACCATGGTTTTTTTTTTGTTTTAAGGAAAAGTTAAATAGAAGATAACTACTAGGGAATGTCACATATAATCTAGATTTGCTCATATCATTGTGGTTTGGATAATTTTGTTATGATTTTTATAGGATTTTACGTCACTAACTCTGATCCTCATATTTAGAGTCAAAATTTTCTACTGGCATTATTTAATTCTATTTAGGTATTGGATGAGACGAGTAAAATATTAGGGTAACAGGTTCCAATTGCAATAAGTAGAGGTCGAGCAAGCCATGTCGGGCAACATATATCTTTACTATACATTCATGGTGCGCCTGATCAATTATTCCCAAGTAAAGAAACATCACCTTATATGTTCTGGTGGTTGTAGATATTATTTAGTCACCATATTTAGATCGACGGTTATTTATATATTAATTGCCTAGACACACTGATTTTCTGTGGTCAATCCCACCCTTGTATGTTTTTGAAAGGAAGTTGCCAAGACAGTTTTTTTGCAAACCTTTCTTCCGCCCATCAAATGTAGCCATTAAATTCTTGAAATGATGATGTGCACTGTGCAGTATAGAATAATTTATTTTGGTTTCATTGCATGGGAGCAAGATTTGAATGCTTGAGAAGCATTCTTTTGAAGCTTTTGTGAGGGTTGTGCAAATTTGAGATTTTTGCCACTAAAATCATGGGTGGCAGGTTCTACGCTAGGCACTATGTATCTCTTTTCAGCTTTTACCCTGCATATAGACCAATTATTAGTGCAGATGGTAGTATAATTGACTCTAGATAAATTTCTGCCTCAGCTAAGTTTGAAAAACTAACAGAAACACTGCATATTCAAAGGTTTTGGCTGAGTTATCTCTTTTAAAATTAAGGCTTTTTTTTTACCCCTTTCAGATCTGCATTTACTGAATGCATATCCTTTATTTATAAAACCTGATTTTCTTCTACAAATGAATGCTTATCGAAGTATATTATATGCAGCTAGTCCCTCACTGCTCACCATACCTTTTATCTACTTTCTTTCCTTGATATACGCACCTTCACAACTGGAGTCTATAAACCTCTTCTAATATTTTGATGAAATTTATCCACAATCTTGAAACTAATGCAAGAACTTGATATGTGTATATTTTGTGTATAATGAACACTCCATACAGCAAGTAGTCAAGTACTAGTTAGTGAGAGTGAAGGATCTGAAGAGAGAAAGAAACTCTTCTCTGCTCAACCACATCCAACAATCTCACTCGGTGTTCTTCAAAAATCTTCCTAACCTATTTATTTATATATATACATAGTGTTCAAGAAGCAAACTTTACAGAAAGAGAAAGGGATTAAAGTGGAAAATATTCTGGAAGCATCTTATTGTTCCGAATCTTGTTTTTAGTTTTCTGTTTTCAAGGCATACGAGTTTGAGTTTTTACATAGTAGATCTTGTTGCGGTAAAAATGGTCTAAATTGTAAATATGGTATTTTGGGCACCTTTGTTAAGAAAATTGTTAAAACGACCAAAACATGTTATTTGTTTTATCTAGCTGATTAACTGGAATCTTGTGATGCTTGATGAGGGAATTTGTGTCTTTATGGTCGCTTGCAGTTACCAATGCATCATTGAGTGGCTTTTTGTTTTTCTGTCATTTGAAATCGTTTTTAAGGTCTATGAACTCCGTATCTTTCATTTGATAATATTATATGGTAGAAAATTATTATAATAATTGATGTTTCTATGTTGCTATGGTCAATATCAGGTATGGGATCTTGGTGGGCAAGACAGACTGCGAACATCATGGGCAACATATTATCGCGGTACCCATGCTGTTATTGCAGTCATAGACAGCACTGACAGGGCTAGAATTTCTATCATGAAGGATGAATTATTCAGGCTGCTGCCACACGAGGATCTTCAAAGTGCAGTTATACTTGTCTATGCAAACAAACAAGATCTTAAGGATGCCATGACCCCTGCAGAAATCACTGATGCCTTGTCCCTGCACAGTATCAAGAACCATGATTGGCACATTCAAGCTTGTTCTGCTCTCACTGGGGATGGGCTCTATGATGGCTTAGGGTGGATTGCCCAGCAAGTTGGTGGTAAAGCTACCAGTTAATATTTAAACGTTTTAAGAGGCAATATACTGTCTTTTTCATGTTCTTGTTAAGTTACACAACTCATTTATAGTTTATTGTACTTGTAACATTTTGCACAATGTATCTGCTAATAGAATTTTCCGAGAATAGTTCTTGTATAAACCTGTGCTACAGGTACAGTTGGCTAACAAAGTTCAAACATAGGTTAATTATATTATTTTTTTACAAACAAAATTATCCCTTCATATTTTGTCTTTAGTTTGTTGCAAGATAATTTTAGAAAAATCTGAAATACAATTTCTCACTCCCGAGGACAGGAGCCTCTTGTTTCTCTAACATTCGCATAGCTAAAAGACTATCATAACGACCAAGGAGCACTTCTGACGTGCTGTTGATTTACATAAAGCTTGTTACAAAATCCAGAATTGCAATCGTATGGATTCTGCAGCCCTTCAAACCATCTATCCCAGGCAGGTTGGAACTTTGTTTCGCAATAAAAGGAAAACGATTGGATAGCGGATAATGTCCATAGTTCGTATTGGGAAATTGCACCAAGAAGATGTAAACGTCACAAGGTGTAAATACGGAGTATTATACTTACCCTTGTTTTGATGTTTGAGAATATGATACATTCAGTCTGCTTGTTACTGTAGGATTGCTTCGGATTGTTGTGCATTTAAAATTCTCCAATAATAATTTACGTTTAGTAAATCTATTCTCTTCCATTTGTCTCTCTGCACCAACCTTGTAATCTTGTCTGTGCGCAATGCTTCACAAGATTCTTGAGCTAACAACTCTCTTTGTCCCACTCAATTATTAACATTTGGGTGGGCTCGGAATTTAAGAGAAGTGAAGAAAAGAGAAGAAAATGCGCGTAAAGTGAGAGAATGAATAATATTATGTATTGTATAGTTAATCTTACATGCAATAATAAATGTATAATACAAGTTTTAGTTATATTCATGTTAAAGTGCACTAATAATCTAACATGTCTGTACTACCAGTGACTGGTTTACTACTATCTCTATATTCAAGAATAGCTACCTTCCCTGTTTCTCAAGAAAGTTTTGATTTGCTTTTCCTTAAAAGAAAATGTGACAGCCCAAAGAAAATTGTTTCCAGTCCTTTAGATTACATCAACCAACCACTCTTCTTCACTACTAAACCTCAGAAATGGTAAGCCAATTCACCATTTTCACACGCGTCAACCCACACACCACCTTCTTTCTGATACCAAAATGCAGATACCCACCTAGGGTGATCAATGTAGGACCAGTTCACCTATCAAAATCAAATAAAAGTTGGGGAATCAGGGTCTCTGATGGCCGGGATTCGTATCTTGATATGTGGAAGGAAGCAGTAGAGAGGGAGAAGCAAGTGGAGGAGAGGGAGAAGCAAGTGGAGGAGTTTCAGAATATAGCGGAGGAGAGCAGTGAGGAGGAAAGTGGAGAGACGAAGGAGGTTTTGAAGAGGAAGAGTAATGAGTTCAAGAAGCTCTTGGAAGTTTCCAAGGAGGAGAGAGACAGAGTGCAGAGAATGCAGGTCATTGATCGGGCTGGGGCAGCCATTGCTGCAGCCCGATCAATTCTCAAGGAGGAGAGTTCTTTGTAGATGAAAGCAGATAGTGATCGGGGCTCTTTAGCACCTCTTAATTTGGAACATCAACTACAAGGTAAATTAACCATCTAAAGTTTTGTTCTTTATAGGTTAATTGGCTGGCTTACATATTTTTGATTTTATTACGAAATGAAAGAAATCACTAGTAATAATGTAATACTATTATTCTAGCATTGTAGCCTAGCAGATATAGTGGATGCCTCCTGTCTGTACCCACAGCTTAAGGTTTTGAATCTCGGTGAAAGTATGAATTAGTAACTATCAGAACAAGGGCCCTGCCAAAACACTTGCCTTTCAAAAAAAATATACAACACAATACTATTCACTTTGAAGTGCAATAGTAATAATAAAACCATAATATATCATCTTTTAATGGGAGAGTCTTCATCATATCTTCATTCTTAACTGTGTTCAATATAGACAATTTCATTTTGTGTGATTATGCTAATTTCTTAAAGTTATTGCTGGATGTAATAGCAAATTTCATATAAGTTATAGTGAATATATGGGTTCACATTTACTTCTGTGGTATGATTTGCAGATTTTGGACTGCGAAAAAGGATCATATTGATTATTGATTGTATCTATTTTTCTTGTTAATATGTTTGATTAATTCCATTTTACAAGGAAAATTATGCTTGATTTTTAATTATTCAGGAAAAAGGAAAGAGACTATTGTCCCGGTCTCGGGAAATGATAGAAAATATACACCAGGTCCAAATTTCTGGTCCTGGACGCCACCTGAATATGATAACATGATATCTGATTTTGAAGGCAATATGGAGTCGCTTGAAATAACCTCTCCATTTATCAGTGATACCAGCCCTGTGATGGTGTTGAAACGAGATGTAGATATTTTGTCAATCCCATATGAAAGTAAACTTGAAAATGATTACAACCCTCCTCTTACCCCTCTTCAGTCACTTGCAGGGATTGAAAAAGTAGAAATGTCTAGCTCAACTCCAGAGACGCCTCAAATAGAAGTGGAACGTGATACTGATATCATGTTTCGTGAAATTGATATAATGCTTTCAGAAAATGCTGTAAAAGCAGCTACTGCTCTTACTGAAATTGAGATGGCATCACCTCGAGGAATTTATCCAGATGGATCAAGGTGATGGAAGGAGACCGAAACTGAGGTAAGGCCTGATGGTGTGGTGTGCAGGTGGACAATAAAAAGGGGTGTCAGTGCTGATAAAACTATAGAATGGGAAGAGAAGTACTGGGACGCTGCTGATGATTTTGACTACAAGAAACTTGGTTCCGAGAAATCAGGGCGTGATTCTACTGGAAATGCTTGGTATGAGTTCTGGAAAGAGTTCATGTACCAGGTATTTGATTTTATGCATGAACTTGGTCTGAAGTAGTTAAGTTTTAATTCGTCAGTAAGAAAAAGTTAGATTGCATGTGTATCATTGTCTCTGCTTAACTTGTGCAATTATCATTCTATTTTTCTGCAGAAAGATGGATGTTTGCATCTTGAAAAAACTGCAGATAAATGGGGAAAGAACGGGGAAGGAACTGAATGGCAGGAGAAATGGTGGGAATCCTATGGTGCCTCTGGCCAAGCTGAGAAATGGGCTCATAAGTGGTGCAGCATCGACCCAAACAATCTCAGCCGTATCAAGTTATATTATCGTGGCATGTTTAGATGATCGATTTCTATTTATTTACCATACCTGTACCATAATTATTACAAACACGTATAAACCTCCAGGCTCCAACTACATAGTTGACGGTGCTTTCAAGGCCAACAATCGCATATATATATATATATATATATTGCTATATCTTAAATAGTTACATGACACACAAAGATAGCGTGATGTTTCATCATTCATGTATGTGCTTTGTTCACTCTCTCGAAAGTTATGTTTCAAATTTGGGCAAATGAAGGAAAAGAGAGGAAGCAAATAAGCAATAAAAAAGGGTTAAGATTTTGTTTAAAGAGATGTATAAGCACTTGGAGATGCAAGGAAGTGAAGTGATTAAGAAATGGAAGAACATGAATGATGACGAAAGAGTTTGTTTTTGAATGAGGTGTTGATTTTCATCCATTGTCTGCTAAATCTATTAAAGAAATGGTGGATATGTACTTGGTTGAAGGTGTTGCTTATGAGAATAGTAATGTATCTACTATCTAGTGATGATGATGATGCTAGTTCTCCAGTGTTGTTATCAACAGTCGTTTGTTGAAGCTCATGGGTTTGTTTTATATAGAACGTACAATTGTACAAGTATTAATGGTTATTGAAATATCTTCGTTGGGTTTGCATCGTATTTTACATATTTTTCAAAATCATGACAGTTTTAGACTTTAGTAGGCTATTACAACTATGCATGGTTCTTTTATTTTATGTTCTTGAATGAGTAACCTCAGCTCATGTAGTATTATATATACATATCAATGTACTTGATTTTGTCACATCTTATTTGGTATTGAAACCCAGCTAGTTTGAAAATCAGATTCTTCGAAAAGTTTCAGGATGTACTACAGTAATATTCATAACTCAATACCCAGAGTCCAGACTTACAAATATTCACTACACAATGCTCACGCTTATTTGGTGTGTAGTGACAATGAACATTTTCCAAAATTTAGATACAGACCATCACAACATTTTTGATTTAATAATTCATGACAACATTTGTGTTATTGATGTATAGATAAATATAAGATTACTAAAATAGAATTGAAAGAAGCAAAAAGAGAAATTAAAATAATTAAAAAAGAATTGCAAGAAACTAAGACAAGACTAGATATACTAGAAGAGGAAATAAAAAGGTTAAAGAATAGACCTAAGAAAACAGATAGTAATAAATCAGATAGTACTAGTAGAAGTTCTAGCAGTAGTAAAAATTCTAGACATAATCAAGAAAGAGTAAATTTTATAGAAGAATCAGATGTTAAAGAAAATTCAGATAATTCAGATATTGAAAAAGAAAATAATCAAATAATTCAAGCCTTAAGAAAAATAAATAATGTAAATGCAATTATAAAAGAGGAATCAGGAAGTGAAGAAGATATAGGAACTGATATAGAAACAGAAGACCTAATGAATGAAGATATAAATGATTATCCAGAAGAAAGACTAATAGACCCAAATTTAGATAAAATGATAAAAAATAACAATAAAATACCTAAACATATTCCAATAGGACAACAAGCAGAATTTAAAGAATTTATAGGATCAATGTCACAAGGAGTAAATCTTAATGGATACTTCTTAGATTTAGATAATGTATATGAAGAACAAGAAATTAATAGAAGAATAACTGATTGGAATCTTGAAACTTATATAGCTTTAATGAGTTCTCCACATAATAATAATTTAGATTATACCTATGATTTAATATCTAAAACATTAATAGGAAAAGTAACATTTTGGATAGAATCCATAGCATACCAATTAAAAACAGAAGTAATGAGTAATGCAGGAGACTGGAAATCTATGTTACAAATATTTGATATGATATTAAAAAGAGAATTTCTAGGAGAACCCTGGATAGTAGCAAGAGATCAAGTATTAATAGAAAGAAAAATAGAAATAATAATGAATTTAAACAATATGAAATGCTGTAAAATAAATAAATTACCAGAATATACTATAAGTTTTACAAAATTCTTTTATGAAGCTAGATTTCAACCAGAAGAAAGTCTATTATATCAACAATTATATTATGATCATTTACCAGATCCATATAATACTGAGATAACTAAGGAATATAATAAATTAGAACTAAGAGAAAATACATTAGGAGAAAGAATAAGAGTACTAAGAGGATATCTTATGAGAAAATGTGAAGAATATAGAGTACAACAAAAGGTTAAAAAAGATAAAAAATTAGGATTAAGAGAAATATGTGGTTTTACGGAAAGAAGGTTAGTATTTGGATGTGATGATAAAAAAATAAGAAAATCTTATAAAAAACCCAAGAAAAATTATAACAAAAGATTTGAAAATCAGAAAAGTTTTAATAAAAATTATAATCCATATTATAATAAATATAAAAAGAAAAAATTTAAAAAATTTAAAAATACTTTTGATAATAGAAGGAAATTTAGGTATAAAAGAAAATTTAAAAGGAAACCTTATAATAATAGAAAACTAAGTGAATGTACATGTTGGAACTGTAAAGAAAAAGGACATTATGCTAATAAATGCCCAAAACTAAAAGAAAAAGGAATAAAATACATTAATACATCACAATTTATAATGAATCTAGAACAAATAGAAGAAGATAATAATAAATGGTATAAATACGAAGAATTTTATATAAGTCAAACTGATAATGAAAGTGAATCAGAATATGAAAAGAATCTAAAATATGAAGAATTTAGTAGTAAATCAGAATCTGAGAAAAAATTAACAAGTGAAAATAGTTCAGAATAATGGTAGCTATTTATATAGAGGCATATGTAGAGTATAAACCTAATAAACTAATAAAACAAAAAATATTTATAAATAGTGGAGCAGATTTGTGCTTAGCTAAAAAAGAGGTAATAATACAACATAAATGGAAAAAATCTAATATTTATAAAACTAGAGTAACTGGATTTAATGAACAAAGAAAAGAATTAGATATAATAGCAGAAAATATGAGAATAGTATTAAATAAGACAGTATTTAAAATACCATTAATATATCAAGAAAATAAAATGAAACAACCAATATTATTAGGAAATAACTTTTTAGATCATTTTAAAACTCAGGTGATTACTTGTGATAGTTTAAGTTTACAAACATCTTGTAATAAATGGATAATATTAAAAAGAATATTACCTATGAATATAACCAGAGTAAATAAAATATTAGTTAATAGAAATAATAATTTGGAAGAATTAACTAAAAAATATATTGAATTATTAAAACCAAACTTTGGAGAAAATCCTGTAAAATTATGGGATAAAGAAAATATATATGCTGAGATAAAATTAATAAATTCTAATGATATAGTAAGATCTAAACCGATTAGATATAGTCCTACAGATCAAAAAGAATTTGAAAATCAAATAAAAGAATTATTAGATTTAAAAATAATAAAAGAAAGTAAAAGTCCACATAGTAGTCCTGCCTTTTTAGTGAGAAAACATAGTGAACAAAAAAGAGGAAAAACTAGAATGGTAATAGATTATAGAGAATTAAATAAGAAGACAATATTTGATGGATATTTTCTACCTTATAAAAGAAATCTTATAAACAGATTAGGAAATAAAAAATGGTTTAGTAAATTTGATTGTAAAAGTGGATTTTGGCAAATAAAATTAACAAAAGATTCTATACCATTAACAGCATTTAGTGCTCCTCAAGGACATTATGAATGGATAGTATTACCCTTTGGATTTAAAAATGCACCACAAATATTCCAAAGAAGAATGGATAAAGTATTTAGAGAATTAAAAGATTTTTGTATAGTATATGTAGATGATATATTAATATATAGTGAGAGTTTAGAAATGCATATAAATCATTTAGAACAATTTATAAAATTGGTAAAACAACATGGAATATTACTTTCTGAAAAGAAATCTGAAATCTTTAAAAATAAGATAGAATATTTAGGATATATTATAGATAAAGATGGATTATAATTACAAAACCATATTGTATCAAAAATACAAAACTTTAAAGATAAATTAGAAAATAAAAAAGAAGTACAACAATTCTTAGGAATAATCAATTATACAGCAGATCATATAAAAGATTTACCACAATTAAGAAAACCTTTACAAATATTAACAAAAAATAAGCCCTTTGAATGGAAAGAAGAACATGATAGAACAATTAAATTATTAAAAGAAAAAGTAATTAATTTACCAAAACATAGAATACCTATAGAAACTGATCAATTAGAATTATTTACAGATGCAAGTGATATAGGATGGGGAGCAGTCCTTATAGTATATGAAAAAAATGATATTGATAGAGAAAAACCTCTCATATGTGGATATGGAGGAGGAACATGGAAACTAAATGAGAAAAATTATCATATAAATGAAAAAGAATTATTAGCAGTAAAATTTGGAATTAAAAAATTTCATTATCATTTGTTACCTGTAAAATTTATTGTAAGAACTGATAATACTCAAGTGAAAGCTTTTATTACAAATAAAATAGATTTGTTGCCAGAATTAAATAAAAGAAGAAAATGGCAATCTTTTTTCTGTTGTTATGATTTTATTGTTAAAAATATATCTGGTACTAAAAATGTTTTAGCTGATTTTCTTAGCAGGTACAATCATGATGACAAATAACAATTTTGATATGTATATCAGTGATACTACAAAGGTTATTACCAACAACCATGATAAAATGGTTAAATTACATCAGCAAATAGAAGCCTTATACAAAGAGATATCAGCCATAGAACAGGAAAATACTCATTTCCTAAAACAATTGACAGAAGCTATAAAAGATAAACAAACAGTAAAGTCTTTACAAAATCCAACCACTACAATACCAACTTTTTCATCCAAACTAGTAAATATGCCTTCACCCTCTATTACCAAGCAAATCTCACCTTCTGTAACTATGAGTGATAAACTGAAATATTCACCTGAAACAATAACAGCCTTTGAAAAAATTATGAAATTTTATGATTATAAATCAAACCAAGAAATATTGAGATGCTCAAAAGTGAGTAAATATCCTAGATATTTATGTAGTGAAAATAGTAACCCAGATATTGTTGAAAAATTATTTTATTATGGATTTATTGATAAAATCATAGTAACAGAAACTTTACAAAGTATTTCAAAATTACCAACAATAATTATAGAATCAGTAAATGCTATGATGGAAGCTTTTGAAAAAGGAGCATATGGGATACAAATATTTGATGCCTCTACCGATTTGGTAGGAAAACCCATAGTAATATGTCAGATATTTAAGATAGGAAAAAATACTAATATTAGTGGAGAAAGTGGTGAGTTAAAACTTCCAGAACCATGTACATTGGAGAAATTTCGAGAATGGCTATCAGTCAAAAGAGCTATTGGATTATTAACACTAAAAGGAAAGTTAGAAGATATGATGAAAAATGGAAAGTCCAATATAATATCCTCTGGAAAAGGACCACAAATTGAAGAGATTATTACTCTTTATTATTCCCATGAAACAATTGCAACTAATCTTACAGTTTTTCAAGGGATGTATGACAGAATAATTAATCTCAAACATGCTCATGCAAAAACTACTATAGAGCAATATCAAGAAATGGCAAGTCCAAAGAAAAGACCAGTATTCATAAATTCTGGTACTATGATGAAAGATATTAGCATTATAAAAAGTGAAGGGTCATCTGATCCTTTCAAATAAATGTAGTTTATCTACAAAAATAAAAAGGATGTAGTCCTAAAAACTACAAAATAAAATAATTGTAGTATACTACAAAAAAGAAGATGAAGCTGATCAGACAAGAGGAATCTCGAAATATCAGAAAGAAGATAAAGACAGATGGTAGAAGACCAAAGGAATCTGCTTTATGATCAGAAAGAAGATAAAGACAGATGGTAGAAGACCAAAGGAATCTGCTTTATGAAAAGAAGAAGATGATTGAAGACAGAGAATAATACAGCTTTGAAAAAAGAAGAAAATAAGACAGCTCTTGACGACTTTGAAGCCTAAAAGCAAAGATGATGGCAGACAAAAGAAGATGGAAAAATTTTAAATAATATTCAGTGATGTAACTAATGGAACTGAGGAATTCTATATAAAGAACCTCATTGTAACATAATGGAGATCGAAAATACTTGGCAATAAAAATCTTAAGCTTTCATATCTTTGATGTCTAGCTAAACACTCTCCAGTCTATAATTTCTTCTAAGAAAATATCAAGAAATAAGAAATACTACTCTACTGGGATTATATTTAGTATTTATCAGTTCAAGAATATTACTAAGTATAGTAATTCAGAGGATATCCCAGGCGATCCCAGAAGACAGGCCATATTCCAGGAAGGAACAAGAAGCCAGGAAGGTTGATAGCCATAGGTGATCTGAAATACAACTACGAGGTAATATGACAGAACTAGTATTTACTATTTATAATATGAGTAAAGTATTTATTTCTGTGATCTTGATATTAGTATTAGTAAGAGATTATAGACGTTTTTTTTTTAATTTAATCATGGAGTCTTTTAAGAATAAAAGATTACATATTATTATACCATCTATATTCCTTCCCTTTTTAGGGTTAATACAAACTTTTACTTGAAAAGGCATTAAAACTAAAATTTATTATTTTCCGAAAACAAAAGATAAACTACTAATATTAATATAAAATGGCAACTCTCTAGAATACCATATACAAGGAAGTATAGGGTTTAAAATAAAAATATTACTTAGAAAGCCTAATATTTTATAACTAAAAAATAATAAAATATGGATATTTGAATCAACATATATACATAGTAAATTATATTATATTAGCCTATATTATTATATATAAAATTAGGGTAAAGTATATGAAATATATCATTGCTATATATTCAAAATCAATTATATTATATTTAAATATTTTTCAAATAAAAAATATGAAAACCACGCATCCCCCGATGCTCTAATAAAAACATGGATTCACTATTTATTAATACTTTCAGTTTTAAAAAGGTCGGTTTCTTTTGATCAGATTAAATACAAATGAGAAAAAAATGTAATTTAAATAAAATAAAACATAATTAATTAAAAAATATTTTGTACTAAAAATTTACACAATTAAAGTTTTCAACCTAAATAACGACACTATAAAATATAACCAATTTTTAAAAGTCCAAAACAGGAAATTAAAATTAAAATTTTTTTTTTTTTTTAATTCTTTAATGATTAACATGCTGTATTTTCACAATGTATTACAAGCAGAGCAGTCATGCACAGATGCAGATCGAGTATAACACCCACCCTTTTCGGATGTTAATCTTACAAAATCTAAATACAAAATAATTTATTAATCTGAAATTCCATTACAAATGTAACTATTACAAAAGTGCATATAACAATAGTGAGTCAACAACTAATATACTCCATATCTAAGATTCTCAAAATTCAATATACTTAAACTTTATCTTACACCGAACCTTGAAAATTAAAAAAATGAGCTGCGAAACTCAGCAAGCAACTATCGTCCAACGACTCAAAATAATATTTTATATTTTCAAAAACTCAACTTAAATACGTACCATGTAACGTTTATTACATAATTGCACACAATATACTCGATACAATTATCATAAATATCCTCACGTAACAAATTAATTCAAAATAATGCATACTAAAAGTCACATATTCAAAATTCTTAATCGATAAATAAATTTTAATAAATTATCCATATTTTTATTCCCACGGTTCTAAGTTACGGTCACAGTGTAGAGTCTCTATATTCAAGCTCATAAGTTCAGTTTTAAAGAAGAAGAGGAATGGAGTTCGCATGGAATCCACCGACGGGAGAGTTTGTTAAAATCAATGTTGGCTATGTTGCTGCTGATAATCCATTGCCTAATGGAAATAGTAATGGTGTGGGTACCATAATCCGCGATGAACATGGGAAGAAACTATGGGGTGACATGGGTCCGATGTCTAACATGAATGAGGTTCAAGCTTTACTATGGGGCCTTCACGCTGGTCTAGTAGAGGCTCACAAGATGAAGAAGGATAAGACACACATCGAATTGAGCAATGAAGAGGCTTTTCACATCATTAAGTTTCAGACAGAGATCTTTGTTGAAGAAGAATTGGAGGAGATTCTGCGACAGCTCAACACTCTTCATGCTAACAATTTCAAGGAAGGTATCACGGTGAGAAGAGTCTCTCTCATAGAGGAAGAGATGAATAGGCAGGGGCGAATGCTTAAGTAAGCGGGCCCAGCTTCAGCTGGGTGAAAAATTATAGGTAAAAGGTAAAAAAAATTACCGCTGGAAAAAAAAATAAAAAATAGGTATTTCATTTATAATTTTTTTAGTTTATAATTTGATAACTTGTCCAGTTGTCCTAAACTAAACACAGTAGAATGAGAGAACAAACTACAGAGCCAGAGAGAGAAACTAGCGAGTGTTGACACCGGAGCTTTGTACGGCAATTTCTTCACCAAAAGCTTTGTAAATTATCATCCAAATTTAGATATTCATCAATTAAGAAAAGGTAGTTCTCTATTTTTTTTTATCTATTTCTTACTGAAACAAATCAAATAATACTCGCACTCTAACTCTCTAAGTGTTTGAGAAAATTCCTCAAAGAAAAATTTCAGTTTTGAGTTCATATAATTCTTATTATTTATTAATGTACTCAATGTTTGATAATTGAACAGATTTTAAGGATGTGTGATCAACAACCCAAGAAACGAATGAAGTCCCTCTTTTCTTTCTACAAGAAAAAGAGTAGTGACAATATTGTACAAGCACCTGCATCAAATTCAAATATTCCCATGACTGATCAGCATCAGCCTGATCTTGAAGATGCTTCAGCTCCTAATTTGCCTACAAATGAAGTGGAATTTCCTGTTGATGCTCCGAAAGAGCAGACTGTTCAAACTGATCCTGGATTGCGTCAGCCAATTTATAATTTTCCAGTGAATCAACAAGACCGTATTCGAAAAGAGTATGTACAATTGGGACCTTGTCAGCCGAAGTTGGAAATTTATCCAGCGACATTTGATGGACGTGATAATCGTCGTTTTCAACATAGATGGTTTTCATTATTTCCTTGGTTGGAGTATTCGGTAGCTACTGATAAGGTGTTCTGCTTTCCTTGCTTTCTTTTTGAAAAGAATCCACCAAAGTCTCCTTTGTTCACTACTAAAGGATGTTCTAATTGGAGTAGAATGTTAGCCGGAAAAAAAGGAGTTTGTGAACAACATGTTGGACATATAATTTCTTTTCATCAAAAGAATGTTCAAAATTGGGCCGACTTGTCAAGAATTTCTCAGCACATTGATAGAGTGATTGATAAACTTCCACCAGAAGTTGTAAGACATAATAGGCTGCGTTTAAAGACAACAATAGCAGCTGTGAAGTATCTTGGGAAACAAGGACTGCCATTTAGAGGTCATGATGAATCATCAAACTCATGTAGCAGAGGTCATTTCATTGAAATAATCAAGAGTTATGCAGGTATGAATGATGAGATTGCAAAGGTTGTTCTTGAAAATGCTCCTAAACATGCCATGTACATTGCACCATCAATCCAAAAAGAGATTCTTGATATAATTGCTACTAAAATTCGAAACAAAATTCGTCGGGAAATTGGAGATGCGAAGTATTGTATTCTAGTTGATGAATCACTTGATGTATCACATAAGGAGCAAATGACAATTATTATCAGATTTGTTGATGAAGAAGGATTTGTCAGAGAAAGGTATTTTGAAATTGTTAGTGTTAAAGACACTACTTCTCTTAATCTCAAGAAACACATATGCCTTGTTCTTTCTACAAACAAACTTCAAGTCCAAAATATCCGTGGTCAAGGGTACGATGGAGCTAGCAATATGCGCGGTCAGTTTCATGGATTAAAGACATTATTTCTTCAAGAATGTCCTTTTGCATACTATGTTCACTGCTTTGCTCACCGACTACAATTAGCTTTGAATGCATGTGCTAGAGATGTTCCTGATATGCATATATTTTTCCAAATGCTAAGCTCCATTGTCAATTTTGTCGGATCTTCATCAAAGCGTACTAATATGTTAAAAGATATTCAAGAAGCAGAATACTCAGAAAGTTTAGCAGATGGAGATCTTGAAACAGGAACAGGTCTTAATCAGATTCGTAGTTTAAAACGAGCAGGTATGACTCGATGGGGTTCTCACTTTGCTTCTGTAAATACTTTAGTTCATATATTTAACGAAGTTACTCAGCTACTTGAAAGTATGATGACTGACAAAGAACTCGTTGGAAGTGTAAGAGGTGATGCAAAAGGTTTTCTTAAGGCATTAAGGACATTTGATTTTGTATTTTATTTGTTACTCACTAACAAAATCATGGGTATAACTGACTTACTTTCTCAAGCATTACAAAGACAATCACAAGATATTGTTAATGCTATGAATTTGGTTTCAAGTACAAAGACACTTCTTCAAGAATTGAGAGATCATGGGTGGGATTGTTTTTTGCTAAATGTCTATAAATTTGGAGAAGATCATGGTCTTGAAATACCTAAAATGGATGCAGCTTACTCAATGGGGACTGGTCGTGGTTGTCAACAACATGATTTTGTTACAAATGAACATCATTATCATTTTAACATATTTAATGTGATTATTGATGTTCAAATGACAGAGCTAAATGACAGATTCACGGAGCAAAGTATAGAACTACTTGTTTTGAGTTCTGCATTGGATCCTAAAGATCGGTTTAAAAAGTTTGACATCGACAAGATTTGTGAACTTGCAGAGAAGTTCTATCCAGGAGATTTTGATACATCAGAGGTACGGGATTTAAGATTACAATTAGAACATTATAGATGTCAAGTAGTTTCTCATAAAAAATTTCAAGATTTATCTTCTCTTGCACAACTGTGTAGACAGTTAGTTGAAACAGGTTTAGCCAAGCTTTTTCCCTTAGTTGATATATTGATTCGTTTGGTCTTGACACTTCCCGTTTCCACTGCCACTACTGAACGTGCATTTTCGGCGATGAAAATCATAAAAACTCGGCTTAGAAACAAAATGAAAGATGGATATCTTTCGGGTTGTATGATGCTTCACATTGAAAAAGAATATGTTGATGGTGTTGATTCAGAGGATGTGATTGATCACTTCGAGTCTAACGGAGATCGTAGAGCTCAATTTAGATAAGGTACTATTTGTTTGCTTGTATTTTATATGTTGAAACAAAATTCTGTTCATGTAGAAGAATTCCGCTGGGTGAATTATTTTTATTAGATCCGCCACTGCATTGGTAATGGAGAAGTTCTAGATGCAGCAACGCTTCCTCCTGAACCTATGTATAGTCCCTCTAGAGAATAAGATATGTCCCTCGATGGTAGTGATCAGGCTGTGCATGAACATAAGGTACAAATCAATGTGCGATTGGAGGTTGTTCCAAGCATGGTAATGCAGACTGCAGGAGGTGCAATGTTGGAGGCTGAGAAAGACAACAAAGGTAAAGGAAAGCTTTATTCGCATTACTCTTTTTACGCAGGTGGTTTGCTCAATACCGAAGCAATGGACATTACTGAGTCTGTCAAATGAGTTTGCAAAAGCTTCCCCTGATCTAGAGAAGGAGATATGCAGAGGAATCCATGTTAAGGATATTCTTGAACATGCAGTCAAGGGATCTCTTGGGAGCTTTATGTGCAAACAGGACATGTCTCTCGCTAGTGTGAAGAACCAACAGGAGCAACAGGAAGGTCTGGACAACCTAGATGATTTGATGAATGTTGAGGAGGTGCTGATTGAAATGGCCAAGTTTGAAGAGGAAATTGTAAAGGGAGTGTAACTCGCAGATGTCATAGCGCAGCAGTCTTGTTTTCGTTTTCTTCAGTCCAGAAGTTATGAGAATATTATATATTAGGTCCGTATCTGTTCCTAGTTTAGTTCTCTATGTCTCTCTTTTGGCTTATTGTACTGCATGGATCCAGTGGTTTCTAATATTATTTGCTGCTTATCAAAAAAAAAAAAAGCACTGACACAGCTTCTATAATTTGATGGTTCAATGAGGCTAGTTTACGTCCCTTATCAAGTAAAACCGAAGCTTGACAAGGTATCTATGTGTTTCGGAACGTGCATAAACTAGTTCTATGCGTCACACTGTCCAGTGACCGGATTCTATTATTCGATACGCAACTAAAACTGGAGATTTCTGAAAATTCTTTTCTTATTAATCACATGTGAATATACTATATACGATATTTGAAACAAATAGTTGATGACAAGTAATCTAACACAAAACATGTTTCATAATAATACGAAGCAACGAATAGTTACTTACCTCAACCACACAAACAAAGAATTCATATTATATTTAAATTTATATTTAATCCTTGGTACCCAATCGAAAATATCACATCTCAAGTATCGAACTTCTTCATAACTCCAATTATGCTCAGATCTGTATTTCACTTTTTTGACCCTCAAAATGATATTATCTCGAAAATCACGAAAGCGTAAAGAACGAAAAGATCTTTCCAAAAAGTCCAGAAAAACCCAGAATCAACGAATTCTGACTTACGGCGAATTTTACGAGATGGGTGAGTAATGTTTAGGAAATCTTACGAATTTCAATAACAAATTATATCATATGTATAATAAGAGTAAGAGAGTTCTTATCCAAATATTACCAAAGGTCGAGAGTTCGATACTTCTTAATAACATATTAAAATTTATATCCTATATATCATAAAAATAAAAGAGATCTTATCTAAATACTATTAAAAGTCAAATACTCCTTAACAACATATTAAAATTTAATATTTAAAATTTTAAAATAATAATAAATTCTATATTGATAAATTATATTTTATTTATAATAAACATTAAGGAAATATCGAAATACATATAAACCTGATTTATATAAATTACGAAACTCACCTCTAAAGGTTGACCTATACAGCATTATAATTTTTTGGATGTTGGTCCTATATATCACAATTTGGGGAGAAAATGTCATAAATGACACAGCCCAAAAAATGGCCCTAAATAGCACTCCAAAACGCTACATCGTGTAGAGTTTTGGAAAAAAAAAATTCTCCCCAAAACACTACTTTAAGTTGCGTTTTTTAGCCTAGAACCCAAGATAAAGTAGCGTTTTTCTCCGGAAAAAAAAATGCAGAACGCTACACGAAGTAGCGTTTTCCTCCAAAAAAATTAAAAAAAAAAGTGCAGAACGCTACACGAAATAGCGTTTTCACCCTTTTTCCAGCACGCCACACTATATAGCGTTTTGGAGTGCTATTTAGGGTCATTGTAACGAGTTGTACCATTTATGACATTTTCTCCCCAAATTGTGACATATAGAATTTTTTCTCTAATTTTTTCTGACAAATCGCATGCATTGTGCATATGTTGCATACATATGTATAGATAAAACAGAAAACGTATACTAAATAAAATAAATATTATTTATTTAAAATAAAAATATATATAAAACAAATTATTTTGTATTTAATACGAGTTATATGTAATTATAATACATAAAACATAAGTATAAGGGATACCGTAATTTTAGTGAATTTTATTTTATTTAATTTATATTAATACTTATTCAGTAACTTTTAATTATTGTTTTAGATGATATATGGTTTTTATTAATAAATCTTTTTATAATTAAAAAAATTCAAATTAAATGTTTAGCGTCCATACTTATTTGAAATATATTTAAAATTGATATTTATAACTCCAAAATCAATAATATCTCACTATTCTAATCTAATTAATAGACTCTAATAACAATAATATCATTTTGTTATGAAATAAATATATTGTTAATTATACATATAAATATATGGGTATATTTACATGTTTAATTGATGACTTGTAAAAGTTTTGAATTTCCCCCGATATCTCATCGAATATAGTTTTTTTTGACAAAAGGACATGTATGACACATTTTTTAGACAAAATACCTAAAATTGGATACTTGAAAAAATAAGGTCGAAATAGCAATATAAGACGCCACATAGCGTAATGTTTAAAAAATGTCATCAAAACGCTAAACGATGCAGCGTTTGACTATTTTTTTATTAACTGATAACGCTACATCATGTAGTATTTTAAAGTTGGAAACACCCCCACAAAGTGCCGTTAATTAAAGAAGTTTAAGCCCGTAAGAGTTGGCTCAGTTGGTTAAATAGAGTAATATCATCTTCTTGGGCACATGTTCAAATTTTACAGGAGGAAAATGTATGATTATGTCATCCTGGCCAGAGTCTATTGCACTTGTGCGCTTTACCTCGTTCACGTGATTTACAGATTTGCAGGCTATTGCGTGATACATGAATAACACGGCCAAGAATTTAAAAAAAAATGACAATTTATTAAAAAATTAATATTTTATATTATATTTAAGTGTTTATAGATTTTTTATTATACTTTTAAAAATAATATGAGTTTCAGAACATCAGATGAATGAATAAATTCGAATTGGAGTATACCACTCTTCTAGCACGAGATTTCTAGAAACACACATGACCCCATTATACATTGCTTTGATTCTCTGACTCGATCATATATAATGAGTCAATCAGGATGTACTCATGTACCATTTTTTTTTAGCATGGGAACTCGCAGTCGCTATTTTTTTTCGGGTGCGCACCGGATAAACTCACGGTCTCACGTTATAACCTGCAAACCACGTGAAACAGGTAAATCACATAAATGCGACAGATTCTGGCTCAGAATAACATAATCACACATTCTCCTCATGTGTGATTCGAACTTATGACCAAAAAATTGATATTCTTCTTTTTAATCAATTGAGTCAATCCTTACTGGCCTCGTATACAATTTAAGTTGCATTACTATGTAATTCGTGTGGAAATTAAGATCATAGCCTCATGGCCCTCATATGCATTACTTCTTAAGTTTGAATTTTGAAATTGACTCGAAAGTGTGGAGAATGGAGATGATTAATTACAGGATTGAATCATTCTTCTTATGTGTTAATAAAGTTGTATAATATATGGGTTCGGAACTTCGGATTATCTGTATTTAAAATATGAACTCAACCGTACCTCAAATGTGTTTTTATATGTTTTGATTAATAATATGTTACGGAGTATTGTTTATTAATTTATACCTCATGCAAAATATTTAATTAAATTTCATTTGCATTAATGTCATTTCAATTTTATTTTTAATATTAATTTGTAACTTATAATATATTTTTATATTAGGTTATATTAAGTTTTTTTTGACAGGAGGTTATATTAAGTTAGTAGTTACTGACAATCAAATTTTGATTTCATCTCTCAATAATAACTAAAAAAAATAATGTATTAATCTCTCCATCCCATCCCAGATTACATGTCATTTTGTATTTCGTATATATTTTAACTTGCGTCAAAAAATATATTTTCATAAATTATTTTGAATTTTTTATAAATAAAATTATATATATATAACTATTATTTCAATCCAACTTAAAATACACATAAAAAATTTAAAAGATAAATAATTTGACACTTATTAATCAAGCCTTTAATCTTATTGTAAGGTTGTTAATTTCATTGGTTTCATTCTCATTAATAATAATGATCGCGGGTATGCACAAAAATGTCCCCGAATTAAAATAAATCAGTTCATGAAAAAATAGTTACTAGTGTGAAAAAATCTAGTGCAACAATTGAATTGTTGACGGACCCAATCATAAATACGAGTACTACATTTACATACAACCTAGTTGGACTAATAGAAAAAGTAAAAGGGTGCCCGGGGACAAGAATAAAAAAAGTGAATGACATGTGTTGGACCTGGGCAGCTGAGCCGCTGGCAGAAATCAAAACCGCGTAGACAACCATGCGCATTTATTTCCCTTTTCTTATTATGCAACTCTCTGTTTTTTTATGCATTTTTTCAACAACTCCTTTTCTATTATTACCACTAGTTTTTTGTTTAAATTTATATGAAAGAAGCACCTCCTATCACTATATTTTAATTCTTTTTCTTAAGAACAATATAGATAGTATTTTCCAATGGATTCAACTTTTAATGTCAATAAAATGAGTGAGTTTTTAAAGTTATTTTTATGATTATATTTAATTTGTTTTACTTTGTTTCACTTGTTATAATTAAACTGACAATATTTGACTTAATATTATATATCTAATAGAAAAAAATATAATAATATAGCATTAGAAAGTATATCTACCTACTTTAAGATTTAATATTCAATTTTTAGAATTTTATTCAAAATTTAATAATTTTAACTTGTAAAAAAGAGATGGAGTAATTAATTAAAAAGAGGAAGTTTCGATTTAAATTCATAAATGTTCGAACTCATACTTATTAATACTTTTGTTAGATCAACATTAGATTCCGTTTGAGGTTGCTGTTCAAACTTAGTGTTGTGCTGTGAAAAAAAGCGCGGGATGAAAAAAGTGTTGTCAAGAAAAAATGATATAATATTAAAAAATAATATTTTTGAAAATGTTTGATGATGAAACTTGTAATTATTTTTTGTAAAAGCTAAAAAACAGTTTTTTTCTAAAATCACAGGGGACATGCTTTCTCTAACGCCAGCTTTTTTAGATAAAAACGCTTTTTCAGACCGCAACTTTTGGAATTTACCAAACACCTTTCTGTCCGTTTTTTAGCAAAAATTTGATATTGTTATGATGTTTGTAACAGCAATACCAAACGTACCGTAGGTCACTAAACCCAAAAACAGGAAAGAAACATTCACAAAAAAATTACTCCCTCCGTCCCAATTTAACTGTCTTATTTGATATTTTAACGGTCAATTTGACTGAGAATTAAAAAACATTCTTTTATAATTTTAAAAAACTGAAAAATACATTTTAAAATAAATTAAAAATACTTATCAATGACATATTTTTATAATATTTTTAATTTATATATTATATGTAATTTTCAGTCAATTTGACTCTTTAAATATGATAGTTAATTTGGGACGGAAAGAGTAATTAATAATTTATCCCTGCATTTTGTTATGTTAATAAATCATAACGGAGATCGATTATAAATTGTAGAGGGAGGAAGAAGATCGAAAGTATAATTTTTGATACAAAATTTCAACTTTCGCAAATATGATGGGAGTGGGACCTATTCGATTTTCGGCATTGCAATTTCTGAGATAACATATCTTGACAGGATTAAGTCAAATAAGTTACATATTTTAGTCATAGTACACGACTACATAATTATAACTTACTCTGAAACCCAAATTTAAAAAAATATTATGTGATTCAAAGTTTTACCCAGTCTCATTTAAATTTACTTATTCAATTTTTTTCTCAAATTAATCAATTTGTAAATCAAATTATATATATATATATATATATTGCATATTAAGTGTAATTTACAAATATATGTTATAATAGAGTAAAATAAATTTATTATTACATTTGTAAAATAAAAATTATAATATTTATTCAAAATTTGATTAATTTGACTAAATAAAACTAATTAAATTAATCCCAGCACAAGGATTCTTTCCAAGGGTTTTCTCTCAGGAAAGTGGGAAATTTTATACAATATTAATATCAACTAGCTTTTATACCCTGGTAAGGGATGGACGATTTCTAAAAATCGATTTTAATTTTTAATTTTATATGTTCTTTAAAAATTATGAAATATAATATGATGATTTAAAAATATATATTCAACGATCACATTATTTTTAAATAATATGTACTTCTAAGAAAATTCCTTCCTTTTACTGTGCACGTCATTCTGTGCATCAAGTTTATCACAGAGGAGGTATTGCACAAGATTTTCTTGAAAAAATGGAGACATTTAAATTTGTCTTTATGTTGCATTTGATGAAAGTTAATTTGACAATCACTAATGACTTGTCAGAAGCTTTATAACTAAAGACTCATGGTGTTATTAATGTGCTATGACAATGGTTCAAGGTATGAAGATGAAATTGTATTTATTACGAGAAGGAAAATGGGAGACATTTTTACAAGATGCGAAGAAATTGTGTGTCGATAATTTGATTGACATACTTATCATGGAAGACACATTGCCAGTGTCGAAATCTTTGTGTGATTAGTTTTTATTTTTATATCACCGACAATTAAGTTCATTGTTTTATAATTTTGTATGCTTACTAACATTTAGATTTATTAGGTTATTTACCTCATCTCTCAAGAGATGGATAACCGCTTTATAAAGGGAAACACATAGTTACTTTTTTTTTTATCGGCTCACTTGATCCCAGAAATTCATTTTTGAGTTTTAACCCTTCAAAGCTTCTTTGCCTTGCACAATTCTGCTCCGAAGATTTGTCGTTGTCAAACCTACAATTGTTGTCGGATCAGTTAGATATGAAAATTTATTTGAACTTCAAAGTATTGGTGATCTTCCTTGTCAAAATTGCTGAATGATAGTATTATGATTTATATTGAGAATATTATTTTTACGGTCGTGAATAATGAAGTTATTTTACAACACTATCAAAATATGTAAAATCTTAGAATTCAGCTATCCTCCATCACTACGATTTTGCACTTCTCGACAAATATAATCTGTTTCGTTATTTTCTAAGCGGTTATTCTATTTTGCTTGAAGCAAGAATAGTCTAACTACGATAAAATTTCGATTAATTAATAATTGATAAATTAATAACCTATCATAAATTAATATTTTTAATATAAATTTTTGATCCCAACATAACATAACAGTAATAGAACATCTTTTATTTCGATCGAATAAAGAAATGTGAAAAGTGATGGATGACTAGTTTAGATCTCTTGCGAGTTGGCAGAAGTGCAGAGAGTACACACATCCCTGTACGGCCATATCCGATAGTCTTCTCTTTGAATTGAATGCCTACATATGTTTGTCTCCGTAACATTACATCTTACAGCTGTTCCGCGTCTTTCTTTAATTGTTTTTTCTTTATTTTACTGCATTATTAATACTATTTCTCTTCTGGAAATATTATACTGTACAGTCTTTTTTTTTTGTATTATTATCATACCGGGACTTTTGTAGACCTATACAGCCATGTAATTACTAGTTTAATAAATTTTAGGGTCGGATTGCTATTCAAAAAATTATTATATTTTAAGAAAAAGTGTTAATATAAAAAGTGTTGTCAGTTTATATATGTTTTGAAATATAATATAAAAAATAATATTTTTGAAAAGGTTGGATAGTGAAATTTGTAGTTTTTCTGTAAAGATTGAAAAATATTTGTTTCTAAAAATATGAGAACCTGTTTTTATCTAAAATCAATTTTTAGACTAAAAACACTTTTTTAAAAAGCATCTTTTAAATTTTACTAAATATTTTTTATCATAAAGATTCGTTACAAGTGATGAAAAACCCAGCAAATTCATATACGAAACAATGCAAAATAAACCAAAATTTATATTTGAATTGAGAATTTGCTATCAATTCTTCTTCTACTTCTAGTAAATCAAAAGAGAATTTTTCACACTTAACTAAGGATGAAATTTTAAAAAAAACGATAAATTTTATAGGTTAACGTCACAAAATCCATTCCAAAAATCACATTTTATCTGGGCTTCAACTATATTAATGGTACATAGTCGACGATAATATTATTATTCAAAATGCTATTTAAAAACCGTATATTAAATTTCCACCTCACACAGTAAAAAATCGGGGTTCTAAAACAAAAAAATACCAAACGAACATTTGTTAAAAAAGGAAATATGTAATAATCATATGAGAAATCTGAACGAATGGAATGACATGAAATTTGAACTAAATATGGATAAATGTTCAAAAATTTCATTCTTACCTTCATTTTATTTCTAACAACATAAACTTATAACTCGAACTCCTGAGAAGGAATAATTTATTCTTTTTCATACATATTTTCTTCACATTTCTTATCATAACAAATTTGCACCCGCTCATTTTTTTCAAATATATCCTTAAATCTCCATTATTTTTTTTAATTTCACCAATTCCATTCCTTGCTCCCCAACCAAATACAACATAAAAGTTGTCTCAAATGTTGAATTGTTATGTATGTAATGGGTAACTTTTTTAATAATAATATAAGATTCCCATGCACCAATCAAAACAAGGCATATATGATGCTACGTTATTCGGGGAAAAAAATTATTTTTAGTGTATATAATAACATTTGCTCTAATCACACAGGAGCCCGCATGAATAATGCTGCATGAAAAGGGAACAAAATTTATTTTGTTTTTAGTATTTAATAAAATAATTATTAAAAAAATGTGTGTTATCACCTACTTACGTATTAATATACATACTAAATTTCATCGTAACACTTTAATATATTTTATAATAACTAGATTTTTACCTGTGCTATGCACAAATATTTTGTTTTATTAATTAAATTATTGATATTTTTATAAATTTAAAAAGTTTTAATATATTATAGTTATATTAGTTTTTAACTTATTTAAATTATATATTTTTACATCAACCGAAATAAATATAAATAATAAAATTATGGAATATGAAAAATAAATATGCATATCGCACAAAATATAAATTTATATTATTAATACATAAATATGTAAAATTTTGTGATTCGAAATATTATGAACATGATTTTTTTAATATATCAAACAAATATTTAATATATTTAAGATTATACATATTAAATTCAAATATATTTTTGATAAGATTCCTATTATATTTATTTTATATAAAATTTAATAGATATTATGATATATGAGATATAATATATATGTATCTGTTAATAGAATGATAATATAATTATTAATTAGGATAAGTTTTTTTTATGTTATAATTAGATTTTCAGTAGTATAATATTAACTGCAATTCATAAATAATTATATAACATATATAATTTAAACATTGCATCAATAAATAATAGATGTTAGTATATTGTTAATGAGATTTAAACTTTAAGTTAATATTTAAAAATAAAACGATACATAGCAATTACCATCATAATAATTTTTACATCCTACTTTTTCTCATATATAAATTGATTAAATTTTAAAAAATGTAATAATATTTATTAATTTACATTATTTTAATTTTATTTATTTTTTTAAAAAAAACTCAAATAATTATTTTTAAAAAAAAAAAATTTCTTCCGTTCGATCCAAACCAATGAATTAATAAGGTTTCTGAGTTATCAATATAATAATTTCTCCTCTAAGTATAACTGATTCTTTGTATAAAACTACCCTTACATCTTATATAATATATTAAATATTTTTATAGAAAAGATTTAGATAAAAAAAAACTTTAATTCTCTCTCTCACATGGAAAATTCACGGCCTCCTTCCATCTTTATGTATGTAAAACTCTAATACTAATTCTACTCTAATCTAATAACAATACATAATAATGTGTGATATATGACATGTCTCTCTATAAATCTAATATAAAAAGTATTTTAATGTTTTAAATCAATTATAAAAAAGTTTCTTAAATGAAATAGAATTCTCCGATAAAAATTCGTAATTGTCTTTTCTCTCTAGATTACGGACTGCTCCGGTTGAATTTTGGATGTTGGATCACTTCAGAATTAAAGATAATTTTATAAGTTTTGCGTGGGCGGTAAAATCGTCCAATTCTGACTTCTGAAACCCAAAATATGGTCTAAACAATGTCTGCCGTGTAAAGAGCACAATAATTATGAATTTTTTTTTAAATTTAACTTCAAAATAGATCATTAAGTTCAAATTTACATATTAATAAGATATCTAATAGGGTTTGAATTATAATATGAAGCAAATAAGAAAAATTATAGTGGTTAGGAATCCTAATAATAATTATAACTTATAAATAATTAGCACATGATATTATGTAGTTATTAATAATCGGTTCTTTGACCTTTGGTAGTATTTGGATAAAATCAGTGCTACTCTTATTATATGTAACATGTAATTTAACATTTAACTAGAGTTATGAATCCAACTTCATATTTTATGATTTTATATATTTTTTTTCTAAAAATAAATATTTATTTTTAAAATATAAAGTAAACATTAAATTTGTTTTGAACAAATAAGTATTTATTTTTATAAAAAAAAATACGTATATACATTTTTTCCCTAAAAAATTATATTTATTTCCGTAAGAAAAGAAAAGCCAAACGAGCTCATAAAAATCTATACTAAAAAAATATGCTTATCCAGATATTTATATTCTATTTTAGTTCAATACTGTTCACGTGCTTTAGATAATTTTTTATAATACTATTTCGAACCTAAATTTATCTATTCCACCTAGGTGTATTCTAAATCTTTGTAATAAATGGTTGTGATAATCTGTATATATTTTTATGTATATTTATATCTTACAAGTTAATCTAATTATTAAAATTTGAGAAATATTTTGTAATCATAATAGAATATAAATGTAAAGTAAGATTGTTTTTAAAATTCAAATCAAGTTAATAAATTTCAATTCAATTAAAGCATCATCTATTCAAAAATTATTTTTAAAAAAATATAATTTCGATATGTCATTCAAATACAGTACCGAAATGCACACCAAATGTTACTCGTATGTTAACAACCCTCTCCCCACGCTAGAATTGACTCTCTGTATCATTTTAATTTAATAATTAATACAAATAATAATATATTTGAAGAAAAGGGCGCATCGAGCTCTACTTAAAGGCCAACAAGCCGTGAGCTTTTTATCATACATCCCTATAAAAATCTCTCAATTTTATAACAGAGTATTTAAAACACAATGGCAGATTTATTGAATCAAGAACAGATTGCTGAGTTTCAAGAAGCTTTTAGTCTCTTTGACAAGGATGGAGATGGTTAGTTTATACATTACAATATCAATATGCATGTACAGGGCACACACATATTTAACAATCGATCATTATTTTATTTTTGTACTACTCTGTATGTTTATGTTACTGACATGTTTGATTTAATAGGTTGCATAACAATTGAAGAACTAGCAACAGTGATAAGGTCATTAGATCAAAATCCATCTGAGGAGGAGTTACAAGACATGATCAGTGAAGTTGATGCTGATGGTAATGGCACCATAGAATTTGTCGAGTTCTTGAACCTTATGGCCAAGAAAATGAAGGTACATATAGTTCATGCTCGTGGTCTCGAGTCATTTTAAATCCTGATTCCGCCACTGTTTAATTACGCATAATTAGTGGAACAACCATAATTTTTGTATAATCGTTATTATCAGGAAACAGATGTGGAGGAGGAACTCAAAGAAGCTTTCAAAGTGTTTGACAAAGATCAGAATGGTTACATATCGGCTACAGAGGTAATCTATACTCCATTTTAAAAACTAAATGAACTAATTACTATGTGATATGAACTTGTACCGGTGTACCAATTGTCATATTTTCAGGCACGTTTGACTTATCGTATAAATAATTTATAAATTGAAAAATGCTTATATTTTCTCGCTTATAGATTAGGAAAACTCAAATAGGCCCTAAGACTACTAAAAGTTATGATTTAATACTTTATGTGGTCTCGTTTATCTGTAACAGATCTGAGTTCACATCACATGTATGTGTTTTAACAGCTGTTTGTCATAATTTTTATTTGCATAACGAACACCAACCACCCTTTTCTCTACGCACTTAACTCGAGTTGTATTTGGTTCTAGCCTAGGTGCTCGTGATCTGTCGCATTAGCCTAACGAATAAGTATACTACAAAAATTTATAAATTTCAAATTTAAGCCTAAATATATAAACATAACATTTTTTTAAGGGGATTGTACTTGTAGCTTCATACCCTGTTTTGGATTTGTTTAAAAAAAATGGTAAATCAAATCTTTAACATGTGCAGCTGAGGCACGTGATGATAAATTTAGGTGAAAAGTTAAGTGATGAAGAAGTGGAGCAGATGATAAGAGAAGCAGATTTAGATGGGGATGGTCAAGTCAACTATGATGAATTTGTGAAGATGATGATGACCGTCGGATAGATTTTAAGATGATCTATAACGTTCAATTAAGATTCATTAACTCTATTAAAATTTGTTGATTGTTCGTTAATTATTTTTGTAACCTAATATATGAGATATATCTACTTGATAATCAAGTTTAGATTCATGTATTAATGGTAAAGTTGAAATAGTGATTCTCGTATTCTTTAATAATAACTTGTCATGTATAACTTCGATTAATAAGATTATTGTACTTTTTTGGAATTTATATGGGTTTTAAATTGTTTATTTCATTATTATGCGTCACTATGGGTAAAGATTATTTTATCATTTCCAAGAAATTGACTGCAGTTTGCAGATTGTGATGTGGGACTTGTAACATTTGACATATTCCGCATAAACGCGTAATCTGACGTGTGTTGAGAAATTTTAAGGACGGACGCCACTATATACTTGGTAAATTACTTGCGAGAATTTTATTACTGGCTATCGTTGCCTTAAAATATTTATTTTCATAACTTACATATAATATATGTTAAATTAAATTATATAAGTAAGAGATTAGGGATACATTTACCAAAGACAAATTTTATATGCAAACATGAGAGATGTAGTCTTGTAAAATCACGATTCATTTAAAATTTTACTAATATATTATTATTTTATATTAGAATCTTAGGAAATTATCTAAGATATATCTTAGATTTCTTTTTCTCTATAAATAATGATATATAATAATTGACTCGAAATAACTTTCTTATATTTTATTTAATAATAACAATAATAAGTATTAATTACAATATGAATGTAATATTCAAAAAATAAAAACTAGTAAAATAATTATAAATGGGCTTTATTTAATTACTCTCAGTTATGAGTGTAAGTCGATGAACAAGAAATTTGTTGCTCCTTTAATACAGTAGGCTCGGTTGGATATCAATTTTTTATCAAAGAATCTTGAACTTGTAAAAATATATACTCTCGAACACAATCATTACCACATTTGTTAGGCGAATAAAAATATATTGGTAGTATGTTGTTAGGTTGCTAAGGTGTACCACATTTTTGTTTCCAACGATATCTTTACATATGCCACTATTTTCGATCGGTCCCCAATCTCACACACCGTTCAACTTTTTCAAATATTTTAGAGTAGGATGTTTTTGTTCATGAAAACGTGAGTCGTAGTCTCGTAGACTCGTAGCTCCCTTCTCTTTTTTTTTTTCCTCAGGACCACTCTAATATCTTTCTTTTTAGGCATTGTAGAGTTCTAAAAACATCTCGAATAATGGTTGACAGACATGACACCCTTGATTGACTATCTATTGGAATTGAGAGATTGTCAAGAGGTTGTCTAACAATATTGTCAAAAGTTGGCAAACCCTTGACAACCTCCTAAACATATAAAACATCTTAAGTGTATATTATTTTATCTATTTTTATATTTAACTAAATATAAAATTAATATAAAGACACCGCAGAGGCGTAGCCAGAAAACTTAGTTAGGGGGGTCGAAAAATAAAAAAAATAAAAAATTTATAAAAATGCAAAAAGTTATTGTTATAAAATTATACTTATGAAGTTTATAATAACTGCACTCGACAATTTTTGATATTTTAAAAACGTAGCATGATCATTTTATTAAAAATATCATCAAATACACTTTTTTCTATATATGTAATAAGCCTATTATTCAACCATTGATTTTCTTTTATAGATTTATTTTTCTCAATTGATTTTTAATATTAACATGATATTTTGAAATTGAAATCTCTAATATTATATTACTATTGATTTGATTTTAATTAGCATGCAAAACCCTTTTCTAATAGCATATTTTGAACATGAAGGTAAATAAAAAAATTATAAAATTTAAAGAATGTGAGTAGTGGATAGTTAGTAACAATAATGTTTTTTTTTAAATTAATGTGATTGGTTAAAAATTACAATATATTTAGTTTTGTTTCAAATCTATTTCACTTTTAATTTCTGTTAGGAATCTACATGTAATTTGATGATAACTTTAATCTTAGAATCATAGAAATTTTAATTGATGTAACTGATCAATTGATATGAAGATTATAAATATCAATTGATAAGGAAATAAATTATCAGTTAAAATGTTTATGTGAATCAACTGATAATTTAGATTGTAGTATATGTGTATTTAGTCTATTTCAATCGATAAGTTGTAAGTCAATTGATATTATTCTCACCAATTGATGTTAGAGTCGATTGATATAGATCATCAACTGATGTATAACTTAGACTGTCAAATTGTAATTATTTGAAGACATGAAACTATACAAGTGAAGGATGATCAGTTGATATTGAAGCATCAATAGATAGAAGATCAATTGAAGAAACCAAGTCAAGCATTGAAGACCATCAACTGATGTAAAGACCCATCGACTGATATATCGATTGATAACATCTATCAATCGATGAGTCATCTTTTATCAATCGATGGATACAAAGATCAATCGAAGAGCAATACCAGTTGATGGATAAATGAAAGGATCAATTGATATGCTTGACAGTAAATTATCAATTGAGTGAGACAACATAAGTTGACAAGTTGAAGGACAAAAGCACACCTATGGAAGACAGTCTATGATGACTGTGAAGACTCAAGTTGAAGCTATCTTTCCAAGTCTGAAGACTTTTTCTCAAAAAGGAAAAAGGCAAGAGGAAGGATATATCAGAAACAATCCTAGTTTAGATTAATTATTTTAATACTCTTTCTAGGTATTGTAAACACATTTGTGGTATATAAACAAGTGTAGTAGCATTGTTAGAAGTAGAACAAGTTAGACAACATTTTAAAAATCAACTGTTCAGCCTTAGTGCACTTTGTAAGAACAATTGGTTTATTTTCTAAGCTTGTAAAAACGAAGCTAGGTTTTATTAACCTAGAAACATTGAGCAAAAATATACACTGATGGAAAACCCAATCCATCAGTAATTTTAAATATCTTTGTTCATTGTATTTTCAGTTTTATTATTGTTTTATATATTCTCTAAAACACTCAAACATCATGAACAAATATTAAAACAACAAAAAGTTTTGAATATTTGTATTTAACCCCCCCCTTCTACAAATATTAACATTGTTCCGGGGAATAACAATTGGTATCAGAGCTAAGGCTTTCAACATACAGAAAATTTAAAGATCAAGAACAGTCAATATGAACCAAAAGGATTCAGGTGTGAAAATTCCAGTGCTAGAAAAAGATGAATATTTTGCATGAAAAATGAAAATGCATCTGCATCTACTCTCTCTTGACCCTTCCTATGTTCACTGCATAAAGAAAGCTCCTCATGTTCCCATGAAACTAGTCACAGGTGTAAACCCTAATGGAACTCCTGCATTTGACAAACATGTTCCAAAACTCATCACTGAGTACACAGAAGATGATGAAAAGGAAGTGCTTAAAGACAAGAAGGCCATGAACATTCTGTTCAATGGTCTAGATAAAGATATGTTTGACAATGTGATAAACTGCACTTCATCAAAAGAAGTATGAGATACTCTTCAAACTTTGTGTGAAGGAACTGAGCAAGTAAGGAAAAACAAGATGCAACTCTTGATACAAAAATATGAATCATTTCATTTCAAGAGTGGAGAGTCTATCAATGACACCTATAGCAGATTCCAGAAGTTGTTAAATGGATTGAACCTATATGGTAGGGTTTATGCAACTGAGGATACAAATCTAAAATTTCTTAGATCTCTTCCTAAGGAATGAAAACCAATGATTGTCTCCATTAGACAATCTCAAGATTTCAAGGATTACACTCTTGAGAAACTTTATGGTATTCTCAAGACATATGAGTTAGAAATCCAACAAGACGAGGAGATTGAGAAGAATCAAAGAAAAGAGAAGGCAATGGCTTTGATGGTCAAGGGAAATGAAGAGAAGAAGAAAATAGGCTGTGTAGAAGGTTTTGTCATGGTGGATAGTGAGACTGATGAAGAGTCTTCCAAAGTAAAGGAAAAGGGCAAGTGTGAAGAAAATGAAACATGATTTCAGGATGATTTGGATGAGATTGATGAGCACCTTGCATTTCTATCAAGGAAATTCTCAAAGCTAAAATTCAATAGGAATCCAAATGCTCAAAGGCCTGGATCCCAATTTAGAAATAACAATCAAAAGAAAATTTTGGTTGATAGATCAAAATTCAAATGCTTTAACTGTGGATTGGCTGATCATTTTTCAAATGAGTGCAGAAAGCCAAAACAAGAGAAGGCAAAGTCACATAATGGTATTGACTACAAAAATAAATACTTTGACCTTCTTAAACAAAAAGAAAAGACTTTTTTATTGAAAAAAAAGACTGGGCTGCTGAGGACAGTGATTCTGAAGAATTCATCAATCTATCTCTAATGGCCAACCATAAAGATGAAGAAGCTAGTTTATCATCAAATCAGGTACTAGCTACTAACTTTTCTGAGCTTATAACTGATGAATGCAATAGTACTATTAATGAAATGCCTAATGAATTGTACAATTTGCATGTCACTCTAAAATCTCTAAACAAAAAAAACCTCAAGTTAAAGAACACCATTGATGCCTTAGCTGAGAGGAATGCTTTTCTTGAAAATGAACTTGTTTGTTTAGATAGATGCCTTAAATGAACTAGTAAATAGCTTGAGAAGAGAAGAATTGTTAAAATAACAATTGGCTGGAGAAATTAAAACCATTAACAAATGGAATAGGTCTGCTAAAACTGCCAAATAAATTATTGATGTTCAGGGTTTAGATACTCTAGGAGAATCCCCTAAATTAGTAAGTAAGCCATTGGTTGATACTCCAATGGATAAAGATCAATCGACTGCTAATCCTTCATCGACTGATAAGGATTATCAATCGATTGATGATGAATCAATTGATAATCATCCATCGACAAGTAAAGTATCAATGGCTAATAAGAAGAAGAACTTTAGCACTCATATCAAGTTTGTTAAGGAAACCAAGAATAAAGTTGAGACTAAGGTTGAAAAGATCAACATTGGAAGCTTATTTAAGAAACAATTGAAAGAGAAATTAGAAGGGATAACACCTGTTGAAATCATTCACCCTAAGTTTGAGAAAAAGAAGAAAATAGGAATGGGAAAGTAGACATAAACAAGCACAATAATTATACTCCTGATATGTATACTCCTAAGAAGGTGTGTGCTAAATGTAGTAGTGTAAATCATCTATCTATGCAATGCAAGAAAGAAAAGAATTCCATATCTTCAAATGATTTGAATGCACATGCCATGTCTGCTAATGCCATGCTTACCAATCCTATGCTCATGAGTGTCATGTCTTCTAATTTGGTTGCACCCAATGTTCATATGCCTTATGTACAATTTCCATACATGTATAATCCATTCTTTCCATATGCAAATATGAACATGCCTGGAATGCCATGGAACATGCCTAATGTAGATAATGAAATGCATGGAAAATCTGCCATGAGTTCCAATGTGTTTGAGCCACAAAAGCCAACTCCGAAAGTTAAAATGGATTTAAACTCACCAAAATAAAAGGAATCAAAGTTTGCAACTAAGGCCCAGGCTGCAACTAATAAAAGAGGACCCAAGGCAACTTGGGTACTAAAAGTAACTTAATTGTTCTATGTGTGTGCAGGGAAACAGGAAGAAAAATCTCTGGTATTTGGATAGTGGATGTTCTAGGTACATGACTGGAGATTTGTCCCTGCTCACAAAGTTTGAGGAAAAGGCTGGCCCAGGAGTTACATTTGGAGATAACAACAAAGGTTTCACTCTGGGATATGGCTCAATTGTAAGAGAAAATGTTATCATTGAACCTGTAGCACTAATTGATGGATTGAGGCATAATTTACTCAGTATTAGTCAGCTGTGTGATAATGGAAATGGTGTGCGGTTCTCAACTGGATCATGCATCATAGCCAACAAAGAATCTGGTGAAATTCTATTAACTGGTGAAATAAAAGGAAATGTCTATGTGACTGATTTTAACTCTGTAAAGGCAAATTCAATGACATGTTTACTTAGAAAATCCAATAAAGACGAAAGTTGGATTTGGCACAAGAAGCTAGCCCATTTGAATTTCAAAGCCATGAATCAATTGGTTAGAAAGAATATGGTTAGAGGCATTCCACAAATGGAATTCACCAAGGATGGACTATGTGATGCCTGTCAAAAGGGAAAATAAAGGAAAACATCATTTAAGTCAAAGTCTGGATCATCAATTGATAAACCTTTGGAATTATTTCACATGGACATATTTGGTCCTGTCAATATCATGTCAATTACCAAAAAGAAATATGCCTTAGTAATAGTGGATGACTTCACTGGATATACATGGGTATATTTCTTACATTCTAAGGATGAGACAAGTAAATTCATTATCAATCATGTGAGGAATGTTGACAATGGCACTGAATGCAAAGTCAATAAAATAAGAAGTGATAATGGTACTGAATTAAAAAATGTAACAATGAATGAATTCTGTGAAGAAAAAGGTATAACTCATCATTTCTCTGTACCAAGGACTCCACAGCAAAATGGAGTTGTTGAAAGGAAAAATAGGACCTTGATTGAAGCTGCTAGAACTATATTAGTAGAAGCAAAACTTCCTACATATTTCTGGGTAGAAGCAATTAATACTACTTGTTACATTCAAAATATTTCCATGGTCAATCAACTACAAGGCAAAACACCATATCAATTGATAAGAAAGACAAGAAGCCAATAGTTAATTTTCTTCATGTCTTTGGATGCAAATGCTTTGTACTAAGAAATCAAGGTGAAAATCTAGGAAAGTTTGAAGCCAGGGATGATGAAGCTATATTTGTTAGATATGGAATAATAATCAAAGCTTACAGAGTCTACAATCTTAGATTACACATTGTTATGAAATCTATGCATGTAGTCTTTGATGATAAAAAGATTCAAGGGTTATTTGATGAAGGATACCATGACTTATTGTATTTTAAAAATGAATCAACAGACAATGATGAAGAAAGTGATGATGATGTAGAAATTTCAAGAAATCAAGTACCCAAAAACACCCCATCAATTGATGTCAATGCATCAATAGATAACTTATCAGTTGATAATCATTAATCGACTGATAATACATCAATTGATAACCATTCAATGGATAATAACTTTGCTCAACAGTCTTCAAGTAGAGTATCCATCTCAGGGGGATGGTTCTCAAATGATCAATCACATCACTATGATCATAAAAATTCCAATGATCATGAAGCATCATCTTCGTGGTCAACTTTACCACCACAAAGGAAATGGACGAGAAGCCATCCCTTTGAATTGATCATTGGAGATGTAAATGATGGTGTCAAAACTAGAAGTGCAACTCAAAATGAATGCTTGTATAGTAGCTTCTGTCTCAAGAAGAATAAAAAAGGATTGAAGAAGCCTTGAATAATCCTGATTGGATAATTGATATGCAAGAAGAGTTGAATTAGTTTGAAAGAAATAAGATATGAAAGCTGATACCCAAACCAAATAACAACTCTATCATTGGTACAGTGACAAGGAATAAAGCAAGATTAGTGGCAAATGGCTACTCACAAGAAGAAGACAGATTTTGATGAAACATTTGCACAAGTTGCAAGGTTGGAAGCAATCAGAATCTTTCTAGCATATGCTGCTCATGCTAATTTCAAAGTGTATCAGATAGATGTGAAAAGTGTTTTCTTCAATGGAGAACTAGAGGAAGACGTGTATGTAGAACAACCTCCTGGTTTCATTGATCCTATTCATCCTGGATTTGTATACTATCTTCTCAAGGCACTTTATGGATTGAAGCAAGCACCTAGAGCCTGGTATGAAACATTATCTAAATTCTTGATTGAGAATCACTTCACAAGAGGTACTATTGATAAAACTCTCTTTCATAGAAATATTAGTGGCTCTATGAATCTTGTCCAAATCTATGTAGATGACATTATTTTTGGATCAACTAATGAAAAACTTTATCAAAAGTTTGCTAAATTGATGCAGAGTAAATATGAAATGAGCATGATGGGAGAACTTACCTATTTTCTAGGTTTGCAAGTCAAACAAGTTAAAGATGACATTTTCATAAATAAAACCAAATATATTTCTGATTTATTAAAAAGATTTGATTTAAATGAATATTTTTCTGCAAAAACTCCTATGGCCACTACAACTAAACTTGAATTGAATACTAAGGAAGCTAAAGTGGACATTTCAAGTTATAGGGACATGGTTGGCTCATTACTTTATTTAACTGCAAGTAGGCCATACATAATGTTTGCTACATATTTTTGTGCTAAATTTCAGGCTTATCCTAGGGAATCTCATTTGATTGTAATAAAAAGAATATTCAGATATCTCAAAGGAACACCAAATTTTGGAATTTGGTATCCTAGAGACTCTGAATTTGATCTAATTGGCTATTCAGATGCAGATTATGCAGGTTGCAGGATTGACAGAAAAAGTACCACATGCACCTATCAATTTCTGGGAAACAAGCTTGTATCATGGTTTAGCAAGAAATAAAATTCAGTGCTACATCTACTGCAGAGGCTGAATATATTGCAACTGGAAGTTGCTGTGCACAAGTTTTATGGATGAGGAATCAATTATTTAACTATGGGTTCAACATGAATAAGATTCCTATTTTCTGTGATAACACAAGTGTCATTGCAATAACAGAAAATCCTGTGCAACATTCCAGAACCAAGCACATTGACATAAGGTATCACTTCATTAGGGAACATGTAATGAATGGTACAGTTGAATTACATTTTATCCCTAGTGAAAGACAACTTGCAGACATTTTTACCAAACCATTAGATGAATCTACTTTTAATAGATTGATCTGTGATTTAGGTATGCTTAACTATATTTAATATATTAAATGTCTGACAAGTTACGATATTTTTTTTAACCATTGACTATGTTAATCTGTTGATTTTTACATAATCAATTGATGAACATTTTACATATCAATGGATAATAGTAGCTATCGATAGATAAATATATCAATTGATGATATATTTATTTATCGATGGATGTTTGTAGATGTCAATAGATAAATATATCAATTGATGATATATTTATCGATTGATAGTCATACTTGTCGATGTATAAGTTAGTTATCAATTGATGACTTGGAATTTAAGGGGTCCATGTCATCAATCGACCTAAACAAATACTAACCGTTGATTACTTATTTTATCAATTGATTAATACATACATCTCTATATGTATAATAGTCGATTGCCAAAATTGGTAATTTCTACTTTTCATTTTTTCCTCCAACGGTCGATTTAGTTCTATTTTGAGTAAGAAATTGATTGGGAATTCAGTAAATATAAATAGTGAGATTAAAACTTCTTTTAAGTCTTACTTGCAAATTTACTAACGATTTCTTTATCTATTTCTCTCTCTCTCTCTCTCTCTCTCAATCTACGAACTCAATCTTTAACTCTCTCTTGTTAAGAACCCTAATTCACTTATTGTTTATTATTGTTCTTACTTCAATACTAACAATTTTGCCAATTAGTTTTTCTCTATAACAAAAACACGATCATGGCATCATCAAAGAAATTCTCTCAATCAGGATTCTACTATGAACTCAATAACTTTGTCGCTTGCACTATGGTGGAGGAAGCCCTAACAGAATTTCATCCACTAATAGAATTCCTCAACAGTTCAAAAGTCTAAAAGGCCCTCTCAGATGCACCAAAAATAGTATGCAACTTAGTTGAAGAATTCTGGACAACTGCAGAGGTAGCAGATGATTTTTCTTCCATTTCCTTTAATTGCAAAGGACAAAGGTATATTCTAACCACTGTGGTCTTGGGTGAGTGTTTAAATATTCCTGCAAATAATACTGAAAATGCACACACTGACACAGACATTAGAACCATGCTTAGGGAAATCAATTACACTGCTCCTGATGTTAGTTTAGGTGGTATAGTTAGGAAGAATCTAAGAAAAGAATGGTCATACTTCTTTGATGTCATAATAAAATGTTTCTCAGGTAAAGTTAGTAATTTTGATGCAATAACTACTAGTATGCAACAAGTAGGTTATAACATTTTGTATGATAGATATCAAAACTTAGGAAGCCTATTACTCAATGAAATATCTGTCAAATTGGGAAATATGATTAATAGGTCTAATCATATTTACTATGCTAGATTTATTATGATTATTATTAACCATTTTGTCAGGGATATTAAGATTGACAGGAGCAAAGAAGCCCTGGATTGTTGGGTACAAAACAAAAAGGTCTTTAAAGACTTGGTAAGGATCAATCTTCACAACAATGTGGAATTGATCTATCCCCCTTTTGTTCAGGTATTTATCTCCACTTTAAACTCTTCCCAACCTCAATCTTCTTTGCCTTCTATGGCTATAGAGGGTAGTAGCAATGACCCCAACCCTCCTACCCAACCCACACAACCCATCTCAAAATCCAAATCTAAGAAGCAAACCTCAACAGGTTCCCAAAAGCCTGTTGTTGTAAAAATAAAGAAAAGAAAAATACCTGTCTTGGTAGATAGACTAGAGGAGGATGTAGGTGGTGAGGGAACTGGGGAACATCAAAGAATCTAGAAAAACGAGGAGAGTGAGGGTGTGCAACCCAAACCAAGCCACTCTACAGTCCCTCAAAAGACTGTGGATGTTAATAAGAAACTTACCACATCCCTATTGGCATCCTTTCAAAAGGATGACAATATTGAAAAGAGCCCACAACCAGGGGCACATAACCAAATTGAGGACATACAAGCCAAAACACCAAAATCATATGAAAGGAGGAAGAAGAAAGTCACCATTACACATGGGGAACCACACACTGCAAAATCACAGGAAACTGTGATGGAGCCTTCTCAAAGTTAGTTTGATGCATCTCATGTAAATGATGAAATGCAGTCCCATTCACTCTCAATTCCAATCCCTTCTATTCTTCTTTCCCCTCTTCACCAAATTTCTTCAGAAAATGTTCTAATAGATAATCAGGCATTTTCAAATTCTCATTCTTTGATATTCAAGGAGAAGCCAACACACTCTCATGAATTTTCTTCCCAGGAAATTCAGGATTCCATCTCTCATGTTATCTCAAATATCACTTCTCAAATCATAACCTCAAATGTTTCTACTCCATCAATTGATATTTCCTCATCAATTGATATTCAACCATCGACTGATAAGCCATCGATTGATACTCAAGATCAATCGATGGGTATGCATCAATCGATGGATATCCCAACCACCTCAACTGATATTTTCAATACATCAATTGATGCACAATCAATTGATGTTGCACAAACACTCTTAGGATTGAGTGAGTTGAGTGAGAGGCAGGATTGCAACCTGGAAAAAGGAGAGGGAGTAAGTGAGGTCATTCCTAATTCTTCCAGGAATGTGAGTGAAACATATAAAGGCCCCACCTTAGAAGATGCACACGGTATGAGTGAGGGAGAAGTGAGATTCTAGGATGAGATCCTGATGCAAAATAAAGAGATGAGTGAGAGAGATAAAATAATTTTTTTATATGCACATGAGTTGGAGAATGATTTAATGTCAGAAGAAGAAGGAGTAAAGGAGATAGGGGGAGTTTCAAATGCAGAAGCAAGTGGGAGTGGAATTAATAAGGAAATTGAAGATGAAAAAGTTGATGCTGGTGATTTGGATCCATAAAATTTTGTTCACCCTGATCCTCAATATCAAGGGTTGGCTGCTTCAAGTAATAGAGATGCAGAGCAATTGTTGGGGATTGAGCATACTGAACAGAGAACCAGGAATTTGCAGGAGAGTATCGCCAATGCAACAAACACTTATTATATGGCACTTGAAGAGTTAGAAGATGATTATGATGAAGAGCCATTGATGAGCTCTATTGATGGTTCTTTAGAAGCTGCTGAAATAGAGATTCTCTCTCAATACAGAAGAGCAATGGTGGAAGTAAAAATTGAAGATCCCGTTTAAAGGAGAATTGCAAACTGTATGAATGAGTCATTAAAAATTTAGAAGATCACAGTGACATGAGTAATGAGAGAATTGGAGATTATCAAAGGATCTATCACTTCTAACAAGGATACATTGGAAAAAAGGTTGGATGAGAAGCTTCATCTGAATACTATGGGTCAAATAAAGGAAAACTTGCTCAAGGAATCCAATAAATTTGCAGCCTTGGAAACTAGAGTGGGTTCTCTAGAAAAGAAGATGGATGAAATCATTAAAGGCCAGCGTCTACATGCTTCTGTTCTTTAAAAATTTCTTGATAGAATGCCACCACCTTCTCAAATTGATGATATCAAAAAGGGGGAGAATGCTAAGAAGGATGGTGATGGTGATGGCAAAGGCAGTGGTGGTGTTGGTGGCTCTGGTGTTGGTAAATCAAGTGGTATTGGTGGTACTGCATCAAAGAAAGTTACCAAAAATGGAAGTAAGAATGATAGACAATCTTCAAGTTATAGAGGCATGATAGGCTCACTTTTATATTTAACTGCTAGTATTCCAGACATAATGTTCTCTACATGTTTGTATACTAGGTTTCAGGCTGATCCTAGAGAATCTAATTTAGTGGCTATTAAGAGGATTTTTAGATATCTTAAGGGTACATCAAATTTAGGTATTTGGTATCCTAGAGATTCTGGTTTTAATCTAATAGGCTACTCAGATGCAGATTATGCATGTTACAAAATAGACAGGAAAAGTACTATTGGCTCCTGTCAATTTTTAGGAAACAAACTTGTGTCATGGTTTAGCAAAAAGCAACACTCAGTATCAACTTCAACCGCAGAAGCTGAGTACATTGATGCTGGAAGTTGCTGTACACAAATATTATGGATGAGAAATCAATTATTTGACTATGGGTTCAACATGAACAAGATTCCTATTTTCTATGATAACACAAGTGTCATTGCAATAACAGAAAATCGTGTACAACATTCCAGAACCAAACACATTGACATAAGGTATCATTTCATTAGGGAACATGTAATGAATGATACATTTGAATTACATTTTGTCCCTAGTGAACAACAACTTGCAGACATTTTTACCAAACCTCTAGATGAATCTACTTTTAGTAGATTAGTCTGTGAATTAGGTATGCTTAATTTTGCTCAATCTTAAATGTATGCTAAGTTATTTTTTTGTAGCCATTGTTCACAATTATCTGTTGAAACAAAGTGATCAACTGATAACTATGTTAATTATGAATGGATATTCTTCAGTCATCGATGAATATATTGCAGTTCCATTAGAGTTTACATGTAAACTCTGGCTAGTCCATCAGAGTTTAAAGATTAATAAACTCTTACTAGTCCATCAGAGTTTAAAGATTAATAAACTCTGACTCAACTCTTATAAACTCTGATAAGTTGGTCTCAACTGATAAAATATATACCTATCGATGGATACTTATCTATCGACAGATAATTACTTTGGTAATTGTTTACCGATCGATAAATTAATTTTTTTTATTTATCAATGGATGTAATTACCCATCGATGGTAATATAATTTCTATAGGTTTACACATCCATTGATCAAATAATAGTCGTTGATTCTTTACTTTATTTGTCAACAGATGGATCTATCCATCGATTGCCATTTAGAGTAATTTATTTTAATTCTTTTTATCTTTCAACAGTTATATTCTTAATTAAACTGACTATTCAAGTCATTTTAATCTCAAAAATATAAATAGCAATTTCAATTCTCATTTCATTCTTACTTGCTATTTTATTTTCTATCTCTAATCTATGTATCTCTGTTTCTCTCTTTCTCAAGAACCCTAAAGCAATTTCTCTAACTTTTCTCTAAGTTCATCTTCTAATCTCTCTAAGAACAACAATGGCACCTCAAAAGAAGATTACTTCCTCAACTGGTTTCATCTATGAGCAAAACAATTTCATAGCCTGTACGACTGTGGAGGATGCTCCTGCAGATTTTCATCCATTGATGAAATTCCTGAGTGAATGCAAGTTGTCAAAGGCTCTAAGTGAAGCACCTGCTATTGTATACAAACTTGCAGAATAATTCTGGAAGTTTGCAGAGATATCCAAGGATGGGAAGGTAATTTCTTACACCTGTAGAGGTAAAACATATACTCTTACTAATGCTACTATTTCTGAATGCTTAGAAATCCCAAGTAATAACTGTGATGCCATGCCTAGTGATATATTTATTGCTGTTAATTATGTTGAATCTGAATATAATCTAGGAAAGGTAGTTAGAAAGAATTTGAGAAAGGAGTGGAGCTATTTCTTTGATGTTATTATCAAGGTATTTTCTAGAAAAATAAGCAATTTTGATGCTATTACTACCAGTATGCAACAGATTGCTTATAGTATCATATTCGATAAATACTTTGATCTTAGTATCTTGCTTCTAAACGAGTTAGTTGCTAAATTAGGAAATAAGGCATCTAGAAAAGATAATATTTACTTTATTAGATTCATTATGCTATTTATTCAAAATGCAATTGGAGATTTTGAAGTGACAGATACCATGGAAATAATGGAGCCCTGGACACAGAATAAAAGGGTCTTCAAGGACTTGGTGAGAATCAACTTACACCCTAAGTTGTGCCTCATCTATCCCTCTTTTGTGCATGTATATCTCAAGAAACATAACTTTTCATTTACTTCCTCTGGTATCCCAATTTCTTTGCCTTTTGCAATAATGGAGGGAGACGGAAATGCCCCCATCCCTCCTACCCAAGTTGCACAACCTTCTAAATTCAAATCCAAACACACCACCTCAGTAGTCTCTCAAAAGACTACTGTTGTAAAAACCAAGAAAAGAAAAACAACTGTGGGGAATGTGAAGGTAATTGATAAGGGTGAAGGAACTGACCAACATCAAGAAAGCCAGAAGAATAAGGAATGAGAGATTGAGAATGTCCAGCCAGCCACCAACCCAATCTTTCAAAAGATTGAGGCTGTGATAAAGGATTTAAACACATCCCTAATTGCTCCTTCTCAACAAGGTATAGCTATGGAAAAGAGGTCTCAACCAGGACCAATTGATGGGGGGTAATGGACACAAAATAGTTCAACCCTATAAAAGAATAAAGAAGGATAGTAGCAATGCACAGGGAACACACACATTTGCAAAGCCAAATGAAAATTTGGTGGAGCCTTCAGCTTCTTCTTTTGATGTGTCTCAGAATTTTCCTAAGGCACAGCTCCATTTACTTTCTATTTCATCTCCTCAATCTCCTTTAAGATCTATTTCTTCAGAAACTTTGTTAATTGACAACTTCAATGTTTCAAATTCACCTTCTTTACAACTCAGGGTGAAGCCAACACTCTCACTTGTATCACCAAATAAGGTTAACACATTGGTTGATCAGGAAAATACTAATAATTCTTATAAGTCAATGGATATTACTCAATCAACTGATAATTTTTAACATCCATTGACTAGGTCACTTCCATCGATGGATATTCTTACATCCATCGACGAGCTCCAATCAATGGATATTCATCAATCGATGGATATTTCTCATCCATCGATTGACACTTTAATTCCAATTCATGAATCATCCAATGAAACAATTCAAGTGGCCAATACTCTACGAGGACTGAATGGAGTGGGTGATGTGTGTGAGAGGAAAAGTTTGCATACCTTGGCAAAATGAGAGTGTGTGAATGAGAGGCCTTCAATTTCTTCTGAGGTGGCAAAAGGAGAGGGTGTGAGCAAAGAGAGTTCCACCTTAGCAGGTGATGTAAAAGGAGAGAATAGTAAGGGAGATGTGAGAATCCAGGATGAGATCCTGATGCAAAAACAGAGAGAAGAGAGTGAGAGAGAAAAGAATAGAGAGAAACCAATTTCACCATCTCATGAAGCATCAACTTCTAAAATTGAGTAGGTTGCAGCAGAATTTACCCAGGAGTTGGGGTTGAAGTTAGGGGGAGATGAAGGAAATGGAGAATATGGAGTTCCTGCAGGAGTTGCAGATGCCCACATGGAGGTGGATGATAAGATTGAATTTAATCTTAATGCTACAACATTTCAACATGAAGATCCACACTACCAAGAATTGGCAGCAGCCACTAATCAAGAGGCTGAAAAGATGTTGGGATTAGTGCAAACAGAAAAATAATTCAGGAGTGGCAATGGGAGTTTGTCAAGACAGCCTGATGATGTGTCTCACATGAATTCTGAAGATTTTGAAGATACTTCTGATGATGAGCTATTGGAGCCTGAAATGGCTAGTGATGAAACTAGTTTGGCTGACACTGAAAGGGCAATAATTTCACACTATAAGAGATCTATGGCTGAAGTAAATGTAGATGATCCTGTACACAGAAGAATTCTCAACTTCTACATAGATAACTTAAAAATCCAAAAGATGAATGTCACAGGTTCCAAGTATGAACTCAAGAAGATCAGAGAAGAAATTGATAGTTCAAGGATACATTTTGACTCCACTATTGATTCTAGACTCAGCAACTCTCACAATACAATAAGAATGTGAAATTGATTATAACTTATAGATTGTATTCTCTACATAACATGAATAAAATATATATCAAGCTCGAATACTAGAGAATATATGAAGAAGCTTTTCAAGATCGTATGAACGAGTTGTAGTATTGATAAGAATGTGTGAAAAGCTAAGCCAAAGTTATATATGTGATATAAACAACAGCTATTTTGAATTAGATATAGATATAACGTTAAACAACTGATTTAATTCGAACTAATACATAATTATAGGAGATAAGGTTATATAAAACCTTTAAAAGAAGCTCCTATAAATATGCAAGATAAAAATAAGAAGTTGATCAAAGAAAGAGTTTAAATCGGATGCAACTTCCTCCTTAGAAATAGGAATACGATTATAAAATATATACTGAGCTTAATATATATGAAAAACGTATTATATAGATATATACTCACATAATAAAAGTCCTAATCGAAGTATAAATCTATTCCATAAATTCTGGACTAGAGTAGTGTTTCTGTTGGACTCTGTAGCGACAGACTATTTTGCCATAACAGCTCGTTGTTATCATAACAACTTGTTATGCTGATATGCTATGAATCATGCAAAACATGTTAGTAACAGATAGAATAGCAGACTATTATTAAGCATGTAGAACATGTTAAGCTACATAGCAGATTGTTGTTACTGTGTTATCATCAAAACCTAGGGTTTAAATCTACTCTGATTTTTTTTGATGCATTACTTGCATTATATTATATAGCATATATTTTTTAGTAAAATAAAAGTAGCAACTCTTTTTTCACGTGACTGTGAAAAATAATTTTAAAAATAAAATAATTAAGACTTATTATATTATATTTATTTCATTAAAAAAATTTAGTTTTTAATATATATTAACAATTTATAAATATTAGTCTTAAAAGTAAATGTATGAATAAGTTAAAAATTATATGGTTTCAAAAAATAAATAGAAAATTTTAAAATTACATAATTATCATAAAATTATTATACTTAAAAAATTATGATTGTTGTTTAAAAGTTTTTAAAAAAAGAATTGGAATATATATAATGTTTAAAAGTTTTCAAAAAATATATTATCTGTAGAAAAAAAATTCTATTTTATAAAATTATTATTTATAATTTGAAAACTTATTATTTTACAATGTTAGAGCGATTATATATTTATATAATAATTTTTTAATTATATTATTTTTATAATTTATTGAAATTAACAAATTTTTTATATTAAATCAAGTTGGGATCTTAGAAAGTTATAATTTAAAATTAATATTAATTTATCAAATATTAACTAATAGAATTTATATTGTAATTTAGTTGATGACAAATGAATAATTATTTTGAAAAAGAGAGAATAATGTGTTTAAATTGAAATAAAAACGTGTCTTTGTTCGTTGTGTTCAAATTGTGTTATATTTTAGTTATAAATATATAATTTATTTATATAATAATTTATTTAAGATTTTTCAATACCATATAATTATAATATATAAAATACAATAAAAATTTTGAAATTTTATTGAATATATTATTTTTTATAAAAATATTAAATAAATTTATAATTATTTTTATAAATACAATAATAAGAAGAAATATAAGAAAGTTTGTAATAAGTAGAAGAGAGAATTAGTGGAAGGATAAAAAAAATAAAAAGTGATGAGAGAGATTTAGAGAAATGAGAGAGAATAAATTAGAGAATTTCACATGAGCACCAACTTGAAAGAACAAAATAACATGTGTCATATTTAATAAGATACTGACATGTGTCAATTTTTTCTAAGGCAAAATGATATGTGCCATATTTAACGAGACAATGGCATATATCAATTTTATCATTTGTTTTAAAATAGAGAAAGAAAGATACTTTCTCTGAAATTAAGGAAAGACCAACGAACACGATATTATTTTTGAACCGAATGCGTAACATGGCAAGTGGGAACGGATGTCGGATGGTGTGTTAAATACTCTTGGAAAATTTGCTCAATCAGTTGTACACTTGTACAAGATTTTTTAAGGGGTTGTTCGGTTTAGAAAGTGGTATCAGATTGGAATTAGGAATCGGGTTAAGTAGTTATGGAGATAAAGTATCATTTCTCATATCATATATTTGGTTGAAATGTTGAATAGATTTCTTAATTTAATATATTTTTTAATAAACAAAAAAGTATATGCGGTTAACATGAAAAATAAATCATTATTATTTATTAAATATTAAATACCTTCATTATAAATTTTTTATTTAAAAAATTAACACATGATTTTATAAATAAAATTAAAAGTAATAAAATTTTAATTTGATTACTCATACCCCCAGTTCATACTCACCTCCCCTAGGGTATCAGAGCATCTCCAACACTGAGCTCCTATTAGCTATAATATCTACATGGCACTGTGTTATAGCTAATAGGTAAAATAATGATCATACAGATACTCTTGTTAAGTATAATTTTAGATAACAAGATAGACGCATCTACTGTCATCATCTAAATGAATACACGTCAACCCTAACTCTAACCCTAATCTTAGTCTAAGCCCTATTTTAAATTTTATTATTTATTTATTACATATAATATACTATCTTTATTCATTGTTTAATAATTTAATTTAAAATATAATAGTCACTTATTAAATATATAATATTATAATAAACAATATATATATATAGGGTCCTACTCAAATAGAAAATAACTTAAATGAGAAATAGAAAACCTTATCCTTATACATGCCGCACCCACACACAAATTATATACACCCTCACACACTCAATCTCATCTATTCTCCTTCGTTTTTAATTTGATTTTTCCCGTCAATTGATAAAGTTTTTTTCAAATCTAACTTCACCACATTTTTTTTCATCTCCCAACGATTAGTTTCCATACCATATGTGCCATATTTCGGCGAATATAATTTATAATTAAAATAAATTCGTCACTTATCAGATTCGAACTTTAATCACTAAATTATATTACAGAAACCACTAATTTGTATAATAGAAATCACTAATTTGTATTACAGAAATCACTAAATTATATATCCTGGGTTCACAAAAAATAATGGAAATCGCCGGAAAAATAAAAGCAACCGGAATATATCACATATGGTATGCAAACTGATTGTTGGGAGATGGAGAAAAATGTGGTGAAGTTAGATTTGAAAAAAAGTTCACTAATTAACGAGAAAAATCAAATTAAAAACGGAGGGATTATGTGGGATTGAGTGTATGATGGTGCATTTGATTTGTATGTGGATGTCTCTTCTTGCCATTAGATTAGATTGAATATGTGGTGTAGATCTTATTTTCTACTCTAAGTTATTTTCTATTTGATCACTTGCATATATATATATATATATATATATATATTAATATATTTATCGATGTACTATTTTTATTTATAAAGTATTAATTTGATGTAATATTAAGTGTAAAATGTTATTTTTTTGTTAACTAAATTTAGAAAAATTCTAATATTCTAATATAATAAAATATGTTTTTTAATATATGTAACTAATGTTTGTTAATTTATTTTTTACCATGTTTAAATATGTTATTATATTATCAGTTGTAATAATTATTATTTTTGTTTTATAATATGTAATTTAAAATATGTACATAAATATAATAATATAATAATATTATCATTAAATATCTTTTTGCTAAATATATTTTATTTTAACCTGTATTAAATAAAATTAATTAAATTTATTTTAATTATATATTTAAAAATAATAATAAAATAATATTTTGAATATAACTAATGATTATAGCTAATAACACTGGAGCATAAATCCTTACAGGTTCCAAATATTTTAGATAATAATGTTTTAGCTCTTGTCCGTTGGAGATGCTCTCAGAAATCCATAATTTATGGATTTGAGGTATGAGTTTTAAAATTAAATTTTTTTAACCAAACACCAGATATAAAATTGGAATGAATAAAACTCATACTTAATACCTAGAATTCACTAATCGAAGGCTAAATTCTTGGCAGATTTCAACGACCATAATTAGTACTGTAGAGTATTTATCCACATGTACTGTCCTCGAAATTACAAGCTGCCAATTTTTCCATTGACTTGGACCGATCACCGATGCGAGTCTCTCCCGATTCACCTCTAAATTCTTTTTTTTCTTTCAAAGTATTCACCTCTAAATTCTAATATTAAGAACCCATGCATAAAGCTCTAACTTTAAACAAAAATATATTAATACCTTAAAAAAAATATTAAACCTCACATAACAATAAAATTTCTCGAATAGATACTTGATTTAAAATTATTATTTTTCCTTTATTATTTTAAATTATTTTAGATCATAAGTAATTATTTTAAATTATAAAATTACTCCAATAGATACTTAATTTAAAATTTCTATTTTTCCTTTATTGTTTTAAATTATTTTAGATCATAAGTAATTATTTTAAATTTAACCCCACAGGTTATACGGATATTTAGGCTCCATTTGATAGTACTGTTGAAAACTGATGTACTGTTAAAAACTGATGTGCTATGAGAAAAAGTGCTGTGGAAAAAGTGTTGTCAGGAAAATCAGATGTCTATTTGGTAATTTTTTTGATTTATACATATTTTTAGATATAATATATAAAAATAATGTTTTTGAGAAGGTTTGATTATGAAACTAATAGCTACTTCCTACAAAAGAATGGATATATGCTTTTGCTAACAACAACAACTTTCAGACTAAAAGCGTTTTTCTAGACAGCAGCTTTTAGAATTTATTAAACATTTTTTAAACAAATTTTCAATAAAAAACTGTATAGCCGTCTGTAACAGCAATATCAAACGGAGTCTTACTCAACCTACAAAGTCTCTGAAAGTCGGTCAACTAATTTACTCCTATATTTTTTTGAAGATACCCATGCATCTGTCTGTTTGCAATCTGATCAGTCTAGTTGATTATTAGTCGTCGCTTCATGAATAATTGTTAAAGTAAATGTTAAAGTAGAATATATATTTTTAGAAATTTTTAAATTTTATTTATAATTTTAGAAAACTAAAAAATAATTTGATTATTAAAAATTGATTATAATTTTAGAAAACTAAAAAATAAATGCTAAAGTAGAATATATATTTGTAACAATATAAAATTTTATTTTTTTCCAACTATATATTATATTTAAATTATAGTCAAATATGAATCAGTTTAACCTCACTAAAAACAAAATAGATAACTAAAAAGGGGACCGCCAATACTCTATATCCACGTTATTGTAGAAAATGACAATTGAGAGAGAATTTTTTTAATTCGAAGTAAATTACATAGCAATAAATTGCTTGCAGAATTTCCAAAAATAACGCATATTTGCTTTGCTTTTAACTTTCTTTTCAACTGATCACATTATACATTTTTATTTTAATGAAAACTTAACTAAATAAAATATGAAAACACGGCATTTGTTTTTGCAAAAATAATAATTATAAACACGAATTATTTTTTTCTTCTTATTTTGGAGTTTTTAAGAAACATATTTTCAAAAATTTAAAATTTTCGACGTTGGAATCCTTTTAAAGAAAACAAATTTCCTACAAAGACCATTGCTGTATATTTAAAACTAGCTTAGACCTCATGCGATGCATGAGTTTACTTTTAAAAAATAATTTATAATAATTTTATAATTAAATTTATTTATTTTTAAAAAAATTATATTTTATTCAATTTAAATATCAAAATATTATATATTATATTTTAAATTAGTTATTAATATTGATTAATAATCAAATCTTGATCATTTTATTTACAAATAATATTTAAAAATAATTATAAATTATTTTTGTATTCGTGGGGAATCGAACCTTGAACAATTAATTAAATAACAACTAATATTTAGACATTTACTCTGCTACCCATGACAATCAAAACACGTGACATTAACTCCAATATTTCAATTATATCCATGCTATAATGAGTATTAGTTACGGAAACGTAGTGCTCAATTAACAGTTGTCAGTTAAGAAAGACTCTTCATGAAAGTCTACGAGAAATAAATTACGATAATTAGTAAAAAAGAAAAAGAAATAAATTACGATAATTATTAAAAAAGAAAAATAAATAAATTACTTCCAATCTAATTATATTCTATATATAATTAAAATAATGAGTTTCGTCAAAAAAATAATGAGTTAATATGGTATGATTTAGGGATAAAGATGTAAATTTTTAAATATTATTAATTACTCCATCCGGTTGTATTTGACCTTTGATTTTTTGGCACACATTTTTATGAATTTTGACTATATATTTAAATTTATTATTTTTAAAATTTTCTTTTTTGAATAAAAATATTAAATTAAAACTTTTATTCATAAAAAAAAATTAAAAATAATAATTCTAACTATGTAGTCAAATCTCTTAAAAGAATGTGCCAAAAAATCAAACGTCAAATATTAACAAACAGATGGAGTAATTAACTAATTAATTGTGGTTTGATTTCTCATGAATACAAGAATTAACACAATATTATTCTTAAATATTATTTTTAAATTATTTTTTCGACCAATATTAATAACTATTTTAATATTATTTTAGATAAAAATAACTTAAATTTTAATATTAAAATTAAATAAATATAAATTTTTAAAAATTAAAAATTTAACTATAAAATTATTATAAAATTCTTTAGTAACTTAACATACACACTAATACAGTATCAGGTCTTATACCTTTTGGCCATGTTTATTTCATAGAATTAAACAGGGGATAAGACTATAATATTTTAAAATTTTAATCCTACGTTTGTTTTTTAAAAATTTATTTGGGATTAAATCAAAGATTATAATCCTTTGAAATATTAATCTCTTGTTTGTTTTAATCGGATAAGGGATAAGATTATAATCTTTAGTTGAATGAGGTATTATTTAATCATCTCTAACAAGTCATAACAAGTTATTTTTTAAAGGATTATAATCCATTCATTGTAATCCAATGTCAAACAAACAAATGATTAGAAAATTTAAAGGATAATAGTCAAATTAATCTCTCAAAACAAATATAGAATTATAATTTAAAGGATTATAATCTAATTCTCAACTTAATCCTTCAGAACAAACATTGAATAATTTAAAGGATTATAATGCTTAGGGATAATATCGAAGGATTATAATAAATGGATATTAATTCCGGGATTATAATCCCACGAAACAGACATGACCTTTAAATATTATCAAGTGATAACAATTGATTGTTATGAAAGCACCCTATTGCGCCTAATATATTTAAAACGTAATATTAAGATGAATGAATAATTGCTTCAAAATATAAAAAGATGAATGAATAATTATAAGAATCTTAAAATAAATCTTTAACTAATCTTCAAAATTTAAAGAGAATTCTGATTCATGTAGGACTCTATATCAATAAGTTGTTTTCTCATAACAGTTTAATATTACCGTGTTACGTAAAATTTCTATAACACATATAAGTACATGACAAAATAGTAGGCTATAAAGTATAACAACACACTAGAAAATCGTAATACATATAATTAAAGTAAAACAAACACAAAAGTTACTCAAAATGTATATTCATCAAAGAAGATTGTCTTTTAACTTTTATTTCTTATTTCATTCTTTTCTAATTAATTTAAACTAAAATTCTAACCTAATATTTTTGAAAAAAATGCTCCATTCCTATCTTCCCTCATTTTTTCTACAATTTTATTATAGAAAATTTTTACTCTCTTATGTTTGTTTTTTTAATACGACAAGTCGACAATGATTTATTATGTTTGTTAGACTATTTTTCATAAATTTTGTTCATAATTTTTCATTCTATTTTCTTCTCATTCCATTCTAATCAAGTGAACACAACTTAAGGTGCATAAAAAAAGATAATTCTATATTTTATTTTATTTTTTTTCTAAATAAGAATTTAATATTGACATATTTATTTTTAAAAAATTCAAAAATAATAAGTGGAACTATATTTTTAAATATTTTCTAAATAAAGGTAAACCTTCAATGTTTAATTCCTCTTTACTCGGGTCTATTTTCCTATATCGCCTTATATGATTCGAATATATGAATCTTAGCAAAAGAGTAAATTATTCCAGCACATAAACAGAAATACTTATAGTATAAATTTCTATATAGTTATACTATTACTTAAATATTTTTATTACTTCTTTAAGTCTTAAAAAAAATCCTCACAATTAAATATGAATAAGTGAAGCATCCTCACTGTTTCTGCCGTTATTACGGTCGACAAAAAATCAAGAATTAATTAAATATATATGAACGAGATAATACATATATATATATATATATATATATATATATATATATATATATATATATATATATATATACATGTGAATATACGCTGGTGTGACGCTAAAAATGTTTTTTACAGATGAACATCAAAGGGAATTACTCGTATTAAATTTCGGCCCAAAAACAGTCCGAATAAATTCACATATGACGCATGCACGTATGCGCGTTAAGATTACGTGGATTACGGGGATGCAGTGATCACATCAAATTATTTCACATTCGAAATTTCTATGAAACAACAATATTCTGTTACAAAATTCAATTTTGATTGGAAAGAAAAAAAGCTATACACGCTATATATAAAATGTTATACATCGTAATATTTACCAACACACCTAGACAGAAATCTTGATAATCATTCTTTCTCTGATCTGATTAAGAGTTATTATTTGTTTGACAGTTCTACATTGATTCCACTTTGCATTTGTTTTCTTAGCGGCAACGTCATATATTTTTCTTGCAAGAGTATCAGTAAAATGTCTGCTATCCTCAATTTTAATTCTCATTGCGTGGACTCGTTAATGCAGTTAAAATCCATCAGCAATCTTAGTAGAAAACGATGGCACTTGGCTTTCGCAACTATCTACTCTCTGAGAGCCTTCTCTCATTTTAACAAATCATCGAAATCTCATAATTACGTGCAAGTTCCTAAGGAAAATTGTCTTGTTGATGTTCTTTCACCATCTTTTCCAAATGTCAACCAGTCGAGCCTCACACGATTAGTGAAGGGTAAAGACCTAGACCACCTTGTGACTCTAGGTGGTGTAGAGGGCTTAGTTTCTGCTCTCAAAACAGATGTGGAGCATGGCATACATTCAGACTCTGATGATATTCAGCGACGACAGGAAGCCTTTGGGATGAATACTTACCCTAGGCTGCCTACAAAGAGTTTCTTTAGTTTTGTTGTGGAAGCATTTAAAGATCCAACCATTCTCATTCTCCTTGTTTGTGCTGCACTTTCTCTTGGTTTTGGCATGAAAGAAGATGGACCAAAAGAAGGATGGTACGACGGTGGAAGTATATTTGTAGCTGTTTTTCTAGTCATATCTGTCTCGGCAGTTAGTGATTTTAGGCAGAGCAGACAATTCGACAAGTTGTCTAAGGTCAGCAATAATATTCAAGTGGAAGTTGTGAGAAAAGGAAGGCGTCAACAGCTTTCAGTCTTTGATATTGTCGTGGGAGATGTCGTTTGCTTGAAGATTGGTGATCAAGTGCCTGCTGATGGACTGTTTGTGGAGGGTCATTCTCTACAAATTGATGAAGCAAGTATGACAGGGGAAAGTGACCATGTGGAAGTTAATCTTGACAAAAATCCATTTCTGACTTCGGGTACAAAAGTGGCTGATGGATATGCCAAGTTTGTGGTCACTTCAGTTGGCATGAATACAACATGGGGAGAGATGATGAGTTCAATTAGTCAAGATTCTAGTGAAGAAACGCCTCTTCAAGCCCGGCTCAACAAACTCACCTCATCAATTGGTAAGATTGGTTTGGCAGTAGCTTTTCTAGTACTTGTAGTCTTGTTGGTTAGGTTTTTCACTGGTAATACCAAGGATGATAATGGAAAAACTGAGTTCAACGGAAGCAAGACTAAGGTTGACGATGTGATTAATGGTGTTGTGGGTATAATCGCTGCTGCAGTTACCATTGTAGTTGTCGCAATACCTGAGGGATTGCCCTTGGCAGTCACCCTTACACTTGCTTACTCGATGAAAAGAATGATGGCAGATCAGGCTATGGTGAGGAAGTTATCTGCTTGTGAGACTATGGGCTCTGCTACAATTATTTGTACGGATAAAACAGGCACTCTCACAATGAACCAAATGAAGGTAACTAAGTTTTCTCTCGGACATGAATCTATGGAAGACGCGAGTTTTACTTCTATTGCTTCTAGTGTTATAGATTATTTCCACCAAGGAGTTGGTTTAAACACAACTGGCAGCGTGTACAAGGCTGATTTAGGTTCTGAGTTGGAATTCTCAGGTAGTCCTACTGAAAAGGCAATTCTTTCCTGGGCTGTCATGGAGCTGGATATGGATATGGAGGAACTGAAAAGGAGTTATAAAATTCAACATGTGGAAGCATTCAATTCAGAGAAAAAAAGAAGTGGAATTCTAATAAAGAAAAATGAAGACAACACTATGCATGTGCATTGGAAAGGAGCTGCAGAGATGATAATAGCCATGTGTACACACTATTATGACTCACTTGGCAACATGAAAATTATAGATGTTACTGAAAGAGAAAAATTTAAATTACTCGTTCAAGGTATGGCTGCAAGTAGTCTCCGGTGCATAGCATTTGCACATATACAAGTCTCTGAACATGAATGCTATAATGGAAGTGCAAAACTAATAGAAAACAGGTTGACCCTATTGGGCATAGTTGGTATTAAGGATCCATGCCGACCTGGTGTGAGGAAAGCTGTCCAAGATAGTCAACATGCTGGTGTGCACGTAAAGATGATCACCGGAGACAATGTTTTTACTGCAAAAGCAATAGCCACCGAGTGTGGGATACTAAGGCTTGACCAGGACATGGATGGAGCAGTGGTTGAGGGTGTGGAATTTAGGAACTACACCCAAGCTGAGCGAATGGGTAAAGTTGATGAAATTTGTGTTATGGCAAGATCATCACCCTTCGACAAGCTTTTAATGGTACAATGCCTCAAACAGAAGGGACATGTCGTTGCAGTTACTGGCGATGGAACAAATGATGCACCTGCACTAAAAGAAGCTGATATTGGACTCTCCATGGGGATCCAGGGTACAGAGGTCGCAAAAGAGAGCTCGGACATAGTTATATTGGATGATAATTTCGCATCTGTGGCAACTGTTTTGAGGTGGGGAAGATGTGTTTACAACAATATCCAGAAATTCATTCAGTTTCAGCTGACGGTAAATGTAGCAGCTCTCTTAATCAACTTTGTGGCAGCTGTATCATCTGGAGAAGTACCATTAACAGCAGTCCAGTTACTTTGGGTAAATCTAATTATGGACACGTTGGGTGCTCTTGCTCTTGCTACTGAACAGCCAACAAAAGAGCTTATGGACAAGCGGCCTGTGGGTCGTACAGAACCTCTTATATCGAATATAATGTGGAGGAACCTGATAGCTCAAGCATTGTATCAGATTGTAGTTCTCTTGACATTACAATTTGGAGGAGAAAAGATCTTCAATGTTAATGGAAAGGTAAAAGACACTTTGATTTTCAATACCTTTGTCCTTTGCCAGGTTTTCAACGAGTTCAACGCGAGGAAGCTAGAAAAGAAGAATGTTTTCGAGGGGATACATAAGAACAAGCTGTTTCTTGGAATTATAGGAATCACAATCGTTCTCCAAATTGTGATGGTAGAATTTCTGAAGAAGTTTGCAGATACAGAGAGGTTGAATTGGGGACAATGGGGAGCATGTATTGGCATAGCTATTCTATCTTGGCCTATAGGTTTCCTGGTAAAATACATACCTGTTCCAGAAAAGCCATTCTTCAGCTTTCTGAAGGGAAGAACTTGAAGCACATTGACATGGATAACGAATTAGGACCTTAGTCGTTAAGGGGATGTATATATATTAATAAATTCTCTAAAATCGGCTTATTCGTATCATGTAATAGTATTAATTACATTTATCAAATCGTATTTTGCAAATATATGGCATCTCTCTAGACACTATACAAAATCAGTTGTACATTCTTGAGGTTCAGGGAATTTTGGCAATTAAATTGCTCTCGTACAAAAAGTATTGGAAGCAATCATACAACAACATTATAAAAGCCTGTCCAATCTTCTTTAATATACTTATATCTGTATAAATAAAGCTAGGTGTTTCATTCTTTAATATTGTTTCATTAAAACAATGTTCCTAGTATGTGGAGCGCATAACTATATGTCTTGGTGTCCCTAAGCAATTTGCTAAGATCAATATCTCACTCACTGCAATTTAAAGCTGATAAAAACAATAAAACTATAGCAGATAGAATATTTGTAAGTTGTAACAACTGAAAAGCAAGTGATTAGGAATAGATGAATAAAAAGATTGGTACCTGAATAATCGTAAACTTTGCTAGTAACCTCCTCAAGGGTAGTTCAGGATTAGGAGATACAAGGGTTTGTTCAAGGCAGGCGCAATATCCAACAACCATTCTGAATTTATAGACCTCTGCTCTTTAGGAGAAGCCATTATCGGCTTTATAAAGTTGCAGAATCTGATCAACATCTGCAAAGGATCGGATAACATGACATATGAATTTTACTAGATTTTTAAGTACGGCAGAAACTCGATAACCTGACAAAAAAGATAAATGAATAAATTTTTTAGTTCCGGGCAAATAGGGTTAATGAATAACGTACTAAATGAATAAACGAATAAATAAAAATGTATTTTTTATAGGTTTTATGTAAATATAAATGAATAATTATTATATTTTAAATAATATATTTTTATTATATAATATATGAATACATTTCATTCAATAATAATTTTCAAACATATTAATAAGTCATATTTTTTCGAAAAATGCCTCTAAAATATTTTGTTTTTCCTACACCAAAATACATATTATCCTTAATTTTTTGTAATATACGGGTACTGTGCACTTTATCTATTACATGCACGCATGTACAGTACAACTAATCTATAATTTAAAAAAAATAAATGTAATTAAATTTATATAAAAGTTATAACCATGGTAAATTTTAGGTACATTTGAACATTATATATATAAAATAATATAATTAAGAAAAATATTTAAAAATATTATTTAAATGAATTAATATTCATTTATCGATAAATAAATATTATATTTATTTAAAATAAATATATATTTTTGATTCCAAGCATATTCATTTATGGAAGTTCTGTAATTGATAATAAATAATGAAAAATGTTGAGAGCAATATATTAACTTCGAGAGCAACTTTTGCAATATAGACTAAATTATCCTTATAATATTAACTTCCAGAGCAGAATAATGTCCAAAATATTACACTTCTAAGTACAAAATATAGATCACAGAACCCATAAATACAATGATTTATAGTAGCACAAAATCAATGTGAAAAGTCAAAATATTTCAATCAGAGGAGCCATTTTATATAGTGGTGGTTAGGGTTCCTTAAAATTAAATTATTTATTTCATATTTTTTAACATATTTTCATATATTTTTTAAATATAAATATTTATTTTAGAATTTTAAAACTAAATATTATTTTCAAAATAAAAAATAAGTTACTTATTTTCAGAAAAAGTACATACATACCTATTTTTTTCCCCCAGAAATAAGGGTTTATTTCCGAAAAATAATGATGGCCAAACAGAGCCATAATCTTGTCTCTAAAAATCAAAAAAACCAAGACTTCCTTCCTACTCAGATAAAGAGTAAGGATAATCCACATACGTTGATACACTTTTTTTGTTCTTGATATTTGTCTCCAAAATTACCCATTTTAAATATTCACTTTTTCGATTTAATCCTAAACTATTATATGTTACAATGTACATCCCATTGCTAATAATTTTAATTCAATTCGCACTCATCTGGTTAACTCCCGTTAATTTTTAACAGTCCACGTTACTTTGACCGAGTAATGGCAATATTACTTTAAAAGAACACTCTTTTGTCCAGATAAATCAAAACCCGCCTTTTTTACCAATTCATTTCCCCCTTCTAAAACCCTAAATCAATACAATGTGAGGGCGATTACGACTAATTGATGGCGATTCCGACAAAATCACTTGGGATGAAGTGCCTAAAGAGTACTGGGATGGGTTTTTTGGCAAAAAGTGAAGAAATTCCGGTCATTGAAGAACCAAATATGCTTGTTGGGAATGAGATACCAGATTATGGAGGTACACTATTCTTTTTTCCCAGTTTTCTTCTTATAAAGCATATCATATGTATATATTTTCGTGGCATACCTGTATAATTTGTTATTTAGGGTTTTATAGTATGTTGTTGTTTAAGTATGTTCATGTATATGTATATGTTTGTTTACAGTTTATTCCAAATATTTCTCAATCAAAATACACCATGGTGGAATGTTTGATGATGATCTTGGGAGTTATAGTGGTGGTGAAATTAACTTTTTTGATATGTGTTCGGAAGGTCATTTTGATGTAAGGGATATGAAATCTATGATGACTGAATTAAGGCTAGTTGCAGGAGAATATTGTATGTGGTTTTGCATTCCTGATACTGAATTGCTTAAGGGATTATTGCCTGTTGTTACTTCTGTAGATGTTGCAGCATTATGTAATTTTATATGCTATTCAAGGTGTTTGAATTTGTACACCACACTGTAGATGTTGCAGCATTATGTAATTTTATATGCTATTCAAGGTGTTTGAATTTGTACACCACAGACTCTGTGATTGATTATGGAGGTGACTTTCATGATTTTTCATTTACTCAACTAGAAGAGGATCAAAGAATTGATAGGATTGAAAATATTAGGGAGAAGTGTGAATATGGAGGTGAGGTTGATGATGATGTAGACAATGAATATGAAGAAAAAGATGCAGATAAGCTAAGTTTTGAAGGTGATAGTTCAAATGTGGATTCAAGTGACAGTGAAGTTGATATAGTACCTAAAAAGAAGAAAAAAATTCCTCCAAGAAATCCTCCTTACAGGACCAGGAGAAGAGGGAGATATTCAATGTTAAGGAGAATTTTTAAAAATACTGAGGATACTCCTGTCATCTTGGATGATACTGAGGGACCTGATGCAACCCAACCTACACAAGAAGAAGACCTTGAAGAGAAGCCAGTGGCAAGAAAGAAAGTGAAGCTAGTATTAGAGGAAGCTAAAACTTCAAAGGCAAATGAAGCTGAGGAAAAAATGAAGACAGAGGTAGTTGAAGAAATGGAAAATAGTGAAGAAATGAAGACAGAGTATGTTGAAACTGATTTTAAAAAGAATTTGTCTGATAGTAGTTCTGAGTCCAGTTATCATAGTGATTATGAAGGAATGGCCATGTCTTCATGTGATGAAATGGAATTTCAGTTTCCAGAGTTCAATGAAATGACAGACATGGATGATCCATATTTTGAACTTGGAATATTATTCACCAGTGGGCAGACATTCAGAGCTGTAGTGAGAAAGCATGTTATAGTCCACCAGAGACCTATAAGATTGAAGAAAAACTTGACTGACAAGATTAAATGGATTTGCCAAGATGGTTGTTCCTGGAAATGTTATGGGATAAAGCAGCAAAGATCAGAATCTATTCAGATCAAAACTTTGTATAACACTCACACTTGCAATCCAACATGGGAACAGAAGTGTGTTAATTCTACATGGATTGCTAATGAATATGAAGATGAAATAAGAATGAACCCTACCTGGCCAACACAGACATTTCATTCTAGAGTTGTGAATGATTTGAAGTGTAAAATATCATTATCCATGATCTATAGAGCACTAAAGAAAGCAAAAGAAAATATCATTGGAAAGCATGAAATAGAGTTTGCCAAGCTTTTTGCATATGCAAATGAAATTAAGAAGCAAATGCCTAGAATTCTGGAGACTTTTGAAATGGAGAGGAATTCTGGGAGGAGACTTTTGAAACCTCAATATTACCACCAAAACCTAGAATTGCTCTTGGTAGGCCTAAGAAAAAAAGAGATAAAACTAATGATATTGTACAAACAAGGGTCAATGACCCTACAATGATGAAGAGAACTGGTACTTCTGTCAAATATACCTGGTGTAAACAATGGGGACACAATAGCAGGACATGCAAGACAAAGGTATGATATTGTTTTAAATTTAATTGTATGTCTACAATGCATAATTTCTTCTTTCTATGTCTACCAACTGCAAGAACTGGTACATCTTATTGTGAGGTAATGAATACAATTGTATATCTACTAGATAATTGACATGAAAAAGAAACAAGAAGAATAAGGAGGTGAAGATGGAGGGCCTGAAGAAGAACAGGAACCTAAACAAAGAGTTTGCAATCAATGCAAACTAGTGGGACACAATAAGAGAACTTGCACTGTCAAGGTAAATCCTTATCTTCCACTCCTAATTTATTGCATATGCATTGTAGACCATATGTAATGTATTGAATTTTGACAGATATGTGATACTAAAGAAGATGGCAAACAACCAATTTTTAGGAAAAAGAAGAATGGCAAACAACTATTGACTGCTAAAAAACCTACCTCTCAACAAGTGCTTCCAGCAAAGTTGCAGCCTAGTCCAGACAAGAGAGTTTTGAGATCCAATGTTGGTGATTCAAGTCATGGAGGTATCATCAGGCCTTTCAAGGCACCATCTCAAATCAATGGACCACTAGGTGTGGAACTAGTTGAAGGCCAGAAGTTTACAAATCTTAAAAACTTGGAAGCAGCTAGGTCAAAATTGAAGGAAAGAATTGGCAGGAAGGAATGAAACAATGCTACTTTAATCTCATTTTCAGACCAAAAATATTTGAACTATTTTAATTTCTTGTCTATTTTGTGGTTAAACTTTTGTCAAACCTACTTTTGTAATGACTGCAACTTTAGCTACTTTCTTTTGGTCATTCAGTGGAGTTAAATGAAAGTGCAGCTTGTTCTATTTTATCTTCTATCTTTATCACTTTTTCTTACATGCCATATCCTACACTCCAACTACCAATTCTGGCCAAATTTATATGTCCACATTTGTACAATAAACAACACCACAATTTAAACTAAATATTACTCCATTTTTATTGAAAACATTAAAAACCAGTACAAGCATCACAATATTAAAAACCATTACAAGCAAAATCTTCATTCAGAGACTACATAAATAAACAAAATAAAAAACCATGTCAATAACAACAGAATAAGTGATTTGCTACAATGCCTTCTATTTGGTATGTTCTCCACAAAAGTGCTTTCATCAATCATGTCACTTTCTTCGATCAAGTTGCTTTGATCAATCTTCTTTTCACTCATCACACAGTCTTCACCAACCTACGGTTTCAAATCATTTGAGTTTGTTGAACATTCTTCAATTCTGCTTCTAGCCGATTAACCCTCTGTATCAGACCTGGGATGATTGCTCGAGCTCTATCACACAAAAGCGGGTCAACCCAATTAAAAAACCTGCAATTTTGAAACGGACAAGCTAAAAAACGACGACCCGCATTTCCTGATGTCCATGCTGTTTGTTGCACCACCAATGCTCCACAATAGCATTTAACTGCCATGATAATGAAGGGGAAAAGGGGGAAGAAATTAGGGCATTGAAGGTGTTATACATACATACAACTGAACTCAGTATATATATAAGAGGAATAAAGAAATAGCCGTTATATTGCCATTACTCGGTCAAAATAATGTGGACTGTTAAAAATTAACGGGAGTTAACCAGATGGGTGCGAATTGAATTAAAATTATTAACTATGGGATGTACATTGTGACATATAATAATTTAGGATTAAATCGAAAAAGTGAATATTTAAAAGGGGTGCAAAGTGCTATTTTGTCTATTTTTTAACATATTTTCATATTTTTTTAAATATAAATATTTATTTTAGAATTTTAAAACCAAATATTATTTTCAAAATAAAAAATAAGTTACTTATTTTTAGAAAAAGTACATACATACCTATTATTTTTTTTCAGAAATAAGGGTTTATTTTCGGAAAATAATGATGGCCAAACAGAGCCATAATCTTGTCTCTAAATATCAAAAAAACCAAGACTTCCTTCCTGCTCAGATAAAGAGTAAGGATAATCCACATATGTTGATACACTTTTTTTGTTCTTGATATTTGTCTCCAAAATTACCAAGCAATTCCTTTAGTTTCACATTATTAGAATCAATCTCACCATGAACAACAACAAATTTTCGATTATCAATCCACCACTGAGAATGTATAGCATCAATAGGTATGACTTTATCTTTCCAATCATTTAACATGTGTGCACAAGAGAGACCTATTACGGTTTTGAATTGGCCAGTGCCTATGGGTTTCAATTTTCCAGATTTAACCAGCTCCCATTGCTTAAACATTTCTTTCATAGCAAAATGTGATATTCGAGTGTTTACTTCTCGAAAAAGCATGATATTGCAGTCATAAAGAGTTCGAATTTGCTCACATGAAAGTCGTGATTTAATCTCCTCAAAGTCATTCTGGTTTCTCGATATAACAATTCCCTAAATATGGTCATTATCTTAAAAATTGCTCTGGAACTTAAATTTTTGCTCTGGATATAACAGTTCCCTAAATAATTTTGTCATAGTCGATTAACATTCCTATGAACCATCAGCAACATAAGATGACAGAGAATAAATATTCTCCACTAACAAGGTTTAGAAAACAATCAAACATATATGAAACAAGACTGGTCATATGCATCATGCATGACACGGGCCAAATCCATTCTACACTATCTCTAATTCGGTATCCAAATAATTTTTTTTAAATCACTGTACTAGTAAGCTGAATTTCTTAGGCGATAATCTGGAGTGTATAAGTTTAGTTTTTAAGTTTGATGAAAATATGAAACCAAACAAAAAATAAACAGTGTATCACGATTGTAGATTAGGGTGTGAGTGGATAAAATTTGTGCATCTTACCACTAATCCTAGAGTTGAGGTTTACTGTGATAACTTGAGACACTCGACTTTGATTAAGTTTCATGAAATTATGTTTCTAAAATGAGTCTTTTTAGTGTGTGTCCACAACTACTCTTTTGTGAGTTAGTAAATTTTTATTGGTGATAATTTTTGTAGGTACATGAAAATTTGTCGACTCATACAAAATTAGTTGTTAATGTGTGCTCATCCCATGGACACACTAGAAAAACCCTTCTAAAATTTATATAGTACATAAGTATGGCCGTATGGGTGCCCTTGCTGCTCATACGAAATGAAATAAATTATAGAGGAAAATTATATCACAATAATATTTAGTATTTTTTTATCAAAATATGATTTCACCTAATTTCCAAGTGACTCGCATTTCGCATAGGCTAACTACCACCTAGCTAGAGAGATTAAATATAATTTGCTCATTCTACTTTAAGCTATGATTTATTGATTAAATGGGAGGAAATAAAATAAAATTTGAATTATAATATGAATAAAGATTTAAAAAAATTATTTTTTATTTCATTTTATTCTTAACTATCTAAAATTGTGCTCATTGATGATATTGTAAAAAAAATGGAATGAAATTTATGCATGAGATTATTTATAATTTTTATTCTTTTCCAACCAATTTTAACTAGAAATTTAACCCATCATATTTGAAAAAAATGTTCCATTCTTCTCCTTTCTCATTTTTCCTATAACGTCTGTTGAAAAAAATTATTTTCTTATATTTATTCATTATTCTTCCCTAATTCATTTATTTCCCCATAAATTTTGTTCACGATTTTTCATTCTATTTTCTCCCAATTCCATTTTCATCAAGTGAAAACAATCTAAATATTTAAAGTTCAAATCTCTAATTTAAAAAGAAAAAAAATCTCACCATATATACCCATTTTCTTCATATTACTTATCATAATAAATTTATACCCATTTTTTCTCAAATTTTCCTTCTAAACTCCATTATTCTTTTTAATTTTATTAATTTGATTACATTCAATTTCATTCTTCCAAAACAAACATGAAAGTGGAGAAAATAAGAATACTGAAGATTTTTATGTATAAAAATAAATAATTATAGTAGAAAAAAATATAATATTGAGAATTGTGTGAAGGGTTCCGAATTGAGATTGAACAAGCAACTATGTATTTTTCAATATTTTTTATTCTTGGACAAAAACCACTTATATAGGCATACAATCATTACTCCACACTTCTAAAGTAACTGTCTTAATAAATTATATCATCAATATCATTAATATATTGATATGTAACTCCAATATATTCACATAAATATACAAATATTTGTAACTCTCATTTATATATCAATGTAATCAATCTATTTAAATTCTTTATTTTATTTGATAAATAAAGTCAAATATAATATCTCCCACTTAACATATTTGTCAAATGTTATTTCATTACTCTCACTTTTCACATAATATGTAATTTAAATATTAACTCTGACTATTCGTCAGAATAATAAACACTATGCCATGTGCTTGATGTTCCTGGATCTTATCAAACTAACATTTTTAATAAAATTTCTATAATTCCCCTTTTTAGAATTTCACAAATATATAACTAGTGAAAATGTATACATGTAACATTGTCACTTTCACTTATTGCAACACCTTCATATTTCTTACTTTTCCAACATCACAAAAAATAAATAGGCATTCGAAATTGAATTCTTCTAATCATTATCACCTTACAAAATCTTGACTTCAATAACCAATAAATTGAGGCACGTCTGCCTGATATACGAATTGGTGATGCACATATTCTTCAAGCACTTTACAACCTCTCAATAGATTTAATTAGGATTTTTTTACCATCCACTTACAAAACTAATTAATATGCCAAGTTAAGTCAATCGATAACAAAACACAAGACACGTCGAACTTCCGATTACTTGCGCATATGATACAACAACTGATTTCTTTTTTACATTAATTATTTTCCCCATCATTCCCCATGGAATTTGCGCCGGACTGCACTTTTGCATCCTAAAATAATTGGGCATTATATTCATATATTTTTCTAGGTCCAAACCCCACATTTTAATATTTATATCGCTTAATTCGGATTCCCTGAACATATAAGATTTTACCATATATTTAATCTCAAAGTTACAACTTCAAATTAGTTTTCTTCGACATATTTTTATTATTTTTCACTAAAAATATACCATCCACATATACTCTCAATATTGTAAACAAACTTCCACTTTTCAAAATACAGACGTAGTTGTCTAATTCATTCTTGATAAAATCTACTCAATTTTTTATATAAAACCTTTCGCAACTAGGCAAACCTCAAATTTATAAACATACCAACAACCTTATTTTCCTTTCAAAATTTATTTATAACCAATTAATTTTTTATTTTCGGGTAAATCACACAACTCCCATATTTATTTTTATTATATGAACTCATAATTCCACCCATCAGATTCTTTTGATCTCATCGCTTACCAAAAATGTAGGGATCAATATTATTTCTTTTATTCATGTCTAAATAGACTTCCTTATTATATAAATAACAGTCACTCACCCATAGGAATAATTTCAATATAGGTGATATATCAATTTCCTCTACCATCTAAAAATGTAATTGTCCAACATACATTCATTACATATCATCAATATAATAATTATATAATTTGTAACTTATAAATACATTAAAAATGTATTTAATTCATTTAATAGTTGTTTGAGAAACAAATCCAAAACTCACATTGTGTTCTATTTAAATTTTCTTATTTTAGGCACTTACCCTTATTATCAAAAAACATTTTTATTTTCGTATGTTTTCAGTAATGTATGCTCTTTCTTTTGAGCTTTACAAAAAAAATGTGATAGCACAATATTACCCTTTTCCTTTTTAATACTCTCACAACAAACACAATTTATAGTGTCACTAGAAATTCTTATATTATAATGTCATTTTTGTAATGACAATTTGCATATCAACTTGCAAACATTAAGTTCTTGTCTATCACAACAAACTTTGTTAATCAATTAAAAAGCACGGACACAATTTATGCTCTTTCCGAGCATCTATTTATATGATAAAATTCATTTTTATTTCTTGTTCTCGTAACATTTATTACACATTCTCATTTGATTTCATGCTCTCTTTTTGTACCAAGATAATTTATATCTTATTTCTCGATTCCACACATATTAATGTCATTATATTTCTTTAACTAGTGCATTTCACAAAAATAATAGAACATATTAGAGAGAGTGTGAGATAATGCATAAATAACCACATCATGATAACTAGGGGTGAGCAAAAAACCGAATTGAAACCGAAACCGAACCGAAACCGGTGAAAACCGAACCGAAAAAACCGAAACCGAAACCGATCCGGCGGTTGCGGTTTTTGATTTTTAAAAACCGAGATTTCCGGTTCCGGTTCCGGTTATAGGTCAAAACCGAACCGAAAAAAACCGAACCGAACCGATCATTAAAATAAATAAATTTATTATAATATATATATATATATATATAATTTAAGTATTAAATTTCCCTAGAACACAGTTTTTTCAATTATATTTCATATTACAACATCAACTATACTAATATTGAATGTGAGAATATGACAATCCATTTACAACATTTTATTCCTCTATTTTCCAATTAAAAAGAATATAATCAGGAGTAAACATCATTAGACATGATTATGTGCTTTTTAGATTGCATACTACGACAAAGGACATTCACATTTTGTTGATTCAACCTTAAAATTTGATTGTTAAAGTTTCTTACCTTTCTTTTGTAGTGTTATTATGCAGAATGTGATCAAATATTTGATTGTATAAATTTTGAATGTAAAAATATAATGATTTAAATTATTATTATTTTTTCATTTTTATTTATCCGGTTTTTTAACCGAAACCGAACCGATAAAAACCTAACCGGTCTTTTTAAAACCGAAACCGAAACCGATGGTTCGGTTGCGGTTGCGGTTTTCAATTTTTAAAACCGAAGATATGCGATTCCGGTTCCGGTTTCGGTCAAAAACCGAACCGAACCGAACCGTGCTCACCCTAATGATAACAAGATAAACAACATTAATTACAAGGCAGACATGATGACAATAAAAAAAATTGTAATAGAAAAAAACAATATGAATACATGGTATGTTTATAAATTATAAACAAACTAGCAGAACACCTCTTGCTCCTAACAAAATATAAATAAATAAAAGTTAAGACGATAGAGAAGACAATCATTCATCATATGACAAGACACAATAATATAAAACAATTAACATACCAGAAACAAATAAGGGAATGTAAAAAATAACATATAAATAAAAATAAAACAATCAAATCAAAAGAAGGATAACGAGACACGTATGTAACATGCACAAGCTAGCCAAGTAAGAAAACTGCTATCATAAAACACAACCAATAATATTAACAAATCGATTAGTGGAACGGAGAAATTGAAGCAAACGAAATTTTGAATCTTCAAGCTCTTGATACCAATGAAGGTTTTTGTGTATAAAAATAAATAAATATAGTAGAAAAAATATAATATTGAGAATTGTATGAAAAATTTCAGATTTAAATTTAACAACCATCTATGTATTTTTCAATGCTTTTTCTTCTCGGACAAAAGCCACTATATAGACATACACTCATTGCTCCACCCTTTTAAAGTAAGTGTCTTAATAAATTATATCATTAATATATTGATATGTAACTCCAATATATTCACATAAATATACAAATATTTGTAACTCCCATTTATATATCAATGTAATCAATCTATTTAAATTCTTTATTTTATTTGACAAATAAAGTCAAATATAACAAATACTTCATATATAATTTCAATAATCCATAAATATCCAAATTAATTTCCTTTTTTAATAATTTTTAAGTATTACGGAAACATATATTTCAATTAAATACTATCTAATGTGATAATATTCATATTTATTCATTTAAAAGTACATGATAAAGAGTTTGAATTATATTTTTTGGACATATTAATCGATCGAGGATCTCCTGGTCCACTACAGGTAGTACATTATCAAGTCACAGAGGTAAAAAAAATTTAGTACTAAATTAATATGATCAAAACTAAAATATAATACTATAAAATTATGATTGTCATAAAATTAAATTAATATGATCAAAATTAAAATATAATACTATAAATTTATTTTCAATGAGGTCAAAAATAAAATTTAGTACTAAATTGTTTTTTAATTTAATATATAAAATTTTAATAGGATCAGTTGCACCTCCTAACGCCCTGTCGGCTGTCCAGGTAGGTTGATCTTGATCGCCAATTCACCCTAGTAGTTGTAGGAGCCTTGCCTCGATGTTACGTTAAGTTAATTCTACCTAAATCGTATCTATTTCGTATATCTTTGTAATTGATTTTTAGAAAAATGTCAAATTCTAGAATTTTTATATTAAAACAAACCAAACAAAACCAAACATACTCGGGTGTCTGAGGGTAACATATACACAGACCATGTCTCTATTCCAAGAGACTGTTTCCGTGGAGATTACCGATTTAGTGCATAATAAAATATTGATTGTGTGTATATATATAAAGTCATATAAGATTTACATAAGGTAGAAGGTGTTACTAATAATTTTGAAGAGATATATAATTATTTACTAACTTGTGAAATTGAGAAGAAAAAACTTGAGTCAATGACATTCTTCACATGGGATTTAATTCCCAGAATTGACAAATAAATGAAATGAATCATTAAACTGAAAATATATTACTTAACTTGTATGAATGTACCTTGTTAACATGATATCTACGTTTGCTTCTCATGCCCAAACTCCCGGATGAATGTATTTTTGAATTGTTGTCAACATTGGTGCATGGTTGAATGCAACATAGGTTTATGTCGTTCGTTTTTGATATATTTGAGTGTTTAGCTTCTGACGCTGTTGAGTTTTTTAGGAGAATTAAGAAGGTTATGAATAAGAATGTCATGACTGCAGTTTTAGCAGAATATGTATTTAAAAAAATTGGATTTGCTATTCAACGGAAGTTTGTGGCGCGGTTTGTTACCCGTATACCTAGTACACTTGTATTGGTTGTAGCTGAAATAATAATATTAATTGTAATTATTTTTTTCCAATAATTCGCTTTAAGACAAACGAGTATGTATATATTTGAAAACGGGTATAACTTGAACAAAAATAAAGCAAACATGCAACTTGCAAGTAACTGATCCATTGGGGCTCAGTTAATATGGAACTTTATGTAAATTTATAAAGGTTATTATTAATTTAAATAAAAAGTTAATATTTAAATTTAAATTTATTATTTGTTTAAATAATTTTATTATATTTATGTAATTTATAATATTTTTTAAAATAAAATTATATAAGTTATAATATTTAATTTTATCAAATAAACTTGCAAAACTAAAATAAGTGACACAAATTAATAATTTTTATTAGATTATAATTGTAAATAATATTTTGCTTATTACGTATTGCATTTAAATATAATGAAATATGCTCTTAATTTCATCTTCAGCTACTTTTGCACGGCGAACAGAAAGTAATACCTAAACTGTACCGTTTCATATCCACCATTGACCATTGTAACGGATTTATTGAAAAAAATGTCAATTTCTCGAATTTTAACACAAGTCAAACGCGTTATATTTAAAAATGGGTAAAAGTTAATTAGTAAAAAAATGATGATTAAAGTACAAACAAATAAATAAATATATGAAAATTAAATGAAAATTTGTTGCTAGAGATAAGAATAAATTAATTAAACATATACATAAATCCCTGCAAATATGAATTAGAACAATTGCTGCCGTTGTACGAGTCAAAAGAACACAAAAAATAAAGGGATGTGAATGAACGAACGTAGTTGCGTGCATGGCCACCTTATTAATTAAATTAAATACGTAGTATATCTTAAGAGTAAAGTAATGGGATTACTTAATTTACAAGCTCACACGTAATTACATACGAAATATACGCGCGCGATACATAGTATTTCATACGATAACTTTTCTCAACATACGAAATACGTACAGACGTACAGTAATTTCCTGGTCGCTTCCCATTTTACAACTATATATATACAGATAGATCATTGATCATAGTACATTGTAAAATTTATCTTTTAAGCTTATACAAAAAATTTGTTGTTCTCAATTTCTCATCCTTGTATTATTTATTGGTCTAATAATTCTGCACTGATTCCAAGTTGTATTGTTTCTTCAAATTGTTATTTTGCAATCGAAAGCATTTTTTATTTTGCTGATCGAATATCAATAATAATATATATGTCTGCTATAATTGATTTAAATCACCTTGGTCGCATGGACTCTGTAATCCAGTTGAAGATGATGAGTAATCTCAGTAAAAAAAGGTGGCACTTGGCTTTTGCAACCATCTTCTCTTCAAGAGCCTTCTCTCATCCTAAAAAATCATCAAAACCTCCTAGTTATGTGAAAATCGCACCCAAAGATTTTTCCATTGAAGTTTCTTCAGCTTCTTTTCAAAAGGTCAGCCAGTCGAGTCTCGCGCAATTAGTTAAGAATAAAGATCTAGGCCACCTTGTGACACTTGGTGGCGTACAAGGTTTAGTTTCTGCTCTCAAAACAGATGTGGAGCATGGAATACATGCAGATGGTAATGATATTTTCCAGCGCCAGGAAGCCTTTGGGGTAAATACTTACCCTAGGCCACTTACGAAAAGTTTCTTTAGCTTTGTTGTGGAAGCATTTAAAGATCCAACTATTCTCATTCTCCTTGTGTGTGCTGCACTTTCTCTCGGTTTTGGCATGAAAGAAGATGGACCAAAAGAAGGATGGTACGATGGTGGAAGTATATTTGTAGCAGTATTTCTAGTGATATCTGTCTCGGCAATCAGTAATTACAGGCAAAACAGACAATTCGACAAGTTGTCTAAGGTCAGCAACAATATACAGGTGGAAGTTGTGAGAAACAGTAGGCGTCAACAGATTTCAGTCTTTGATATTGTCGTGGGAGATGTTGTTTGCTTGAAGATTGGTGATCAAGTGCCTGCTGATGGACTGTTTGTGGAAGGTCATTCTCTACAAATTGATGAAGCAAGTATGACAGGGGAAAGTGACCATGTGGAAGTTAATCTTGACAAAAATCCATTTCTGATTTCGGGTACAAAAGTGGCTGATGGATATGCCAAGTTTGTGGTAACTTCTGTTGGCATGAATACAACATGGGGAGAGATGATGAGTTCAATTAGTCAAGATTCCAGTGAAGAAACGCCTCTTCAAGCTCGGCTCAACAAACTCACCTCATCAATAGGTAAGATTGGTTTGGCAGTGGCTTTTCTAGTACTTGTAGTCTTGTTGATTAGGTTTTTCACGGGAAACACCAAGGACGATGATGGAAAAACTGAGTTCAACGGAAGCAAGACCAAGGTTGACGATGTGATTAATGGTGTTGTGGGGATAATCGCTGCTGCAGTTACCATTGTAGTTGTCGCAATACCTGAGGGATTGCCCTTGGCAGTCACCCTTACACTGGCTTACTCGATGAAAAGAATGATGGCAGATCACGCTATGGTGAGGAAGTTATCTGCTTGCGAGACTATGGGCTCTGCCACAACTATTTGTACGGATAAAACAGGTACTCTCACAATGAACCAAATGAAGGTGACTAAGTTTTTCCTTGGACAAGAATCTATGGAAGATAGGAGTTTTAATTCTATTGCTTCTAGTATTGTTGAATTCTTCCACCAAGGAGTTGGTTTAAACACAACTGGAAGCGTTTACAAGTCTGATTCAGGATCCGAGTTGGAGTTCTCAGGTAGCCCTACTGAAAAGGCAATTCTTTCTTGGGCTGTCTTAGAGTTAAATATGGATGTAGAGGACCTGAAAAGGAGTTCTAAACTTCTACATGTGGAAGCATTCAATTCAGAGAAAAAGAAAAGTGGGATTCTAATGAAGAAAAATGGAGACAACACCATGCATGTGCATTGGAAAGGAGCTGCAGAGATGATAATAGCAATGTGTACACACTATTATGACTCACTTGGAAACATGAAAGTTATAGATGATACTGAAAGGGAGAAATTTAATTTACTCGTTCAAGGTATGGCTGCAAGTAGTCTCCGGTGCATAGCATTTGCACATACACAAGTCTCCGAAGATGAATATGATGATGGAAAGGCAAAACTAAAAGACAACAGCTTGACCCTATTGGGCCTAGTTGGTATAAAGGATCCATGCCGACCTGGTGTGAGGAAAGCTGTCCAAGATTGTCAATATGCTGGTGTGAACGTGAAGATGATCACAGGAGACAATGTTTTCACTGCAAAAGCAATAGCCACCGAGTGTGGCATACTAAGGCTTGACCAGGACATGGATGGAGCAGTGGTTGAGGGTGTGGAATTTCGGAACTACACCCACGCTGAGCGAATGGAGAAAGTTGATAAAATTTGTGTGATGGCGAGATCATCACCTTTCGACAAGCTTTTAATGGTACAATGCCTCAAACAGAAGGGACATGTCGTTGCCGTTACTGGCGATGGAACAAATGATGCACCTGCACTAAAAGAAGCTGATATTGGACTCTCCATGGGGATCCAGGGTACAGAGGTCGCAAAAGAGAGCTCGGACATAGTTATATTGGATGATAATTTCGCATCTGTGGCAACTGTTTTGAGATGGGGGAGATGTGTTTACAACAACATCCAGAAATTCATTCAGTTTCAGCTAACGGTAAATGTAGCAGCTCTTGTAATCAACTTTGTGGCAGCTGTATCATCTGGAGAAGTGCCATTAACAGCAGTCCAGTTACTTTGGGTAAATCTAATTATGGACACGTTGGGCGCTCTTGCACTTGCTACTGAACAGCCAACCAAAGAGCTTATGGACAAGCGGCCTGTGGGTCGTACAGAGCCACTCATATCAAATATCATGTGGAGGAACCTGATAGCTCAAGCCTTGTACCAGATTGTAGTTCTCTTGACATTACAGTTTGGAGGAGAAAAGATCTTTAATGTCAACGAAAAGGTAAAAGACACTTTGATTTTCAATACCTTTGTCCTTTGCCAGGTTTTCAACGAGTTCAACGCAAGAAAGCTAGAAAAGAAGAATGTTTTTGAGGGGATACATAAGAACAAACTGTTTCTCGGAATTATTGGGATTACAATAGTTCTCCAAGTTGTGATGGTAGAATTTCTGAAGAAGTTTGCAGAAACAGAGAGGTTGAATTGGGGACAGTGGGGAGCATGTATTGGCATAGCTATTCTATCTTGGCCTATTGGTTTTCTGGTAAAGTACATACCTGTTCCAGAAAAACCATTCTTCAGCTTTCTGAAGAGAAGAACTTGAAGGACATCTTCAAGGATAACAAATTAAGATCTAGAACCATTATAAGTTGCTGTATTTTATTAATTTTTTTGTAAGATTCCCTTTATTCGTATTCTGTATGAGAACTATTTACATTTATAAAATTCTATTTTGGAATTTTATGGCGCTTTAGACAGTACACACTATATGAGATCAGTGTTTGCAAGGACGTGTTCTAATTTTCCTAAGGTTTGGGCAATTTGGCACTCATATCCTTTTGAAACAATCGAATTCACCATAAAAAGGTTCAGATAGTCGAAAGGAAACACACAAATACTCTGTGTATAAGGAATGAGTCAATTATTTCCCCAGTTTCTATGAACCTGGTATCCTAATCATTCAGAAAATTTATTGTGTCAGCACGAGCCTGCATTAGCCATTAATTCAATCTTCTTCTGTATAGTATGTCTATATAAGTATAACCTCTTTTGGAGAACTCATGATCAGAAGTTGCAGAACCTCAAGAACATCTGCAGAAGAATAGATGACACATTATAACATACATTTACTAGAATATTTATTGAAGTTGTTAACCATTTATTGAAATATTTATTGAATATTTTAGCACACAAAGAATAATATAAATTTAAAGCAAGAGAATAAAGAATGATAAATCAGTAAAGTTGGTATCAGCAAACTTACTTTTCGATCACCAGAAAATATTTTATGCTAATCTTTTCCTTCAGTGTAATGTAGTTGCAAAGACAAAGGAGGCGTTTGGTTTGTCTTATCTTCCTCGATATTGTTGTGAAATTGAGTTGAATTTTTTTAATAAGTTGGGTCATGTTATAGTGAGTTAACTTAGTCAAACCAAATGCACTCGTTATTGTTGTGAATTTAATTTGAAACTTTTCAGTAACTTGGATCGTGCTCTAACGTGTTAACAATTAGCTACGCACTTAATTGAGTTGATTCTTTTACTATTTGTTGCCCCCTTGAGAGGCATGAATTGCAATTTTTTTCCTGTGCAGAAAAACATGTATATGCAGAGTTGAAACATTTATTCTCTTGTATAAATGAACATGAATCATAGATAACATGACTTAAGCTTCCTTTGAAAGTTCATGCTGAGGAGGCCCAGTCTGCAAAATTCTTGCAAATGAAATATTTTCGAAAACTCTTTACTCTCATAATCTGAAACAATTCTCTAAACATAATCTCTATGACCCACAATTAACAATGAACTTGTTTGTGGCATTAACCTTGCCGAATAATTATAAACATCAGACGGAGGCAAAGTTTCTATCTTCTGGTGCGTTGCTGTATTACTGGTTATGAAGTGCAGAGAGAGAACTCATTCAATTTTGGCAAATTACATTTCGACAAATTTCATTCCTTTAAACTGGAACAGGTTCAGGAACTTTCCCAGTTTCACTGAGAGACAAACTGTCATAGTAGTCCACCAACACCTTCCAACCCCCAGGACACATAAAACCATCTGGAGGGCTTTCCTTGTTCTTTGCAAGAGTTCGCATCTGTAAAATGCAGGCATAAATTCATAAGTTACCATTTGTGAATGTCAAGATGAATGTATTATATAACAGAATTGGAGGTGTTGAAAGGTCTGACTTCTTTAATGTCTAGGCATTTCAAGCAACTCTTTATACAATAACATCAATTTTATTTAATATTCTTCCTGAAGATGATACCTTGGTGCCAGAAATGAAGATAAAGTCTTGTGCCCTTGACGGATCAAAGAATGCCATTTTACCCTGAGTCTTATCATATGCTGCCACCTGCAGACACACTCAAATACTCAGTATTCCAAAAAGTTTACATTAGCCCGTAAAACTAATCAGATTGTGTGTTTGGAACTTGGATACCTTGAATGGAAGAATGTTTAGCCGCTCCAGCCCCGGAGCCATGCTCAATACCTTTTTCCCATGGTCAGCATCATATAGATCTCTTTTCTCCACTGGATGGCCCATGCCAGCAGGGTCACGACCGACAATGTAGAAATTAGCACCTGCATTAATTCGAGCTTTTGCATGCCACTGCACCTCAGTTGGACCAGCATAATGCATGGGGGAAGGAAATATGGAAACAACAGTGGTCTCTGGATCAAGCACCCCGTCTTCGAGTACCTGGGGAAACAGAAACAGGATTAGCAATTTTCAACAGGGGTGCATCAAGGTAGATAACTAATCCCAAAACCAAGTTAGACTTTATATGTGGTATTGATATGTAGTCCGCTGATTGGTGAAGCACTGACTATTCAGCACTATCATGTTTAATGTTTGAGAGTTCTGGATATCAAGTTTACATTTTTCCAATAACAGAGGGTTTAATGTGAGATTCTCTGCCACGATAAATTACTTGATAGAAAAAAGAAACGAAGTCAGATCACTGATTTGCTTCTAGGGCAATAAGCTTACCAAAGACACAATCCATATATGTTGATATATATATTGGCTATCATTTGTAATTCCATTCTCCTATGATAGGTAAATCAAGCCCAAATATTCGGGATAGGAATCATATCATATATTTAGTAATAATTAATAGTGATTAGTACACAAACCTTCTCGTGTTGCCTCATTCTCCATGTAAGCGGAACATCATCTGCCTTTGTGTAGCCTCCCAATGGATGTAGCAACAAGACTGGATTCTTGTAGCCCATCTCAAGAAGCCTACGACGTGTGTCAGTCATCAACAAAGCATGACCATTGTGCACAGGATTCCTTAGCTGGAAGGCAAACACTGCATCAGCATTCCTCCTAGTGAATTCTTCACGGAGTTCAGCAGGGGATAGACGGAAACGATCAAGACCATCATGGTACTTGATCGGTTCTATAACCTCTAAATCACCTCCGAGCAGCCAGTTCCCAGAGTTCTTTATGGCTTCATCAACATAAGGCAGACCAGGGGCAGTTGTACCCCAGGTTCTTGCTATTCTTTCTTCTTTATTATGCTTGTAAATCTCAATACTATAATGACAAAATGTAACAACCAAATGTAAGGAAAACCCTGGCATGATATTGAAGCGCATAATATAATGAGCACCTATATCAAATAAATAACAAGCGAAGAATAGATTGTCCAACTAAGTGAATATATGTGATTAGGTTTCTTACAAATATTGGTTTATTATTTTTGTTTAATATAAACCGATTGGCCACCAAATAACCTATCAGCTAGCATTAGCCAACAGAAGTACTAGTAACAAGCCATCTAAGTGATATTTACAAACCAGCTTGAAAGAGAGCAAAGTTCAATGGTAAAGCATAGCAGATAGGGGCATGTCGATACGGAGTACATGAGTATCTAGAAGATTTAAAAGCCCACTCAAGTACTCAACCTTTGACTAAGCTCAATGGCCAATCAACCATATACATATTTGATATTACTTGTAAACAGTGATTACGCAGCCACATGTGAGATAGACTATCCAAATTGTTTTAGAATGTGTTTGGGAACATGAATTTCATTTCAAATGACAGAAGTTGAGTTGTCATTTCAAATTCTCATATTTGTATTAATATTTAAATGTCTTGGAATTCAAATGAAATATAAATCCTAATTATGTTGATTATTCAAACATGTCATTTGATCAAATCTACAAGGTATGGGAGTGCATTAGCATAGCTCATATATAATGGCTCTCCTACACAATATGTTACTTGTCATGTGTAGAACCTTATTTCTTTTAACTTATCTACGTCTGAACTTAGAAACCTAATAACTTCCCTGGATACCCACAATACCATCTCTACGATCACCCAATTGGAACTAACTGATCTAAAATATCATTATTACAGACCTCTAAAAACTATATCTATAGAATTCGAAGCAAGTGCAGGTCTACAGTTCATGAAAATTTCATATTGTATTGTCAAATTCTGCAAGGTGGCAGGAAAAACCACCCTTTCCAAATATCCAAATTTTAGGATCTTCATTACACATACAAAAAAAATTCAAAAAATCAGCTAGCCTGCAGAAATATACATTTTCTTTAATAAACTTACTTGAAAAAATCAACTTTCAGTCTTTCACCAACTACTTCCAATACTAATACAAACATTTTACTACCACTATATTTAAACCTCTATAAATTAATAAACTCGGACCAATTTATCCATATTATTAATTTATCGAACTTAAAAATACATTCTCTAATAGTTGAAACCGAAAAATATCAAAAAATATTAATTTAAATTTATCAAGTTTATTATAAGGGTTTTTATACAACTACTTTTACTTTTTCATGTATTGACAAATTTTTATCGGTTCCATTCTCGTTAATAACAATGACACCTTTATGCACAAAAATTCCTAGCAGTTAAAATCAGCGAAAAAATAGTTGTTCTAGAAAGACCCTTGCTGTAAAATCAACTTCCTAAAACACTATAAACATTTCAAAAGTGTGCGCATAAAACATACTATTAAATACCGTACATATTATCATGTGTCTATTATACCTTATAATACGTGCAAAAAATAAACACAACATTTATTTTAGAACACATAATATAAAGGTAAGCTTACTTGTTTAAAATAGCAACCGGGTTATCAGTAGAATCAAGAAGAGCAACAGAACCCGACCCACCAATCAAACTCTTCTGTTGATCATCAATAGCAAGAACAATAGGCAAAGACATATTAACAACCGACCCATTTTCCAATCTTATTGAATTAAAATGAAGAGTTTGGAGGAACTGGGACTCTCTCATGAACCCTTTAAGTGGGCTAGCCCAACCTTCACTCAACACATGAACCCATTCAAGATCCACCTTGGACAGCTTTATTTGGGGCAAATGACCCACTTGGGCCTTCTTCAAATCTCGTTCTGATTCTTTTACTATCAGCTCAATGAGCTTGCCGCCATCCGGTTCGATTAACCCGGATGAAATTCGGGTCGTGGGTCGGGTTTTTTGGTGGGAGAATGGGAGTTTGAGAGGGGTGGTGAAACGGGGGGTTTGGGTTTTGGGGAAAGAATGAGTGTGTGTTTGTGTTTTCATCAACAGACCAGCCATAGACGCCATTTGATGGTTTGTAAGTATTTTTTGGGCTTGTATGTAGAGGTAGTGTGATATATATAGGCATATAGATGGAGGGGGGAAAGGGTAATTATGGTAAAATGTAAGCTTACTTTTTTGAATATTTGTTGTTATATTAAAAGCTAATCACTTAAAAAAATTAAAATTTTATGTTTAACGATGACCAATACTTTTTCAAAATAATACTTAGCCATATATTAGAGCTTTTTGGAGGTGCATTACCACCTTAGAGTGTACTGTATATGTTTGTATGTATATCTGCATGGACGGGAGGATGAACCTGGACACTCATGACTATCTCGATAAATTAATATTTAATAATGTGATCGGAAGATAGTTTATTACTGGTTTTAATATGTTTGAAAATAATAATATCTTTTATTATTATAAAAACTTATTAATTTTATACGTGATAATTTTGGGGATATCTACCGTTTCTCATTCATAAATCAAATATGCATTAATGAAATAATAATGATATTATAGTTAATATAAAAATAAATTTTATTTTTTCTTGATTTATGCATAAAAGTCAAACAAACCAAATAAAACGGGGAAACAGTATATAATTTTGAATTGTGGCCGTCAAAAGAGAGTACACAAAATCCTCTTAGAATTCAAAAGTATGTATATTACTTCATACATCTCACGATATGTGTATTGTTTGAAAACAAATGTATATCTCATTTTATGTGTCTTGTTTTTTATCCAATACAAATATGTAAATTATTTTTCTAAAATATCTTTATTCTTATATTTCCAATGTTGACTAATTAAATGCATATAATTGGTAAATTTAAAAACAATGTATTATATTAAATGTTTCTAATATATGTGAAATTTATAAAAAAGACACATATTATGAGATGTTCGTTACTAGGGGTGTACATGGGTTAAAAAAACCGAACAACCCGACCCTTATTTCAGCCGACCTTACCCGAAATAATACAATCCGATCTATGTTTGGGTTAAAAGAATTTTAATCCACTTTTTATGGGTTGGGTATGGGTTTTAATTTTTTAAACTCAACCCGATTATAATTTAGTAAATGCACTAATTTAATAAGACACTCATTTAGTAAATATACTAATATATCATGTACATATATATTTTAGAAGAACATGAATAAAAACCTAGACAAGGCATTCATACTTAGCATAAATGTAAACGAGGTTATAAGTTTTTTTCTTTATTATTGGATATGATTAAAGTAAAAAAGACTTATTTGAGATAAATGATAGTAATATTTTGAAAAGCTTATATTGTATTTGTTTAAATTTGATGCTATAAATTTTTTTATTTTAAATATGTGTTTAAAAACTCGTTCAAACCTACCTGAACCGATGTACAATAAATAGGGTTGTGTTATGAATTTATTTTTCATGGGTTTGGTTGAAAATTTTCAAACTGATTTAATTGGATTGAGTTGCAAAAATGCCCTGAACCCGACAAAACCGGTCAACCCAAATTATTTATCTTGGGTTGAGTTGAAAATTTTCAAACCGATTTTTTTTTTAATTTTCAAACCGATTTAATTAAATTGAGTTGCGAAAATGTCTTCAACCTGACAAACTCCGTCAACCCAACCAGCATACACCGTATCCATTACTATCTTAATTATGCTAGTATTTATTTATCCGGCGGTGAATATACGTAATAAATGACATCCGCGTATACAAATGTCTACTGTAGTAGAAAACGTGGAAAGTGTTATGCCCAATATTTGGACATGGGTCCTAGGCAGGTCCGATGACATAAATTGGCCGGCCCACCTTGCATTTGGGCTCACATGGCTCCAAAGCCCACATCCGGCTCGCATTGTGTTAAAGAAGATAAAATATTCTAAGGCCCTTGGCCTAGCGTGGGGTCGCATCGCTAGCTCACCAGCCTTAGACTCATTCGGCTTCGATAAGGAAAAGAGAGGAGAACCGGCCCCCCAGCCCGGTTCACTTCTCATCATCACCTCTCAGGTCGCATAGATTTGCCAGAGAGGCCCTCAGCCCGGCTCGCTTGGCCAGGCTCACTGCCTCCGGATCGCTTCGCTAGCCCGGAGTACTTAGCACGGATTTCTCATAATTGGCTGAAAGGCTCCTAGCCTCATGGACTCACCTCACTTGGTATTATTTGCTAATCTGAAGACTACAGAAGGCCCCCCAGGGTAATATCTCAACATACTTATCTATTTGAAGACAGCTAGCCCCATGGGCTCTCATCTCATCAAGGGATCCGCACATGATCACCTCTACATACTGCTCCCGTGAGGCCACATCACGCACAACCGCTCCCGCGAGGCCATATCGCGCATAACTCCCTACGGGAACCCCTTGCTCTATAACTCCATGACAGCCCCTAGAGCCTAACGGGCTTGGGCCATGGCAGTTACAGACATATGGGAAGTTTGCCCTCCACATCCACACAGACTTGGGCCAAAGCCCAGCACGTCTAAGGATTTGGGCCTGATGGACCGGACCAATACCTAGCCCATATAGGTAACTTGTCCTCCAAGAACTACGTGTGGCTTGAACCCCTATATAAAGGGTACGTAGGCCTCTTGTTTCAGTTGAGACAACAGTTGGCAGCAAGAGAACACATATTTACTCTGGCCTTCTAACGAATCAACAACAAGATCAGCTACCAAAATCCATCACTTTCCTCCCGTGTTCTTCGCGTTCTTCATCAAGTTCATAGCAAAATCATTATATTTTGCTCCGTGATTCCAGCAAACCCCCAAATTACTGTTATACCAGTTTCTCCCTATAACAATTGGCGCTAGAAGGAGGGGTACTTGACATCTGAGGGAGAAGGATGTCTAACTCTAGGAGAACCGGAAACTCATCAGAAAGTGATAGAGCTGAGAATGACGAGACCCCGAGACATGCCAACGAGAACCCGCCTCAGACCGACCCCAAACTCTTGGAATTCCTTGATGAGATGGGCCAGCAGATGCTCGAGTTCAACAAGAGAATGAGGCGGATGGAGAGGAGAGGCGCCTCTAAGAAGGCTAGCGCGAGCGCCCGGCGACGAATGAGGAGGGCCAATAAATCTAAGCGGCCCTGGTCGACCGTGAAACCTCGTGACCTCATGAATGATTTTAATGATGAAGCCGGAGATGTAGGGAAGGATGAATCATTAGAGTGGGATGAGGTGCCCCCCAGTCAGGCGCGGCAGGCCCATGAGACCCCTCACAGGTCGTTTCATGGCCCAGCCCCCTCTGAGGCGAAGGCAACCAGTGTTTTTGACAGGGTCGGGAGAAGACTAACAGAGCATGATCTAAGGATAAAGCTGGAGAGAGCCCGAACTAAAAACACTGAGGTAAGGCCCCCGAGTCTAGCACGTGAAGCAGAGGGACCCCCTCGCCATCGCGAGCGCGCCAGGTCCCCATATCGTGCTCATGTACCGGAGAGGCCCCCTCCCAGGGGAAGAAATCAGGAAGCTCAGTCCGTGATAAGTGGAGAAGGTGGAGGCCGAAGGCGTGAACAGGCACCGCCCCCATCGCATAGGGCCAATAATGAAAATAATAATGAGGAGAGGCTGGGAAACCTCCGCATGAACGATCTTAGGCAGCTCCTAGAGCGCATGGAGAAGGAGAAAACTGCTCCAAATCCTATCTCCACCCAGTCGCCTTTCACCAATGAGATCCGGGTCGCACCTCTGCCCGCCATCTTCAGAAACAACCCGAATCTCACTTTTAATGGTGATACTGATCCAGCCGAATACCTAATCCGCTTCAATATTGAGATGGAAGTTTACCAGGTTTCCACTCTAGCCCGGTGTCGGCTATTCGCCGCCTCTCTCAGGGGTAGTGCCCAACAGTGGTTCTCCAAACTCGGGCCCATTATGATCGACTCATGGGAACTACTGGTAGATATATTCATCAAACAATTTCAGTCTTCCATGCTCTATGCCCCACCTGTGGCGACCCTTGCTAATATTAAGCAAAGGGAAGGAGAAACTCTGCAAGATTACTTCAAGAGGTTTAATGCCGAAGTACCCCGAGTTAGAGGAGCAACTGAAGAGGCTGTGAAGAACTTCCTGATAGCAGGTCTTAAGGAGGGAACTGACTTCTGGAAAAGCCTACAAGCTAAGACACCTGAAACGTTGTCTGAATTTTACCGGCAGGCTGAACCCTTTAAATGGGTAGAGAAATCTATGCTTGACTTAAAGAAGAGTAACAATAATGGAGGCCGGGGAAAGAATAACAAACGCAAGGGATCCCGGAGTCCGGATAATAGATACAAGGGCCGTAGAGAAAGAAGCCCCAGCCCGAAGAGGTATGACAAAAGGGAAAGAGAGAGGTCCCTTGAGAGCAATAAGTCAGAGGACAGGAGGCCCTACCCGAAATACAATCGCCACACCCCACTAGTGGCCCCAATCGAGCACATCTACGCAATTAATGCCTCTAAAGGAATCTTCAAGAAGCCTCCACCAATGACGAATTACGGTAGAAAGGACTCTCGGAAGTTCTGCGCCTATCATGAGCAGTCGGGCCATGACATCGCCGATTGCAGACATTTGAAAGACCAGATTGAAGACCTCATTAGAAGTGGTCACCTCACTGAATGGGTGGTAAAAGAAGTGAAGAGACATCAGAGGAGTGATTATCATAGCGTCCCGCCTCCTCCTTCGAAAGATAAGGCTCCGCAGGACAAAGAGAGGCCTGGGCTTGGCAATACTAGAGAGGGCAGTATCCATATTATCATCGGGGGTCCTCATATTGGTGGAGATAGCAAACGAGCCATGGAGAGATATGCCAGAGAGGCCAAGGAGCGTCCCCTCACTAATATCCACCACCTCTCGCAGAGACCTCCCAAGCTGTTTAAGGGAGAGGAAACTGATATTATGTTTACCGAAGGGGATGCCAAATGGTCCATCACCCCCATAATGATGCCCTGGTAGTTAAAATAAAGATCGGATCCTCGAATGTGCACAGAGTACTTGTCGATAATGGAAGCGCTGTTAATGTTCTCACTTATGACGTCTACCAGAAGATGGGTCTCCTTGACAAGGATCTCACGCCTACTATCGGCCAGCTCTACGGATTCACCGGGGCCTCGGTTAGCGTCAAGGGCCTCATTAAACTCCCCATCACTCTAGGGGAGGAGCCCTGCATGACCACCCAGGTTGCTGATTTCATGGTGGTAGACCAGCACTCTGCCTACAATGCCATAATTGGCAGGCCCATACTGAAGGAAATGAGGGTGGTGACCTCTATTTACCACCTTTCAATGAAGTTTCCCACTCCAAAGGGGGTAGGATGTGTCAAGGGCTGCCAGTATGATTCTCGAGAATGTTATAACAAGGCCCTCAAGTCAGCCGAGAAGACGAGTAGAGAGGTAAAAGCCATCAATGTAGACGATTACAAGCCAAGTTCATGTGATACCATGATCCCACCAAAAATAGAGGACGCTATGTGCAACACCATCACCGTCGAAGAGCTCCCGCAAGATTATTTTGAAAGCATGGGAATTCAAGTAGAACCGGTACCGGGGGCACTCATGATGGAGCCCTCCCAGCCAGTTCAAAATTTGGTAGAAGGAATTGTGGAAGAGGCTAGTGATGATGAGGAGACCCCAGAGCAGTTAGAAAAAAGACTCAGTAAAGGAAAATGGGTTCCAGAGAAGACCTCAGCAGTGATAGATCTCCCCAACGGATTCTCTCGTGAAATCACAGGCATCACCGAAAGATTAGTCAGTCCGAAAGGACCCGGGGGGTACACATTGGAGGATCAAAACAGGGAAGTGCTCTCTATTGAAGAAGTGGGAGAAGCGGATATGACTCAGGATTTCGAGATGGATATTGATCCACGTATGCCCGCTCATGTAGAAAGAGCTGGGGCAGCCGAAGATACTATCACGATTCCGGTGGACGCAAATGATCCTTCTAAGTGGCTAAAGATCGGCTCTAATCTCGACCCAAACATGAGAGACTCTCTGGTCTCCTTCCTCAAAAGTAACCTGGATGTGTTTGCCTGGTCTCATGCTGATATGGTAGGGATTGACCCTAAAGTTATGTGTCATCACCTCAACATTGATCCAAATAAAAAGGGGGTGAGGCAGAAAAGGCGCCCTGTCAGTGGAGAGAGGGCTGAAGCCCTCAAGGAAGAAGTGGACCGGCTCCTCAAGGTCGGGCTCATCAAGGAAGCTTTCTATCCCACATGGTTGGCCAATCCGGTTCTCGTAAAAAAGCCAAATGGGAAGTGGAGGACTTGCATAGACTTCACTGATCTAAACAAACATTGCCCCAAAGATAGCTTCCCTCTACCAAGAATTGATCAACTAGTGGATACAACTGCTGGTCACGCACTACTCAGCTTCATGGATGCTTATTCGGGATACAATCAAATTCCCATGTATGAGCCCGATCAGGAACACACAGCATTCATCACAGATAGGGGTCTCTATTGTTATGTTGGGATGCCCTTCGGCTTACTCAATGCCGGATCCACCTACCAGAGGCTGGTCAATATGATGTTCGAGAAGCAAATTGGTAAAACCATGGAAGTATATGTAGATGATATGTTGGTTAAGTCTAAGGAGGCCACGGATCACGTCGGCCACTTAGCCGAGATGTTCGACATCTTGAGGAAATACCGGATGAAGCTCAACCCCCAGAAATGTGTCTTCGGAGTAGAATCCGGGAAATTCCTAGGCTTCATTGTTAATCACCGAGGGATCGAAGCCAACCCGGCCAAGATCAAAGCTCTAATAGAAATGAGGTCACCCAGGAATGTCAAGGAGGTGCAGAGCTTAACCGGACGGATAGCAGCTTTAAATCGCTTTGTCTCCAAATCATCTGACAAATGCCAAGAGTTCTTCAAAGTAATCAGGAGCATAGGAAAGAAGTTCGAGTGGACCCCTGAATGTGAAGAGGCCTTTCAACAGATCAAAGAGCATCTAGGCAGCCCACCTCTCCTATCCAAGCCTCTAGCAGGGGAGACTTTAATTCTCTATCTTGCTGTTTCAGACTACTCGGTTAGTGCTGTTCTGGTTAGAGAAGAAGCGGATACTCAGTTTCCTGTGTACTACGTGAGCAAGAGGATGCTTGATGCAGAGACCCGATATACTAACATGGAAAAGTTAGTTTATGCTCTCATGCTGGCATCAAGGAAGCTCCGACCTTACTTTCAGGCTCACAAAATTGAAGTAAGAACCGCCTATCCATTAAGGCAAGTATTGCACAAACCAGAAACATCTGGCAGGCTATTGAAGTGGACGATTGAGCTAGGCCAATTCGATGTTTCATACAAGCCCCGCAGTGCCATAAAGGGGCAGGCTCTCGCAGACTTCATTCTGGAATTTCCATCTCACAGTGACGAGAGCACACAAGTCCCCACTAGGGTCTCGAGCACCACACAAGAAGAAATCAACGAAAACAGCGCTCCTTGGTGGACCTTATATGTTGATGGAGCAGTGAATAATGAAGGAGCAGGTGCAGGGATAGAGCTTGTGACTCCGGAGGGACACAAACTCAATACAGCTATCCACTTCACCTTTCAGGCCACAAACAATGATGCTGAATATGAGGCCCTCATATCTGGCCTCAAACTAGCCTTAGAAATGAAGGCGGAAAACCTTAACATATTCAGTGACTCTATGCTGGTCGTCTACCAAATAAAAGGGGGGTTCCAAGCTAGGGGTCCTCGTACGGAGCTATATCTTAATTGCTCCCGACGGCTCCTCAACCTCTTTAGAGAAGTCAAAATCGAACAACTCCCGCGGGGTCAAAATGCCCATGCAGACGCGCTGGCCAAACTCGGCTCTCAGCGCGAGGCCACTCTGTTAGGGGTCATTCCCCTTGAAATCCAGAGGAGGCCCAGTGTCCCTGAGGAACTGAATGAGAAGAAAACTTCATCACTTGAGCTAATGGAAATTGAGATTGAAAATCCGGCCCCAACTTGGATGACTCCAATATGGGAGTATATCAAAAGGGGTTCATTACCTGAAAATAATAATGAAGCTAGAAGAATCAAGTACAAGGCCGCACGGTATGTTATTTATGATGAGGTCCTTTACCGAAGGGGCTTCAATATCCCACTTCTCAGGTGTGTTGATGGGGCCGAATGCAATTATATACTTCGAGAAGTACATGAAGGTATTTGTGGCAATCACACGGGGGGTGGTTCTCTAGCCCACAAGATCCTCCGACAAGGCTACTACTGGCCTACTCTCAAGCACGACGCCATTGAATTCGCCAGGTCTTGCGACAAGTGTCAAAGATATGCTAACTTCAGCAACATCCCCGCTGTTCCACTCACCTCTCTGATGAGCCCGTGGCCCTTTGCCATGTGGGGGATTGATTTGATAGGAGAGCTGCCGAAAGCTAAGGGAAGGGTCAAGTATGCTGTGGTGGCAGTTGATTATTTCACTAAGTGGGCCGAGGCCGAGCCCCTAGCCACTATCACCGCCAAGAAGCTTAAGGATTTTGTGTACAGGGCTATTGTGTGCAGGTTTGGGATCCCCTACAAGCTCATTTCTGATAATGGAAAGCAGTTTGATTCCAAGGAAATGCGAGAATTTTGTGACAACTTGGGCATCAGGAAGGATTTCTCAGTTGTCTGCCACCCTCAATCAAATGGCCAGACAGAAGCAATAAACAAGATAATCAAGCACACTCTGAAAGCTAAGCTGGATGAAAATAAGGGCAACTGGCCCGAGGAGCTCCCTAGGGTCCTCTGGTCCTACAACACTACCCCGAGGAGCACTACTGGTGAGACCCCATTCTCCTTATCATATGGATGTGAAGCTATGGTACCTGTGGAAGTTGGCTCCGGATCATTCCGTCGAGATCATTTTGACCCCAATAATAATGAGGTCAACCACCGACTCTACCTCGACATGATTGAAGAGACCCGGGCAGACTCTCAGGTCCGCCTAGCGTCGTACCATCAAAGGACAGCTAGGCATTACAATGAGAAGGTGAGGGCTCGTCCACTCCGAGTTGGAGATCTAGTCCTACGTCGGGTCATGCCAAACACCAAGATTCAGGCACATGGAGTCTTCGGTGCCAACTGGGAAGGCCCCTACAAGGTCAAGACTGTTCTCTGGGAGGGAACATATCACCTCTCTGATCTCAAAGACAAGCTTATTCCGCGAGCATGGAATGCGGAACATCTCAAGAAATATCTACCTTAACTGCCCATGTGACTGGCAGTACTATTTATTTTTAGACTTCGTATGAATAAATCATCCTAAGTCTCGGGGGGTAGTACTGTTATATAAACACCCCTCCGAGCTGATGTAATGACTCTATTGGCCCTATGTTCTTCAATTATTCAAGAAATATGCATGGTTTTCTTTCAAATTTTATGTAATGTGTATCAATATTCATGAAAGTTCGTGCAGTTAGGGTCGAGCAACGACAATGTGCGGCCAGAAATTGCTTAGTTAGGCGAGGCCTGTTGGCCAGCCAAGCGATGCGACGTGGGGCCCCGTCGTCACATAAGTGAACGATGCGAGGCCATAACCACGGGCCCCGTTGGGACGAGCTCAGGTCAGCATAGGTGCGAGGCCATCTGGTTCAAAAATGAACGAGGCAGGGCCCCCAATGCGAGGCCACAGTAGAACGGGCAGGCAAGACTGGGATCGTTGAAACGACCTGAAAACAGTTATCAGTTGTGAAGAAAAATAATAAAGAAAATAAAGCAAAGGCTAGCACGAAGGCGACGCCAGCCATTCCTGTTCGAAGTTGCCCGAACTAGGCCCCCTCAGCACGAGCTCAACACTGTGTGGCCGGAAATTGCAAAGCTAGGCGAGGCCTAATGGCCAGCCAAGCGACGCGACGTGGGGCCCCATCGTCACATGAGTGTGCGATGCGAGGCCATAACCACGGGCCCCATTGGAACGAACTCAGGCCAGCATCGATGTGAGGCCATTCGGTTCTAAGTCATTCGAACCAGGCCCCCATGCGAGGCCAATAACGATGGGATCGCAGAAGCGACCTGGACCTACTTAAACGTTTGTGGAATGAAAGAATAAAGCCGATAAGTCAGAAATACTAGCTTCGCGAAGTGAAATCACAACCGGTTCATGAAGATATACTAAGCGATGCGAAGCAAAAATTAAGACATGGGTAAATCAAACGAAGCGAATACAAAGGAGATGGAAGAAATCAAAGCATTAAAATAAATGTTGAAGTGAATACAAATGCGAGGCATAGACGGTGCCCGCAACCCATTAAATTCAGCTCGCAAGCGAGCACAAAACACTTGTTCAAATTAATAAATTACAAATAAAGAAGTCACGAAGCTTCCTCCTGTTGCTGCTCTTGGACCCGCTTTGCCTCGAGCTCCGCAGATCGCTGAGCGACCTCCTCCTCCACTTCCTTGCGAAGGGTCTCTGCGTAAACTCGGGTCGCCTCGCCCAATTGGCCCCAGTCAAAGTCAGGCAGCTTCTTCATAAAGGACTTCATAAACTTCACCTGCCCAAGAGCCGAGGCCTCAGCTACTGCCTCCTTCTTCTCATCAGCAAAATTAGAGATCGCAGTCTCTTGGGTTATGATTTGAGTCTGGAGCTCGTTTAATTTATCATCAAAGGCCTTTGTGATGGCAGCTCGTTCATTCTCCAAATCATTGACTTTGTCATTCGCGGACCGGAGATCCCGCCTTAACGGACTGAGCTCGTCCTTCAACCTCTTCTGCTCGTCAAGCAGCTTCTTCTTCTCAGCTTCCAAGGATTCGACCTTAAAGTTTAAAGCTTGGGTTTGTGTGGCCAAGGCTCGCACCTCCTTGTGACGGCTCGCTTGACGATAGAACAATTCAGCAGCAGCTCGAGTGATAGCTGCATTGTTCTCCTCAAAAGAGGACTGAGCCCACTGATTGAGGTCGCTCTCAGAAACATTGGAGTGGCCTAGCTTCGCAAAAGCATTGGCTGCGACGTGAGTATTTGTGGTCGTAACAGTGGCCCCCTTGGTCACTTCAACTCGAGCTCGCTTCGGATCTACCTTGCCAGCCTCAGCATCCAAGTGTTTCCTCTTCGGCTCTGTAAGAGGAGGTTTACCAGCAGAGAGCTTTGGATCCTTGGCTGGAGGCTTACGAGCCGAGCCTGTGACCACCACATCATCGTCCTCAAGAGTAAAAGGAGGAGGAGCCACATTAGACTTTGACATATCTGCATAAGAGAGATGAAGCGATCAGAAAACAGTTGTAAAAATATGAAATGGCCAGCAGTATAAGAATAATGCATATTAATGCGATGCGAGCACAATAAAAAATGAGGTGATACTATCTATACGTACCAGATTCAGTTCGAGTTCGCTTTGCAGGACGTTTATTGGACGAGCCCGCAATGGCTTTTCCCTTGTTCGGAGTCAGTCTTGCTCCATCTTTTAAGAAACCGTATGCGACCAGGTTTGAGGTCGTTACCAGCTTCTTCATGTTCCTCTCCTCGAGGGGCAGTTGTAGTATACTGTCAGCTCGTTTTTTGGCCTCGCCAGAAAGTGGCGTGCGAGGAGGAGCAACTTAGGAGAAAAATCAAGAAAAAGATTCAGCCTCGAATCGGTTTTAAAAGAAAAAGTTAGAGGAGAAAATAACGAGGAGGGGATACACACCTGGTTTATAATTAAAAACTACGGGAACCCTGGGCACATCGAACACGTAGAAATACGGTTCCTTCCAATGACCCACATTACTCGGAGCCCCGTGCAATAAGTTCTTGCCGTTGAACTCGGGCCAGACCGAGAGATATAAATATCCGAAGTCCTTCTTTCCCGAGGACTTGAGATTTAGAAAATACCCGAGCGTCTTTGCATCGAGGTCGGGGAAGTTTCGTTTCTGATACAGAATATACAAAGCGATGGCGGATCGCCAACCATTGGGGTTAACTTGAATAGGTGCGATGTGAAAGTATTCGCAAACGTCCAAGATGAATGGGTGTACGGGCGAAGTGATCCCGACCTTCAGCAGCGAGGTGGACAGAACCATCCTCGGAACACGACCCCCATTTTCCTCGTGATCGAATTTATAACATCTCTGGTGAGGACGAGGCAAGACAATGAAACCTTCTAGCCTAAACTGATCGACGGCTTCGGCTAATGATTCTGAAGTCAAGCTTGTCTTCAGGTCACGAGCTGCGAGCACCCGAGGAGAGGATGGCCTCGTCGAAGAGCTGCTCGCACCCTCACCCAAAGGCTTCGCACCTATGTAAATTGGCCCCTCTAGTTCGGGCTGATCAGGCGGAATGAAGACTTCATCATCAGAATCCTCGGGAACGAATTGATAATTTTCCAGGTCGATCGACCTGGTCACAGCATCATCATCCTCGCTGTCTGAGGACTCGACCCAATGAGAGGTCGCTTCATCTTCTAGGTCAAGATCGACCTCAGTGCGAGCCCGTTTGCCCTTCAGATCACGGGGCTCATAATAGGCGCTCCCGAGCTCACTCCAGCTCGAATCGCTACGAACAGGAATTGGTCGTTGGGGATGAAGGGGCTCCTCGCCAGATTGAGCTTGAGTAGCTCGCTCCGCGACCCGACGAGCGATCTCCTCCTCGGCTGCTTCCTTTGTGAGAGGGCCCGGCCCGACATTTAAGAAGGAGAGGTCGATGGGGGTTATCGATTTCTTTTTCTTCCATTTTTCAAGACCCTCGTGTCGATCAGAATCTTCTATGGCCCAGGATGGGTCCATGTTCAAAACGAACGAGTCCGAACTCGACTGCTCGATCCGGGCAATGAGGGCAGCCGCTTCGGGGCTGACTTCGGTCCCCGGAATGATTGGATGACGGCTCGTGCCTGATATCTCGTTCAGCTCACGTTGGAATTCACGCGAACCCCTCAGTTCCTTGGGGTAATGACTTAGAGGCGAAGACGTACTGGTCTTCGAATCGCTCGACATCTGAAATAGATGGTGAATTGGTTAAGGTGTGTGCTCTTAAAGGAGAAAAGGAAAATTGCTAAGTGTCCTCACATCGCACACGAGCCGGTCCTAAATCTAAGGTCGAGATCGCGACACGAGGAAATGTGGGGTGTGTGAAATGATACGACCCGGGGAGTGGGATCGCATCGCATGAAGTATGTACGTATGGATGACTAATCAAATATTACATAAGCATGTTATGAAAAGCGAGGACATATATGGCGAGTTCGGATCGTTACCTTTGTTATGGGAAGGAGGGCTCGAATCGCTTGAAGAGTGTTGACTGGAACTCTGCTCGCTAGAAGATTCCGGCGACTGAGGATGAACAAATCGAGTTCGCACTTGGATTCTGGGCATGAAAATCAGTTAAAACCACCGTTTGATCCTTGAGCTCTCGGACAGCTTTTCTCGAAAATGATCCTGGAAATGATTGAAAATGATTGGGGAAGTCACATATTTATAGGCAACTGAGGAGAGAGAAGGACATGGACACGTGTCGCATTCTCATTGCTCCGGCTCGAATCCAGTGCATGCGACTACATGGTAATAATGTGTAGCCCACTCTCCAACGGCTATATTCGGGCTCGGTTCGCACGAGGAGCCCCTTCAATTGCCCTGAAGCTGGAGAGGTTTTATGTGGCCAGCTCGGTCCATTTGATATCCAGATCGCTATCAGGATGGATCATCGCAAGAAGACTATCAATTCCACCAAGGCTGGGCAATTCGCTTCGCATCTCTATTAGAAGCCTTCTTCTGGTCGCTTCTCTTGGAGGATTTCTGGCTTCAATTACTATCTGATTCCACCTCGCATCGCTAATGGCGAGGAGGAATCGGGGGGTAGTTGTTATGCCCAATATTTGGACATGGGTCCTAGGCAGGTCCGATGACATAAATTGGCCGGCCCACCTTGCATTTGGGCTCACATGGCTCCAAAGCCCACATCCGGCTCGCATTGTGTTAAAGAAGATAAAATATTCTAAGGCCCTTGGCCTAGCGTGGGGTCGCATCGCTAGCTCACCAGCCTTAGACTCATTCGGCTTCGATAAGGAAAAGAGAGGAGAACCGGCCCCCCAGCCCGGTTCACTTCTCATCATCACCTCTCAGGTCGCATAGATTTGCCAGAGAGGCCCTCAGCCCGGCTCGCTTGGCCAGGCTCACTGCCTCCGGATCGCTTCGCTAGCCCGGAGTACTTAGCACGGATTTCTCATAATTGGCTGAAAGGCTCCTAGCCTCATGGACTCACCTCACTTGGTATTATTTGCTAATCTGAAGACTACAGAAGGCCCCCCAGGGTAATATCTCAACATACTTATCTATTTGAAGACAGCTAGCCCCATGGGCTCTCATCTCATCAAGGGATCCGCACATGATCACCTCTACATACTGCTCCCGTGAGGCCACATCACGCACAACCGCTCCCGCGAGGCCATATCGCGCATAACTCCCTACGGGAACCCCTTGCTCTACAACTCCATGACAGCCCCCAGAGCCTAACGGGCTTGGGCCATGGCAGTTACAGACATATGGGAAGTTTGCCCTCCACATCCACACAGACTTGGGCCAAAGCCCAGCACGTCTAAGGATTTGGGCCTGATGGACCGGACCAATACCTAGCCCATATAGGTAACTTGTCCTCCAAGAACTACGTGTGGCTTGAACCCCTATATAAAGGGTACGTAGGCCTCTTGTTTCAGTTGAGACAACAGTTGGCAGCAAGAGAACACATATTTACTCTGGCCTTCTAACGAATCAACAACAAGATCAGCTACCAAAATCCATCACTTTCCTCCCGTGTTCTTCGCGTTCTTCATCAAGTTCATAGCAAAATCATTATATTTTGCTCCGTGATTCCAGCAAACCCCCAAATTACTGTTATACCAGTTTCTCCCTATAACAGAAAGTAAGCAGAAATTATAAGAATTATTACGAGTACAGTACTAAAAAGATGGCTGCTGCCATGCAAATGACTTCCTAGAATCTTCGTTTATTTGAAAGTCAAAGATGCACGAACGACAATGGTCTAATTACGGAAGCTGAGAAACCCTACCTGTTGTATATCTAATTATCCAAGTAGAACTTTTACCTGCCTCCAAATTAATGGTACTCTTCTAACTTTTACATATATTTTAAGATAAATAATGGTATATACTTTAAAAATAATTTTAATTTTTTTTCAAATAATATAATATAATATATGATTTATTTTGATTTGTAAATATATAATATATATATAGTAAGTCTTAGCGAGAAACTCCTTATTTGAGTAACTAGGAACCAATTCTTATTTTATAAGAATTTGATTAACAAATAACTATAAAAAATTACTGAACATACAAAAAATTATAGAACACCAAAAATAATTGTAAAACAAATAAAAAATTACATAATATACAAAAAAATATAGAACACAAATTACAGAACACTAATGGTGAATAGTGTTCTGTAATTTTGTGTTCCATATTTTTTGTATGTTATGTAATTTTTATTTTATTTTATGATTGTTTTTTATGTTCTACAATTTTTTCATGTATTCTGTAGTTATATTTGTTGTAGTTATATATATATATATATATATGGTAACACTCCGTGGTAGACTTTTTACTGTGAAAACCGTGAAAATTTTATTAAATTCTGCAGAATCATAATAAAAAATGAAAAAAAATAGTGCAAAACCATAATTTTATTTGCAAAACTATAATAAAAAATTATCTAAATATTGTTTTTGCATTTTTTATTATGGTTCTACAAAATTTAATGAAAATTTTCACGGTTCTCACGCTAAAAGTTTTCACCTTATTGTTTATATATATATATATATATATATATATATATATATATATATATATATATATGTATATATGTATATATGTATATATGTATAGGTATATAGGTATATATGTATATATGTATATGTATATTATACACAGGGCGGATCCAGACTTCATAGTTCACCCGGGCTAATTTTTTTTATAAATATAATAAAATAATACATAAATTTGTATTTATTATTGTTATTATTATATCCATTATTAAAAAGTATTTCATAATCTAATATTTTTTTAATAATCTTATATATTGTATAAATAAATTATTTATTTTTATCTTCAGTGTACTTAAGTTGATAAAAAAATATAAAATTATAATATATTCTTTTTCTTATAAATTTATATTTATTATAAATATAATTATATTTTGTTATATTTTAAATAAGATATTTATTACACAACGACTAATAGAAAAGTATTCACTTATGTATACAACCTAGCTAATTATAGCTTGAAAGAAATATAAGATTGTAATTCAAAATAAATAAAATTTTATAGTTATGATTTATCAACATAAAATTAATTATAATCTTTTTTTTCAAATTATACATTGTTGTGAGTTTAGTTTTTTACTTTTGTGCACACTACGTAAATATTAATTTAAAGATATTAGACCTGAAAGATAATAAATATATATCTTTTTAAAGGATAATTACCCCAAACAAATTCAGATATTTTAAAAAATTATTAAATAAGAGATACATATATATAGAAAAAGCTAGTTATACATACCGGAAAAAAGTAGTAATTATTGATATCTTATTTTTCTTTCTAAATTTTAAAATATACTCTGAATGGGAGATAATAAATGAGTAATTTACTGTATAATTTAATAATATAACTCAAAGAAAATGATTTTTGTAAAGAAAGTGAGAGATAAAAAATAAGAGACGATAGTTAAAAGATAGTGCAAAACTGTGAAATGGAGTAAAAAACTGGTCATAAGTTGGGCCAAGGAATTTTTACTACCGGGACCGACTCTTAAACACTTCAAACATTATTGATATTTATAAGTAAAAAAAAAATTATTACCGGGCTCGAGCCCATACGGTCTGCCTCCGATTATGCCGACAGAATCTCATATTATTGTTAAGAAAAGAAAATTATCAATTATACGCGTAATAATTCAGTATTGCATATCATTTTTTGGGCAACGGTCCTATGTGTCGCTATTACACCAACAAATGTCCAAAATTGCACAATCGGTTATAATGGCCCAAAACGTTACATGAAGTTGAGTTTTCACAAAAACGCTGTATCGTGTCGCGTCTTGAGGAAAAAAAAATTGTTAAATTTTTAAAGTTCAAAACGCAAGATGAAGTAGAGTTTTAGGGCAAAACAGTTGAGTTTTGCACATATTTTTTAAAAAATATTTGTAAAAACGTGACACTAAGTGATATTTTATATTCAAAAATCAAAAAAATAAAAACGTTACACTATGTTAAGTTTTAAAGTGACATTTAGGGCCATTTTTATAAGTTGTGTCATTTTGGGTATTTTGTCTCTAATTTGTGACATATAGGGTCATTATTCTCATTTTTTTAAGAATTATAATCAAAACTATAATTCAAAAAAAAATTAATTAAATATAATAATTTTTATTATACAATTAAAACGATATATGGAAAAAAGGACAGTAATCTGAAAATTTTAACATTTTTTCATAATTTAAAACGGAATCCGTATCCTATGCATAGATGAATAGATGATAGGAGTATCTTCTTTTAAGTCGTTGAACCTTCCCTGAATCATGGTCATGTGCATATACGCCTCACCATGATATATAAATAAATCCATATATTATACTGGCTTGCAAAACAAACTTTGCTCTTCTTTTTGTTTGTCGAATAAGTTCATATTAAATTAAGGATGACAATTATTGTGAGTTAATTACCGTTGACTTATACAGTACTCCTCCTTTGTCTTTAATTATTTGTTTTTTAATTTTTTAAGTATATTTTAATACGTATAAAAATATAATTTAATAAATTATTTTTAAAATTTTCTTTAAAAAAAATAAAAGTTAAATAAATTTTTATTTGAAAAAAAGAAATTTTAAAAATATCAAACTATAATTTTATGTGTGCTAATATATATATATATATATATATATATAATTAAAAAAAACAAATTAGAGACCGAGGGAGTACAATCATCAATATATCAATATATCAATATCAATATTAAAAAAAAGGAGAAGACGGATATGGTTAGGTGGCTCTCCCAAATCGTCTCAATGTATTTTTCTAATTTTCTCCAATTTTTCAATTAGTAGATATTAAAAATTATAAAAAAAAATCTAAGTTACTTTATATTCTCCTAAACTTTCTCCTAAGTTACGTTATATTCTCCTTAACTTTCTCCTCAAACCAAGTAAATTATTATTATCCATAGGATAAATTTTGAAATTTTAGAAAAGATTATAATGTGACTATAATTTTAGAAAATTCTATAATTTTATATAGCATTAAAAACTTAAAAGTAGTTGCAAGTACAGGCTGATATAAATAACTATAATATGAGTTTAAAGTGATGTTTCTACGTACAACGACCCAAAAAAAGTTAGGAAGAAGGAATCATCAACATACCACTACATGGATTTGAGTTCACATGTCTCGATATAATTGAAGCACGTGTTAATAACATTAATATATTATCAGGTATTTTGCTAAAATAAGATATTATAAGTCACACAAACACATATATAATTTTAAATTATATTTTTTAATATTTACATAATGTTACTTAGGGGAGAGCATGGGTCGGTTTGGTTCGGTTTTTAGTTAAAACCGGAACCGGAACCGCATATCTTCGGTTTTAAAAATTGAAAACCGCAACCGCAACCGAACCATCGGTTTCGGTTTCGGTTTTAAAAAGACCGGTTCGGTTTTTATCGGTTCGGTTTCGGTTATAAAACCGGATAAAATAAAAATAAGAAAAAAATACAATTTAGTTTCGTAATAGTCTAATTCAAATCGGAGCATTATTTATAAGAGCCCTGCTTAGCTCCGTTTTTAATAGTTACAAACCATACACATATTATAATAGTTAAATACATATAATTCAATTTTTCTAACCCAATTTAACAATGTCAGTGACTGGGAATGAATACATATACTACTTTGTTACACCTCCAACATTACCAATATTGACTATAATGTAATTTATATTCTATATTATATTATATATGATTGTGAGTGACTTAAAAATATTATATTATATTATATTAAAAAATTTATATAAATTATATATATATATTTATTTATTTATTTTAATAATCGGTTCGGTTCGGTTTTAACCGGTTCGGTTTTAACCGGTTCGGTTTTAACCTATAACCGAAACCGGAAGTCTCGGTTTTTAAAAATCAAAAACCGCGGTTCGGTTTCGGTTTCGGTTTTTTCGGTTCGGTTTTTGCCGGTTTCGGTTCGGTTTCGGTTTGCGGTGACATTGATATTGTTATATCTAGATGTCAGTGGGCTGCTTGACCTACATTGGTGACATTGATATTGTTTGCGGTGGATGGGAAAAAAAGCAATCTTAGAATCATAATAAATTAGTAAGTTGTGAATTATAATACACATATATATTTTGAAATTATTATTTGATTTTATAATATTTATAAATTTAATACTACTATTTTGGTTTAATATAATTTTGTTATATCAAATTTTATCATATGTAGTTCAGTCATCAGTAATGTAACTTTGTGAGAAATTTTTTAATAAATGTAAAATTTATTATGATTTCGCCGCGAATGGCGTCTTTTTTTACTAGTATATATATATAAAGGAGAAGACGGTTAGGTGTCGCTCCTAAATCGTCCCAATGTATTTCTTTAATTTTCTCAAATTTTTGAATTAGTAAATATTAAAAATTATAAAAAAATCTAAGTTACTTTATATTCTCCTAAACTTTCTCCAGATTATGAAAAATCTAAGTTACGTTATGTTCTCCTAAATTTTATCCTCAAGTCAAGTAAATTATTATTATCCATAAGATAAGTTTCGAAATTTTAGAAAAGACATTTGTTATGGATTAAAAACTAGGGTGTATTAATTGTTATGTGTATCGGAGCTTATCGAGCTTTAATCGTGTATGGTTCCTAGTCGATCAAGGATCCTTGTGGATTTTTGGTCGGCTGAGGATCCTTGTGGATTCTTGGTCGAGTGGTATTCCTGGTCAGCTGAGGATCCTTGTGGATTCCTGGTCGAGTGGTATTCCTGGTCGGCTGAGGATCCTTGTGGATTCCTGGTTGGCCAAGGATCCTTGTGAATTTCTAGTCGGCTGAGGATCCTTGTGGATTCTTGGTCGAGTGGGATTCCTGGTCGGCTGAGGATCCTTGTGGATTATTGGTCAAGTGAGATTTCTGGTCGGCTGAGGATCCTTGTGAATTCCTGGTCGAGTGGGATTCCTGGTCGGCTGAGGATCCTCATGGATTCCTGGTCTAGTGGAATTCCTGGTCGGCTGAGGATCCTCGTGGATTCCTGGTCTAGTGGGATTCCTGGTCGGCTGAGGATCCTCGGGAATTCCTGGTCGAGTGGGATTCCTGGTCGGCTGAGGATCCTCGTGGATTCCTGGTCGAGTGGGATTCCTGGTCGGCTGAGGATCCTCGTGGATTCCTGGCCGAGTGGGATTCCATGTCGGGTAGAGTGGGATTCCTGGAGGATCCTTGTGGATTCCTGGTCGAGTGGGATTCCTGGTCAGGTCGAGTGGGATTCCTGGTCGGCTGAGGATCCTTGTGGATTCCTGGTCGAGTGGGATTCCTGGTCGGCTGAGGATCCTCGTGGATTCCTGGTCGAGTGGGATTCTTCGTCATTTTATGGATTATGAATCCTGGTCTTGGCTAAATCCTACCATATTGTGGATTATGAATCCCGGTCTTGGCTAAATCCTGCCATATTGTGGATTATGAATCCTGGTCTTGGCTAAATCCTGCCATATTATGGATTATGAATTCTGGTCTTGGCTAAATCCTGCCATATCGTGGATTATGAATCCTGGTCTTGGATAAATCATGTCATATTATGAATTATGAATCCTGGTCTTGGCTAAATCCTGCCATATTATGATAATGAATCCTGGTCTTTCAAGACTAGGATCCTTCATGGATTCCTGGTCATAGAATTTCTAGTCATTTCTAGGCCATTCCTTGGCTCTAAGTCGACGAGAATTCTTAGACGATTTTAGGCCATTTCTTGGCTTTTAGTCGACGAGGATTCCTAGTCGATTTTAAACCATTTCTTGGCTTCTAGTCGATGAGGATTCCTAGTTGATTTTAAGCCATTTCTTGGCTCCTGGTCGACGAGAGTTCTTAGTCGATTTTAAGCCATTTCTTGGCTCCTGATCGACGAGAGTTCTTAGTCGATTTTAGGCCATTTCTTGGCTTCGGGTCGACGAGGGTTCCTAGTCGAATTTAAGTCATTTCCTGGGCTAATTTGCTGTTCTAGTCGAGCCTTATCCTTGGTCAATTATCCCTTCATGAATTTTAGTTGGTCGACAGTTGGGTCAACGCCCATGTAAGAATATGATTTTTTAGAGACGCCCTTTCGCTCCTTGTATGGAGTTATTTCGAGCTCTTGATCGCCCAAGACGTGGTCAGCTCAAATCGTTGTGGAGGACCAACGTCCTTTTCGAGCCTTAACGGGCATAACTTTTTGTGTTTAAGCATATCCCATGGAGGAGAGTATACCTTTAGGATTCTAAATCGTCATTCACGAGTCTTGCTTCTTTACTTAGCATATTTCGTGCTTCTTCTCTTATTGCATATTTAAATATTTCTCGTGCTTCTACACTTGCATATATTCAAGTATTTTTCGTGCTATCGTGCTTTTGCATTTTAGAGCATTTCTTAGGATGATGTTCACTTTCAGACGTCCTTTTACAAGGATAGGTCATTGGAGAACCTAAATTGTGGTGCAATCACCTCCTTACTTCCTTTACTTAAGAGTAGTTTTCTATGGGAATTCTGCATGTTGAAGCTTCTCATGGCTGTGTCTTTTATTATGTATGTCGGCCATACGAGGCTTATCGTGTTTCTTTCTTGTTTGCTTGAGCTTGGTACTTGGCACTTGTAATAGTCATGCATTTTTAGTGCTTTTACATTCGATGCATAGTACTTACGAGTTGAAGAAGGGACTCATCCCTTACATAGGTAAGTTACTTCTTCATGGAGCATTTTTAACATGATATATGCCTTCTTTGTTTGGGGCTAACTTGCCTTTGGGGCATACTCTGGAAGCTTCAGTTTTTCTAAGGACCAAGTCCCCTTGTCTGAAAAACCTTTCTTTAACCCTTAGGTTGTAGTAGAAAGATGACCTCTTTTGATATTCAACGATATTTGCATGAGCCTTGTCCCTGACTTCATTAATCAAGTCCGATGCAAGCTTCATCCCTTCTTCATTTTCCTAGGGCTCGAAGGCCTTGATTGTTAAGGATACATGTGATATTTCGACTGTGACCATTGCCTCGGCTCCATAAGCCAAGAAGAATGGAGTTGCATTAGTGGTCACTTTATGAGTGGTCCTGTATGCCCAGAGTATTGGCAAAAGCTCATCCACCCATGTGTTAGCAGAACGTTCGATCCTTTTCTTGAGTCCATCAAGGATGATTCGATTGGCTACTTCAGCCTGCCCATTTACTTTGGGATGTGCAACAGAAGTAAAGCGTAGATTGATGTCATTATCATTGCAATATTCCTTGAATTATTCACTGTTGAATTGTGTGCCATTGTCCGTTACCAGGATTCATGGTATTCCATACCTACATATGATGTTTTCCCAAAAGAATTAAGCTACTTGTTTCGTGGTTATCTTGGCTAGTGGTTTAGCCTCAATCCATTTGGTGAAGTAATCAATAGCAATGATTAGGGACTTTTTATGTCCGCTAGCCATCGGGATAGGTCCTAGGATATCCATTCCCTACACTTCAAAGGGGATGGGGAAACTGATGGACGTCAACATTTCAGGAGGTTATCTGACGACTGTTGCATGTCTTTGGCACCTGCCACACCTTCTCACATACTCCTTTGAATCTTTTAACAAGTTAGGCCAGTAAAAACCAAGACGGATAATTTTGTGAGCCAAAGCTCTGCCCCCAAGTGTTGGCCATAAATCCCTTCGTCCACTTCTTTCAAAGCCTCATGGGCTTCATCTGGCCTTAGACATTTCAAGTATGGAATAACATCGGATTTCTTATAGAGAATTTCATCAATAAGAGCGTATTTTAATTCCCTCATAGTGAGTTTTCTGGCTTTCATGACATTGGCAGGCGTCCATCTAGACTGCAGGTGGGATTTAATTGGATCCATCCAGCAGTTGCCCAAGTTTATCGGGGCTACCAGCTTTGCATTGATGCTGGGGGTTTTCAAGATTTGGAAGTAGACACTTCCCATATGTTCATCTACTTCTGACGAGGCGAACTTTGATAAGGCATCGGCCTTTACGTTCTCTTCTCTAGGAACATATTTCATCTGACATTCTTCAAACCGAGTCATTATAGCTTTTAACTATGACTTCTTCCTTTGCTTCAAACTCCCCATTTACTTGGGATATAACCATCTTCGAGTCTCCACAGACTTTGAGATGTTTGGCATTTAGTGCCTTCGCCAAGCCCAGGCCTGCTATCAGAGCTTCATATTCGGCTTCATTGTTAGTTGTTGGGAAATCAAGCTTAATAGCATACTCAATGATGAATCATTCGGGACTTTATAACACTAAGCCTGCTTCACTAGATTTTGTTTTTTATGCCCCATCAAAATTGAGCACCCAATATTGTTTAGGAGTTTGTCCTTCTTCTTTTTGTGTTGTTTCCTCACTATCCTGTCCCCCGACTTCTTGGTCGTTGATAGTACACTCGACCACGAAGTCAGCAAGAGCTTGAGCTTTAATGGTCATTCGAGGCTTATACTTGATGTCGAACTCTCTTAGCTCTATGGCCCACTTGATCAATCTTCCACTTGCCTTAGGGCTGTGTATGATGTTTCTCAGAGGTTGATCAGTTAATACCTCGATTTTGTGTGCTTGAAAGTAAGGTCGTAACTTTCTTGAGGCCATCATCAGGGCTAATACAAAATTTTCAACCTTGGAGTAGTTAAGTTCCGTTCCATGTAAGACCTTGCTTACATAATAAACTGGCTTTTGAATCTTTTCCTCTTCCTTTATAAGAACAACACTCAGGGCCTTTTCGGATATGGCCAAATACAAGTATAAGATGTCATCGGGACTAGGCTTGGCCAACAATGGATCTTCAGCCATATATTTCTTCAGTTCCTCGAAGGCTGCCTGACTTTCTTCTGTCCACACGAAATCCTTTACTTTCGTCAACGTTTTGAAGAAAGGTAGACATTTATCCCCAGACTTCAAGATAAACCTTCCCAGGGTCGCAACTCTTTCTGTCAATTTCTGGACATCCCTTACTGTCTTTGGTGGTTCCATGTCGAGTATAGCCTTAATTTTGTCATGACTAGCCTCAATTCCCCTTTTAGAAACCATCATTCCTAATAATTTTCTAGACTCTACGCCAAAGGCGTATTTTACAGGGTTTAGCATCATCTTGTGGTGCATCAGCACTTCGAAAGCCTCTTTTAGGTGTTTAATATGGTCGACCTTATCAAGGCTTTTGACTAGAATATCATCAACGTAGACCTCCATGTTTTTCCGATGAGATTCTTGAATATTTTGTTTACTAGCCTTTGATAGGTGGCTCCTGCATTCTTTAACCCAAAGGCCATAACAAAATACACCAAAGTCAGTGATGAAAGATACCTTGGCAATGTCATCATCGTGCATCATGATTTGATTGTATCCACTAAAGCCAACCATGAAGATTAACATTTCATGTCCCGTTGTGGCATCTATAAGTGCATCGATCCTTGGGAGATGGAAACAATCCTTTGGACATGCATCATTCAAATCAGTGAAGTCCACGCACATCCTGCACTTTCCATTGGATTTCCTGACCATTATAGGGTTAGCAAAACATTTGGGAAATTGAATTTCCTTGATGAATCCAGCCTCTAAGAGCTTTTCCACTTCATGCTTTATGGCTTCTAGCCTTTCTAGAGCGAAATTTCTCTTCTTTTGCTTCACCATTTTTCGTCGCGGATCCACATTAAGCTTATGAGCGATCAGTTCGGGGTCAATTCCTGGCATATCAGCAGTTGTCTAAGCAAATAAGTCCTCATTTTCTTGCAAGAATTTTGTTATTTTTACTCTCATAGGCTCTTTTAATGAGGCCCCAATATAGGTGACTTTCTCAGGTTCTCCCAGAACTAAGGGAATTGAAACCAAATCTTCAGCTGGTTTCCCATTCTTTCTTCTTCTTCTCTTAGGTTCATATCCTCTATGGGTAGGACTTTCCCCCCGACTCCATCAGGTCTCAGGGCTGCCAGGTAAAAATTTATTTCCATTCGCTGGTCTCATTTTTCCTCCCCAATGCCGTTTCTGATAGGGAATTTGATCTTCAAGTGATAACTCGAGGTAACATCCTTAAAAGTATGCAAGCCTGTCCTTCCAAGAATCGCATTGTACGTAAAAGATGCTTTGATTACCAGAAAGGTTAGCATCTGAGTGGCCTCTCGAGGCTCTCTTTCCATTGTCATAGGTAGTTGAATGGTTCCTTCCACTTTCGACTTCACTCCATTAAAACCATAGATTGGAACATCCGAAGGGGTTAAATGGGAATTATTGTACCCCATCTTTACAAAGGCATCATAAAACAGGATATCAACTAATGCTCCATTTTCTACCAGGACTCTTTTTACTTCTGAATTCCCTTTTCTTTTCTTACTGTTATTATTACCATTAGTCGCCACTGACATGGTGGTTTTCTTCATGCTTTCTTCTGCCTTGATGTATTTCTCAGCCCTATCTTGAAGGAGAAGCATGTTCTCTAGGGGATGCTTGGCTAATGACCTTTTAAAGTAAGGATTAGTTGTCCCTTATTGCAAGGCTATCATAGCTATTTTTTCATCCAAGTCTGGGACTTTCAGAGCTTCCTTTGTAAAACGGTTCAAGTAATCCCTCAAGGATTCGTTCTTTCCTTGTTCCATATTCATGAGAGAAGCTAAACTTTTTTCATGCACTCTTTCACTTATAAACTGGCTTATGAAGGCCTTGTTGAGTTCTTTGAAGGACCCAATAGAGTTGAGAGGTAACCGGCTATACCAACGTTGAGCCATGCCCCCAGGGTTTGAGGAAAAACCCTGCACTTGATAACATCGTTGATAGGTTGCAATAGCAAAGCATTCAAGAAAGTTCTTACATTATTCGATGGATCTCCCGCTCCATCATAAGTCTTGATGGTAGGTATCTTGAACTTCCTTGAGATGTGAGCGTTCATGATCGCTTTGGTAAAGGGAGGTATTGAATCATCAGGATCTCTGAGTGGTAGCAACTCAGTGGGATCAGCCCTTGCAGTTTCCATTCTTCTCCCTCGAGGGGTTCCATCTAGTTCTATGATGTCAGGGGCTTCATGCCTCGGGGTTGGCCTTGTGCCCTGCTGGCCTAAACTTTTCTTTAGCTCTTTGAGTTCAGCCTCGTAGAAAGTAATTTTATGTTCTAATGTCCTATGGGACTATGAACGTTGGCTTCTTACGGGTTCCTTATCAGGCTTTCTCCTCCTAGGATTAATATCGGTGCCTGCAGAGCTTTCATCATCATTCGAGTATGGTCCTGAGAAATCACAGACTCCTTCTCTACGCCCATAATTTTGTGGGGGTTCCAACCCTCGGATGTAAAGATGGGGATAAACTTGAGAGAGTCCAAGCCTAGGTTGAGCAACAGTGCTACTAGGGATAACAATAGCAGAAATTTGTGTGTGAGGAGGATTAGTAGTAATAAAAGGAGTTTGAGTTACATGGGATAGAGGGTTGGATCCATGGATGACTTCCTCAGGATTGGTAGAATGAACGATTTCACTGAACGAGTCAAGCCTTTGAGTGCTAGGACCTTGAGTTCCAGAAGGAATAGTGGTAGTAACGGGGACCTCGGAGGTTTGAGTTTCATCAGGAAGAATCACAGCGGTCGGGTCTCCTATGGTAGGGACGATATCTCCATCAGCTCTTCATGTTCTTGCCATGGTTGATGTTGTTTTCCCACAAACGGTGCCAAATGTTATGGATTAAAAACTAGGGTGTATTAATTATGATGTGTGTCGGAACTTATCGAGCTTTAATGGCTGCACTTGTGTTTCGTAGCTTAGTTCTGCCCTCACAAGATGCCTACGTATCTCAGTGCGTATGAGAATCAAGACAGACGTAGTTCTAAGAATGAGGGGTTAGACCCTTTATATAGACATAGAGAGTCTAAGAATAAGAGTATGTTTAGGAACCCTGATGAGTAAGGCACTTCCTAGAAGGATTCTGGATCCTTCTTGTGATATAAGTAGTTTCCATGCATGAATATGTTTCCTTGTTGATTGGGGGCTACTCCTTGGAGTAGTTTCCTTGTAGTTGGACATAATTAATTAGTTGTGTATTTAACTAATTAATTAATTATGAATTTATAATAATTAGGGTTTCTAGCCTCATTAAATGAGCCTCCCTTTTGGACCAAATCAGGTCCAATTAATGCTATATTAATTGTGTCTTTATGGCTTACTTTTAGCCAATATCAACATTATTATACGTAAGGTAATTAGAAATTTTAGAAAAGACATTAAATTATTAAAAATTGAAACTATTTTGATTTTTCAAAAAGACACTATCTTTAATAAAAAAGATAATTTATTCTTTTACCTAAATCGAATGTGTTTCTATCTAAAAAATAATAAACCATCACTTATATAAATTAAAGATCAAGCATCAAAAAATAAACCACGACAAATTTATCACAGATCTATTTACATTTAATGTCTGATACATCATGTATTACACTCTCTTGAATGCTTTGAATAAAAATAGAGACAATTTAATGATAAGAGTGAGAGTATGCAGGATGTGAGATGCAATCAATACACAAACAGACAATCAATTTAGTCTTGACATGATTTTAATTGATGAGAAGATTAATAAATTTTTATTATTTATTAATTTATTACAATTATGCATTCGTACTCATTTTTTGATGCTTTAATTTATGATAGGAAAATCTTATCCATGCAACGACTGAAAATCATCTACTTTTTCGATTCGAACATATTTTGGAAGAAGGGTCTTTATATAACATTAAAAACTTAAAAGTAGTTGTAAGTACAGACCGATATAGACCACTATCATGTGAGTTTAAAGTGATATTTCTACGTACAACGACCCCAAAAAAATTGGAAGAATGAATCATCAACATACCACTACATGGATTTGAGGTCATATGTCCCGATATAATTGAATCACATGTTAATGACACTAATATATTATCTGGTATTTTGTTAAAATAAGATATTATAAGTCACACACACATACATAATTTTAAATTATATTCTTTAATATATACATAATTTTATTAATACTTATCTAGATGTCATCGGCTGCTTGACATACAGTGGTGGCATTGATATTGTTAGCAGGGGATGAGAAATAAAAAAGAGATTTTAGAATCATAATAAATTAGTAAGTTATGAATTATAATACACACACGCATATATATATATATTGAAATTATTATTTGATTTATAATATTTATAAATTTAATACTACTATTTTGGTTTAATATAATTTTTTTATATCAAATTTTATCATATGCAGTTCAATCATCAGTAATGTAATTTTGTGGGAAAATTTTTAATACATTTAAAATTTATTATGAAACCGCCGCGAAGCACGACTTTTTTACATACAACGGCCCCAAAGAGTTTGGAAGAAAGAATCACAGCATACCATTACATGGATTTGAGTTCATAAGTCCTGATATAATTGAAACACGTGTTAATAACACTAATATACTGTGACGTAATACCTAAAATAGGCTGCTTGACCTACATTGGTGGCATTGATATTTTTAGCGGCATATGGAGAAAAAGAGATCTTAGGATCATAACAAATTAGTAAATTGTGAATTATAATACACATATATATTTTGAAATTATTATTTGATTTTGTAATGTTTATAAATTTAATACTACTATTTTGGTTTAATAAAATTTTGTTATATCAAATTTTATCATACGCAGTTCAGTCACGAGTAATGTAACTTTATGGGGGAAAAAATTTATTATTTGATCAAACTCAATACAAGAAAGATGGTGAACCTTATATATTGATGTTAAATCTGCACAGCTTAAAAAGTTCAAAAGTAATAATCTTACTAGCATTATCTTATAATTTGCAATTTAGAAAATTACAAATACATAATGTTATTTTTAATATTTGTTATTTTTGTTGCTTAATGTTCGTAATAATTTTATTAATTATTTGATTTATGTTTCAATTTATTTAAATCTGCTAATTGACCAATGTAGGTGTAGTTGGCTTTTAATAAATTAATTAATATTTATTCATTTAAAAATAAAATTAACAAGTATTTTTAAATAAATTTCTATAATATATTACAATTATATATTTATTAAATATTTTCAATATCAAAAATAATTTTAATAAATTTAAAATTTATTATGATGCCGCTGCGAAATTCGGCTTATTCATTAGTTATGATTAAAAGAAAAATTTTAAACGCCCCCTTATAAAAAAAATATGGAGTAAGTACACTTTTCTCGAAAAAAAATCAAAAAATGGGAAATTATTACAATACCTTTTTACCATTTTTAAACATTCTAAAAGAAAAATTTTAAACGCTCCCTTATAAAAAAAATATGGAGTAACTACACCTTTCTCGAAAAAAAATTAAAAAAATGGGAAGGTATTACAATACCTTTTTACCATTTTTAAACATTCTACCATCATTTATAGAATAAACACATCAACACCCACAACAATATATATATATATATATAACCGTAAATAATTAAACAGAAGAATTGCTCCTAAATTAATTTATATATAATTTTTAATTTATTTATAATCAGAAACTTTAATCTAAATTGAAATGAAATATTAATTAAATTATTAAAATTCTTATTATGGATTATGTATATGGAATTCTGAATTTAGATGAATCAGAAAGGATCGCGAAAAATCACTAAAAAATTATCGAGGAATCGCAATGCAACAGGGAGAAAATGAAAAGGAGAAAATGAATGAGATGAAGCGTTTTAATTCTCAGAAACTCTACGATTTTTTATAAAGAGTTACTAAAATCATCGACAATACCCCGCCTTAATTTTTAACGAAATTACATCTCGATATTTTTACGTGGAGTTATTTAAAACTAAATTTTCTTTTAACCTTCACCGTCGAAAACTTCATCTGACAGTTAGAAAATTAATTATCGCCTAAATTATCCCTGACAAGTCATTGTCAGGGCTGACTCCCTTCTTCTTATTATCAACAAAAGAAGAGGGACTTATATCAAATTATAATCTTTAAGGAGATTGGAAAAAATATTACTTTTTTCTAATGTTAATGTTAAACAAGGTTTTAATAGGTTGCGAAAGAATGAAAACCGCCTTGAGGCATCCGCAAAGAAGAGAACATGATTAGTGATATTATCTACATATTTATTTACTTAAATAATAAGTATAGAGTATTATGAGTGTGTTCTCTTCTTGCATATGCATCACAAATAGATGGTTTTAATCCTTTAGTAGCCGAATTAAACCCACACCTTAACTTTATCAATGAGGTACCGACGATATCACAATATCTTACAAAACATATATAGAATGGATAATAAATTATCGTTGTATAACCAATTACGCATATGTGAAAATTATTGAGTGTGTATATTGTTGTGATGTGAGTTTGTATATCTTTATGATGTGGGTGTGTGATAGTACACAAATGATGATATATATATAAAGATAATGAAGATTTTTTAGATTTTATGAAATTTACTAAATATTCGGTTGGATATCATAAAATATTCTTATATCTTATAAAATTTAGTATTATTAAATATTCTTTATATTAAAACTCTAATTACATATGGCGTATTAATAAAAATATTATGAATATCAATATCTGACTAAATCTTGTCAATAACTCTTTCTTTATAATAAAGTTTCATTGAATTATAATTAAGCAAATTTTAAGACTGTGTTTATTTCGAAAGAATAGAATGAGACAAGAATGGAAGAGTTATGAAATTAAATAAGCATTTTATTCATTTATTTGTTAAGGTAAAATTCAATTAGAATGAAATGAAAATAATATATAATTTTATAACATTTTAGTTTTATACATTATACATTATAAAATTTCGAAACTTATCTTATTGATAATGTTGTGAGATGAATTTGGTACAACACCTGTGAAGATCATTTACTGAAATAGCGAGAATAAATTACATGGTTCTGTCAAGGAATAGCTTCTTGACAGAGTTTCCCTAAATGGTGGATAGTGATTTTTGATGATAATGAGACTGAGCTAGCAAAGCACCAACGTATAATCCTGAGATTATACAAGTCAAATACCTTAGTTGATTGATGAACACTCGAGTTTTCTGTATGCTCTCTCCCTCCTTCTAAGTGTTTTTCGAACCCCTTTGTTAGTTGTTTACATACTCTATTTATAGGAATCAAGTCTGTATGTAGTTCTTGAATGATAGGACTCCTTGTATGAGTGATCAACTGTGTTGTGATAAGACTTAACCTTTGTAAATGATGTGTATCCCGAAGTAATTGAGCTACCATGAGAGTCCAAGTCGGCTAGGAATCATGGGAAGCTGTTTCATGATGAATAATCGGCTGAGTATATGAATTATATGTATTTTTTGTAATGTTGGACAAGTGATAATGTTGAAGATTTCTATATTATATATATATGATTTGTGTTTGTATAAGGGAGGAGTTTTATGTAAGAGATACATACACAAGCTAATATATTATGCTAGAAAATTGAAATATACTTTATCTACACAAAAAACAAATCAGTTCTTGGCCCTTATATTTTTGGATGTATTTGGAGCACCAGAAAATTCGATGTTCCTTTCTCTTCTCGTTCGTGCACGGTGGAGAATGAACCGAAAGGGGGTGTTGTACCACTAAAAAATTGCTACTCCAAACCTTGCACGAGAATGGACAAAAATCCTTAGGACAATGCTTTTACATGCCTCGCCAAATAATAAATTGATATCCTTTTATTAGTATTTTTTTTGTTAATTTCTTTTATTCATAACTTTATTCTAATGCAAATTACGAGTGCTAACGATTAACATATCTTTATGTTTATTTGAGTATGTTTTGCAGGCTAAGAAACACAAAATTCCTAACAATCTAAGGATTTTTGTTTATAGTATATTTGTTTCCTAGTCATATTTATATGTGCTAATATTTTAGTTTTGAAACTAACAAGTAATTTTGGGTATGGAGTCTTGTAACAGGTTTGGTAATATAATTTATGAAACTACCTGAGAAGGTTGAATTTTACCGTCTCGACAACTACGAGATTCAATAATTGGGTGAAATATCAGAGAAAATTGTACTATAGTATATCAACATGCTGCAACACATGTTACCAGGGTCTGAGCTAATGCAAAAGTGTTGTCGATAAGATATTTCAGAATAGTTTTTTGGTGAAACTGAAAACTTGTTTGGAGGTCAACTATGTTTAAACAAGTCTTTCTCTGAAAAGAATTACATGAAGAAAGAAGAAAATGATGTTGTGCTCAAAATTGAATTGGCTGGTAACATCTTTTCATACTAATAGCCTATGGAAAAAAAAACTTGTGTATGTTGTTATTCATTCTATAAGGATGCTATTATATCTAGTGGTAATTTAAACATTCTGCATGCCCTAAGACATAGCTAATCAATTATTTAACTTTCTATATAGCACATGTATTAAAGTATACAGTTCGTAGTAGTGTACCTGGCTCAAATGGTAAGTCTGTTGTTGCCTTGTTATTTAATGTTTCTATTAACAAGAATTATTTGAATGCTTTTACATAAGAGTTTGGCTTTATGATTTCAGAAACTAATTGATTCATAGAATCTAAATTCAGTTTTACTAAAAAAGGTTTACTTATAGATGTGTTCACTTGTGATTTCTTATCCTCTATGTAGAAGCTTTACTTCCTAAGCTTAAAGATTATATCATGCACGATGCACTCACTTTACTTGTGCAGACCTCTCTGTTTTTTAATTGAGAGAAATCTATTCCAGAAATATGATTTGACGCAGATTTTCATTTTTAGATTAAGTAGTGTTTTGAACTAATAAAGTAATTACTATTATTTAATTGGTAAATTTTCTGTGAGGTTTCTATTTTGACACTTAGAACCAGGACATCATTGTGGAATCGCGTTATGCACCTGAAAGTTCTGAGTTAGGAAATGGTTGACCGGAGGATGCTGCTATTTATGATATGTTGTAAAAATTATGTGGTACAAGCAAATTTCTTTGTGCAGAATCTTGTTAGTGTACGTGTCTCGGCTTCGGATATGCTAAATGTTATTCACAAAATCTAGGGTGAAAGTGGAGCTTTGATATGATATCTGATCAATTATATCTGTGTTCTACAAGAAAGTTTTGCTTCATATATATATATTTTAAGAAATTTGTAGCTTTATATTATTTAAAGTTAATTTTATAACATATCGTCGCTAACCTTGAGTTTAGTTTTGGTGTGTATAAATTTCAAACAGAAACTTGCTAGCGTGAAGATTACAGGTATTTGCAGATATGGACATGTCGAGTGTTTGATAATTGATATCGGTCAGATTTTTTGCCCTTAATGCACAAGGTTGTAATTTTGTGCGGTACCCATAAATTTAAACCAAAATTAAGATGAAATTTTTATTGCTCATGTATATTATTTTGTTATGCCCAATATTGTGTTTAGCTTTGTTGTTTATAAGTTCCAATAGAACAATGTTGATAAAGGCCTGGTGCACTTAAGACTTACAACTGTTAAATGATATTAAAAATATTATATTTGACCTTAATTTTGTCTGTGAGGCAATGGGTCTATCTAGGAATATGAGATCTTAGATTCATCGAGGTGAATGGGGCTAAAACCACAAAATAATCACTGATAGTAGCAACCCTTCTTCTTATGAAGGTCAGAGGGTACAAACAAGTTGGACTGGTGTACTGCGTGAGAGCCTTCATTTTTACATCGGAGTTTTACTCCTAGAAGATGTACTTGATACATTCTTCTCCCCATTCCTGTTATGATGAAGTGCTCAAATTATATGAATGGCTAGGTTGAGTTTTATACTCTTAATAAGTCTAAAGGCAGAATTTGCGAGATACTCATCCGTTCACAAGTATCTTTAAGGACTTATCTCACAGTAGTTGTGTGGCCGCAACTATGAGATTTGGGTTGATCTCTAGTAACTCTCATGAGACGGTATGTTGCGCGTGGCCTTTAATAGCGCAGCCCGAACGATCGAAAATTCTATATTACGCGTGCTTTCATTAATATACTTGATCAAAATAGCCCAGTTCAAGGCTTAGTCCACTAAAGTTCTTTCAGGTTGAGATGATTGTCACTAGGTACAAGTTCAAAGCCGAAAGCTACTTGTACTGAGTATGTAATATCGTGTGCTCACTCTTGTGTTTTTAAAAGTATTATATATTTATTTTTCATGTTTTTAAAATTTTATTTTTGGGGCCGATTGTTAGATATTTTGTATAAATATCTATTTTAAAAAATAAAATTTCAAAATTATTTTCTTATAAAATCCTTTCAGTATTTAATTAAAGATATTTTCATTAAAACATTTATATTTCAGTTACATACCTTTTCATATGTAGTATATTATTTACTGCCACAATTATTATAGTTAATGGCATTTTTTGTAACGTTGGACAAGTGATAATCTTGAAGATTTCTATATTATATATATATGATTTGTGTTTGTATAAGGGAGGAGTTTTATGTAGGAGATACATACACAAGTTAATATATTATGCTAGAAAATTGAAATATACTTTATCTACACAAAAAACAAATCAGTTCTTGGCCCTTATATTTTTTGATGTATTTGGAGCACCAGAAAATTCGACGTTCCTTTCTCTTCTCATTCTTGCACGATGGAGAATGAACCGGAAGGGGGTGTTGTACGTGTACCGCTAAGGAATTGCTACTCCAAACCTTGCACGAGAAGGGGCAAAAATCCTTGGACAATACTTTTGCATGCCTCACCCAAATAACAAATTGATATTTTTTTATTAGTACTTTTTTCTTGTTAATTTCTTTTGTTCATAACTTTATTCTAATGCAAATTATGAGTGTTAACGATTAACATATTTTTATGTTTATTTGAGTATGTTTTGCAGGCTAAGAAACACAAAATTCCTATTCTGTCATCCTCCACGATAGTATGTGACCGGGTTGGAGTCGTTTTTTCTACTCAACCCAATTAATTCGGTTTGAAAATTTTCAATATGTTATATTAAAAATTATTATATAACCCAACTCTACCCAATTTAAGTCGGTTTGGGTTGGATTGGTTCAGTGTAATCGGTTTATAATTAATATTAAAATTTTATATTTTCACATATTTAAACATAAATTGTGATAATAAAATTTAATATCTCAACATAAATAACAAAAAAACTAAAACAACGTTAACAATTTATATTCGTAAATTGTAAAACTTAAAAGTAAACTAATAAATATTCAAAACTTTTAATATATAATTATTATTATATTAATGTATAATATATAAATTATCATTGTTAGGTCCAAAATCATCATAGAAGGGGGGGTTGAATATGATATGATAGATTTTTCATTTTTATGCGGATTATGTGTTTGTGTTTATGAGATATGAAATTAACAGTACTTGAAATACAAAGTTCGGGGAAATAATAATATTTTATTAAATCCCTGAGGTGCTACAATTCTAATCAGTAGATTAGCTGCAATGGGTTCAAAACAATATTATAACACTGATACAGTTGGGTGAGATAAATGTATATCTTTAATGGAGCTTCTCGTCTGTATGTATTGAATGTTTGAAGAAGATAACCCACTCTTGTTCATTCGAATTAAACCCATATATATTTGTAGGCCTTTTGGAAATTGAATTCCCACAATGCATAAGTCCCAAGTTGCGTCTTCACAGTATGAGTGGTGTGTAGGCGCCACTTAAAAGGTTGTTGCGCCTTGGAAGTGAGTTGCGCCTCCTTGAAGACATCAGTTGCGCCTATACAGTGGTTTCCCTGTATAGGCGCCACTCATGACTTAGAACAAACAGTTGTATGTTGCGCCTGTACAAGTTAGTTGCTCCTGTACAGTGGTTTCCCTGTACAGGCGCCACTCATTCCTCTAACCTTGTTGCCTCGGAAAATATTCTTATACCTTATGTTGCGCCTACACTCTTGTTACCCAGTGTAGGCGTCACATAACATCTTCTTGCCTTAGAATGCTCCTCTTAGCTTATGTTGCGCCTACACTCTTGTTATAGTGTGCAGGCGCCACATATCTTTGCCTTGGTGCCTTAGAACATTCCAATAACTTATGTTGCGTCTACACTCTTGTTACCTAATGTAGGCGCCACATAACATCTCCTTTACTTAGAATATTTCCTTAAGGCTTGGTTGTGGCTATGTTGTTCTTCTGGCTTGATCAACTGAATTTCTTCTGATTGATCAAGGCAATTCTTTTCTTGTTGTGCTGACGCTTAGTGCACTGGTCTGGTTCACAAACGACTAACACTGAATTAAATTCCCTTGACTTCTGTTCTTCTTCAGCTGATAAACTTTGGACTGTTGCATTGCTTCTGATCACTGAAACCCTTTGACAACTATACATAAATCATTACACTGTCTTTAGAATGAAATCTTCTGAACTCTTATTCGTCACTGAGGCATGAACATGTTAATGAACTTCTCTCGCTGACGTTCAGTAATTCTCTCATCTTGAATGCTCAGCAATGATGTGTGTATGATCTCTTGTTTATGTCCTTCTGGATTCCTGTGCTGCATATTAGTATTATTTATCTGTCTTTGTTTCTTAGTTGAGTTATCGTTATCACTATTACATACTACGTTACATTATGCTTTACAATCTCCCCCTATTTGTTTGTTAGAGTTCGACAAGCAAATCCTGTGAGAGGATAACTCAACTGATACTTACAAGAAAAAGTAAAGTGCAGAAAAGACAGTAAATAATATTAATTACATTCTGGATTAGATATTACATTTCCAGATTTCTTTGTGTACAAAAGAAGTTTGTTCCTCTAGCCTGAACAGATGATTCTATGGTCTTCTGCTTCTTCGTACTGTGTCTTGTTTGCTTTTAGATCTCGTTTCTGAGTAGTGCTTTCTTAGCTCTTCTTCCTTCTGCTCCAACCTTGCCTTCACTAAGTCTCTAGCTTCCACTTCAAGAGTGTTGACAGGAGATGGATCTTCTAATTTCTTCAGAATCTCAGAGAGAAATGCCGTTGAATTTATCTTGGAGATTGACTCGAAAGCCAAAGATTGTCTCTTTGAAAACACGAACACTGTTATTCTTTTTGGAAAGCCTTTAACTCTGTCAGTGTCATGCATCGACTCTTCTGTCAGTTTCTCCCTTAGAACATCTTCAATCATCCTCAAAGCCTTCTTGTCTGATTTGACAATGGATCTTTTTACCCTTGAAAAGACTTTTCGGATTGTTTCAGAATTGTTTCTCCTTAGTCTTGATAGATCCTTCTTCTTATCTACTCCATTCTTCTTGAATAGGAAGTATTTTGTTCCATTTGGCTCTGTCTGAATACAAGGTTCAGAATCTTTTATGGTTTCAAGTACTTCTGTGCCATCCTCTTTTCTTACAAACACTGGTTCTTGATAGTATCTGGTCGTTTCCATTAGGTATCTTCCTGATGTTTTAATTGCTCTGTTCAGTCTGAATGCATAGATCAACTCAGCAGCATATAAATCTTCTTGAGTTCTGTTCTTCTTGCTTCTGAGTCTCCCTTCTACATATTGCATGAACATTGCATGGCTTGACTCCAGACATTCGTCAAACAAAGATAGATTATGGAGAGTTGTTGCTTTGTAGTATTTGACCACTGGAGGCTTCTCAAATGCTTCGACACCGATCTCAATTATCTTCTTTTCAATTAGATCTCTCAGTATCTCATTCGTTTTATGTCCTCCAAAGATGACTTTTCTTTTTAGCAAGTACAACTCAACAATGTTCATCTTTTCAAAGCTCTTTGTAGACACAACTCTAGAACCCAATGATGTTGAATTGATATGCATTCTCCAACCGCTCTTGAGTGCACTGACTGATACGCTTGTTATTTCTTCTGATAGCATGGAATAGAACTCATGAACATCTTCAAATTTTTCTCTCATGGTCCTGAAGAGATCAAGGACTTCTCTGTCTTTCTTGTGAGTTAAAGATAACTCCTTTTTCTTGAGCAGATTCCTTGCTTCATCCCAGTCAGGGCCAACTTTAGCTTCTATGTCTTTCATTCTGTTCCTCCTCTCTATTGCGTGTTGTACTCTTTTCCATTTTCTTTTCATTAACTCTTGAGCTTGAACTACGTCTTGAGTAATAACTTCATCTACACCAACTAGAAGACAGTCATTATCAAACACATCTTCTTCAGCAAACTCTTCCTCAACATCTATTCTTGTAGCCTTTAGTGTTCCTTCTATTTCACTCTCAGTAGGAATTTCCAAGGGCACATAAGGTTCAAAGATTTCTCCTTGTTCAAGTTGCCTTGCTCCAGGCCTGTAAAAGAAATCTGTCTCCCCCTGAGCTATATATTCCAATATCATTTCAGCTCCAACTTCTTTTTCTTGTATTAATCTCTCCCCCTCAGTTGGGTTATCATCCCTCATGACTGGAGTAATCTGAGCTGTTGAAGTTGATTGAGTAGAGATAGGAACTTTCTGAGCCAGCAGCTGTTGGACTAAATCTTTGACTTCTTTCATTTCAGCTCGCTGCTGCTCTTGCACCTCCAAGATCTTTCTTAAAGAGTAATGAATTTCAGTGACTTGGGCCTCTAGATTTAGAATCCTTTGGCTGTGTGCTGTGTGTGCATTGTGTGGGGTGTTTGTTTGGTCAGTGGGTGTCTCACCGCTCACTGTTACTGTTTGTTTTTGTCCCTTAACACTCACACTCGGCTGATCAGGGTCAGGGAATTGAAGATCACTCAGGTTAAGTATTTCACTCATTTCATTCATTGTAGCATCCAGATCTTCAGTACCTGCATTAAAATCCCTATCCCTTCTATGGGTAGGTTGCCTCTCCCCCGTACCACTGTGGGTGGGAAGAACTCCTTTTTCAGGAACTGGGGGGTTTAGACCCAGTGTGGTCACCACTGTGGATTCTGTAATGATTGGCAAAGATGAAGAATCCGTGATGCCAGCTAAAGCCATTGAAGGCATTACTTGTTCAGAGGCACCCTGAACAAGTTCTACTGCCGAGGCAGCAGATACTCTATAAATAGAGTCCACATCCCTTCTATGGGTGTGTTGTCCCTCCACCTGACCTGTGAAGGTGGGGAGGACCTCCGTTGTAGGAGCTAGACTTTGAATATCCAGGGGGTCATCACCTCAGGCAATGTAATGATTGACAGATAAGAGCCTGTGATTCCCCGCAAAGCCTGTGAAGGCATTTCCACATGAAGTGGTGATGCTGCTGACGCAGCTACTCCTTGAATGGAAACCTCTTCCTTTCTATGGGAGAGTTGCCTTTCCACTTCACCCACTTGGGGAGGGAAAACATCCTGACTAGGATCTGAAGATTTTAAGTCCAGGGGGTCACCACATTTGACAATGTAATAAATGGCTCGTGAGAGTCAGTGATGCCCCCTACTGTCTGTGAAGACAGATACTGAATTGGATTAACCAAAACAGTACTAGTTACAACCTCTGTTTCTATCCCCGTACCTTTCAGGATTTTATCAATTTCAGAATTAAGGTTACGAAGATAAAGAAGGGTTTCAGAGATTGGAGAATCAGGTTCTTGGTTCACAGTTGCCTTTGGTTTAAAATGCATTTTACGACGTTTTCGAGAAGGCAGAGCTGTAGGGGATATTTGAATAATTTCCTGATCCGGTACAGAAACAGTTCTATCATCTATTTCAAGTGATCTTTTTCTAGTTAAAGGAGATGAAGGAACTGTTTGTTTATCTCTGGCAGTGGTTATAACTGGTGGGTTGCCAAGTTCATTGCCAGCTTCCACGGCCGCTGAGGGCTCTTGTGTGTGCATTGCCGTTTGAGGCACAGTAGGAGATATTGTTTCATTTTCATCTGATAGAAAAGCTGAGAGATTAAAGTAAAGAAGTGAACCTTCAGCCATCTGATCATCAGACATGCTAGGGATGTACACATCTGTAGATTGGGGTTCTTCCACTTCTGGCTCAATAGCTATCTCCTCTGTTGGATTTTCAGAGCTTTTCCTTTTTCCTTCTCCTTGAATTGGCACTTCCTCTTGTTCAGAACCAGCTTCTTCCATACTTTCATCTCCTTTTTCAGTGCTTGGTTCACTCTCAGATGCTTCTTTGTTTCCTGAATCAATTGATGTTTCAGCTTCATTCTCCACTTGAGATGATTGTCATTCGGAATTGGCATGAGCTGATTCATCAGTTTCAGATACACGGTCTTCTTCAGAAGTTGACTCTCTTTCTGCCTCAGATGCAGCTTCTTCTTCTTCTTCTTCATCAACCTGTCTAAGAAGATCAAAGTAATCTCTAATAGAATCAGTCAGTGGAGCAGGAGTATACCTGTTAGGATAGTCCATCTCATTTCTTAGCAGCATTATTGTTCTGAACTGTAATGAGGGTGACTCTTCCATCTGACTGTTCTGAAACAAATGTAGTTGATCAGCTTCAAGTACTTCATTCAACACCAGTTGCAAAAATCTTTGATATAGACAGAAGTTCTCCATTTTAGCCTGGTTCTTTAAGATCTCAGCCATGATCAATTTTCCAATATTGATTCTGGAGCCAGTAGCCACTGCATACCCAATCATCTTGTTGAACTGAGTGATGCCATGGAATCCACCTGTCTTTGGTGCAAAACCATGAGACAAGATGTTGAAGAATAGATTCCACTCCTTGGGCAGGTGATTCTTGTAAATCTTCTTTGGAAGATGTGAATTTATCCTGGTGCAGTGCATAAATAGGAAGAAGTTGTCTAAATCGTCCTGTGATGGATCATCTTCAAAATCTTCAGATGGCAGATGAAGTGCTCTATTAATGTCATTTTCAGTGATTTGCACTTTCTGCTTCTGAATTTTGCAGGTGAAGGCCAAGATTCCATCTGCAGACGTGTCCATAGCAGACCTGTATACCTGTCTTAGAAGATTTCTATTTAAAGGAACCGAAGTTGTTAGTGCATACCGGACTATTGAAATTTTGTTTAAAAACCTAGCCCAGTAACCTAACTCCCCTGCTTCAGTCCAATCATCTACTAAAATGGATAAATAATTAGTCTTTTTAATCTCAAAATGACTCCCCATTTAATTATAAATGAAAAGTAATTTTTAATAATCAAAAGTACTAATTAAAATCGAATTATTTTAGTAAATTATGAACTAAAACCCTAATTTTAAAATTACTGGATTTTCTTGAAGTTAATATATGATAAACTCCTAGTAATTTTTAGCACACTTTTAATATTACTAAAATTTTTAATCGATTAACCAAAATTAAACAGTGACCAGTCAATTCGATTTTTGTGAAAATGGTGAATTTTAAAACTTTAACCAAAATGTATGAAACTACTGGCAAATGAAAGCTATGATTGTGAGTCTCATAAAACTGGTTTTAGTTTAAAATATGGACAAGAATTGGCCAAGATATGTTCGATTAAAAATACTAGATCTGAGTTAATTGCAAGTTGCGCTCTTGGTGTGTATATGCTGTGTATATAATAAAGCTCAACAAAAATTAACACTCACTCAGTATTTATAGGCGCAACTAATAAATCAAGAAAAAATTGTTAAGTGCTGAGTGGCGCTTGCACAGTACTTGCACTGTGTAGGCGCCACTTAACTAGCTAGCGCCACTAAGATCCTAAAATTGGCTAAGTACTTTGAGTGGCGCATGTACAGTGGTTACACTGTATTGGCGCCACTAGAGTTAAAATTAACTTAGCTCAATTTTTGACTCAAGTATTACTTATGTTGCGCCTTCACAGTGGTTACACTGTATTGGCGCCACTTAATCTTTGAATCTCCACTTTAGTCAAGAAAAATTCTAAGTCTATATGTTGCGCTTATACAGTGAATTAGCTGTATAGGCGCCACTTGGTACTTAGATGATTTTTCAAGTGTTTTCAAATTTTATTACTAATTAATAATAATATTCATGAATATATAGAATAATTAATCAATTAATAATTAATTACTCACAAATATTATTTTCACAAAATATTCATTAATAACAATAATAACATTAATTGTTAAAATTATTATTATAAATAAATTATGTTTCTTATTATTTTACTTTTATTTTAAATAATAGAATAAATATAAATATTCATTCTTTTTATTTAAAATAATTTCAAATAATATTTAAATAAATAAGTGCCAAGAATTTATCATTTAAATACAAGCACTTAAATATTTTCTAAGATCAAAAATTAAATAAATATCAGATTAATAAATTAAGTAGGCATGCTCAAGGTATTTATCTAAAATTTAATCTTAATAACTGGAAAATAATTTTTGGTAGATAAATTCACAAGTCCTAGAAATATTGAGATTAAACAACTAGTGAATTTATCAGCTTCAAATTGCAGTTTTTGATTACTAACTTATTAGTCAGTAGAATTTAACATCCCAAGTTCACAAACCAGTTTAGTGAAAGTGATTTCATCCAGTGGTTTAGTGAATATGTCTGCAATTTGCTGCTCTGTAGGTACAAAATGTAACTCTACAGTACCATTCATGACATGCTCTCGAATGAAATGATACATGATATCAATGTGCTTGGTCCTTGAATGTTGAACAGGATTGTTTGTTATGGCTATGACACTTGTGTTGTCACAAAATATTGGAATTTTGCTCAGCAACAGTCCATAATCCTGAAGTTAGTTCCTTATCCACAGAATTTGTGCACAGCAACTCCCAGCAGCAACATACTCAGCTTCAGCTGTCGACATTGCAACTGAGTGCTGCTTCTTGCTATACCAGGACACCAATCTTCTACCAAGGAATTGACAACTCTCTGATGTACTTTTTCTATCAATCCTACACCCTGCATAATCAGAATTTGTATAGCCAATAAGGTCAAAACCTGTATCTTTAGGGTACCAAATTCCAAGATTCAGACTTCCCTTAAGATACTTAAAAATCCGTTTAACAGCTATAAGATGTGATTCTTTAGGATCTGATTGAAACCTAGCACACAAGCATGTAGAGAACATAATATCTAGCCTACTTGCAGTTAGATACAGTAATGAGCCGATCATACCTCTGTAGCTTGTGATGTCTACCTTTTTACCAGGCTCATCTTTATCAAGCTTAGTGGCAGTTGCCATTGGAGTTTTGGCTGTGGATGCATCTTCAAGACCATACTTCTTCAAAAGTTCTTTGATGTACTTGGTCTGGCAAATGAAGATTCCATCTTTCCTTTGACTTACTTGGAGTCCAAGGATATAGTTCAGCTCTCCCATCATGCTCATTTCATACCTACTCTGCATTAGCTTAGCAAATCTACTACACAACTGATCGTTAGTAGAACCAAATATAATGTCATCCACATATACCTGTACTAATATCATGTCATCTTTATGCATTTTATGAAACAGAGTTTTATCTATGACACCCCTAGTGAAACCATTTTCAAGTAAGAATATGGATAGAGTGTCATACCATGTCCGAGGTGCCTGCTTTAAGCCATAGAGTGCCTTGAAGAGAAAGTATACAAAATCTACAAATTCTGGAACTTCAAACCCTGGGGATTGTTCCACATACACTTCTTCCTCAAGCTCTCCATTCAGGAATGCACTCTTCACATCCATTTGATATACTTTGAAATTGGAGTGTGCTGCGAATGCCAAAAACATCCTGATAGCTTCAAGTCTTGCCACTGGTGCATATGTTTCATCATAGTCTATTCCTTCTTCTTGAGAATAACCTTTAGCAACCAGTCTGGCTTTGTTCCTCATGACAATGCCATCTTCATCCAGCTTATTTCTGAATACCCACTTTGTGCCAATTACATACTTGTTCTTTGGCCTAGGTACCAGCTTCCAGACTTTTTGTCTGTTAAATTGATTGAGTTCTTCTTGCATAGCAATGACCCAATCTGAATCTTCCAGTGCTTCTTCAACTTTCTTTGGTTCTATCTCAGAGAGAAAACCAGAGAATAAACATTCATTTTGAGAAGCACGTCTAGTTTGAACTCCAGCACCTGGATCTCCTAGAATTAACTCAAAGGGGTGATCTCTACTCCACACCCTATGTCTAGGCAGATTTGCCCTTGAAGATTCAGCTTGATTAGAATTGAAGTGCTGGGTTCTGCTAGTTGATCCTTCAGTTGCTCCCCCTGAGCTGCTGCTTGGGTGAGAATGAGATTATCTGCCACTACTAGAAGTTTCTGTGAATCTTCCACTGTTTCTACTACTAGGGTCAGAATCATCATAGTTATTATTCTCATTTGGATCCTGATTTTCTGTTGCAGCTTCAGGTTCTATTCACTTTCATCTGAGTTTATGTTTTCAAACTGCAGAGTTTCAGTGTCGTCTGTTCTTTGTAGACTTGGGAGCTTGAGATCATCGAAAGTTACATTCACGCTTTCAATGACCTTTTTATGTTCAATCACATAAACCCTGTACGCCTTAGATTCCAGAGAGTAGCCAAGAAATATGCCTTCATGAGCCTTGGATTCGAATTTTCCTAGATGCTCATCATCTTTCAGTACAAAGCACTTTGCTCCAAACACATGAAAATATTTCAGTGTTGGTTTCTTGTTTGCCATTAACTCGTAAGGAGTCTTGTCATGTTCTTTGTTGATCAGGGTACGATTCTGAGTGTAGCAAGCTGTGTTGACTGCTTCAGCCCAAAAGTATAAAGGTAACTTAGCCTCATTCAGCATTGTTCTTGCTGCTTCAACCAAAGTCCTGTTCTTCCTTTCTACTACTCCATTTTGTTGTGGGGTTCTGGGCGCTGAGAAATGTCTTGATATTCCTTTTTCTACACAGAATTCATTCAGGATTGCATTTCTGAATTCTGTTCCATTGTCAGACCTTATTTTCCTGACAGGCAGACCAGCTTCTAACTCAATTTTCTTTATGTGATCGATGATGGTTTGAGGGGCTTCATCCTTTGTGGCTAAAAATAACACCCACGTGTACTTAGAGTAATCGTCAACAATTACCAGTGCATATCTCTTCCTTGACATAGACATGATGTTAACTGGACCAAATAAATCCATATGAATTAGTTGCAGTGGTTCAGTAATGTCTGAAGAGTCTTTGCTTCGGTGAGATGCTTTCTTTGACTTCCTCTTTTCACATGCTTCACATAACCCTTCTTGACAGAATTCCATCTCGGGTAAACCTCTTACCAATTCCCTCTTAACTAAAGAATTCATTGCCTTGAAGTTTAGGTGTGACAGTTTCTTGTGCCATAACCAACTGTCCTCTGTTGAAGCTTTGCTGTAAAAACATTGAGCTTCACCTTTGCTTGCAGAGAATAAGTCAGCTACAAAGAGATTCCCCTTTCTCACTCCTTGAAGAGCAAGCTTCATATCTTTCCTATTTTGGATTGCACATCTTTCTTTCTCAAAAGTTACCTTGAAACCCTTGTCAGTGAACTGACTGATACTTAGAAGGTTGTGCTTTAATCCATCCACAAGAGAAATATTTTCTATGACAACATTTCCAATCTACAGATTGCCATATCCCGTTGTGAATCCCTTGCTGTCATCTCCAAAGGTCACTATCAGGCCAGCTTTTTCAATCACATCTGTTAACAGGGCTTTATCACTAATCATATGCCTTGAACAACCACTGTCAAGTATCCACATGACACGCTTGTTCTTTGTTGTGCCCTGCAACCACAGATTGATTACTTTTTCTTTGGCACCCAAACTTGATTGGGTCCAAGAGGCTTAGATAAGTAAACATTTTTAGCTACAGAAGTTTTCTGGTCCTTGTCTTTCTCATCGACTGCGCCCTTGCCCTTTGGTTTAGCCTTGACAGGGTGTCTTTAGGCTTAGGGACAGGGGTTTCCTTCCTAGATTTAGGAGGACTGGCAGTCTTTGCCCTAACATGCTTTCTAGTCATGTTCACATCTGTATTCATGCAAGTACTTGAAGATGTATTCATTAAGTTTATGTATGCAGACATGATATTGAAAGCACATGGCATGCAACCTACTTTACCGCATGGTTGATGAGGAATAGACATGGCAGGCATACTAGGAGTTTCTGTTTTTACTACTTTTATTTTATTGCATGCATGCGTAAGATGACCAGTAGAATTGCAATTGTTACAAACTTTCCTAGTAGCACTTGAAGAATAAGCATTAGCATTTTTCTTGTTGACACCTGTTTTACCACTCCTGTTTGTTTTCTTATTTTCTGTTTTGTTGCCTGATTCAATTTTAACCTGTTTCTTAGGTTCTTTGAAAGGGGAGATAGGAGTGAAGGGAAGTAACTCACTGCACTTTCATGTGTACTAGGAATGCTAAATGTAATCTCTATTTAACAGTTGATGATAACTCAACAATAGAACAGGACATGTAATAATATGCAGGTGCACAGAAATCTTGGATCACAGAGTTCAGTTAAGACAAAGTATCAAAGGATCATCTACAGACTTGAAGCTCACTGGAAGAAGTTCATTAACATGTTCAGGCCTCAGTGGAGAATAAAAGATGTTGACATCTATTCAAGGATGTGGAAGCTACAGAAGATTGTCTTAGTCTATGACGATTTTAGTGCATTACAATCGAAGCAACAAGTAAGGTTTGCAAAGAAGAATGTGGAATCATGTTCGGAATCAAGAGCCCCTATCAAGACTAGTCACTTATGAACCAGACTGTTGCATCAAGTGTCAGGACATTGGAGGCAAGCTCTCGTCGGTTAATATGGTTTTAATCATTCTAAAGTTGTTGGTTTTCTTGAGTCAAGTGGAGGATCAACAAAGGTGGTAAATCAGTGTTGGAGAAATGCCAGCCTAATGGATAAGGGACAGACGGCACAACCTGATTGGATCTTACTAAAACTTCACAGATTAGAAGGCCAAATACTTGGACGTGGTGGAGTCACGTATACGGGGCCGAGTATTTGGATAAGGAAGTCTACACAAATTGAAGAGTGGAATGGAAATATTTAATTTAATTAAATAAAGTAGTTATTTAATTATTTATATATTTTATAAATAAAGACACTCTTTATTTATATTATATATATTTATTTAAATATTACTTTTACATTACATATTTCCAAATGCATGCTTGGCACATGACTTTGAAGATAAGATTTGAGTGGACAAGAGTAAAAGGTGGAAAAGCAAAAAAGCAACCCCTTTTCTATATACAAAAAGAGTCCAAGTCTTTATCTTAAGTAAGAATTCGGATGAGAAAGAAAAGGGGGGAGAGAGAGAAATTATTCTCTCCCCCATGGCCGAACTAATACTTTAATATTTTGGGGCCATGATTTTCTTTATCATACCACCCATCTATCTTTCTATTGTAAACACTTGCTAAATCTTGTATAGAAGATAGGGTTGATTTTTGTCTCCTAGATCTACAAAATGTAATAGTTTTAGAGGAGACAAAAATCACTTCTTTGTTGTGTTCTTGAGCTTATGTTCTTGAACTTGTTTGTAGCATCTACCCCACTTCAATGAATATAAAGTTATATTCTTGGATCTTGTTGTGTTGTGTGTTTTGGATAATTTACCGTTCATTATCTTGGTTATTTTAATGGTGTTCTTGAGGTTGAAGAAGATGATGAACAGTACCCGGGTTTGAACCAAAGTAAATTTTATGTTGTCCCAAAAATATTTGATAGTCATATTTTAAATTGGGAATCGTATTCACCCCCCCCCCCCCTCTACGATCTCCGGGACCCAACAATTGGTATCAGAGCTACTCGATTGACATACAAATCGATTGGATCTATTTTTTTTAGATTAAAGAGGGTACGATTGGTTCACTGGGCATCCAGAATTTTTTTGAAGCTAGGAATTTTTCTAAGTACAAAATGTTCGAGATAGCCAAGTAGAATATTTCTATGTAGAATATTCGACTTAGAATATTCGAGTTAAATATTCGACTTAGAATATTCGAGTTAGATATTCGACTTAGAATATTCGAGTTAGATATTCGACTTAGAATATTCGAGTTAGATATTCGACTTAGAATATTCGAGTTAGATATTCGACTTAGAATACGAGTTAGATATTCGACTTAGAATATTCGAGTTAGATATTCGACTTAGAATATTCGAGTTAGAATATTCGACTTAGAATATTCGAGTTAGAATATTCGACTTAGAGTATTCGAGTTAGAATATTCGAGTTAGAATATTCGAGTTAGCATGTTCGAGTTAGAATATTCGAGTTAGAATATTCGACTTGGATATTCGACTTAGAATATTCGAGTTAGATATTCGACTTAGAATATTCGAGTTATATATTCGACTTAGAATATTCGAGTTACATATTCGACTTAGAATATTCGAGTTAGATATTCGACTTAGAATATTCGAGTTAAAATATTCGACTTAGAATATTCGAGTTAGAATATTCGACTTAGAATATTCGAGTTAGAATATTCGAGTTAGAATATTCGAGTTAGCATGTTCGAGTTAGAATATTCGAGTTAGAATATTCGAGTTAGAATATTCGACTTGGATGTTCGACTTGGATGTTCGAGATAGGATGTTCGACTTGGATGTTCGAGATAGGATGTTCGACTTGGATGTTCGAGATAGGATGTTCGAGATGGAATCTATGTAGAACATTCCTATGTAGAATTTCTACTTAGAAGACTGTTTCAACATGACACATGGCTACATAGCTTAACTTTTATTTAAAACAAAAATTGTTTTTCTCTCAAAATGTTTTTAGTTTAATAATTAATTTAATAATTAAATTTGAATTTAATTATATAAAATATTTTGGAAATAATTTTTAAATTTAAATAATTTATTTTTCAAGCTTATTTTACATCTTGGAAAATATTTTATTTTCTTTTAAATTTTAGACTCAAATATTTTATATTTTTAATATTCTTAGTTAAGAATTTTATTAATTTGAAAACTAAAATTAATCTTAAAATCCAATTTAATTTCTTTTGAGTTTAATATTCTTAAAAGTATTTTGAGAATTATTTTTGAGATTTAATAATTTATTTTTCATAAAACTTTAATTACAAATTTTATAAAACTCTTTGGAAAATATTTTTGGATTGAAATAATTTATTTTCATGAACATTTCAAATGTTTTGAAAATTTAGTATTTCTATTTCAAAATTATGTTTTCAAGTTGTTTTATTTTAATTATAATTTAAGATTGGAAGTTTTAATTATAAATCTCATAAAACTTTTTGGAAAATCATTTTGGTTGAAATAATTTATTTTCAAGAATATCTTAGATGACTTGAAAATTTATTATTTTTATATCAAACTTATATTTTCAATCTGTTTTATTTTAATTATAATTAAAACTGTTTTGGATTATAAATTCTATAAAATTCTTTGGAAATTAATTTTGATTTGAAATAATTTCTTTTTCAGGATTATTTAATATACCTTGAAAAATTTGTTATCTCTATATCAAAACTTTCTTTTCGAATTATTTTATTTTATTTATAATTTGAAATTGAGAAATTTATTATTATTTATCAAAAATTGCATTTTCAATTTATTTTGATTATTTAAATTCCTAAAAAATTAAATACTTCTGTTTGAATAAAATGTTTTATTAAACGAAACAACAGGAGTTGATTCTTCGTTCGTTGAGGATAAACGAACTGACTGAAGAACATTCTAATGGAGTTGAGACCTGATCTTACCATTGGAGATGTATTTCTACATCGATCTACTCAGTGGATCATTTGGTTATTGAAAGGGGATTAGTTCATTTAGGGAAGAGTCTTCGATCAGTGGTTTTCGATTCAATATCTGAAGAATTTGGGATTTTGAAAAGGAATTCAGTTTATCGGTCAAAGAACCAAAACAACAATTGAAGATTTGGTTAAAGGACATCAGTGGCAGAAATACACAAGGTTTGATTATCACTGACACATGATAATCAAGGGGTTATTGCTACACATACAAAGAAGAGTGATCTTTTCAAGCAGAACATGAGACATTCTATGTCGGGGTCTTTAAGCAGAACAATCAGGAATCAGTTTGGGTTGAAGCAGGAACATCATTTGTTATTGAGGTCAAATGCAAGGATACTTCCATGAGTGTCAGTAGAATGGAAATTGATTTGGATCAATTGATTATCACTCGAGATGGAATGCTAAGCATCGCTCAGGTATACTTTCTAACTAGTTTATACTTGTTTGATTCAATTATAGAGTATTAAGTGCTGGACTGCATTATATTATAAGTTTGATGTAATGCATGTCTCACCTTGATTTCTATATAAATTAGATAACTTATGCTAGTTTGTTAGTGTTGCTTGTTTATCAGTATTTGACTTCATGATTAGATCTTGTGTGATTTAATGCTTGCTTTACGATAATTGATCATGTTAGCATATAGAGTCTTAGGTATTTGTAGGGGTACATTTACCGGAAAGAGTATTTGCTGCATGCTAAGTGCCTTGATGTTTTCATTGTCTATAATATGTTTATACTCGTATGGTTGTATTAAATGTTATATCTGATCATGTGCTTGTTAAGATGAGTTTGTTTCTAATTTGGGAATTGCCTAGGGGTCAGTATAATAAACCATGAATTAAATTTTTAAATCTAAATTGACTCAGGCAATTATAGATAATATAATGTTAAAGTGAACAACAAAGGTGATTTAGAAGAATTAGGAATCTGAGTGATTGATTCTTCTATGACTACATATATGTACGACATGATTCTTATAGACTGCTAGTCCACCTTAAGTTAGGTTGGGATCACTGAGCTCATAGCCAAGACTACTTGTTGAGGCTGACATAGATGAGGAGTGATCAGTCAGATAAGAATGAGCATGTTGAACTTGAATGCTTTGTTGTTAACTATGTTTAAAAATATCTCTAACCCTTGGACTCAATCAAATTAAGGACCATGTGTCTTAATCATTTGTGAATGCAGAGTATCTTTCAACATGTACAAGTTATATATCTCTGACATTTTCATGTTCGAGGCATGTAACTACTTTTGCTTTGGTATTCAAATGGTTAAGCAAGGTTACCTATTTTTCTTGAATGATCTGAAGCACAATATTAAGAAAGACCTAGGGGATTCTTTGTGAAGGGTTTCCTAATATCTGTTCGACGATGAACAGTATTGATCGGGGTCAAGAGAAATAGAAGCTCACTCTACTGGAAGTGAGGTTACTGCTGACACGAAATTTAATGCTTATGATGAAGTCAACTATTCGTTGAAGTTTATCAGAATGGAGTTAGCTGCAACAACAAGTGATGCTCTCACACTTGGTTTATCAACTAATACTTGGTTTATCAAGATAACGGATTCGACGGTAAAGATGAAGTTTGTGAGAAATGACTACTTCTAATGAAATTCTTTTAAGAAGGACATTAGTGGAGTATGTCAGTTGAAGGGAAGTCAAGTCAAAGGCTACCCTGTTTAGTTTTGGTGTTTGTTCGTGCATTCGATAGATGAAGCATCTCAGTGATTAATCACATTCAAAGGATTAGGCAGATTGCTGTAAGAACACTTTGAGGGCAGGTAATGGAATTTGTTGACGAACGAAGTTCTATGTTATGTCTGCACTGAAAGGAGTATTCTAGAATAAAGTTCAGTTTTCGGACTTCAGGACCAAATGGAGGAGTTGATAGGGAAATCCAGACCTTGAGTGGAATTACAAGGATAATGGATAGAGTTAAGGTTTCCTATTCACTACGGCTGAATCAGTTGACACAGCAAGTCTAATCAGCAAATGTAAAGAGAAGACATCAAGTAAGATTAATCATGCCTGAAGTCACATGGTGTGATGGAAGGCTATCTTATTTGGAGTTAAGAGCTTACACAAAGTCTGTGATTGATTTAAGATGATCTAGATGCAGTGAACATCATCATCAAGCTCCCTAGCATTCGTTTGATTTTAGCTCTGAATTTCTAAAGGTTGACATCCTGTTTAGGGCTCAAGATCAGATGACACCAGATGAAGAAAAGTTGCAAGCAGCATCACAGGGGGAGCATCAGTAAGTTGGATCAACTAGTCGTGTTTGATGTTTAAAGGCTAGCAGTGCTCATTGAGTAAGAGTTGAGATTCTTAGGAGCACTGAGTGATCCAGATTGAGTGATTGCATATTAAAAGGGAAATTGTCAATTTAAAAATAATGCAAGATGATCTCAATCATATTTGAAGAAGTCTACTCTACCCACTGAATATCTAAGGAAACATTAAGGACATATCTGTCATGACAAAGGGTTTTGTGTAACAACATTTCCTAGAGTCAGTTCTTGATGAATCTGGGTAGTAGAGTAGTGATTGGTCGTGCATGTATAAGTGTATTTCATTGGTTTTTCTGAGTGAATTCAATGAAGACTGAAGATGCACTAACTAATCAAGTTTGAGGAGGGTTTGAATCAAGAAACTAACTCAATTAAACCAGAGGCAGATACACTTAGCGCAAGGAATCAATCCACATGAAGACTTGGTATTGATACAGAAGCTGAAGGGTAGTTCAGAGTTTTTTTTAGGTTCTACTCTGCTAGTGTAAAGACTACTGGTTTCTAAAGTGCTGAGTTTAGTGAAGCTGCTGCCAAGACCAATATCTACAAGGAAATATTTGGGTGTTGAAGGTAATGCAGTTTCCGTCTGGATGAGCGTGGTATTGTTTCGAGGAACAATGTTAACTGGTAGCTGAAAAGTTATTCCTGTCCAAATGGAGTAAACGTTCGATCTCGAAAGAAGTAAACGTTCGATCTCTCGGGCAAAGAGGAGTAATTGTTCATTCAACGATCATACACCATTAAAAGCTCTATTGACTAAGGTATGTCACTCTAGTCTAATATTGATTTATTTAAATGTAAAGTTTATAGAGAGTGTTCATGCTATTTAGATATCTACGATCTCTAGGAACTGATTAAAGTTTGGCGTGTGACCACCCGGGACTCAATATTATCATTATGAGATTACCTATGATCACCCGGGACCTAGGGACCTAACATTGTAGCATCTCTTTGTATAGTCAATTTATATCCAGGATCTCGTACTTTGTGCTGACATATGTTATTCATGCTATATGTATCAAATGTTTCAGCATAAGTATTTGTATATATTAATTAATTGTAATTTTATTTACTTTTAATTGTTTAATGCTAATATTAATGGAACCACTTAATATGTAGTTTAAGTGATGTAATTCATGTCTTTTGCAAAATCCATTAATATTAGTTGTCATTCTTTTGATATTAGTGATGCCACTTAGAATTTCTGCACTAAGTGACAAAAAGATTATTTCAAAAACACTGATATTGAAAGTAATTTACTACATCGCGAGGGGTTGTCAAAGATCATAAATTTTAACATTAATATTTAAAGGTATTTGATCTCTGATGCAACTAGTACCTCGAGCTTATATACATTCTGATTGTCATGAGTATTTTCAATATGCTTATGTGATAATTATTGAGATGTAGTGTAAGAAGTTAAATGCTGTCATTCGGTCAATGTATGTTCAGTGTTTAGCGGATGCTTATGTTTTATGCTTTCGAATTACCATGATATATATTGCAATATGTGTTTGTTTCAAGCGACAAATGGTAATTGTCTAGCATAATGTAAGTATCTTATGTGCTTTATTGTTTTGTAGTAAGATATATTTTATTACAAAATGATTGAATGATGTTAATACTTTTGAATATCTTGTCATTCATATCTTTGATAATTCATTAGTATTAACATATGTTTTTCATTCTTTAGGACTTGAATGCATAAAGAAATTTCTTGTCTATTTCTTGTGAAAAATGTTTTATCTAAACATGCATTCATTTGCCAGAGAATGAAAAGCCACTAAAAGTTTCCTTTGAAAGAGAACATTTCTTGAGGATTATCTTTCTATTTCAAAATCATATATCCTCTCTCTCTCTAAATGTTTTGTAATGAAAACTGTTTTCTCTCCACGATTTGTTTAAATAAAGTTACTTGATAACTTATAACTTAGGTTGCATATTATCAGGCTATTTTATTTGAGTAAATTATTTTGATTTTGAGGTATCAACCATTGGTAAAACGTTTTTCAAAACTCTTGTTAATGTCTGTTTCACATTAACCTGTAGTATTAAAACAATGGTTGTTTGCTTTGGGATTAGTGCCTTGGACTGTATGACTAAAGCATTCATTCGTTTTTTTTAATTTATGTTTTAAGTCGGAGATAATATCCGATAAAAATGAATTACAAAACAATTTCTGAAAACATACAGTGAGCAAGATGAAATAGATTTGAGTTATTAATCAAAATGTTTTTGTTAAAAGAGTTGAATTTCAATTGGATATTTGTCTAAGAGAAATTTAAAAGAACACTTTTATCAATCTGTTAAACTTTTTTTCAAAATTGTGAGTTTATGAAATTTGGCTTAATATTCTTTTACCTATTCTTTATTAATTCCCACATTTTAGCCCTGGTGCATTGTTTCTTGAGGACACATTGCTCCGATGCTATATTTCTGAGAAGGAATAGAGAATAAGTTTAATCATACTCTACCAAATTTTATATAGCTCTGATCAACTCTATCTATTTAGCCGAAATGGCTTGGCCTAAGTGGCTATAGGGGAAGGTCTAGAAGTTGAATAATCCATCGATTTCTAACCAAGGCCTTAGTACCAAACACTATCATTCTAATTCAAACTTTCAACCCTTGGTGATATAAGGAACTTATATAGATTAGCGGTTGTTAAGGGAGAAACTCCACTTGATGCAGCAAATAAGGATGAAGTCGGAAGTGCACCCACAGCTCTACCTCTCGAGAAGGAAAGAAGTATACAAATTGAGGTATCTGTAGCTCATCTGTATTCTCTCAAAAGGATGCAGAGCTGAAAAGGCAATTCAACCGTTTCTGAATGAACTCTCTCAACAGGGTGATTTCATTGAAAATTCGCTCGTCAGCCAGAGCACCTTGTAATGAGTCAAGCACACCAAAAGCATTCACGCTGATGGTAATCCTAAAGTTTTTGCTTCTAAGGGATGTTATAGGACCTAACAGTTCTCTAGCCTCTCTTGGGACTAACTATTGTGAGGACACATTGCAAGAAGTGCACATTGTGAGTTATAGGTAAAACCCCTAAACTTCTTTGTTTACCATTCATGGTGAATGAAGTTGTTGAGCCACCTTCACAGGTATTTGAGGGAAACTTGGATTTCTTGCCATATATTAGAATCCATGTCAACCTTCCTAGGAGGAACAGTCCTAGTTCCCTAACGGGATTTCACATCCGCAGAGCAATCTGTTGATGTTCAGAGGCAATCACTAACAGTTTTCCATGACTGAAAATAGTGAGTTAATTCATCTTCACAGGTGATTGAGAGAGATGTTTGTACACGTCTACTCTCCCAGGAATTCAAATTCTGGAATACATGGATCGCTCAAAACTTAAAGGAATATCACCGTCAACGATCCAGTGCATGGATTTGCATATGGGGAGATTGTTGATGCTGAAAGTAGCTGAGCAACAACTCGTAGACTATGATTCAGTTGGTTTACCAATTTGATGAGTCTTTTGAGGATCAGGGTGTTGGGATTTCAGTCACTCCTGGAATGGAGGAGATTCCAATTTCAGAAGGGTTATTCCCCGACGACGAGCCACGTGTGCATGGATTTGCTCATGGTGAGTTGGGTGACGGCCTAACTGAAACCCTGTCTGAGATTCCATCTCAGAACCTAGATCTTTAGTGATCGACAACATGCTATAGTCAACGATCCATAATATCTTGGAGAGACTAGCATGGATTTACTTGCAGGTACAAATTGCTATAAATGGATTGAGTGCAAGTAAGGGAGAGAAACACTTGAGTGAAGTGAGAGAGTGATACACTTGAGTGAGAGAAATAGGGAGAGAAATGAGTGGAACACTTACGCTTGAAAGTGTAAACACCAACAGAACGTAGTAGAAGTGAGGAAACCATAGACCAAACACTAACCTTGCTACTATGCTTGAATCCTGTTACTGAATTTTCCAGCTCTGGACTGTTGAAGAGATTCTTTTCTGGAAGACAAGCTGAAGAAGAGTCTAGCTGAAGCTTAGTGGGAATGTCCAAACTATTACCTTTGGGTCTATTAATTTATGTTGTTCTCAATCTCAAAGGGGGAGACATTAATTTTTAGGCCTAAGGAGGATTTTATATTCAATTGGAGGAGAGTTTCTTTTTCGATTGGATGTAGATGATACTTTTATTGTTTTAAAGGATATTCTCAACTAAGGGGGAGAATTTGGTGATACAAGAAACGAGATCTCTTGGTGATACAAGAAATGAGATCTGTCAATCTTATCTTGTGGAGGTTACTTAGAGGATATCTAAAGACACAAGGGTGGATTGGAGCTTGCATGAACTAAGGGGGAGAATTAGATAAAATTGAAACCTTAGTGATGCAAGGGAGAAATTACTAAGGGGGAGTTTCTTAGTAATTGGTTGGAGCCTAATTCCTAAAGGTGTTGTAGATTTAACTAATTTTTTGTCTGAAGTGGAGAAGTTACTTTTTGTCAATTGGGAAGAAGTTACTTGTCGTACTAAGGGGGAGAAGTTATGGAGAATCTTAACATCTTGGTTTGCAGTGCTATATCTTATTTTGAAAAGATATCTAAGGGATTTTGCTCTATTTGTTTGAAGATCTGTCCTTGGAACATTCTTAGGAGAGGTTCGGCAGAAGAATTCTTTCTAGCACGATCAATGAATGAAAATGAAGATTTCTTTGAAGAGTATCAACTTAGGGGGAGTTTTTGCTAAGTAGAAGTTTTCTGGGTAAAGAAGAATGCGAAAGAGATTTTCAAGGGGCATCTGAGAAGTGTCCAAGTGTGTTCTATTTCTTGTTTCAGTGATAGATGAAGTCAGTGGAGTAGTGCAGGGAAGAAAGAAAAATATGTTTCCTGGAAATAGAACATCCTAAAGAAAAAGAGGAAGTGACTTTCATTCTAAGAGAGGACAACCTTAAGGGGAGATTGAGTTGACCTCTTATGGGGAACATAGAGAGCTGTATGTTCTAGTTTGAATTGCAAGATGAACAAGAATGATTGTTCAGAAGTCTTTACTAATGATTTGTTTCTTTATTGAAAGAACCCCATCTTTGAAGAACATTGAAGTGGAGGAAGCTAAAGGAAAATGAAATTCAGAAATTCATCATTCATTTTCAGCAACTCAGGAAATCTGGATTTAACTGATTATATCTTTCCAGAACCTTTTGTATATTATTTTCATGTCCAGTACTTTAATTGTTTCTTGTATATTAGTTGAGTTATCCTCTAGTAGCTAATTTTATTTAATTTCTTTTGGGGGAAATTGTAAATGAAAATAGTATTTGATTGCTATTCCATATCAACCAAATAGGGGGAGATTGAAAGGGGAGATAGGAGTGAAGGGAAGTAACTCACTGCACTTTCATGTGTACTAGGAATGCTAAATGTAATCTCTATTTAATGGTTGATGATAACTCAACAATAGAACAGGACATGTAATAATATGCAGGTGCACAGAAATCTTGGATCACAGAGTTCAGTTAAGACAAAGTATCAAAGGATCATCTACAGACTTGAAGCTCACTGGAAGAAGTTCATTAACATGTTCAGGCCTCAGTGGAGAATAAAAGATGTTGACATCTATTCAAGGATGTGGAAGCTACAGAAGATTGTCTTAGTCTATGACGATTTTAGTGCATTACGATCGAAGCAACAAGTAAGGTTTGCAAAGAAGAATGTGGAATCATGTTCGGAATCAAGAGCCCCTATCAAGACTAGTCACTTATGAACCAGACTGTTGCATCAAGTGTCAGGACATTGGAGGCAAGCTCTCGTCGATTAATATGGTTTTAATCATTCTAAAGTTGTTGGTTTTCTTGAGTCAAGTGGAGGATCAACAAAGGTGGTAAATCAGTGTTGGAGAAATGCCAGCCTAATGGATAAGGGACAGACGGCACAACCTGATTGGATCTTACTAAAGCTTCACAGATTAGAAGGCCAAATACTTGGACGTGGTGGAGTCACGTATACGGGGCCGAGTATTTGGATAAGGAAGTCTACACAAATTGAAGAGTGGAATGGAAATATTTAATTTAATTAAATAAAGTAGTTATTTAATTATTTATATATTTTATAAATAAAGACACTCTTTATTTATATTATATATATTTATTTAAATATTACTTTTACATTAAATATTTCCAAATGCATGCTTGGCACATGACTTTGAAGATAAGATTTGAGTGGACAAGAGTAAAAGGTGGAAAAGCAAAAAGCAACCCCTTTTCTATATACAAAAAGAGTCCAAGTCTTTATCTTAAGTAAGAATTCGGATGAAAAAGAAAAGGGGGGAGAGAGAGAAATTATTCTCTCCCCCATGGCCGAACTAATACTTTAATATTTTGGGGCCATGATTTTCTTTATCATACCACTCCTCTATCTTTCTATTGTAAACACTTGCTAAATCTTGTATAGAAGATAGGGTTGATTTTTGTCTCCTAGATCTACAAAATGTAATAGTTTTAGAGGAGACAAAAATCACTTCTTTGTTGTGTTCTTGAGCTTATGTTCTTAAACTTGTTTGTAGCATCTACCCCACTTCAATGAATATAAAGTTATATTCTTGGATCTTGTTGTGTTGTGTGTTTTGGATAATTTACCGTTCATTATCTTGGTTATTTTAATGGTGTTCTTGAGGTTGAAGAAGATGATGAACAGTACCCGGGTTTGAACCAAAGTAAATTTTATGTTGTCCCAAAAATATTTGATAGTCATATTTTAAATTGGGAATCGTATTCACCCCCCCTCTACGATCTCCGGGACCCAACATTCTTCAATCCTAAAAGATTTCTTAGGCAACTGTTTCTTATCTTCATCCTTTTTCTCTTTCTCCTCAGCAAGGAGTTCCTCTTTCATTAAAAGCTCTTCTTCATTTAAGGGATCAATGACAAACTTTTTATATAGGGGCTTAACTACATTCTTCAATACATGTGGAATGTCTTGCTTCACAGGACTTTCCTCAGCAATAGATTCTACATGCATTTTTCCTGCCTTCTTATCATAGTCAAAACCTATTCCAGTTTTCTGACCTATGACCTGTTTATCTATAGCCTCCTTTACAAGATTCGCAGATTTCTTATAAGCTTGAAGTTTTAACTCAAGAACAGAAATTTTATTTCTGAGAGCTGCTTCTATTTCCTGGTAGCATCTATCTCTATTCTAAAAGTATTCTATTTTCTGTTTCAGATCTTCTACATTAACACATGCAAGCTTTAGTTCTTCGTTTTTAGTTTCTAGCATTTTATTCTTAAGAACTAGTTTAGCATTTTCTTCTTTAGATACTAGCATGCTAGTATGTATGCTAAACATTTCTATACTTAGATCTTCCACAGTTTTCTTATATTCAGAATTAGACATGTCAACGGAGGAAAGAAATGATACCTTCGATGATTGAGGTGATACCTCAGAAGAGTCTGCCATTAATGCAAGATTTCCAAAGGTCTCTTCTTCATCATTGTCTGAATCAACCCAGCTCTTTCCTTCAACTATATAAGCTCTTCATTAATGCTTCTTTACCAGTGCATCATATTTCTGCTTGAGTTCATCATATGACTCCTTTCTTTCTTTCACTTGCTTTGGCTTCCGGCATTCTGTTGCAAAATGTCCGGGTTCATCACAGTTGTAGCACTTGAACTTACTGCGATCTACCATTCCCGTCTTATAACCTCCTTTGCTGTAAGATCCTGAAGACGATCCACCTCAGTTGCTATTTCTGAAACTGGAACCACTGTAACTGGAGTTACTCTTGAATTTGTACTTAGGGTTCCTCCTAAACCTGAGGTTCTTGAACTTCCCTGCCATATAGGCCATTGTTTTATTTTCCAATTGCTCAAGTTCTTCCATTGAGTAGAAGTCGTCTTCATTACCTGGTTGAGTGTTATCTGTAAATTCAGCTTCCAGAATTTCTTCTTTCTCAACATCAGGTTTCACTGTGCTGGTCTCTGTGACAGCAAAATCCTTGGCTACAAGAGCTGTAGTCTTCAACAGTGCTGTATTCTTACTGTCCACCGTACTTGTACCATAAATGATCTGTCTTTGCTCTTGCTCCATTTCATGAGTCTTGAGCTTCCCATATAAAATTTCAATGGACATGTCATTTATGTCACTTCTCTCTCTAATGGCAGAGATTTTGTGTTCCAGGTGTGCTGGCAGTGTCAACATGAATTTTCTGTTGATCTCCCTGCGTGAGTAGGCCTTCCCATGCAGTGACAAGTCATTCAACAATTTGTTGTATCTCTCAAAGACTTGAGTGATACTCTCTCCTGGTAGTGACTTGAAACCTTCATATTGGGAGGTAAGAATATCAAGCCTGTTCTCATTCACTTCTGCTGTACCTTCCATCAGCAGATCAATTGTATCCCACATCTGTTTGGCACTCGTGCAGTTAATCACTTGATTTAGCATTGTAGTGTCCAAAGAATCCATCAGGATGCATTGAAGATGATTGTCTCATGCAACTCTTTCTTTATCAGTGTCAGTAAACTCTGAAGGTTCCTTTGGGGTAAATCCTTGCAGAATCCGTTCGCCGTCTTCTGAAACTGTTTCTGGTGTAAGTTTCTGAGGTACATAGGGTCCATTTTCCAAAATTCCCAAGTATTGAGAATTTAAAGATTTAATGAAAATGGACATCTTCTTCTTCCATAAGATGTATTCATTTTTGTCAAATGCTGGGATTTTAATGCTGCTGAGTTTTTGGGTACTCATGGTTATAAGAATTTTAAATCTTAAGAAATAATTAATTTCTCAAAAATTAAAATTAATTCGAATAAAAATTAAATTTCAAGAAATAAAATTTTAATACGAATTCTTGATGATTGATAGTTTTCTTAAAATTAGTGAACTTAAAATCTTTGAAAAATCCAAAATTGAATTTTCTTTAAAAATAAAGAAATTTCAATATAAATTTTTCTAGATCTAAAAATGTACTTTTTCGAAAAACTATTTTTGGATCTTGATTTGTAATTCAATCAACAAGCTTTGATACCAATTATTAGGTTCAAAATCATCATAGAAGGGGGGTTGAATATGATATGGTAGATTTTTCATTTTTATGCGGATTATGTGTTTGTGTTTATGAGATATGAAATTAACAGTACTTGAAACACAAAGTTGGGGGAAATAATAATATCTTATTAAATACCTAAGGTGCTACAATTCTAATCAGTAGATTAGGTGCAATGGGTTCAAAACAATATTACAACACTGATACAGTTGGGTGAGATAAATGTATATCTTTAATGGAGCTTCTCGTCTGTATGTATTGAATGTTTGAAGAAGATAACCCACTCTTGTTCATTCGAATTAAACCCATATATATTTGTAGGCTTTTTGGAAATTGAATTCCCACAATGCATAAGTCCCAAGTTGCGCCTTCACAGTATGAGTGGTGTGTAGGCGCCACTTAAAAGGTTGTTGCGCCTTGGAAGTGAGTTGCGTCTCCTTAAAGACATCAGTTGCGCCTATACAGTGGTTTCCCTGTATAGGCGCCACTCATGACTTAGAACAAACTGTTGTATATTGCGCCTGTACAAGTTAGTTGCGCCTGTACAGTGGTTTCCCTGTACAGGCGCCACTCATTCCTCTAACCTTGTTGCCTTGGAAAATATTCTTATACCTTATGTTGCGCCTACACTCTTGTTACCCAGTGTAGGCGTCACATAACATCTTCTTGCCTTAGAATGCTCCTCTTAGCTTATGTTGCGCCTACACTCTTGTTATAGTGTGCAGGCGCCACATATCTTTGCCTTGGTGCCTTAGAACATTCCAATAACTTATGTTGCGTCTACACTCTTGTTACCTAATGTAGGCGCCACATAACATCTCTTTTACTTAGAATATTTCCTTAAGGCTTGGTTGTGACTATGTTGTTCTTCTGGCTTGATCAACTGAATTTCTTCTGATTGATCAAGGCAATTCTTTTCTTGTTGTGCTGACGCTTAGTGCACTGGTTTGGTTCACAAACGACTAACACTGAATTAAATTCCCTTGACTTCTGTTCTTCTTCAGCTGATAAACTTTGGACTGTTGCAATGTTTCTGATCACTGAAACCCTTTGACAACTATACATAAATCATTACACTGTCTTTAGAATGAAATCTTCTGAACTCTTATTCGTCACTGAGGCATGAACATGTTAATGAACTTCTCTCGCTGACGTTCAGTAATTCTCTCATCTTGAATGCTCAGCAATGATGTGTGTATGATTTCTTGTTTATGTCCTTCTGGATTCCTGTGCTGCATATTAGTATTATTTATCTATCTTTGTTTTTTAGTTGAGTTATCGTTATCACTATTACATACTACGTTACATTATGCTTTACAATCATGAAAGTATAAAATATCGAATATAATTATATATTATATAACATATAATATAAAAGTATCGGGTTTGGTTGGTTAAAATAACTTGCAACCCATAGCCAACACAATTAATTCGGATTGAATTTTTTTTAACTCAACCTAATATTAGGTTTTTATTTTAAGTTAAATTTGCCGAAATAAGGGTTGGTTTGGGTCGATTTAATCGGGTTTTATAACCCATGAACACCGCTATGTAACGGTTAGTGTAATGGAAGCTATCCCGAGCCTTTAAAATGCATGAGAAAATAAATTTAGCCATCACTTGGGCTAGTTATTTATTTTAGCCACCAATGTGCAAAATGATTAAATTACGGTCCATCAAACTGTAATTTAGTCTTTTTTCTTTTGAAAAAAAAAGGAATTAATTCATTAATAAAACGTCATACGACATCTACAAATACAATCGAAATTGAACAAACGCTTAAACATATCGTTGTTGAATCCTTCTTCTTTGAAGAGGCAATCAAGCAATTTGTTGGTGATTACAAAGCTGTATGTATAGTAATCATGATAACTCAACACTAGAACAGGACAAGTAAATAATACTACGCCTACACAGAAATCAGGAAGAAATGAAGACAAGGCAGATACAATGAATCAAGACATTAGAAGAAGTTTTGAAGTCTACTACAGGTCACTGAAAGAAGTTCATTTAGATGTTCATGCCTCAGTGAAGAACAATGTTTAAAGACTTTCAGGGTTTCAGATAAGTGTTGAAGATTCAGTATTGCAGTGCCACTAACAGATTTCAGTGTAGTAGCATTGATTGGAAATAGGCAATGTACGAAGCATAGGAATCCAGAAGGGTGAAGACAAAGGTTAAAGAAGACAGCTGCAGTCTTGAACTGGATTGTAGTAATGAAGACGTTGTCGAAGTACCAGAAAAGATTCCAGTGAAATTACATGTCTATCAACAGTCAGTGTTTTGAAGCAATGCAACAGTCCTAGCTTACTCAGCTGAAACAGAAAAGAAATCAAGGGAACTCAATTCAGTGTTAGTCGTTTGTGAACCAGACCAGTGCACTAAGCGTCAGCACAACAAGAAGAGAATTACCTTGATTAATCATAAGAAAATCAGTTGATCAAGCCAAGCCAAGGAGTGAAATAAAGTGGTAAATACTTCAAGCATTTCAAAGAAATATGCTAAGGCAAGTATTACTACATAAGGTGGATTAATACTCTTGAAGCAATGGAGAGGCGCAACACATATATTTCCAGGTGCAAGAAAATGTCAAGGAAATGTTAAGTGGCGCCTACACAGTGAAGCAAGAGTGCAGGCGCAACTAATATATCCAAAGCTCAGGAAATATGTTGAACTTAGAATCTATATCATGAGTGGCGCCTATACAGGGGAAGCAGTGTATAGGCGCAACATATCTTGTCCAAGGCACAAAAGATTCTAAGGCATGAGTGGCGCCATCACAGTGATAACAGAGTAGAGGCGCAACTCAGCTGCTCTAAAGTTTCTAAGGCAAAGACAGTGTATGAGTGGCGCCTACACAGTGCAACAAGAGTGTAGGCGCAACTCACATACTAGGCGCAACATGCTGTGAAGTTTCTAAGGCATGAGTGGCGCCTATACAGGGTAACCACTGTATAGGCGCAACTCACATTCAAGGCGCAACTCAAAGTCACAGGCGCAACTCAGCTTCCATACACCACTCACACTCTTAAGGCGCAACTCAGGGACTTAAGCAATTGTGAAGCAAATCAATTCTATTGATTTGAAAAGTCTACACTACATTAAATAAAATGAATTATTCATTTTGTTTTAATACGGTTGGTGGAGACACAGCCAATCAAGAGAGAGGCAGTGAGATATTTCGAAGCCGGAGAAGAAGAAGTCACCATGCCAAATCTATACCTTCTTCTCCTGGGTTTTACATTTTAGCCGGTTAAATATGTCTCAAATGTTTAGGGCTACTGTAAAACACTCACTGTTAGCTTGATTCCGTTACTATTAAATACTGTCAAACATTGTAATAGGGATCTAGCTTTATCTCTCTAGAAGCAAAGAACTAATCAGTTCTTTGGAAGCCAGTTATATTTTTAACTGGGTGTAGCAAAACCTCAGGGATTAATACGAAAGTAATATTCCCCGAAACCTGTCTCGCATTTAATTACTTGCTAATTTTCTAGTGCATTATTTGTTCATTCCTAAACACAGAAAATTAGTAAGCCAGTCTCCTAAACAGCTAAACACTCCTGAACACGAACCCACTTATCGAACTCTAAATCATATATCCGCAAAAGATTCAAAAGAATTTTTTGATTTAGTGAGTATCGTATTCAACCCCCCTTCTACGATACTTTCGGGACCTAACAATTGGTATCAGAGCAGACTGATTGAAGTTACAAATCAAGATCCGTATCTCAGTGAAGCTCGCCGTGCCGAAGCTGTCTGGACTCAGAATGGAGGCCGAGTTAAATAAATTTAATTTTAAACTTTTTAAAATAAAATTTATTTTATAAACTTTTATAAAATTTATTTTGTAAACTTTTATTAGTTTATGTTATAAATTTTAATTAGTTTATTTTATAAATTTTAGATAAAATTTATTTTATAAACTTTTATAAAATTTGTTTAACAAACTTTTATTAGTTAATATTATAAATTTTAATTAGTTTACTTTATAAATTTTAGATAAAATTTATTTTATAAACTTTTATAAAATTTGTTTAACAAACTTTTATTAGTTGATATTATAAATTTTAATTAGTTTACTTTATAAATTTTAAGTTAGAATTTATTTGATAAACTTTCATAAAATTTATTTTATAAACTTTCATTAGTTTATGATTTAAATTTTAATTAGTTTATCTCATAAATTTTAAATAAAATTTATTTTGAAAACTCTTATAAAATTTATCTTAGAAACTGCTATTAGTTTGATTTATAAATTTTAATTAGTTTATCTCTTAAATTTTAAAATAGAATTTATTTTGTGAACTCTTATGAAATTTATCTTATAAACTTTTATTAGTTTGATTTATAAATTTTAATTAGTTTATTTCTTAAATTTTAGATAAAATTTATTTTATGAACTCTTATGAAATTTATTTTATAAACTTTTAATAAGTTTGTGTTATAAATTTTAATTAGTTTATTTTATAATTTTTAAATATTAAAGTTTATCACTTAAATTTATTAAACATAAATGGCTCATCTATCAAGGAAGCAGCAGGTCATGGTTATTGATTCGAAGGTGCTCAAGGAGGAGTAGATGAAGATTTTTCAGGGCATTTGAAGACAACGAAGATTGACTGAAGATTATCTGATGAAGTTGATTATGGAGCAGCTGAAGAAATAGTGGTTCTAATTTCCTTAGAGGTTTACTCAACAGGATCCCACTATATATTTTGGAAGCTGCAAAATAAGAGATTATTTGGGTACAGTTTTTGGTTGACTCAAGTTGAATTTTTAGATGAAAAATCTTGGAGTTAAAAGTTGTGAAGGAGAACAGACTGGACTACCTGGCATCTCCATCAAGCGTTGAAGTTTTCTTTAGGGAGATTACAGGAAGTTCGTGCTAACACTGCAGATCATCTGGTAAACAGGGTTACAGCCATAGGGAATCTAAGGATACAACCACATTATCTTTAGATGAACTATTTGTGTGCTGAAGGCCTATGAACTGGAACAAGAGCTGAAGAAGATGATATTTGGTAAAGCATCTTGTTAGCATATCCACTGTATTTGTGACCCAGGAACCAATTTGATTGAAGTCAAGGTTGAGAACCTCTGAATAGAAGTGAATTGATCCTAGAAGCTGAATTGAAGATGTTGAAGCTCAAGGCAGTGGTCAAGGTGTTATATGTAAATTTGGCACTTTGGAATAACCTGAGATCTGGACGACTAGTCAAGCCTGCAGGCCAACTGGAAGTTCAGTGACGTCAGATTCAGATGGAATCCCAATTCTATATCTAAGGTCATTACCTATAGATTCTATGAAGGAGATTTTCAAGATCAGTTCAAGAGGTGGTTGCAAGTCAGGGATGGTTTTATATTTGGCAGACAAGGTTTGAGGTTTGCTACACAGTTTGAAGAAGCCTGTACAAGCAAAAGATGACAGACACTATGTTGGGTTGTAGCAGGAATCTCAAGCATTAGTGAGGATGCAGCAAGGGAAAGCATTTGTTGATGAAGTTAAATGCAAGGTTGATTCTATCAGTGACAGTGATGAACCAAATGGATATCTGGCATCAATGACCAACACTGGAGATGAATCACTAAGCACTTCACAGGTACACATTCTAACTAGCATACGTTTATCTAATTCAGTACTGTATAATGATTAGGTATTGAAATGTATTATATTCATGTCAGCATGTTAGCATCTTAGGACTTAAATGCTTAATTGATTGCTAAGAATAAGATTGCATGCTAAGTTTCATGAGTTTAAATAAGTACATTTCTTACTTGATTTTATATGCAGCAAATATGAATATCTAGAATTAGATAGGGTGTTCTAGACGGTTAAGTGTATCCCTGGTCATTTGCTGGAACTTGAGTTAAATCTTATGTGATTTAATACCTCTGCTAATGTTGTGAAATTGCTAATAGACAAACAGGTCATAGATCAGATTTTATTTGTTCTTAATGACAAATGACTTGTTAATTGTTTATGTGCTTATTTTCATATGATTTGCTTTTACTCATATAGTTGTACTTAAATGCTATATTAGATCATGTATTGCTTGTTAGGGATAATTGGTTAAAAGATGGTAGAATTATCTAAGTAGTCAGTAAGTCATGTAGATTCAAAGCTAAATCTAAAACTGACTTAGGTAATTAGAGATAGTTAAAAATGTTAGACAACGACAGAATAGATTAGAAAGAATTAGTAATTAATTTGTTAGTTCTTCTATCCATGTGCTTTTAGAAAATTATTGAATATCTGTAAATCTGCTTTATATCTGTTACACTTGTGTAGAATGATTAAAGTAGATAGTACTGAATTTTCTAATATGCATAACATGCCTGAATTGCATAATTCTTATCTCTAATGCTTTGGAGCTAAATGTTTACCATGTGCTCTTATTTCCATGCTTGTTTAGTTATTTGTAAATGCATATCTTAGGACTTGCATAATCTTAGACGAAGCATGTATAAGAATCACAATAGGGTAAAGACTGCTAGTCCACCTTAAGCTAGGTTGGAATCACTAGTCTCACAGCCTAAAGACTACTTTGTCAAGGCTGCTATGTATGAGAAGTGATCAGTCAAAGATAAGTTTGTGCATGTTAAGGTTGAAGCTGTTGTTACTATTGAAAATATCTCTAACCCATCTGGACTCAATTAAAATTGAGGACCAAGAAGCTTAATCATTTATGATTGCAGAGTATGTTATGAAAGACAAAAGTTATGTGACTTCGTGACATTTACTGTTCGAGGCATATGATTAAGATTAAAGCTCTAATATCATAATTGGTTGAGAAGGCCTCCCCGATGGTAACCTTTGGAGATGACAGCAAAGGATGTACAAGGGATATGGCCATCATGTGTTAAGAACTGTCATCAGTGGAAGCAACTTACTTGTGGAAGGACTTAAGCACTAAAGGGCACTAGGGAATTCTTTTTCAAGGGTTTTCTGGAAAGGTGTTTGATCTCAAGCAAGAAGGTTGGAAGCTCGCTCAACTGAGAGTGAGGAAGTTTGTTCGTAGCTGAAATGGAATTTGGATGCAAAGGTGAAGTCAACTTTTTAGTAAAGCTTCATCAATGAAGAGTTAGCTATGGCAAAGGAAGCTCTCTTACTTGTTAGTCAGCAAGGCAATGGATTCTGATAAAGATGAAATTGGTGAGAGGACTGCTTCATATGGAATTCTATCAAGAAGGACATTTTGAAGTATGTCACATAGGGAAGTCAATGGAAACATCACAATGAAGAAAAGTCATGAAAGTCATATGCTTAGTGGTGATTGAAATTGGTAACCCTAATTACAAATTGGTGATGTTCGAGCATTCAACAGACAAAATGTCACAATGGTGATTGATCAAATAAGGAAGATCAAGTTGGAAACAATTGGTATGCTGTGAGAACTTTGAAGTCAGATATTGGAACTGCATTTCGCGAGTGAAGTTCTAAATGAAGTCTGCACTGAAAAGGTATTTGGAAGCTGAAGCAATTAACACAGCATGCTGCTTTATTCAACAAGATCGTAAAAAGACATCATTTGAGTTAATGGCCAACCAGAAGCAAACACTGAAGCTCTTTCGTGTGTTTGGAGGGAATTGATTTTTAATGAAGATTTATTTGATTATCTTGACAAGAAGTTAGGACTCATGGAACAATTCTCCTCGGCTACTCAAAGGTGATTAAAAGTCTGAATGTGACGACCAACTACACCAAGCTCCCAGGCATTCAAGTGAACGACTATTCTGAATCTTTGACAAATTCAGATACTGATGTAGAAGCTGAGGTTGCAGAAGGAATTAATGTTTAGCAGCAACTCAGGGGAGCAAGATAAAAGAAGGATCTACTAGTCATGCTCAACAATGAAGATCAAAGGATTTCATTAAGAACATTTCTGTCAAGACAAAAGGTTTGAAGTCAAGTTCAATCCTGGAGTCTCGTTCTTAATGATCCGGATTCTTGTGCAGAGGCTAGAAGTGCTAATCGAAATGATCATATATTCTTCGGAACCTAACATTGGGAAAGAGCAATTGTCAACTTCTAACAATTGGTATAACAATTGGTATCACTAACAATTGGTATCACCCATAATCTGGAATCCCAAAGAATACTGAAGATGCGCAGATTGATCCAGATTGAATGATTGCAATGCAAGATGATCTCAATCAGTTAGAAGGCAGAAACCACTGAAGCTGGAACCCAGACCACTAAAGTCGAAGCTGAAATTGGTACAGTAAGGGTTCTCAGAAACTGGATGACTATTGGCATTGTTATGAGGAGCAAAGCCAAACTGGTTGCTACAGGACTTTAAAGCAGAAGGTATCGACGATGATGGAAACAGAATCTTCGGGACTTTCTAGATCAAGCAGTAAGCACCAGTGACGAGACTTGATCCTTTGGGACTCATCAATGGGGACCTAACAATTTTTAGGGATCCAACGATTAGGACCTAACAATTCTCTAGCACATGTGGAGCATTCAAGCATGAAGATCTATCAGATGAATGTGAACAAGTGCACTCCTGAATGGTGAGCTAGAAGATGAAGGTGCAGATCCATTACAATTTGTATATCATTCTCTTCGCAAGCTTTTCTATGACGGAGGTAAGGATTCAAGCAAAACGTCAAGGACATGGTATGACTCTCTAACTGTTAATTACTTAAAAGTAATTTTACATTTGAGTTGTTATGCATATCTCTCTAGAAATGCAAGGCACACACAATGTCACATATATGTGCAAGTATACCTTAATTCTCGATATGCCTATGTGCAAGGTTCCAAGTGGATACTAGAGAATCTTATCTTATAGCTAAGTTACGAATTGATAGATATCTTAGGGGATTACCAATTCTTGGAATCTGGGACCCTTAAGATAATAGGTTTAACCTAATTGGCTATATAGATATAGATAACGCAGGTTGTACGAAAGACAGGGAAGTCATTCCTAGAAGCTGTCAATTTCCAACAACACTGTTGAACTCTTCACACCACTGAAGGAACAAGCTCATGGACACCAGGTATCATTTCTTTTGAGGTGTCCATAGTCGAATAACTTGTAGATTTTTGCTAAATGACTTGATAAATTTATTTTATCTAAGTTGGTTAGTAAAGTTGGGATATTATTAATATGCATATTTATTGAAAATCCCATCTGCAAGAAATTCTCAAATGAGTTCACAAGTATTACTTTTTCCCGATCCAAAGGACTTGTGAATTTATTTGAAATCCAGATCCTCATACTTTTTGTTATTAGTTTAATTATCATGCTTACAATGTTTCATGCATGAGTGGTAGTTAAATTACTTAGCATAAGTAAGAAGCATAATTATTTGTATGTGGTAAATATTTAGTGAGTATTAGTCAATGATATCTTGCTTAATTGCTCTGATATTTTGCTCTGATATTCTTAAATATTTTATTACAAATAATTGTGATACTTTTGATATTAGTGATGGTATTTAGAATTTCTGTTCTAAATAATAATGCATATTTTAAAACTCACTAATATTAAAAGATGAAGTATTTTCTAAGCTATGTGTATGAAATGCTCAATATTTGATATACTTAGAAAATATTTCTAAAAATAAGTTTGTTTGCGAGGAGTTGCTATTAGAATCACAAGTATTATTTGTTCCCTATTCAAAGGACTTGTGAATTTCTTTTCAACTAATACCTCGGGCTTACGTATGTCAATTAATAATTGTTATGAGCATGCTTACAATGTGCAAAGTGACAATTATTAGATATGGCGTAGGAAGTTAAATGCTAATATTCAATCCAATGAATATTTTAGTATTTAGCGAATTTATTTTATCTTATTAAAATTATGGATTGAAGCCATTCAATGTTTATTAGTTTCATAATTTTGATTTGATAAAATAACAGAAGCATAGTTTCTTGCATTCGTGCACTTAACTGTGATATTTTTAATATTAGTGATAATACAACTTAATGTTTATTTAAAATCACTAATAATAAAAATATATTACAATGCTTATTGTTCTGCTGAATGATTGCCATGTTTAGTTGATATATATGCATGTGATTGGCAATTACTTAGTATAGCATAAGTATTTAATTTATTTTGATTTATTTAAATCATGATGATATAAAACAATTCAGTGAAATATCTGTTCCATGATTTAAGTAAATTAAAATAAATTCGCAGCATAATTATTCGTAGTATAAATATTCTCTTTTATTACTTTGTGATAATTGAATAATATTTTATTACAAAATAATTGTGATATATTGGTACTAATGGATTTACTTAGTTTATTCTTAGCAACAATTGGTATCAATATATATTTAGTTTTCTTTCTTTGACTGGTTACGATCTTGAATGTATTTAAAAGAAATTTTTGTCTATTTCTTTTTCAAAATGTTTTATGCAAAGATACATTCATTTTTCTAATCAGTTTTAGTTAAGAAAACTTAAGAATTCTTTTTCAAAACTTCTCTTTTGAAAAACTTTTCTTTAGGATAATCTTTCGTTTTCTCTCGAAACTTTATCCTCTCCCAAAAGCTTGTTTTAAATGTTTTATCTAACAAAGCTTTCTCTCTTTTAAAATGTGTTTTAACTTCGAGGTACCAATCACTTGTAAAATGATTTGTTTTCAAATACTTGTTTCAATGTATGTTTCACATTGATTCATAGTACCAAAACAGTGGTTGTTGCTTTGAAGGCCTAGTACTGTATTGTTAAGCATTCATTCAATCCCAATTGTCATGTTTTTATTTAAAGTCGGGGATACTATCAGGCAGACGAAAATGATGTAAATCATAATTGCATTATGAGTCGGAAAATCATTATCTTCTATCTGATAAGGATGTTTTGCAAAATTGTTTTCAAAACATACAGTGCCTAGGTTTAATGGAAAAGAGTCATTTTATTGAGATATAATTTGGTAAGAGAGTGGAACTTCTTATTTGGTGTAAATTCCCGCGTTTTATTATGGGAAGTTTGCCTTATAAGAAATTCATAGGGATAGATTTTTTCTCTGATACACATTCCCGCGTTTTATTATGGGATAAGTATTTTAATGAAAATTTCTATTGATGTCATGCTCTTAAATGTCAAATCTTTAGAACCGACAAAACTCTTTTATTAAAAGTGCTTTAATGAAATCCATTACCATTCCTTCATATATTTTTCTTTCTCCTTGAGATGAAAAATATGTTTTGGAATGTTAAAGTGATTATCTTTTTATCTTTTAAAAAAAAATGATTTTATCCGTTTAGCCCCCAGTGGCTACAGAAGCTGGCCAGGAGGTTGAAAACCCATCAATCTCTGACCCAGGCCTTAATACCAAACACTCATTTCATCCACTTCCATATATTAACCCTTGGAGTTATAAGGAACACATGTTTGTTAGAGGTTGATAAGGGAGAAATTGCACTTGATGCAGCAAATAAGGATGAAGTTGGCAGTGCACCCACAGCTCTACCTCCAGCAAAGTAAAGAAGTATATAAACTGAGGTATCTGTAAGCTCATCTGTATCTTCTCAAAAAAAAATGCAGAGCTGAAAAGGCAATAAAACTGTCTCTGGAATCATTCTCTCAACAGGATGAGTCCATTGAAATTCGCTCGTCAGCCAGAGCATCTTGTAATGAGTCAAGCACACCACCGGCACTCACGCTGATGGTAAGCCTAAACAGATATATACTAGGAACCTTATATAATTTTTGGGACCTAACAATCCTATCAGTTATACTAGGGGCCCAACAATTGGACACATTGCAAGGCGTGCACAGTGTGAGGTATAGGCATGTTAACAAACACCCGTCATTGGGTTACGAGGGAAACGTAGACTCTAATTTGCCATTCATTACATTGTCTACTACGTCGCCCCTCCTGGAAGGAACATTTCCAGATCCTGAAAAGGAATGTCCACCTCCCGTTTACGGAGAAGGTGTGAGGCAACTCCTTGATAGAACAAGGCAGGATTCCCAAAAAGATTTTAAAATCTTGGGATAACCCATCTCAAAGAGGTGAGGCTCCACTAGACAGTGATTTAGCAATTGCTATTAAGTCTGGTGTGGGACAGTGCTTATGCATGATAGATCAAGAACACCTCTACGAGGCAATTCCCCACTTGATAGTGATTCAGTTCATTCTGATGAATCAGGTGTTGGGAATGTATGAATTGACGGATTTCACTTGCAGGTACAGAAGGCCATATTTAAAGTGCAGTGTGAAGTGAGAGAGAGAAACACTTAAGTGAAAGTTAGGGAGAGATACACTTGAGTGAGAGATAGGGAGAGAAAGAGAGAAACACTTCTAAGTGCTCGACACTTGAGTGTAAACACCAACAGAACGTAGTAGAAGTGAGGAAACCACAAGCCAAACACTTACCCTTGCTACTTGCTACTTCTGGAAGAAAAGTTACTATATTTTTTTTCCCGTTCAACGACAGACGAGAACCTTCTTTGGAAGACAAACCATTAATCAATGGGCTATTGGAGGATTCCTCAACTAAGGGGGAGAATTTATAAGAAGAAAAAGTAGAAGTTACTAGTCTTATCTTCGTACTTGGGAAATGTTAATAATCCTAAAGGGGTTCGTATTAGGTTCGTATCCTGGAAGATCTTTATAATAAAAGGGTTTGATCCTAGTTCGATCCTTGGGAGAAGTTAATATACTTAGGGGGAGATTTTAGACACGAAGAAGAAAATCTTATCTTCTGATCCTGAGGGGAAACAACAGATATATGGGAGAATCAAGAAGCTGTAATTCTATACCTGGAAGAACAGAGATGACTATTCCATTGATTTTCTAAAAGGAGAAGAAGAATAAGAAGGAGAATCACATTCGTAGGGGGAGAACATCAATTGAGCTATGTTCAGTATTGATTGAAGACATACCCAGGAATAATGATTCTTATGAAGCTCTGTTCGTGATAAGTTCTTTAAGTTTACACTATGAAGGATTTTGAAACGGAGAAAGCTCAAACAAACAGAAATGAAGATGATACAACTTGAATATCAGTTCAGTGTCAGAGGAACAAGCATCTTTCATTTCAGTTACAGAAGAAATCTGGAAATGCATTATCTGATCCAGAAAAACCAGTAGCATTATTTACAAGTCCAGGACGATTACTTTTTCTAGTTGTTAGTTGAGTTATCCTCCCTAGGTGATTTGTTTGCTAAAGTTTAACAATCAAATAGGGGGAGATTGTTGGTGATTACAAAGCTGTATGTATAGTAATCATGATAACTCAACACTAGAACAGGACAAGTAAATAATACTACGCCTACACAGAAATCAGGAAGAAATGAAGACAAGGCAGATACAGTGAATCAAGACATTAGAAGAAGTTTTGAAGTCTACTACAGGTCACTGAAAGAAGTTCATTTAGATGTTCATGCCTCAGTGAAGAACAATGTTTAAAGACTTTCAGGGTTTCAGATAAGTGTTGAAGATTCAGTATTGCAGTGCCACTAACAGATTTCAGTGTAGTAGCATTGATTGGAAATAGGCAATGTACGAAGCATAGGAATCCAGAAGGGTGAAGACAAAGGTTAAAGAAGACAGCTGCAGTCTTGAACTGGATTGTAGTAATGAAGACGTTGTCGAAGTACCAGAAAAGATTCCAGTGAAATTACATGTCTATCAACAGTCAGTGTTTTGAAGCAATGCAACAGTCCTAGCTTACTCAGCTGAAACAGAAAAGAAATCAAGGGAACTCAATTCAGTGTTAGTCGTTTGTGAACCAGACCAGTGCACTAAGCGTCAGCACAACAAGAAGAGAATTACCTTGATTAATCATAAGAAAATCAGTTGATCAAGCCAAGCCAAGGAGTGAAATAAAGTGGTAAATACTTCAAGCATTTCAAAGAAATATGCTAAGGCAAGTATTACTACATAAGGTGGATTAATACTCTTGAAGCAATGGAGAGGCGCAACACATATATTTCCAGGTGCAAGAAAATGTCAAGGAAATGTTAAGTGGCGCCTACACAGTGAAGCAAGAGTGCAGGCGCAACTAATATATCCAAAGCTCAGGAAATATGTTGAACTTAGAATCTATATCATGAGTGGCGCCTATACAGGGGAAGCAGTGTATAGGCGCAACATATCTTGTCCAAGGCACAAAAGATTCTAAGGCATGAGTGGCGCCATCACAGTGATAACAGAGTAGAGGCGCAACTCAGCTGCTCTAAAGTTTCTAAGGCAAAGACAGTGTATGAGTGGCGCCTACACAGTGCAACAAGAGTGTAGGCGCAACTCACATACTAGGCGCAACATGCTGTGAAGTTTCTAAGGCATGAGTGGCGCCTATACAGGGTAACCACTGTATAGGCGCAACTCACATTCAAGGCGCAACTCAAAGTCACAGGCGCAACTCAGCTTCCATACACCACTCACACTCTTAAGGCGCAACTCAGGGACTTAAGCAATTGTAAAGCAAATCAATTCTATTGATTTGAAAAGTCTACACTACATTAAATAAAATGAATTATTCATTTTGTTTTAATACGGTTGGTGGAGACACAGCCAATCAAGAGAGAGGCAGTGAGATATTTCGAAGCCGGAGAAGAAGAAGTCACCATGCCAAATCTATACCTTCTTCTCCTGGGTTTTACATTTTAGCCGGTTAAATATGTCTCAAATGTTTAGGGCTACTGTAAAACACTCACTGTTAGCTTGATTCCGTTACTATTAAATACTGTCAAACATTGTAATAGGGATCTAGCTTTATCTCTCTAGAAGCAAAGAACTAATCAGTTCTTTGGAAGCCAGTTATATTTTTAACTGGGTGTAGCAAAACCTCAGGGATTAATACGAAAGTAATATTCCCCGAAACCTGTCTCACATTTAATTACTTGCTAATTTTCTAGTGCATTATTTGTTCATTCCTAAACACAGAAAATTAGTAAGCCAGTCTCCTAAACAGCTAAACACTCCTGAACACGAACCCACTTATCGAACTCTAAATCATATATCCGTAAAAGATTCGAAAGAATTTTTTGATTTAGTGAGTATCGTATTCAACCCCCCTTCTACGATACTTTCGGGACCTAACACAATTTTTTGAAGATATTATGGATGTATGTACTTGTTGTTATCCAACTGTTTTGAGCAATCGACCGTATATGCAATTCCATAAAAGTCTTTATCACATAATCAAATCCATGAAAATCCTGCAGATTTATAATCCCGGACATGAAAAACACCAATAACAAAACTAAACTCTCACAAGGAAAGACTGACAAAATCCAAAAGAATTAGGAATTTATTGAAGAAAAACATAAGAATAATTAAGAAAAACAAAAAGTAAATAATGATTGAGGCTTTCTACCTGTGAAAGAAGTGGGGCAGGCTTTGAGAAAGAAGTGGATATTAACTTTTTAAAAGAATCTACTGCAATTTAGTCTTAATTATACTAAGTGCATGTTTGGCTACTGGGCTTATGGGCTTAATTGGACTTAAAGTCCAGTCCAACTTAAATGTAAGTGTTTGGAAAAAATATGCAGGAGACTTATATTGGACTTATACGCTGTAATCCAGAAGCTGAGTAAACCTAACTTTCAGCTTATTTGTGTGTAACTTATCTCGTCGCTACGATACATCTGAGAAGAGAGAAGAAGCTAGGGTTCATCTATACACACAATTACGGTGTTCTCATCTATCCCCGGGTTTAGATCTCACTCCACAGCTCACATCTCACTCTTCTACATCTCACTCTTCTACTCCATCTCACTCTTATGCTCTCTGTCGATTTGGGGTTAGGGTTCCAAACTCCCGTTCGGTGGAAACAGCTAAAAGACTTTCAAGAGCACAACCATCCCAGAACCCAGCAGGAATGGTTCTTGTTGACAGACCGGCTGTAGGATCTCAAGCTTCAGCTTGCTGTTCTTAGGTATCACATTTTATCCTTTTACTTTTCGTATTGAGGCCGCCAAAACAACTTTACAAAACTACTATACCACCTTTTACAACCCTAGAACTTTAATTATTTCTTAGTATTTTCTTGAAAATTGATGTGTTAGTCTGTGCTGTTTCATCAGATCTATCTGACCCAGGTATGAAAAGTAATTTGCATATGTTTGCTTCTTGTAATTTCCTTGGTATTTTGTTGTGTGCAGTTGCTGTATTGTATGTATATATATGCTTACAACTTTTGTCTTTATATTGAACTGAATGTTTGTGAAATTAGATCGGTATGAAGTTTAATGTTTTTGTTTTGATGATCGGCAGAAGGTACATTTGTGTGATGAATTGATGAGTGTGTTTGTTTTTGTATTTGTGTATGTGTTTGGTAGTTTTTAGTAATTTCTTTATTATAATGATTGATTGCGGAAATTGCGTAATGCTTTATCTTTAAAAGTTTACATAGATATTACTAAAATTCAGACCGGCATAAGTCTGCATTCTTAAATTGGATATGAAACTGTCACTGCCATTGATAGAGTTATTTTAGAATATTTTTCTGATATTCAGTTATTTTAGATCGAGCATGAGATGTATTGAGTTTTTTGATATGTCCTCTTAGGGAGAGTGGAAAGAGAACATGTGCTTGTAGTGTATATGGTGACCATGCTTGTAAGTGCAAGTGGAGGTGATTTTGTGAGTCAAAAGGTCCTCAGGTTGATCCTTGTTATCTTACATTCATTATTTGTTTTGCGTACTTACCAAGGCAAGTACATTTTGGCTAGAATGTGCAAAACTAGAGATTCTTCCATGTTTACCCTGTACACATGCTATCACCCTTCCTTAGATCTTCTCAGTTCATATCACCGAGATTTAGCGCTCTCTTGAATAAAAAATAGTTAAGGTATAAGCTAAATCCATACATGAAACCAATGTTTTCTCATTGTGTTTGTTTACTAGATTACATAATGTTTTTGAGATTGTGTTCCTTATGCTATGCATGTTCTGATAGATTCATCTGCAAACTTCAGGCCTGAATAATAGCACTTACGAGACTGCGTGCTTTTATTTGATTAGATTATCAGGTCTTTTTTATGTACAAGTCAGTGTACATATAAGTATACTACTTCTTGGTTGCTGATATAGTTATATTGTTTAATTTGGCATGTAGGTTTGCAATTAATACATACAGGGCAAGTTTCAGTTAAGTCTTGTGCCCGGCAGACTGTAGAGCTTCCTCTGTCTCAAGCAAGAACTTCATATGGCTTCATCTTCAACACCTTCTGCTAAGTGGACAGATGACTTGCATAAACTTTTTGTAGAACTATGTGATGTCGAAGTTATCAAGGGCAACAGGGTAGGGACATACTTGAATAAAGAAGGTTGGGGTGTGATTCACAAAGAGATTATGAAGCAAAAGAACGTGAATTTCTCAATTAAACAGTTTAAGAATCACTGGGAGTCGATGAAAGGTGATTACAAGATATTTTCACAACTGATGATCCTTTTGAAAATTCTTATAACACATTCAATGCTCAATCATCTAATGATCCTTTTGGTCAATCAAGTAACACAAATAATTCTCTTGGTGGTGATGACGAAGAAAGTGAAGAAAATTTACTTGAGTGGCAAGCTGTATGTACTGCTGCTGCATACACTTGTGCTTGTTATTATGAAACATTTATACAGAAAGAGACCTGTCATACTTCAATTCGCACAGGAGCAAGATTAATTACAGAAATACTAGAAGGAAATGAAACTCGGTGCTATCAAGATTTTCGTATGAATAAGGATGTATTTAAATCCTTATGTCGAAATTTAGTTGACCGATATGGATTGGTTCCCACTCGTGGAATGTCTGAATACATGGAGGTGGGTATGTTCCTAATGACCGTTACGCATGGAACAGGAAATCATCTAATGCAAGAAATGTTTAATCACTCTGGGGAGACTATTAGTCGTCATTTTCATTCTGTTTTAGAAGGCGTATGCAGAATGACACGGGATATCATAACTCCAAATTCAAATTATAATAATGGAATCGGATACCATAGGCCTCAACACCCTCGATATTATCCATATTTTAAAGTAAGTTTATACGTACATATTTAATTTTTTATGTAAATATTATTATTATAATTTACATAGTAATTGGATCTATTAGTACATGTCTAACAATGATGTTTTTATGTTTATATTAATTGCAGAATGCTATTGGAGCTATTGATGGTACACATATTAAATGTCGAATATCTGAAACAGAACGTACGCCTTATTTTGGACGAAAAGGATATGCCACTCAAAATATCCTGGCAGTATGTGATTTTAACATGTGTTTTACTTTTGCTTGGGCGGGCTGGGAAGGCGGAGCACACGATAGTCGTATTTTATCTGAGGCTAAGACTAGAAGTGAACTAAATTTTCCACATCTAACTGGAAATAAATTTTATCTTGTAGATGCAGATTATCCGCACAAAAGAGGATATATGGCTCTATACAAAGGTGCAAGAATAAGATATCATATTCAAGATTTTCGTCGGGCTAATGGTACCGCACGTGCACCACGAAATGCAAAAGAAAATTTTAATCATCTACATTCTTCATGTAGAATGGTTATCGAACGAACATTTGGAGTGTGGAAAGCTAGATTTGCTATTTTAGCAAATATGCCAATGTATAAAATAGATACTCAAACAGATATCGTTTTGGCTACAATGGCGATACATAATTACATTAGAAAGTCGAATACCAGAGATAGTGCGTTTGAAACGGCCGAAAGTGAAACTTACATTCCCGGGACTTCAACTTCGAGAACTAGTAACATGGATGAAAAGGCTGAAAGAGAGGATAATAGAGATGATGTGTGGATTGCAAAACGTGATACTATTGCTGCTCATATTACATAATTATTGTAATTTTTCCATTTCTTTATTTACTTCTAGTAACTTGTATTTCATTTTATGTGTTTTTAAAATAATTATTTTATAATAAAATTCATTTCTTAAAATTATTGTATTAAATAAGTATTTTTTCAATTTTTTTGACTTATAAGTTCATATTTTACCAAACACTTCACTGACTTATAAGTAAACTCATCCAAACACCTGCATAACTTATAAGTTCTGATTTTACTTATAACTTATAATTCACTTATTGACTTAAAGTAATAAGTTACTTATTTTAAGTTACGTCAAACGGCCCCTAAGTTACTGACTGAATATTGGTATTATATTTATAATAGTATGTATTTAGACATTCGCATGACTTGCATGCGTATTTTATGTGTTAAAAATAGCACTTTATCCGACAAATGATATTTTGAACATAATATTTCAAAATTGTGATTTTAATATCATTCACCCCAAATAGATCATTAATTTTAACTGAGTAAGTCCTGGCCCATAAGCCTGGCTCTCTTGTCCAAGTATCATGGTCGAATCCAATGGGCCAAAGCATGATAGACGCATCCTATATTCCTATATTACAACACATAACAAAAACAAAAATTGTTTTTTAAGAACAAAAGACATGAATTAAGAATTCAATTTTAGACATGACTTATTTGATAAGATTACTTAATATTTCTTATCTATTTGATAAAGTTGTTTATCAGACTACTTTTAAGCTGAATTTAGAATTTTGGTACTATTGAACTGAAAAAAAACACATAAAAGTAATTAAAATAACATATAAATATTAGGATGATGAGAACTAAACATATCATAACTATAATTCATTTCTTCTGGTAGCTGTGTTGAAAGTTGAGACACTCATGGCTCTTTATATATTCCTGGAGAGTAATCACAACTTATAGTCATAACAATTTCTACTTTTAACTATAAATCATAATTGATAATAATATATAAATCATTCCCGTATGATTTTCTCATTTCTCTTTTACTATTATTACTACTTTTTAACTTTTTCTTTATCGGTTATTTCTATACTCCTTCCATTTTAAAATTAATACTCCCCCGTCCCAGAGTAGTATACATTGGGGGACGGGGGCGTGACACGCATTTTAAGGTGCATTTTAAAGATAGATTCATAACTTATTTTTAAAATTTTCTTTTTTTGTATAAAAATAGGATTGTTAAATTTTTATACAAAAAAAGAAAATTTTAAAAATAAGTTGTGGAACTATACTTTATAGTTATCTTAAAATGCGTGTCGGGCAGTTAAAAAAAACGTATACAATTGAATGGGACAGAGGGAGGATTATTTTAAAAAATTTCGTATCAATAATTATGATTTTACAGTGTGAACATCCTCTCTATTCTACTAGTAATGTAGCAGAGGAGTTTTTTGAGCGTGATAAATCAATATACAAAAATCCATATCTTAAAATAAAGAGAGTATTATTGTGATAAATTAGTAAAGAGGAGCTTCAATATAACAAAAGCCACTGTGTTGTTGAGACAAATCACTAAAGAGGAGCTTCAATTTATTTTCCTGTTAGCAACTGCGATATTTATAAGGGAATGCATATTATTACTCTATATATGTTGGAACCGTTGTTGCACTTGCATCACGGATTCACAGAACATACTCAAGTCCTTGGTTCTAAATTCAACAAAGGTTGCGCATGCTCCATGCCTCCATGTGTATCTTAGGATTTAGGAATCATCATTGTGTTGTCGGTAGATATTTTTTTTCATTTTAATTATAAATTATACTAGCTTATAACCTGTGCAATGCACGGGTGGGATTAATAAATTATATATTAATTATTTTATATGATTTAAATATATAATTTAAATTTTTTATTATATCGGCTATAATAATATAATATATAATAAAAATTATTTATAGATAAAATAATGGTGGGATTAATAAATTATATATTAATTATTTTATATGATTTAAATATATAATTTAAATTTTTTATTATATCGGCTATAATAATATAATATATAATAAAAATTACTTATAGATAAAATAATGTTAGAGTTGTATATAGGGTTTATCATAAAGTTTAATGATATATTAAATTAAAATTATAGGATAAACTTTAATGATGTATTAAATAAAAATTATAGGATAAGTATGATTCGTAAAATAAAAAATATAGAATATAATTTAAATATAATATATAATATTATCTTTTGGTGATGAGTTGTATAAAAGGAGGACTACTTATGTTAGAATTGTATGTATGATTATATTCTTTTAAAATTAGATTTTATTAAAATTCAACGGTTAAAATTGTTTCTATGGTTCACTTAAAATTGGACGGTCGAGATCTTTTCTATGGTTCACCCAGTACCAAACCAACCGACGACCAAAACTTTTAATTTTTCGGCTTTAATAATACTAGCTTTTATCCCGTGCGATGCACGGATGAATTTTTTTAGTTTTTTAATATTTTTATTTAAATATTTTATAATGATTTGAATTTATTTTTATTTAATATTATATGTATATATTTTTATATAATTTATTTGTATTTATATTTTAATATGATAATTTTTGTTTGTTTTGTATAGAGATGTATTTTACTTAGGAAATTAATGTGAGATATTTTAGTTAGAAGATTAATATGAGATTGTTTTTTAGTTAGAATATTAATATTTTAAAATTATGCCCAACAATTAATCAACTATTCGGCCCAAATATTGACCGACTACCAAACTTTCAATGTTATCATAAATTTTAATGATATATTAAATTAAAATTATAGGATAAATTTTAATGATATATTAAATAAAAAATATAGGATAAGTAGGATTTGTAAAATAAAAATATAGAATATAATTTAAATATAATATAATATTATTCTATCTCTGATGAGTTGTATAAAAAGAGGACTACTGGTGTTAGAGTTGTATGTACGACTATATTCTTTTAAAATTATATTTTATTAAAATTCAACGGTTAAGATTGTTTCTATGATTCACTTAAAATTGGACGGTCAAGATCTTTTCTATGGTTCACCAAGTACCAAACCAACCGACGACCAAAACTTTTAATCTTTCGGCTTTAATAATATAGTATAGATAGTATAGATTTATGCATTTTTGAAATTTTTTTACAAATTACGCTCGCCGCAAACTTGGAATACTTTATGTCCCTCTCTTATCTACACACATGCAACGAGGTTGGTGTGATTAAGCAAAAATCAAATTGTCGGAGGCACGCAAATGTATCAAAAGAATAGATCTCACACACTCTTATGTCTCTGTCCAATGTCCATTACCCAACACAACGTTATGTTTTTCTATACCCAATGAATTATAATTTTTTTATAAAAGTTAACAAAAACCGAAATGAAGCTTCTCAACAAAAAAAAAACTGAAATCAGATCTATTTCATTCGAGCTTAATTTTTGCCTTTTGTTCCCCTCCAACAAAACACCCTTTTGTCCTCTCAAATCTATAATATATTATTATAACTGAAATATTAAAATTTTTGGTCCAAGTTCAATCATATATCATAATCGTTCAATTTTAAATAAATCATAAAAACGATTTTAATCATTTAATTTTAAAAAATATATATCATTCATACAACTCTAATCCTCGGTAGTACTCTTTTTATGCAACTCCTCACGAATAATATTATATTATATTTAAATTATATTCTATGTCTTCTATTTTAAGAATTCTACTTATCATATAATTTTTATTTAATATATCACTAAATTTGATGAATATTAATATATAAATATCACTGTATAATAACATACAACTCTAACCCTCTGATAGTCCTCCTTTTCTACAACTTCTCGCGGATAATATTATATTATATTAACATAAATTCTCAACGTTATAAAATTTTATAGTAAATGTTAATAAAATATAATATAAGAAATAAATTTACATAAATATTAGTCATTCATCACATGTTTCGCATGTGTTATAAGCTTGTATAATTGTGAAATTAAAGGTGATTTTTACTTTCATTTATTCACACTTTTCACGCAGACTCATTCCTAGTAGTTTATAAGTTAAAAAATACAGGTATTTTAAATAATGATAAAATATTAGGGCGTTCGATTTATGGTTCAGTTGGAATTTAAGTAATCAACTAACCAAACCATCTCTTAATTTGCATAAAAAAAAATTCTTTAAGATGTTTTTAAATTTGTTTTAAATAATGATAAAATATTTTGAAAAAAGATATGGAAGATTTTTTTATAATAAATATATAAAAGTTTTTCTTTCAATTATCACATTTTTGAGAAAAAACATTTGGAGAAGTTTTTTTAAAAAAAATTTCTTTTCCAATCTTTCTTATTCTCTTCTCAAAATCTTCGGAAGTACAATTTAAAAAGAATTTGTTTATCATTCTCTCCTATTTTTTCCTAAATCTGACTCAAGAACCCATCATTAATATCATTATTGCACAAGCATTATTTTTTTCCATAATTTTAAGCATATAGTGATAATATTTCACATGAAATGAAATTCGATTGGATTATTAATCGAGATAAAATTTGAAAATATTACGTTATAAATCGACTAATCAAATGACTTGTAATTAAAAGTTTGTTAATATATATTATTATTTCATTAAAAAAAACCTCTTGTGTAGAGTTTAAAAGAAACATTCTTCGATTCTATTTTAAAAATATTTTAAATTAATGAATAATTTACAACAATTTTTGAGAGAAAAAAGTAATGTAACTTTGTTTTGATTTATTTTGATAACATTTTTGCTTTTGTAATTGATAAATAATTATATATATATATAATGGTTTTCTCGTAAATTTAATATAAGAAGGGGTTCTTTTTCTTTCTACAATGTTATGTGTGTGTCTATATATTTATTTATTTATTTAAATTCAATATTTCAAAAATTATAAAGTTATATATTTAAATATATATTATAATAAAATTTAAAAGTATTTCAAACAGGTCTACTAAATTTTAGTTTTAATTTAACTTCATAAAAACTTAATTTTTTAATTTTAACTATTTCTTAAAACTTATTTAATTTTTTCAGATTTGAATAATATACATCGGTCAAATTGAATTATTTTTTATAAATTCAAATTAATAGGCCAACGATTTTTGAATACTGGTAGGGGCCCAACTGCGTAACGGTGGCAACATTTGTTTAGAAAATTAAAAAAGAAATGAATGGTAAGGATTGTTGATTCAAACAGTTTGATGCTTTTCACAGAAGGACAGAGGATGTTATGATGATAAAAGTGGGTCGTCAAAGTACTTTGGTTTGCTTTTAGAGATCTGATTGTTCTGCTTTTACCAAATTATTAAGTGCCTTCAGATGCAGAAATATACAAGATTTGTGTATAAATGTATGTATAGATTATAGACAGAGGCCAGTATATCAGAGAAACGGATATTTTTACTAGTGTGAATGAGATTTTTCATAATTGTTGTTGGTTGTAGCATGTCAATATATTATGTGGTCGAGCAAGCGTTTAGTAGTGATTCGAGTGAACATTGATCAGTGTACTTTGGTTCAGCTATATAAGATGCCTGATCACCTTTTACACACCCTCCCTCACCCTTTAATTTAATGTCGTATTTAAACGCTAAGCATATTTATATTCTTGCTTAGCTCGATATAAAATTTTAATCTTCCGTTATATTCAGATTTTTTACAATATGCATATTTTAGAATAGCATTCTTTCTTATAATTATTTATTTAATAAATTGCACTATTTTACACATTTTTTAATTCCCTTAAATTCTATATTTCACTCAAAAGGTACGTACCAAACAGATGGAGTAATATAAAATATTGATTTTGGAACCTTTATAGGCTATAGGTTAAGCTTTTTAAGTACCTCGACGAATATATATAGCAGATGAAGATTTGATTGACAAGACATTCAGTTAAAATTTCCAACTAAAATTAGGGTGAAAAATGAAAATTCACAATGGGTGTTGGTGAATATATGGAATGAAAATTATGCATTGCAGTATTGCACGGTACTGTTTTTCAAAATGGACTTATTATTTGTTTTGTACATTTAAATATTTACCGAAGTAGCAGAATTTGGGAGAGAAAAAAAGGTTGCGAAATTAAAATTTTGAAATATGTTGATAATATCGATTTTCAAAAGAGAAAAGCAAAAGCCGTCCATACCACTTGGAGGATTGGTTCAGAGTGAGACTTTGTAATTTTGCAGGAACAGTACCAATTGTTGAGGAAGAAAAAAGACATCTTTCGGCATGGGGGACAATGGAGTCATGGCAGCTAGGTTAAAGTCTTTATGGCAAGTATTGCGTCCGAAACAGAATTTTGAAATAGCAAGAGCAATTTTTTTTAATATCGATTTAAAATGTTAGTCGGGATTTAAAATAATCTTTTCTATTAATATTAACTAAAAATGGGAATTTGAAAGAAAATTTCTAATGAAAATTTTTAAAATGGGTCTGGTCCATGACAAACGATTATGACAATAATTTATGCATCATAAATTTTCGTGAATAAGTTTAATATATAATTTTTTTGTGAATATAGAGGGTAACGTCATTAATCCACATTTCTTGTAAGAATTTTAAAATTTTCTTTTATCAACGAAATTTTATATCAAATAAATAATTAAAAACATTCATTTGTCAAGCAACAACTTCCTTATAAAATTTATCTAAAAATGAAATTTACATGTTAACATCCTATTCAGCCTCCCACAACAATAATATATATACATATATATAAACACACAGTTTCCAGACACCACACATACTGTCAGCTTGCCATTAAGAACTATCATAATGGATAAACTATTCACTCTTTTTAAAAGACTGTCAAAATTGTGGCATTACTAAAACCACCTGTGTAGTCTCTTTTCATTTGGTTGGTTTTTCTTGGTTTGTTATTTTGGTTGATATAACAATGTAATAAAGCTGGCTACTTGAAATGAATAAATGTGTACACTTTTCAGTTTTCACCGTTTCTCTTTTACCCCTACATTAATTGATTTATTAATAATCCTCTTTAAAACGTTAAGCTCGTCAGCTGCAAAATGGTACACTAGTATACCACTAAAACTCTAGGTGCACTTTAATGTTGTGTTAGACTTTAAGTATGCCAACAGATTATTGGCTTTTGAAAGAGGTATAAATTTTCTATCTAACTAAAACTCAACAAATTGCTATAGGTGTCGGTATATTTACCCTAGAAACTGAAAAGTGGAGAGTTAATTACTGTAGAATGTAATACTCCAATGTTTATAAAACGACAACAAAATCTTTACAAGAGTAGAGGTCATTAATGGTGGACATATGCTTCTGTGAGGGAGTATGCGACTGTTATGATAGCTAGCACGATAGCAGAGATGACAATTGATTTATTTTGATTGAGTTTTATTGAAATTGAAACCTTTTTAGGGAAAAATAAAAATAAATTCAAATTCAGATTTTAATATTCAAAAATTTCAGACTTCAGATCGAATCCAGTTTATATATAATATTCAAAAGTTGAAAAATATATAATAAAGTTTAACAATAATTATATTTATAAATTAAAAACAATTATATTTAACAAATAGTAAAATAGGAGTATAATATATTTCACGTGTCATATTTTCATTAAATTCAAATTCATTATTTAACTATAAACTTAGAGACAACATGGATAATCTAGTAGATAATACAAGTAGTAAGTAGACAACTGTACTAAGTACTAACAATGTTACTACTATTTAGCCTAAGCCTAGTTGAGCACATGGTTAATCCCTTTTTAAGCATGTCGACGCGTAGATATTTTTTTTTACTACTGTAATATTTTCACAGTGCCTGAACAGAATACTGCACACATTAGTGGTTGCTGCAGTTAAATATATATACACAGGGAGAAATATATATTAAGTTAGTGTTGCTCATTATAAATTATTTATAAATTAAAAAAATATATATATTTAATTTATAAATTATTTATAATATAAATCAAACAACTTTTAAAATATGTGATAAAAAAATAATAAGATAATTTTTAAAAGTAATTAAGCTATCCTATTATAACAAATAAGGAGATAAAATTTCATATTTTATTAAATTACCAATTTTCCTAAAAAGGTGTTAGGAGACTAGTGCCCATTAATGGGTGTGGGTCGGTGGTTGAACCTTAGACTCGTGCCGACTGGAGCTCTAATATCAAGTTACTAATTCTTCTAAAATATTAAGGTGTTAAAAGTGTTAGGAGACTAATTTACCAGAATCTTATATTGTATTCTAACATATTTATATATTTAAATGATCCTATCCTGATAATCGATTGTCGGAATAATTTATTCGTTATAAATTTTTGCAGATGAATTTAGTACGGGGAAATTTTGTGAATTTAGAGTTTCACGTTATCTATCCGTGTTTTTTAAAATTATTTTAGAATTTTTTCTCCGATTCGCAAAAAATTATAACAAATAGATATTTAGCAAGCGCGTTATTTAAATTGCCCGACTTTAGCTGCATGTCTAGATTCAGTCTTAACAGTGTCCTTTCTATATTGTTTATTTGGACGAGTTGATTCAATCAGATCGAAAATTGTATTAAAACCTTCCTTAAAAATAGATTGTTCGATTTTTTAATTCGAAGTTTTATTTTTGCAATTTGCCATAACAAGGTCAAGTCATGCAGACGTACAATGGGTGGCTACTGGCTAGTAAGGTATGTAGAACATTGTGTGCTGTACATGCGACTCTTTTTCTTCTTTTTTAATATTATTTATTTAATAGCTAAAATCAAGGTTTTAAAAATTATAAATCGATTGTATTCGGTTATGTAGTTGACTATTTGAGCATTCATTTAAATTTTTTGTTACTTATTTAAAATTTTGAGTCATCAATTTTCAACATTAAAGTACTCTACTAAATCTAATTTAAATAATTTCCGATTTTTGAATATTTATCTGAATATGTAGCTGAATTAATCGATCTTTACAATATAGATATAAGTATTTTTCTTTTATTGTAATATAAAAATTTATTGAAGTGCATTTATAATGTTGGGAGAAGTCAAACACTGCTAGCAACAAGCACACCACACTAGTAGTGGAGGATACGTGTGTGGGGCCCACCGCACGCACTGATTTCATAGTGAGACGCAACATAGGAAACAGGTATGTTACACATAATTGTAATGTGAAATGAAGTCTCGCTCGCAATGCTGCCTCTTGTTAAAATATGTAAAATTTATCTCTACTTTTTGTCTTGCTTCAACCATAATATTCTACGACATATGTTTATTCCTCTCCTTTGTTGTATTGTGTTTATTCTTCTAGGAATTGAGAAAAAAACATTTTTTTTCTCCCAAATTCAAAGTAAAATACAGACAAAAATAACCCATCTACCTTAGTCCTCACTGATCCTTAATATATAGTTTGTTCCCTATTCATCGTGGAATCATACTATTATCCTTTACACCAAAACAAAACAAGCCCATCCCCTATACTCCATCCACCCATCTCCTTAGCCATCGCACACAAAGGAAGAGGGCAGGCAATGATTCGGTTTATTTATGAGATGTTAACGATTTTACGAGTAAGTTTGACATTCGTGCCTTCAATTTAATAATGAAAACTCAAATAAATAATAAAAGGTTACGATGTGAATATTAAATTTTTTGAATCAACAAGAAATATTGTCGAATTTTACTTTTTTAGGAAAAAATGCAAATACCAAGTTTAATCTTTTACAGACATTTTTATCCGCTTAACAATAGGGAAATGTTATTTTCAGAGTAATTTTTTTATTTTCAGAACATGTATAATTATTTTTTCTCTCTTGATAAACAAGAAATTCACAATTTTAATACAAAATATTCTGAAAATAAAAAATGTGCTCTAAAAATAACATTTCACTAAAATATTGTTAAACTTTCATGAAAGACTACACAATATGCATTATTACCCACTGTTATGGTAAAGACAACGGGAACTATTGTTAAAGAGGTATGGTCATGTTATTGTTTGTATTAAATCTTGGCTTACACCTTTGTATACTACCAACAGATTATCATTTTTTTATGCCATATATTAATTCATTTTTCATATTTAACTTTGTCAGGACCAAGTGAACAACCGTAGTATCAAAACCTAAATTATTTTATTCTTTATTTACTAAGTATTTTTTTACACTAGTTGTCTGATGTTTGCAAATTTGATATTCTTCAAAAGTTTTGTATAGTTTATATTTATCTACAACTAATATAGTTACAAAAATTTAATTATTAATTTTTGGAGAAACAAAATTAGTACATTGTTTTAAGGTTAAAATTACAAAATAATATAATTAAAATGGTACAGTTTTATATTTTAATACTAAAAATTGCACTTTAAACAAAATATGAAATACAAAATATTAATAACATTATTTAATTACATGAAATTATACTACGTATCTAACATTGCTTTTTTATTTTTAAAAATGGTACATGAAAATTACAAAGGGAAAAAATAAAAAAGAATTGTTTTTAAAATAAAAATAAAAATATATTAAATGACATTATTTAACTATGTAATATAACGAATATGTAAGTTTGCATATTTCCTTTAGAAAATAGTAAGTTGATTGAAAAATAAAAGAAAAAATGAATGAGTTCTGAACAGTTAACATGATTCTACCCGCTGCTCAGTAGGAATTGAACTTTATGGTGCCGGCGCAGCGCATCCGCCGCGCTGGCTACGGCAACGATACTGTTGACACGTGTCTTTGGGGGGCGGGACCCCTCCTACTCGGTCAAAAAGGTACTCCCTCCGTCTCGAAATGTTTTTCTTGTTTTGACTTTTTGTAATGTTCATTGTAAGCGATTGACTACTAATTTACACATAATTTGTAATACAAAATATAGTCATGAGTGATTTTATTTGATTCGTATTTGTGAGTACTTTAATACAGTAATTTTTTATATTTAATACTAATACGAAATTAAAGATATTAACGATCAAAAAGTGTGTGTTGGCAAACGCGCACATGATTAACAGGAAAAGTAATAAGAGACGGAGGGAGTAGTGTTTTAGCAATGTATAATGGTGTAAACTAGGATTTATTATATTGTTTATCTATTTTCAGATTTCTAGTACTAGACGATTGTACGTGTCCTAAATTTTATCCACTAAATTTTTGCATGTGGCCTTCCATTGTGTACACCTTTGTAACGCATGTAAAAGGACAAGCTTATTTTTCCCATTGGTTAACCTTGTGTAAATACAGTTTAGTATTTAAGTAGTGTGTGATTTAAAAAAAATATTAGTGTTAATTATGTACAAAATATATTTAGTCATTCGAGAAATTTCTATAAACTTAATATATATATATATATATATATATATATATATATATATATATATATATATAGACAGTTGCTCAAATAAGAACCACTCTTAAAATGAGAACTGAGACCAAATCTCATCTCTTCATTTATATTTATTTCTTTTAATCTTGACCAGATGTTTTTCAACCGGCTCTTTCCTGTTTTTTTCTTCCATCTCTTTTTCACATTCTCTAAATCTATTTTTCATCTCTAATTCTTATCATATATATAATATACACGCAACTAAATCATAATCAACGACTTCGATTCTTTACTCATCTAGTGAGTCACTTCTGTCATCTCCTTATGTCGTAATGGGTGTCGAATCGGCGAATGAACTCTGTGAGTCAATAGGGGGAATGCATATTAGGAAAGGTAGTAAGGCTACATAAGGAGTTCAAATGGGTTCTTTAGACGAGTCGCCCCGACATGTTCTACGATCTGGCCTGGATTTATCAGTCCTCCCTCCAACTCGAAGATGACTCGGTCTGACTCAGTGTGTGCGAGTCATAATCTACACCATGAAGAGACAATTAAATCAGATTACAGAAATAAGCTTATGGTTGTATATAATGTATTGTGAGGGTAATAACTCAGATCTGGTTGATTTTGAACTTTTTGATTCACGATTCGATCTCCCTAGTTTGATAACAGTATATATTCCACCACATATTAAGAATTTAATGTTTTTAGTGATTTTTGTTTAAATTTTAGTGAGCTGTATTTAAATTTTGGTGATTTGAATTAAAATTCAATGATTATATTGGTGTTAGTAGTTGTGAAGATGTGATGCTGGTAATGATGTGATGATTATGGTAGTAGCAGAGATAATCGATGATAGCAAGGCAGTGGTAGTTACGATTATGTTATGATGGTGGAGATGTTGATATTGGGGGTGGTAACGGGGATGGATTTGGTGATGTTGATGGTGTCGGTATAATGTTAAGAATATATTCATTTGATGATGTACAAAAATACTAGAACAGAAACTGACATAGTTTATCTATAACAAGTCTTTCTAGTCTCTGAATTTTTCTATAATCAGAGTCTAGATATTCAGCATTCATGTTTAGATGTCATTTAGACTTAGAAGATTTTCAAGAGAATTGAAACTAGAGTCTGGATGCAAATCAGAGTCTAGGAGTTGATCGGAGTCTATAGACTACCAGAGTCTATAGTCTGTCAGAGATTGAAGATCATCAGAGTATGAAGTCTTTCAGAGTCTATAAAACTGAAGTTATATTTGGAAGGCGATCAACAGAAAGGAAAAATTTCGAAGATAAAGACAATTATATTGCAGATATGCTATGAGAAGGAAATAGAATTTTAGAAGGAAATTGTCGACTAATAATTAGGAATTTTATTCCTATTGTAATTTAATTTTCTGTTATTAGTTGATAGGCAACTCTCTATATAAACATTCTATGTAACCTAATATTATTATCGAATTTTGTGAGAGCATAGAGATAGAGAGAGTTTATGTGAATACACAAAGAAGTTGCTAGGATTTGTGTACACCCTAGGAGAGTTTGTATTCAATATTCTTTAATACAAATACTGATATTTTTATTCCCTGAGTTTTGATCTTTGTTAAAATAGTTCAAGTTTGATTCTTCTGTAATTGATTGAAACTAAGACGAAAAGATCACACAAGTATTCAACCCCCCTTCTACTTGTGAAATTAGGATAACATATAATTGTGAAATTATATTATATAATATAATATAAATTTTGGTGATTCTATTTTGAATTTGGTGATTATATATTGGGTTCTCAATTCTCATTATAATGGGTTCTCATTGGAGTAGTCATCTCTCTCTCTCTATATATATAGAGAGAGAGAGGGAGAGAGAGAGACATACTTATATATATATATACACCCCTTTATTTTTTCTCAAACTAGCCGAGGGGCTTCCACTGAGTTTTCTTCAGTTTTTTTCATTTTCGTTGATTTACCTTCAATAGAACCCAATTTTTTGCGTGTTTGTGTGTCTCTCCTTTTAGATTGTCTGTTTGTCTATCTTTTTGTGGTGTTTTATTATGTTTTTATTTAGTTATGTTTGGGTTTATTCGGTGGTGGATCTTTTGAGAAAGATTTTGTTGATGTTTTTGGGGATGTGGAAAACCCGCATCGAAATTGGGGCGGTGGTGATTATTGCAAGAGTTCACCTTTCATAACCAAAGATTGTCCATCATTTGGAGGTTTTCACTTTCGGCATGTCTATAGCTGCTATCCGACATGTAGATAGCTGGAGTGCCGCTCCTCCAACCTCAGTTTATGCAATTGGGGTTTCTGAATACTGGGCTAACAATGATTTTTATGTGATAAGGTCAATTGTGATGTTGCTGTTTTCAGGAATGTTGGTGCGGTTTGGATTGCTTGAGATGTCTTCGATTTCATTTTTAGCTTCAAGAATTTTTAAATTCTGTGTGTTAAACGATCCGGAAACAAATTAGCTAATTATTTTTTGTATGTTATTTGTTTTCCAACCTGGTTGTATCGTCAGTTAGGGGTTTGTACCGTCTGTGTTCTGTTTTATTTAATGAAAACTGCTATTTTTTCGTCAAATATATATATATATATATATATATATATATATATATATATATATATACACACACACACACGCATATATACACACACATATACATATATACATATATGATGGTCGAGCTCAAATCAGAATTAGTTCTCGGAAAACTATTATGTTATGTATTTATATACCATATATTTTGTAAACATTTTTTCACTATTTTTTTAAATACATAATTTATTCTCATAATTATGTTTTTATTTACATAACACATATATTTTTGATGAAAAATGTGATTATTTTTACAAAATAAGAAGTAAAGGACCAGTATGTTCTGTAAATAATATATATTCTATAAATATTTTTCGCTCATTTTTTCCTAAATGTATAAAATTTACACATAAGTGTGTTTGTATTTACATAACATATATATTTTGAACAAATGATGTGATAATTTTTATTAAATAAATAGTGTTCACCAAGTTATCTAAATTAAATAGTTCAACCAAACCCTATATATGGGTTGCACTTCATAAAAAAACACATTATATAAAGAACACGTAAAAACAATATCATAAAATTTCATATTTTTTATAAAAATTTACTTGTTAAGATTAGAATCACAAAATTTAATAATAATTAAGGTTAACATATCGAATCTCATATAAATTTTAGAAATCAAATGTCACTAAATCTAACATAAAATTTTATATACATTTTTGTAACAATGAAATCAATATATATTCATATTATGTTTAATTCTAATTTGTTATTAACTTCATGTTAGATTATATTATTATTCATAATAAAAACACACACATATATACATATACATATGGTTGAACAATATGATTTTTAGAAAGCAAGTCTTTATACTTTTAGAAAAAAAATTAGCTTTTACGAAAAATAAATATATATTTAACTATCAAACCTTCAAAAAATATTATTATTTTTATATTATATTTATAAATATACCCAAACTAAAATATCATCAAACAATTATTTAATTTTTTACAGCACATTTTTTAATTGTACAATAATTTAAACAATAACCTCAAATGGAATTATAACATATTTACGAAACAGAAACACATTAAAAATTAAATAACATTTTTTTGTTGCTAAATTGCACTGTATTTAAACAAAATTCAGAACATTAATTCATAATAACAATTCTCCAATTTTCAGCCTCGCGAATCTTGTAAAAAGATTAAATAAAATAACACCGGGAATTAAATTTTAAAACTAAAATATCTTCTATCAACAACAAATTATCAAATAAAATAGAAAAAGGTTAAAAAAAACATAATCCTCTTTGGCTTAAACATGATTAATATAAAATATCTTCTATCACAACAAATTATCAAATAAAATAGAAAAAGGTCAAAAAAACATGCTCCTATTTGGCTTAAACATGATTAATAATCGTACAAGGTACGACCCCCGTCATATCGAGTAGTAGTAATCACTTTGACATGCAGGGTCGAAACTGATAATGATGTAAGCTAACAATTCGAATAAATTTCCGATTTATAATGAGTCGAAGTTGTATCACCTCCTCACTTATTTCACTTTGTAGTCCCCGATGTACCTTCGTCTTCGAGTTTCAACTTTCCAATTCAACCATTCATCATCATCATCGATAATTAGGGAGAGCGAGAACTTTAACTAGTATAATGCTAATAAATAGTACTGTACTAATCGTATTGTACCACAAAAAATGTGCTGTAATTGTGTGTACCAGGTAAATGGGTATATAATTGTGTGAATCTGAGGCCCATGTGTAGTTCAATAATGTAAATTTAAAGTTTAATATGAATTTAAAAATTTTAAAATCTCTGACTCAAACTTAAATTTTTATCGAATAAAATATTTTATGTAAATTTGACTCGTTACAATTCACTACATGTTCATAAATAACTAACGCACATATCTAATCAACTACACTTCACTGTTGTCGAGCTTGAGTTACATGTATATCCGAAGTCCGAACTCCACGCAATCATCCTCATTATTACAAAAAAAAAAGGAGCAAAAGAAACGGAGAGAGCATCTTTCTGAGAGCATCTCCAACCAAATTTTAAAAATGTACTTTTATATTATTTTAATGTAAAGTGTCCCTCAGAGTAATAAAATCAAGGTAAATTCCGATGCTGTTATATTCGATCATTCTTCTTGTTACAGCTATGCATTCGTGGTCAGAGATGAACATGGCCAGTTAATTGAGGCAAGCTTGAAGTGCAGTGAAAGTAGAATCTCTCCTGAGTTAGCTGAGGCTGTGGGTGTTCGCGAGGCGCAAAGTTGGATTAAACAAAATCATCACGAAGGAGTGGAGCTGGAAACAGATTGTATACAGGTGGTCCAAACAATTAGATCATCTACTAACAGCTTCTCCTATTTTGGTAGAGTGATTGAGGAGTGTCGTGCTCTTTTATCTAGTCTAAAAACTCGTAATGTGCTCTTTAGGTTTGTGAAGCGATCAGCGAATAGAGTGTCTAATTACTTAGCGAGATATAACTGTTCTATAGCTAACTGCACTTGGAAGATGGGAGATGTCCATCCCGAGTTTCAACATGTTCTTTTGGATGATTTGAAATTCTAATGAAATCGTTTTTTTTGATGGCAAAAAAAAAATGTAAAAATTCACTACAACCAAATTCTAAAAATTATATGAAAATGGTGTGATACAAAAAATTACACTAAATTTGGCGCTACACCAAAATTTGGTATAAATTTTAGGCCTTTTATAAATATTAACATTACCCTTACATTACTTTAACTAAAATAAATTTATTGTTTTTATATCCTTACAACTTTATTATTTTATATTTTTGTAATAAAATAAATTTTATAATAAAAGAAAGATTATTTTTAGTATGAAATTTAATATAAATGAGTTGAAGTGAATTTTAAAAATAATGTAATTTTTACACTATTTAAATGTAATTTTCACATTAAAATAGTCGGAGATAATGTAAGCGATTTACACGTGATAACCAAAAGCACTTGCATGCGTGTATAAAGATTCATCATTTACATTTATCATCATCATTTACTACTGTATGTATCTAATCTGAATCTCCAAATAAAAGAACTCACCTTTTTATCTCCACTTTCTAACCCTTCACGTTCTTTCACATACCCCCTCATCATCATCACCTTCTTTATCATCTCCATCTTTATCTTCTTAAACCCAACTCTTCTTTCATCTTCAAAAACCAACTTCACTTCAACTTCTAAATAACTGCTTCATCTTTTTTCTGGTGAGTTTAAATTAAATTATCTGATTTTTTTGTATGTTACAGTTAGTTCTGTAAGTGAGGATGTGTGTGTTTTGTTTTTGTCTAGGTGTTTTTATATGTGCAGTCACAAGGGGCTTTCACATTTATTTTTATACTAGTTGTAAGTGTAGTAATAGTACTAGTACAGTACACTCTGTCTTATTTACTTGGATTCATTACCCTCCTGTTTCTCAGATTTTTCTCTTTTAACAAGTCTGGTTTTTGTTAGGGGACAAGCTCAATATAACTTGTTTGTCTTCTCACCATCTTCTACTATTTCACACACACACACATATATATACACACTTGTCTCCCTCCCCCCCTCTCTCTCAGTCTCTCTCTATTGTTCTTCTGATTCTTGATTTATTGGGTTTGGTACAGAAGAATAGAAGGGGTTTTGGGAGGTAATGCCTAGTTTGTCTTTTACATACATGTTTATTCTCTATCAGTACCTCATATTTTACTGTAAATTTCATTTGGGGTTTTCTGTTGTAATCATGTTTTTCTTGTCCTAAGATTATTAAGTTCTATTCTTTATGCTTCTTGTAAATTTTGAAATATAATAAATAATGGGAAAATAACTGTGTTTACATTCTGCTTGTTTTATTTGGACTGAGATTTGTGTCTTTCGAGAAAAATCAGAAATCTTAATGGAAGTGTTTAAAATTTGATAATAATATATGTTATATATCACCTTGCGTGTAGATATTTCTATAGAATCATCAAATTTTCTATATGTGTTATTTTTATGCTACTGTCATTGGTTTTGGTTAGTGGTGCTGACATAAATTCTGATCTATTTCAGGAATTTATGTACTGAACAGCCATAAATTGGTTGAGTGTAATGAGTAAATACAAGAAAGTTCAAGATTTTGAATGCTGAATCTGGGAAGGATCTTTGCGATACATTGGTTTGTATTACTTGTTTCTTTTAGTGGTTAGGAAATATATTATTATCATCATCCAGAATCATGCCTATTAGGCAGCTTAAAGATGGGTCAGAGCAGCACTTAGTGATCAAGCCCCACTTGAACAACTCAGTGAATCAAGTTCACAAGCAACTTAAAACAGCTCAAAATGGCGAAGGCCCACCTGGGCAAGAAAACCAGAATGCAAAACCCCATAATCAATCTTCACCCCCCGCGAAAAGTAGAGGAAGGAGAAGAGGAAGAGGTGGCAGGAAATCGGATCAAGGTGACACCTTTATGCGACCCAGCACGCGGCCTTGCACAGCAGAGTATGCTCCGGTTGCTCAGGTTACAGCTCGGTCTGGCGCAGCTGTTGAAGTACATAGTAGTAATGGAGGCACATTGTGTGAAGTAGGGAGGAATTTTCCTTCTTCAAGCAAGTCTTTGAGTTTTGCTCAAAGACCTGGGTATGGACAGCTTGGGACAAAATGTGTTGTCAAGGCAAACCATTTCTTTGCAGAGTTACCAGAGAAGGACTTGAATCACTATGATGTAAGATATATTCATGTTTGTGATTATAAACTATTGATCTCGTTTGTTAAGTAATAAGTACTCTCTAAAGAAAAAAAATTATACCCTTTTTTCAAAAAAATTGGGGCCCTTAAACTGACATTTCTTCTTAATAGTGCTCTGAAATCATTAATGGAGATTTAATTCTAGTCATTACTATTGTTCTTTTTGCTGTGTTCCCAGTCTGTGACTTATTTACCTTGTTGTCCAAAATATTGCAGGTTACTATTACTCCTGAGGTGTCATCGAGGAATATGAACAGAGCTATAATGGCAGAACTCGTGAAACTGTATAAAGAATCTGATTTGGGGATGAGGTTACCTGCTTATGATGGCAGAAAGAGTCTGTACACTGCTGGTGAGCTTCCATTTGCATGGAAGGAGTTCAACATTAAACTTACGGGTGAAGATGATGGAGTAAATGGTCCCAAGTACGGATCGCTCTGTGTTTTTCTTTAACGTATTTTATATTTAATTTCTTGCAAATTTTACATGCCATATATTTATATATATTGTGCATGTTGTGTCTGCTAAATTGGCTTGTTCGTGCCTTAAAGTTCTAGTTTGTTGCCGGATGTAATCTATACATAAATACTGCTTACCTAAAATGAATAAATAAAATCTTTAAGAGAAGATAATTTATATTTTCTCATGTATTCTGACCATGTCTTAGGTGTAGATTTATTCTTCTTATTGATAGTTTGGAGGGTGTAAGCTTATTTGTAAAATAATGTGTGTTGCTCATTGTAAACGTCATAACTTTGTCTTGTGCTACTGACATAAATTACGGGCCTAAAGTTCTACAAATCTCAGGGGCCATAGCCGGATAGGGATAAATTACCAGGAAAGACTGCGTCTTGACTCGTTGCAAACGTCATAACTTTGTGGCTGGATAACGACATAATAAGAACAAAAATAAAGATCTCTGAAAGCCGTATAGGGATAAAGTACGTGGCATGGTAAAAACCCACATAAATATGAAATAAACAAACTAAAGGAATGCATATGCTGATATTCAGGAAAACAAATATTCTTCATGTAATTATCATGATTATGATAATCTTTGTTTTCCTTTGCTCCAAATTAATACAGCTCATATTCCCTATATTACTTGCAGAAGGGTGCGGGAATACAAAGTGGTGATTAAATTTGTTGCAAGGGCGAATTTGCATCATCTGGGCCAATTTTTGGCTGGCAAGCGTGCTGATGCTCCGCAGGAAGCTCTTCAGATACTTGACATTGTATTAAGAGAAATATCAAATAAAAGGTTGGAACTTGACCCTACTTTGTGGAAATTGATAATATATGTCAAAGCTACTATTTTCATTTGTCCTAACATTGCAACTATATAAGGTATTGCCCCGTGGGAAGATCTTTCTTTTCTCCCAACATAAGGAAACCACAACGTCTTGGCGAGGGCTTAGAGTCATGGTGTGGATTTTATCAAAGTATAAGGCCTACCCAAATGGGTCTGTCCTTAAATATTGGTAATATGAAGTCAAAAAGTGTTACACTCATGTTTCATATAATCTAATCATCTGCCACAAACTACTCAGTCATTTGTATTACTAAATTTATTAGATATGGCATCAGCTGCTTTTATTGAGGCTCTCCCCGTGATAGAGTTTGTAGCACAGCTTCTTGGCAAAGATGTGCTAACAAAAACATTGTCTGATTCTGATCGTGTGAAGGTATATTGCTATATGTTTTGATCATGTCAAGTTTTCAACTAGATCTAAATTTGCATTACTCATATTGTTTACATTATTTTCCAGATAAAAAAGGCCCTGAGAGGCTTGAAAGTTGAAGTAACACATAGGGGTCATATACGGAGAAAGTATCGGGTTTCAGGAATAACATCTCAACCCACTAGAGAACTAGTGTAAGATTTATTTCACATAATCAGCACATTGTTTAACATATTGCACTCTAAGTTGATGTACCTATAAACATCGGGGATGAATGGAAATGGCTACATTGATGAGTTCCATTGTTCATTGAGCGCAGATCCTCTTCACCTTCCTGTTATAATTGGGGCCTTGGGTTAACCCTAAGTTTCTTTCCTAGTCTTTGACTTCAATTATTTCCTCATGTCTGTGCTGTTTTTGTAGTAAACATTGTAATATGTCTGCAGGTTTCCTGTTGATGACAATTCTAACATGAAATCAGTTGTTGAATACTTTCACGAGATGTACGGCTTTACGATTCAGCATACTCATCTTCCCTGTCTTCAAGTCGGAAACCAGAGAAAAGCAAATTATTTGCCATTGGAGGTGGGCTTAGTTGTATGACGAAACTTTTCAATTTCCTACCCACAAATTAAGTTGCATTATCCATGTTATAATTCTTTGTGCTTTCTTACACTATGAGCCCTCAGGCTTGTAAGATAGTGGAGGGTCAAAGATACACAAAAAGGTTGAATGAGAAGCAAATTACTGCTCTTCTGAAAGTGACATGCCAGAGACCAAGAGATCGAGAGAATGACATTTTGCAGGTATTGTAATGTTGTAATCTTTATAGAGGAAATGGTCCTTTAGTCGGTGCCACTTCAGTCCCCTTGTATTCTCTTCCTTTATCGCTATTACTTTTCATAGTTCCCCTTCATTCTTTTTATCTTGCATGTTTCATCAATGTACATATATTTATACATGCATCAACTATAAACGTAACACCTAGAATGATATGAAATCTCATTTTTATATTGTTGGAGACTACAATTGGACAATTCTATCCCCTTGTGCTCGTGTTGCTGCCAAAAAGTAGAAGTTGATTGAGCTGGTATGTGACTCATTATTACTCTCCAATTTCAGACGGTTCAGCACAATGCTTATGATGAAGATCCGTACGCAAAGGAATTTGGCATGAGAATTAGTGAAAAGCTTGCTTCTGTTGAGGCTCGAGTTCTACCTGCTCCATGGGTAATAAAATCCCTCCAGTATTATGTATGTATCTTTACAAATGATCTCCATTTTCCATTCCCTGATTTTATTCTATCTTCAGCTAAAATATCATGAAAATGGCAAGGAGAAGGATTGTTTGCCACAAGTTGGTCAGTGGAATATGATGAACAAGGTAATTTATCTTTATAATAGGATATGGGTAGTTACATCAGTATGTAAACTAGTTTAATTTGTCATACTCCCTATAAGTCAGGGGTTTAGAACTACATCTACGTTCTCCTATTCATGAAGCAACGGCAATGTGCATTTATCAGCCTTTAGCTGTCAATGTTTGCAACAAATGTAGCAATAATTTACTTGATTGGTATGTTGTTTGTGGCTGGTAGGTTTATATGAACGATATGCCGATTTTACGTTGTGCATCATATTTAAAGTTTTCAGCTCATTTTTGGTCATTGCATGTCTTGCAGAAAATGATCAATGGTATGACTGTTAGCCGGTGGGCATGCATCAACTTCTCACGAAGTGTGCAAGAAAATGTTGCTCGTGGATTCTGTAGCGAACTGGCTCGCATGTGTCAAGTATCTGGAATGGTAGGTTACTATATTTATTCTTGTTAACATATCTAATAACTCTAGTGATGTACTTCTCTATTGGTGACATTTTTTTGAAGTTTGCTAAAGTAGTTGGGAGCTTATTCATGCATATCTCTTGCAGGAATTCATCCCTGAACCTGTAATACCAATCTATACAGCTTGGCCTGATGATGTAGAGAAAGCTTTGAAGCATGTTTACCATGCTTGTACAAACAAATTGAAGGGGAAGGAATTAGAGCTTCTGTTAGTCATTCTGCCGGACAACAATGGGTCATTGTATGGTATGTTTATGAATTGAAATGCTTTGCTTATATGTCAAAGTGGTTTACTGTTGAACTTACATTTTATTTTCTTTTAAACTGTTTTAGGGGATTTGAAACGAATATGTGAAACTGATCTTGGTTTGATTTCTCAATGCTGTCTGACAAAGCATGTCTTTAAGATAAGCAAGCAGTATTTGGCAAATGTGTCACTGAAGATTAATGTTAAGGTAATGTGTTTGATCTTGTAGGTATAGTCTCGGATCCCTTGTGGCATCAACCTTATATATCACAAATTCATGAGATGTTTTGTTGGAAAAAAACTAACCATGTGTATCAACACTTTCTGATGCATCTGAATTTAGTGCTACAGTTTAACAGGTGTTCAGAACTTTTTTTTTGGGTGCAGATGGGTGGTAGAAATACTGTTCTTTTAGATGCTATCAGCTGCAGAATACCGCTAGTTAGTGACATACCAACAATTATATTTGGAGCAGATGTGACCCATCCAGAGAATGGGGAAGATTCGAGTCCCTCTATAGCTGCTGTAATTACGAGAACCATACTTTTTCATACATCACAATTGCAAGGGCCATTAACTATTGTGCTGATATTTTGTTTCCTCTGCAGGTAGTAGCTTCCCAGGATTGGCCTGAAGTCACAAAGTATGCAGGTCTAGTTTGTGCTCAAGCTCATAGACAAGAGCTTATACAGGACTTATACAAAACATGGCAAGATCCTGTACGGGGTACAGTTAGTGGTGGCATGATCCGGTACGTTAATATGTTTCTTCTAGTAGACAGACTTTGCATTTATTTGTGTTTGTATTCCAATATACCTTGTACTTTTGAGTTTGGAATTGGTGGCTTGTATATATGAATAATAGTTCTATGATCTCCTTGCTTTGTATACAGGGAACTTTTGGTTTCCTTCAGGAAGGCAACTGGTCAGAAACCATTACGCATTATATTTTACAGGTAAATTTACCTGTCCTTTATAATATTTCTTTTACACGTAGATTCATGCCATATACTTGTTTGCTCTTCTTCTTTTGTTATACTTGTAGTTCTGCATCCTGCGTCTGTTATATCTTTCAAAGGACAGCTAAAAGTAGTTACTACAAGCCAGTTTCTACTTGTGTTTCCTCATATCTGTTACTCGTCAACCTTCATTGTTGATAGAACAGCCAATATTTCCTTCTGTAGCTTTGCTTGTTGGAGTAAGTGCAGTGATCTGAAATTTTTTAAACCATTATTGCCAATAATTCTGGAAAGTAATTCCATGTTGTAAAAGACTAACATTTTCAAAAGCCCCGAAAACTACTATTATAATTACTAGTAAAAGATGATAATATGAATCCTTATATGTTCGACTGTGCTCTGTTCAACTTTCCTAATATGGCTACAGAAATTTGTGTTCCATTTCCCTTTATCAGTATCAGCTTGATGCTGCAAACTATATATGTAGTTGTGCACTTGTGCATTAACCATTGCAGCTATTTCAGTTGCAAGATATGTGAATTTGCTGTTGTTAAGCTGGTAATTGAGATATCAGTTTTAATGGTATACTCTTGCAGGGATGGTGTGAGTGAAGGCCAATTTTATCAAGTCCTGCTTTATGAATTGGATGCCATACGGAAGGTTTGTGATTAAATGTTGTTTTATTCAATTTACCTTTCAGCAGCATCTAACTTAGCAAGATTGTCAGGAATTGGGCACTAATTAACAGATTGTGTGTAGGCCTGCGCTTCTTTAGAACCCAATTACCAACCTCCAGTGACTTTCATTGTGGTACAAAAACGACATCACACTAGGTTATTCGCAAACAACCACAGGGACCGAAGTAGCACTGACAAAAGTGGAAACGTTTTGCCAGGTAGTATACTGCTCTTCATGTCAAAATCAGCTCTTCTGTTTATACATGCAAGTGTTTGTCCCTAATTTGCAGCTCATTTGATCAGTACTTATTTGATGCAATTAATTTTATTCTCAGGAACCATAGTTGATACGAAGATCTGCCATCCAACAGAATTTGATTTTTATCTCTGCAGCCATGCTGGTATTCAGGTGAGTCCAAATTCTATATCAGAACTGTAATTAGATATGAAGTCAACAATGCTGTTTTCTGGGTTCGCAACTGTATACACATGCTATCTTGTCAAATTGAACGAGTTTTTCTTTTGAGAAACAATATTATCTTCATATATTTTGCGTAGTATAATTTTCAGTGGATTGTGAAATTGATGATCACATATTATATAACCTATTCAGCCATTTATGCATATCCCCTTTTATCATTATTGAAAGGTCTTAGTTACTATTTACTAACTGGAATCCCGTGAAATTTATTTTGGATTCCTTATTTCTGAAGGTTCCTATCTGTGCTGTAATTAAAAGTGATTTTTCATTATGCACCACTTGAGCTCTGTTTCAGTTTCAAAAAGACCAACATTCTTATACTTGCCATCTACATTTTATTTATGTATCTTAATGACAGGGTACAAGTCGGCCAGCACATTACCATGTCCTTTGGGATGAAAACAATTTTACAGCAGATGGAATTCAGTCGTTGACAAACAACCTTTGCTACACATATGCAAGGTGCACGCGGTCTGTGTCTGTTGGTAAGCTGCCTTTCCTTTATTTTGAATGTCCTAGTGGATTGCGCAAGTCAACATGGACACCCACATCACCCTCCTCCTTTGCACGGAGATCCATCTTTGTATGAACCTTACCACAGACCAAAAGCCAACAAGCATAGATTCTTAAATTGGAACACCAAATCTATCATGAAAATTGCATTAATCCTATATCCCGTGTCTGAATTGTCCTAATTCTTATATACGTCAAGCAATATCAGATAGAAATATTATATACTTATCTTTTTATCTTGTATTTTCATAGAAATTACATATGGCAATTATCACGCATCACCAACCTCGTGCATGCATAGAAATTATCAGACTATATATTTTTTAATGGCAATTGCCAAGCTGATCAAAGTTGTGACATGTGGAAGAAACTCAACCTTCGATCCCCTGTTACTGGTCCTAAGTTATATCCAGGAATTATTATGACATATTTTCAGTAGTAGATGAAATGCGGACATTGCTCACTAAATTCTGGCATTATATTGACTATGTTGTGCAGTTCCTCCTGCATATTATGCACATCTAGCTGCATTTCGAGCCAGATTCTATCTGGAACCAGAACTGCAGGAGAATGGATATGGTGTTGGTCAAGGTACTAAGAATACACGAGGCATTGGAGAGTCAGGAGTGCGTCCACTACCGGCCCTCAAGGAGAATGTGAAAAGAGTAATGTTTTATTGTTAGTACTTTTGATGTCGAGCAGCAGTGGAACAGCTCTTGTCATATAATCAGGATCCTTTGTCAATCCTGCTGCTTGCATGTGCCTTGTGATAGTTTTACAATTTTAGATGACAGGTCATAAGCAATAGCAGGAGTGGCAGATGTAATGTTGTTTGTAATATATGTTGAATGGTAGCTATTGTAGATTATATACACTTGGCTCATATTATGGCTAACACAACAGGTTTTCTCTTGACTGATGACTGATGGGTAGATAGATTATAAGATTAACTTTGATTAAAAACTAGGAGACAACAGGTAGCAAAGATGCTGCTAGATGAACAGATTTCAGTATATTCTAAAAAAAGATTTAAATACTACGGAGTTTCAGTAATCAATAATCATTCAGCAAACGAGGTTCTGATGCTGGTCCAAAGCAAAGCCCACAAGTTGCATACAGTATATTAAAAGGGTTAAATGACATTTTCATCACTCAGCTGATACCTAGTTTGTAATTGGGTTATTGAATTGAAAAAACTTCCGGTCAAATCACTTAACTATTATAAACTTTCAGTCCATTAAAGTAGTTAAATTTTGGATAGAAAGTTGAGTGTATAGGCTTATTTTCTAATTCTTTTTGAAGTAACATGTTAACTTGGCCCATTTTTAACCGTAATAACTTAACCCGATTTTAATGAACTTAACCCACCTGATTCTTCTTCATTATTCTTATTCTTTTATTTAATTTAGCATTCATGCATCACATCTATATCATGTTTATACTACTCTTAAATCATCTAATTCAAATTAGAAACAGAATCTCTAATTATGAAATTTAGCTATGATATATGTGTTGTGTGTAATATATTCACATACCCATGTCTTCAGCTCCATAGTTTTTAGGTTTGATTTGAAATTTTTGATGTTGATTGTCTAACTTATGTTATTTTAAGTGTAAGTTATATGATGAGATGAGATTAAGGTGGTAACTATTTCATGATGGATGAAATGTCATAGATGAGTAGATGTAAAAATCAGGATAAATTTAAGGTTGGGTGACTTTTAAGGGTTTGGATCCGGTAAAGTGCATGAATATTTGTTGGTGTGGCTACTTATATGTATCAATTTAACGGATTCCGTTAAAGTCAAAGAGTACTTTACCGTCGTGAATTTTTTTTGGAGTTTGATAATTAAATTGCAATATATATTTAATTTAATGATTTATTTATAAATTTTTTCGATTTGATGACTCATTTACAAGTTGGGTATCAGTTGAATTATGTAAGGCTGTAAGCCAAATTAGTCAAAAAAAACAGGGACAACTCTGGTCCCGCAAAACAAGGTAGGTCGCTGAATGTATATATTTATTGTTTAGCTAGGTGGCCAGGTAGATTGTGATAATCAAAATCAAACGTTATATTTTGTTTGAAAATATAAATTTTATTTTAAATGATATAATTTGAGTTGTTATTTCAAATTTTTAGATTTGTATTCAAATTAAAATGAAATGTATATCCAAATTTTTATGAATACTTAAACATGTAATTTGATTAAATTCAGTATTTCAAATAAAATTTATGTTTCCAAATAGACAATTGGAGAATTTTATCAATTTAATGTTTCAGTATGCTATAATTTGACATTATGATTTTAATCTCAGTTTCTACTTTTAAGAATAAGTTTTTTCCCTTTTGCTGAGAGATGTTATAAATCTTGTTTTATAAAAAAATTTAGAGCAAATTCCAAGAATCTTTTAGTATATTTATTAAAACTATTATAAAAAAAATGTGATTTTTAGTGACTTGGGAGTTTATATCGTATATTTATTCCAAAAACATTCCTTATATTTAATCCATATTATTATTATTGTTATAATATATGTTTTAAATTAAAATTTAATATATTTATTTATCAAGGAAAAAAGTTATAAAATATATATTTTAACAATACGTATTCAAAACGAAATGCGTGTGAGAAATGACATGTGAATATAAAATTAGTAAACGATTGTCGAGGTTATGTGTATATATATATGTTTAGCAGAATTTTTTCCCTAGTTTATAAGTTAATAAGTAATATTTATTTTAATAAATTTTAGAATTAGAAAGGACGAGTATCGAATAGAAAAGGGGATGGCTAGTGGGTTTGATTGACTAAGGCATAAAGGGGAAAATTAGCGTGGTCCGAGAAAAAGTAGAAAAAATGTTGTCAAAAAGATTAGATAAATATTTGATTATATTTTTTAGTTTAAATATATTTTGAGATATAATATAAAGAGTATAATATTTTTGGGTTCAAAAGCTGTTTTTAAATTTTATCAAATACATTTTTATCAATTTTTTAATAAAAAATAATTATTACTAACAGTAATATTAAGAATTTTTTTCTAATATGTCCCAAACTTAAAATCTGTCTACAAATATGTCCTATTTTTATTTTTATTTTCAAATATGTCCCATACACAATTTTCTTTATCTTAATAAATTTAGAAGGATACTTTTATCCTTCTAACTTAAAACAATTGAAATTCTAAAATAAATGTAATATAATTATAATATAAATGTAACATTTATAAATTAAATTCTCTAAGTCTAATTTTGAGACTAAATTATTTTATTGCAAAAGTTTAATATATGTTAAACATGTTAAACAGTATGAATGTTTCAGAAGGGGAGTTGAATGCAACCTACAAAATTATCACTATTCTTGTTAACAACAAACAAGTCAGTAATAAAAGTAAGTTATGAAATGCAAACAACCGAGCAAACAATTGAAGACATGTGTTTAACTTCAAAAAATAATTTTATTATTTTTTATTTTGCTACAACTGACTGGAATGAGTATACCAGCTACAAAGAAACAATGAGCAATGAATTTACTAATGTTTCTTACTTGAGAGAAAACCTAGCCCAGTTGCATTTGGAAAAATGTTTATGAGATATGTGTAATTATACTAAAACACATATCCCACTTACATGAATACTTTTCCTTTGTCCTAGAATAAAGCTCAAAATAGAAACTGTGCTTTTATGGTTCAACCTTGGCTTCATTCCATTTGTAGATAAAGTTGTGTTGAGATGACATAAATCTTTGACTCTTGGTGCACACCTTGTCTTTTTGCTTGTCTTCTCAGAAGTTGCAGTAGTAGGCTTGACAGACTAGATAGTAATGTCTTAATCATACCTTATGCTTTCACTATCTAATCTGCTACCTGGAACAATCTGTAAGCTTCACTAAAAGTATATTGTCTGCTTCTAGCTCCTCTTTGATGACAATAACTTTGGCTCCGCATACGTTACTGTCAAGTCGTGATAGATCCTTGAAACTTACTGTCTCCAGAGCTGCTGTCAACTATCCCCGCTAAATGTGCTGTCAGTAAAACTTGTTGTCTGTGAATCTACATTCTTCGCCAAGTTTACTGTCATTGGAATAGTTGATGTCGTCTGTTCCATTGTGCTGTCACTTGAATACGATGTCATAGGCTTCAGTTGTAGAATGTTACTGTCAAAATCTTGACCTATTCTGTGTCTGAACACTTTGTGAACTTCTATTTCATGGATCATGTTATTACATTTTTACAAGACAATAACTATTAGACTTACTGTCACCTATTTGAACTCTGTTAAACATACTGTTACAAGTGACAACAAACATACTGACAGTACATTTTACTTAGTTTCTTATAAATTAAAACTAAGTAATTCTAGTTGATTGCACCACAATTCCTAACAATCTCCCCCAATTTATTTTTGTGTAAAATAAAGACAAATTCAAAGTAAATTGCAGATGCTAACTCAACTAACATAACTGAAGTGTTTGTACAAAAAAAATATTTAGGAAAAATTACAAGTACAAATTTATCTCAAACTAAGCTCCTCTATACTGAGCACTTCTTCAAATTTTACTTTGAGTTTTAACTTCATTTCCTGGATGAAATCTTCCTTTCATATAGACATTCAAGAGCTTTCAAAGCCTTCTTTTCATCATCTGTCCTGGCATGATCAGAGACACAATTAAGAGCTAGCTTCACCATTCTGTAAGATAGATCCTTTAAATCTTGATAAGTGTAGTAGCTCTCAGTTGGTCCTTTGGATATGCATAGATACTTCATTCCAAACATGTCTTTGACGAATCTATCTTTTGTAGATGAGAAAATCTGCTTTACTCTGATTCTGTCAATATCATCATCTTCTTCTTCCCTTGACTCAATGATTTTCGCAAGTTTACTTAGATATCTTTCAAACTCCAGAAATGATCCTGTAGTGAGTATGAAGATTCTTATCAAATTCTCAATGTTGAGCACTTTGAAATTAACAGCCTCCACTTCAATGCTGTCAATTATAATTCTGAGAGGTTTAAACAAGACTGGAGAGACATAGTTAGGCCTTCTTGAGAATTGATCATTCAGTTTGGCATGCTTCAAATCAATCTCAGACTCCTTTATTCGTTTTGTGATTTTCTCCACCTTCCTCTTGGTAGCTTCAACTTCACAGTCCAACTTCTTCATTTTCTCCCTCTCTTCTTTCCTTTTAGAGTCACAAATATCCAATACTTTATTCTTCAAATCAAATATCTCAAAATTTATAATGTTTAACAACTGCTTCTTGATTAGTTCAATGATGTGAGGATCATTTTCAGCTAATTTTTTTAAATGATCAAAGATGATCTCTTCAGAAGATCCACTTGAGTTATAGAATATCATTCTGTCAGGATTTCTAAGGAGACATTTTTAAGTTATTTCATGATCCACCTTCTTAGCTAATTCAATTTTTTTCAATTTGGTTATCAAGACTTGAATGACTTCTATGAGTTTTTGCTCTTCAGGATAGGGAAGTTCATTCAATTGATCAACCAGTTTGGATAGTAACTCAATCTTCTTGTCTTGAAGAGATTCCATACTCCAGAATTTCATCACTCCATCATCATTAGCAAACATCACACCATCTGGATAGACTCTGTTTTCAGGTTCCTCAACTTCATTAGAATCCAATGGATGAGGTTTGAAGGAGTCTGAAAGGCATAGGTGTACTAACTTGTAACACTTAATTATTATGTAACTCAACTAGAGAAAAGATAAAACAACAGCAAAACAAGAGAAACTGAAGAAGCACATGGAATCAATCAACTGAAGAAATGGTAATGATACTTGGTAACTACAAGTAACCAATTTGGTTAATCAAGGATGCATAAGTGAGAAGAACTTCAATCTGAGTATTGCTTATGCCCTAACTTATCTAATGGAGAATCAAATTAATGTCAAAGAAGTATCAAGAAGACCAAAGTGATTTCATGTACTGTATATCAACATCTGGATAATGTAAAGGTTAATCAACAAATGAGAACTGACATTCAGAAGCACGAACCCCTACAAGACTAATCACTTATGAACCAGACCATTGCATCAAGTGTCAGGACATTGGAGGCAAGTTCATGTCAGTAATAGAAGATCTCATTTGAATTGAGTGAGGAAAAGAAATTGAAGAAGCTAGGGAAACTTGCTCATATAGGTTAATCCTCAATTAGTCACTAAAGAAAGTCAACATTGGATGTGTGCATATTTGCCAAGGCAAATGTCGATCCACAGCAGATCGAGATGCGGGTCGAGATTTACAATTAAAGTAAAACATTGCAAAGGAAAATCTCGATCCACGATAGATCAAGATCGAGATTCTCCCAGATCGAGATCGAGATCTTCATAGATCGAGATCGAGATTCTCCCAGATCGAGATCGAGATTTTCACAGATCGAGATCGAGATGGGTCCAGGCGAAGATCGAGATGCGGGTAGATATGTAACATTTAATGTTCAAGGGACAAGTGGCTTATTGTGAACGGTTGATCCAGAGTTGTTGGTAAAGTACTTTTTGTTGTCAAAATCCTGATTGGGCCACGTACACAAAAAGGACAAGATCAAGACTACATGACACACTTTGTTTTTATTAGTTAAGTGACTTGTATCTCTGTAATTCAACGATAATTTTTAAAAGAGAGAGCATTTACTGTAAAACAAAAAGTGAGAGAGAGGATCAATTGAATCTAGCTTTAATTGCTGTATTTATTGTTCAACTGATCATGATGCTTTTATGAATGTTGTAGCAAATCCATCAATGAATATAATGATATATTCTTGAAATTCTGTGTCATCATTTATTACCTGCATATTGTTTATTCTCTCATTAATTTCAAACAGTTGTATTCACCCCCCCCTCTACAACACTTTGGACCTAACAATTGGTATCAGAGCTTCTGTTAAACACATCTAACAGAGATCCTATTGTGTTGTTTGAGTTGGTTCTTGAAAATCCCAGATCCATTTTTTTTCTTGAAGTTTGTGCCGAAAGTTTTTGTTTGTTTCTTCTTGAAAGGTTCATAGATCTAAAAGGTTCTAAGTAATGGTGTAAGGAATATTTGTACAAAATTCCAAAATATTGTACTTTAGAGCCTTGTGGATTTTCCTGTGGTCAAAACTGGAATCAACTGATTGACTAAACAAAAAGGACATTTTCGAACTTCTGTCAACTAGAAAGTGGACAACTTTTTGTTTGGACTTGAAAAATTGTGGACCCTACTACTGTTCCTGTGATTAGAACTAACTTGCTTGAATCTTAAGTGCAAAATCCGTTGGATATTTAAAGTGAGATAATTAATTTTTCAAGTAAATATAATTTATTGTAATTTGAAAAGTGTATTATCTTAATTTTAAACTTTATTAAAATGGCCGTCGCACACAGATTTAAGATACCTCCGTTTGATGCACAACATTATGACGAATGGACCGGAAGGATGAGAGCTTACCTTGAATCAATAAACAAGGTATACTTGAGAATATTGGAAAACGGTCCATACATACCCATGAAAATTGAGCCAGAGCGAATGGAAGGAGGGATACTAATACCATCCCGGTCTGTTCCTAAAGAGGAAATGGAGTTTTCAGACGCAGATAAAGAATTGGTTGGTATGGATGCGTCGTTACGCAACGTCATAATTGAATCCCTAAACTCAGAGTACTATGTTCAGATAAAGGGATTAAAAATAGCTAAAGCCATGTGGGATAAACTGGTTGTGGTGATGGAGGGGACCGAGGAAGTTAGAGATAATCACAAACGCATTCTGATATCTGAATATGAATCGTTCAGATGCGAACGAGGAGAAAGCGTAGCGGATGTTTACAAACGTTACAGTAAATTGCTTATCGAGCTGAGTATAAGAGATAAAGTCTATCCACTAGCAGATTCAAATATCAAGTTTCTATTGAATTTGCCTAAACATCTGGAACACAGGATCACTGCCATTCGAGAGTCAAGAGACTTGAAAAATACTTCTCTCGAAAAGCTGTATGGTGTTTTGAAGACCTACGAGCTGGAGCAGGAACAAAATGACAGAAGAAGATCCTACAGTAGTGGAGAAAACAAAGCGGTAAGTGAGTCTGGACTTGTAGCTGAAGAGTCTGCTGTAAAGACACTTGCAGCTGTCTCATTGAAAACTGCTAATCCTGAAAGGGTGGTATTAGACATTGAAGATCCATCCGAAGAAAGTGAGGATGAATACTATACCCTTGAAGAGCTGGACAAATTAGAAGACAAGTCATATGCTTGTATTGCTCGAGAATTTGCTCATATCAGCTTCAGGAAGCAAAGAAGTGGTAAAAGACGATTTGGTAGTTCTTTCAGCCGAAGAGGCAGCAGAGGCAGTAGTGTAAGTGGTCGTGGAAGTTACAGTGGTCGAGGTAGCACATCTGGAAGTAGCTACAGACCTAACCTAGTAGACAAGAACAAGTTCAGATGCTACAACTGCAATGAATTGGGGCACTTCGCAACAGAGTGCAAGAAGCCCAAGTACGTTCATCCCAAGGAATCCTATGCTGATCTGAAAAAGAAATATGATGCCTTGGTTAGCAAGCAACAGAGGGGAAGCCGGGCGTATGTTGTGACTGAAGGGAAGGGTTGGGACGAGTCTGATGAAGATGAAGATCAGGAGCTATGCAACTTCGCTTTAATGGCAAAATCTTCAGAACAATCAGAGGTACCAATTCTAACCGTAAATGAAATGTCTATTCCTGAGTACCAAAATGAATTAGCTGCCATGACTAAAGATATGTACAATCTCCAACTAAATCTAATTGCTGTTAATGAGGAAAATGCTAAACTCTCCCTTAAGAATAGACTTCTCGAGGCCAGGGTAGAGGAATTAGAATCAGGAGAAAGTAAAGAAAGGCAGTTAATGAATCAGGTAGACGTTTTAGAACACAAGCTTAAGATTAGGGAAGACCTTAACGAAGAACTTAAAAATGAATTAGCTGAGCTTAAAATAACATGTAAATCTTTTGAAGAAGCCGCTAATAAAGTTTTCGTAGAAAGGGACATGTACATGAAACTGGCAGGCAAGAGTAAAAATGAAAAAGTAAACATAGGACTTGACTACACACAGAAAAAGAAAAATAGGGCTGCTGAGTTGTTAGAGCCAGTGTTAGTCAAAGATAATGTGCCTGAGGTTTTAATGGATGTTAGAAAACCTATCTTTAAGTAGTTTGAGCCCAGGACCATAGATCCTGTTGCTACTAAAATTGAACAAGAAATTAAAATTGAAAGAGATTCAGAAGAAAAAGTAGTAGAACCTACAACTTCTAAGAGAGCGAGTAAGATTGCTTATGCTAAGAGAGGTGTAGGAACCAAGGAGGCTAAGACGGTGTCATATAAACAATGGGTAGCAGGGTCAGACCAAATGAAAGCACCTGTAAAGGCAGTTAAAACTGAACCTGCATCTGTATCTACATCTACACGAGCTAGAAAGGCATGCTATATCTGTAATCAAACTGATCATTTGTCTTACTATTGCCCGTTCTATGTAGAGGAAGAAAAATCTGTTGGTTGTAATACCATGCCTGCAACTACTGCTTTGCCTAACATGCATGCAAATCATGTCAAGTGCAATAATCCTAATTGTATGCCATGTGCTGTAAACATCATGCATGCTTATTTTAATTTGATGAATATTGCTAGTGCATCTGTTGAACATACATCTAGTAGTGGTAAGAAAAAGCATGTGGGGTCAAAGACTAAGACTTCAAGTCCTCCTAAAGTTAGGAGTGACCAGTCTACTCCCAAACCTTACAAACCAGTCAAGGTTGACAAGGGAAAAGACAAAGTCAAGATGAATGCCCCTGATGGCAACAAGGCAAAGCCTTCTGTATCTGAAAAGAAAAAGGAAATTATTGATGTCGGGCCCAAACATCATTGGGTTCCGAAGAACACCTAACCTTTCTGGATTTGCAGGGCAGTGAACAGGAAAAGAGTAAAGTCATATGGGTGCTGGACAGTGGAGCATCGAGGCATATGACCGGCAATAAGTCCCTGCTAACAGATTTGGTGTTGAGAGCCGGCTCCGTGGTTACTTTTGGAGATAACAGCAAAGGTTACACCAGGGGATATGGCAAGATCGTTTGTGGAAATGTTATCATTGAGGACGTGTCTTTTGTGGAAGGATTGCGACATAATCTTCTCAGCGTTAGTCAGTTCACCGACAGGGGTTTTGACGTCAACTTTGGGAAGCATGATTGTTCGATTCGAAGCAAAAAGGATGGAAGCCTTGCTCTCAAAGGAGTAAGGAAGTCAAATTTGTTCATAGCTGACATGAATTCTGCTGATCAGTCTGAAGTCACGTGTTTCTACAGCAAGGCTTCTGCTGATGAAAGTTGGCTATGGCATAAAAGATTATCTCACCTGAACTTTAAAGCAATGAACAATCTCGTAATGAGAGAATTGGTGAGAGGGCTGCCGCAGATGGAGTTTACTCCAGATGGACTCTGCGAAGCATGTGAGATGGGAAAATCAAAAAGAGCCTTGCATAAGGATAAACAAGTGAATAGCATTACCGAGCCCCTACAACTTCTTCACATGGATTTGTTTGGACCCGTTAATGTTATGTCAATGTCAAGGAAAAGATATGCGCTGGTAATCGTCGATGACTTTTCCAAATACACATGGGTGAAGTTTGTGACATCGAAAGATGAAGTGCCACATGAGATCATTAGACATGTACTGGAAATTGAAAATGTAGCAAGTCTGACTGTGAAGACTATCCGATCTGACAACGGGACAGAATTCAAGAACTCAGTGTTAATGGATTTCTGCATATCTAAAGGGATCAGACGACAGTATTCAGCACCGAGAACACCGCAGCAGAATGGGGTGGTAGAAAGGAAGAACATGACACTGGTTGAAGCAGCTAGGACAATGCTGTATGAGTCAAAACTTCCTTTATATTTTTGGGCTGAAGCAGTTAGCACGGCTTGTTATACACAGAACAGAACCCTGATTATAAAGGACCGTAATGAGACGCCGTATTACATGATGAATAAACGAAAACCATCCATCAAGTACTTTCACGTATTTGGTGCCAAATGCTTTGTGTTAAGAGACAATGCACAACTTGGAAAGTTTGATGCCAAAGCAGATGAAGGGGTTTTCATTGGATATTCTCTTGAAGTAGTAGCAGCGTACAGGGTGTTTGTGCTTAATGATCGCAAGGTGGTTGAAAGCCTTAATGTCACATTCGACGACTCAAAGCTCCCTTCTATACAAAAAGAAGATAGTGAGCCCACTTCCCTAAGATTTGAAAATATGGATATTGATGAAGTGGATACAGTTCTTGAGTCAGTAGTGCAGGGTAGTGATCCAACTATAAATAATGAAATTAATCAAGAGTCTAGTGTTTCGCAAATTCAAAACACTAGGGCTGAGGGATCACCTTCCGTCAGACCTGGTACTAACTCAGGGGGAGTCAGTATGCACTCAGGGGGAGCAGCTCACTCAGGGGGAGCCAGTACTAGCTCAGGGGAAGCTAGTGAAAGTGCTTCTAGACTAAGTCACCTTCACTTACAAGATCAAGCTGAATCATCAAGAACAATTGCCAGGGATCGCACTTGGAACAAGGACCATCCGTTCGAGCTAATTATTGGTGATCCAGAAGCCGGAGTGACTACTAGAAGAAAAGCTAGAGCTGAAATTGCCACTGAGAATGAATGTCTATACTCAGTGTTCCTTTCCCAGATGGAACCTAAAGTGGTGGAGGAAGCTCTAGATGACGCTGATTGGGTGATTGCTATGCAAGAGGAACTCAATCAGTTTGAAAGGCAGAAGGTGTGGAAGCTGGTACCCAGACCAAAGAATAGATCTGTTGTTGGGACAAAATGGGTATTCAGAAACAAGCTGGATGAAGACGGACTTGTAACACGAAATAAAGCTCGCCTGGTTGCTAAGGGTTATACTCAAAGAGAAGGAATTGATTATGATGAAACCTATGCACCAGTAGCAAGGCTAGAAGCAGTAAGGATGTTCTTGGCTTTCGCAGCACATCATGGTTTTAAAGTCTACCAAATGGATGTCAAGAGTGCATTCTTAAACGGTGAACTGGATGAAGAGGTGTATGTCGAGCAACCTCCCGGGTTTATCGACAGCAAATATTGTTATTATGTTTATCGACTCTTCAAATCAGTATATGGCCTTAAGCAGTCTCCGCGAAAGTGGTATGAAACTCTGTCAGACTTTTTACTAGAAAGTGGTTTCACCAGAGGAGTAATCGACAAGACGCTTTTCTACAAGAAATGCAAAGATGATCTAATAATGATGCAGGTATATGTGGATGACATTATCTTTGGGTCTGCAAATGAGAAGCTGTGTGCTAAATTCGCTAAGTTAATGCAATCAAGGTATGAGATGAGCATGATGGGAGAGCTGACGTTCTTTCTAGGCATTCAAGTTAGTCAGAAGAAGGACGGGATATTTATCTGCCAGACCAAGTACATTCATGATCTATTGAAAAAGTATGGTCTCCAAGATGTATCACAAGCTAAGACTCCTATGGCAACAGCCACGAAACTTGACGAGGACAAAGCGGGTAAACCTGTAGACATCTCAAGCTATCGAGGTATGATCGGCTCACTTTTGTATTTAACTGCTAGCAGACCTGATATTATGTTCTCTACGTGCCTATGTGCAAGGTTCCAAGCGGATCCTAGAGAGTCACATCTCATAGCCGTAAAGCGTATTTTTAGGTATCTCAAGGGAACATCAAATCTTGGGATTTGGTACCCAAGAGATACAGGGTTTAATCTTGTTGGCTATTCGGATTCAGATTACGCAGGTTGTAGAATAGATAGGAAGAGCACTTCAGGAAGCTGTCAGTTCCTTGGAAGAAGGTTGGTGTCTTGGCAAAGCAAGAAACAACACACAGTATCTACCTCGACAGCTGAAGCAGAATATATTGCTGCTGGAAGCTGTGTGGCCCAGATACTGTGGATGAAGAACCAACTCAAGGACTACAGTGTGGAAGTATCTAAGATTCCTATCATGTGTGACAACACAAGTGCTATTGCAATGACCAACAATCCTGTGGATCACTCAAGGACCAAGCACATTGACATCATGTATCATTTTATTAGAGAGCATGTAGAAAATGGAACTGTAGAGTTGCATTTTGTGTCTACTGAACGTCAAATAGCAGATATATTCACTAAACCTCTAGACGAATCAATATTTTCTAGATTGGTTGGTGAATTGAGGATGCTTAACACCTGTTAGTTTTGCTACCTATCTGTTATAATTAAGTTTGTGTACATATTATTGTTATTCATGAATATTCATAATTAATAATGTGTACTTAACTTCATAAATGTATGTATTACATCTCATAAAGGGAAGTTAGAAAGTTTCATGAAATTAATCTTGTGCTGATCTGTGTATCTAAATGATTAATGTCTAATAATGTGATAGGATTTAATGCTATACTTAATTTTGTAATGCATGATTTATTTGCTAAATTCCCTGTCGTTTCAAAATTGTAAGTTTCTTAAATGGTGTGAAAATTTGTGGTGAAATCTTGTGAATTTTACATATAAATGTTTAATTCCCATAATTTCATTAAAATTTTCTAAGGCAAATCTCTATCTGGTTCTGGATTGAGATCGAGAACGACTTGTGAAATTTGGTCTAAAAACTGTCAAGGTACATCTCGATCTATCCACATCGAGATCGACATCGAGATGTAGATCGAGATGCGGATCGAGATCGACATCGAGATGTAGATCGAGATGCGGATCGAGATCGACATCAAGATCGACATCTAGATGAGGATCGAGATGCGGATCTCGAGATCGAGATGTGACTTGTCTTTTCAGATATTTTTTTTGGCGTGCAAGTATATATTATAGCATTAAAAAGGCTGTTCATTATTTACATTAACTTTCTTTCTCTCTTTCAAAAGCTTAAGCTCTTCATATACACACGTGTACACATACATTACCGGAGTTCTTTTCCCTGCCATTACATCAAGTTTTCTTGTGATTTTCTTAAACAAAAATCACTAACTGTTACTTAAAAGCATCAATAACTAAAATGAAACTCTGCTAAAATTTTGTTTAAAACTGTTGAACTTCTTGTGTTGTTTTTAACGTCATTACTGTTCTTGCAAATAGTTCTTTAGTTTTCTTTTCATTCGAGTGAGTTTGTTTTTGTTTCGTGCTTTCTTATTCTTAAGTTCTTTTGTGTTCTTGAGCGAAAAAGTTGTGGGTACTACTGTTTAATCCTTAAAGTGCAACTTTACCGCCGTGTTTGTGGTTTTCCGGAAAAATAATTTATTTTGTAACGGCTGTTCACTTTAATTTTCGAAAACTCAACCGTCAATCTTTAGTGGGGAGTTAAGTGGTCATTAGTGGGGAAGTTAATTTGTTTTAATTTGTGTCACTAATTACGTGGGGTAATTAGTGGGGTTCGTGTGCGTTTTTTTTGTTTAAATTTAGAACTTGTTTTCTAAAATTTCCATTGCAAAACTATTTCAGAACATTTCTTTTCTCAAACACAAATTTAAAATGGAAAACCCAAATTTCACAATTCCCAAGACCAACTTTGTTAATCTCTCTGCTGATCGAGCAACTGGTAGATTTATTCACTACCAGTTCTGGATTGAATCCCTCAACAACACATCAATCATAAGTCATGCCTTAACCGCCACTCCCATCCTGAATGTCGAAGCCCTTCAAGCTGCTTACTCAACACTAGAGATTCAGGGTGGAAAAGCAAATCCAACAGGCCTATCCTTTACTATTGGTGATGCCAAATATGAAGTCAGTCTGCAAAAGTTCAATGAGATTCTTGGGCTTCCTACAGAAGATTATGCTCCGGAACCCACTATGGAGGATATGTTGCAATTATTCACGGAGATAGGTTGTCGCCCTCCAACGGGTCCTATCAAGGTAACAAAGGTTAACACCGGTATGCTACCAGCTGAGTGGGATTATGTAGTTCAGGCCATTCAGCGCTGCATGTTCCCAAAGGACAAAGACTACAGGCCAATGAACAACAGCTGCCGGGTAATACTATATGGAGTGGCAAACAACAGGAGAGTGAATGTGGGCAAACATCTGTTGATTCAGTTGCTTGAGAGGTGGGCATTGGAGAAAAATGCATCTAGGAATCCGGAAGATGGTCCAGTCAAATGCTGGATGCCAAGGTTTCTTCAGATGGTTCTGGATGACGTCCTTTCAGAGGAACACAGAAGAGTATTTCAAGGCTCTGAAAGGATGGCATGTTTTGATATGACTCTAAAGAGTATCTCCACCATGGAAACCCAGCAAAAGTCAAGACTTTTTGAGTTGCGCCTGACTCCGTACTTCCAGGATCTGCAAGATGAGTATGCTAGGAGGCATGCTTCTCAGTTTACTGCAGTAGAAGCTGAGAGTAGCGGTAACGAATCTGAAGGTGGAGATCAAGTGCCTAGAAATTTGGAACAAGCAGGTATGGATGTTGACATGGCCGAGGCAAATGTTGCAGAAGCTAGAGCTGACAAGGATGACGATCTTCTGAGTCAGGTACCTATTCTTGCTGATCTTGATCAATCATCAATTCAACCTGTTTTCTACAGCCGTGGGCCTGAAAACCCCCAGGCTCTATCCCAGGCTGCAAGCCCTTCTGTTCATAAACGTTCAGCCAGCCCTAAAACTGGTGATAAAAGGAAGGCAAGCTTATCTGAGTCGAGTGATTCGAGTGGAGGGAGTGTAGGAGTTGAGAGAGTAGTCACTTCAGCAGCCCTGCCACCTCCAAAGAAGCAAAAGGTGGATTCAAACCCAGTGGCAACTGCACAACCTGTTAAGGTCAGTTTACCTCTCACAGCCACCACACCTCATGCTAGTGGCTCTCCTCTCCAACACATTTCAACACATTCGCACTCGCCTAGGCATGTTGGTGAGAGTCAAGGAGGGGGTCCAGCTCAACAGCCAATAGGAGCTGGCCCTACCTCCCCTGAGTTGTCCGCTCAGGGCTCTTTGAGCAATTTCTCGGAAGGGGAATGGTAAACTGAGACTAGCACTTCTGATACTAATATCTCAGGAAGTTTTAATGAGGAAGAGTCTGTCGAATCCAGTACGGATGACGCTTCCTCATCTAAATCAGAAAACAAGTTGCTCGCAGAGCAACGACATCTGGTGACTGGTGGGTCTACGCCTCCAGAACAGCCCAGCGAACCAGAAAAGGTTCTAAGTGAACAAGGGGATGACATGGTCATAACGCCATCTCCTATCGTAGACACAGCGCTTAAAGGCTCAGTATCACTGACCGATATCGCCGACCAACTCACCGCTAGTCCCCAGCGATTAGTGGATGAGGCTCTAGTACTGTTAGGCTCTAAACACGAGGGAGAGACAGGGAGAGTAGATCCCTTCTTTTTAGGGATCTTGAGTGAAACAGAACCCGGCGAGAGTAAACAGTTTAACCCAAGCCAAACACCGTCCCCCAAATTGCAGGATCTAGTGAAGAAAGTGGAGGCTTTGGAGGCTGGAGTTGCTGGTGTTACTGCTGCTGTCTCTTCTCACTCTGGAAGATTGGAGGTTGGAGCTCAGTTCATGGAGAACCTGATTGCCGTCCAAAATCAAATGATTGACAAGATAAACAATCTTGGATTGGCACAGGTGGAGGTTGGGAGATCAGTAGATGATGTCATTTATGGCATGTCTCAGGTTTGGACGAAGCTGAATGAACTACTTGATGCTGTCTTTGGACGTAACAGGGCTGGACCTGGTCCTTCAACCGGTGGTGGTGGTGACGATAATAATGATGATGATGCTCCTGATGAGGATAACACACCTAAGGGGGAGAAAGAGGATCAGGGTCTGAAAAAGCTGACTAGTAAGGGTCCGGTGATCGAGTCCTCAAACAAATCTGGTGAAAAGGTGGAGGAGGCTCAACCGGCTCCTAAGGACAAAGGCAAGCAGAAGATGGTAGTTGAAGAAGAAGCTGAGAAAGAAACACCTCTTGTTGATGCATTTATGGGAGACTTTATTGAAGATTCTGATGAGGATGAGATGGATGTAGAAGCCTTAGTGGCAAGGAGGTCGAGACTCGAGCAACGGGCAAAAGAGTGGGAACAAGAAAGAGGTCTAAATCCTGGCGGATCCGGCGCAGGAGTTGCAGGTGATGCAGGAGACCACTCGGTTGCTGACGAGCATGTGCCAGAAGAAGAAGTTGATGAAGCGGAGATGCAAGGAGAGATTTTCAGGGAAGCCAGAGAAAGAGTAAATGAAGAAGTACTACAAGGGATAGTTGAAAAAGAACTAATGGCAAAGGAGAAGAGAGCGGCTCAGAAAACTCAGCATGAGTTTGAAATGAAAAAGATCAAAGATCCTAAGGTCCAGGCTGACATAAGGAGGGAAGGTCCCGAGTGGGACAAGGCTAGAGAAGCCTTAGCTGGACCAAGAGCCTATGCTCATGACTCAGAAAGATTGAGCTTTCTTCTTCATAAGCTAGAAAATCTAAACCCTGGGCTGCTGAATTATCTAAATTGTATAAGACAGGGATGCACCTCCGTACAAGTCATATTCAAGGAGAAGGCATGGAATCTGATGATCACTTGGACACCCATAACAAAAATCGGGCCGTGTATGGTCGATGAAGCTTTCTTCCATGAAAGGGGTGCAAGTGAACTGGTAGAATTCGCTCACAAGGTAGACACCTCTGTCAAGACTGGAGTGCTGTTTAAGGAGAAATTGTTGAAGATGGCTGAAGACAGAGGGGTTGACATTATTCTAAATCCCTACCAGATCAGATATGTCCATGACAAGGTCTTGAGGATCGTAAATCTGCATGACTCGAAACTAACTCCGAGCGGAAATGTGCTGAAGGCAGTTGCAAATCTAGTCCTCTCTAAGGGTTTTCTAACAAAGGAAAAGAAGCTGGTGGCTAAGGACTTGGAGAAGCTGATAAGAAGGCAAGATGCTAGATACAAGTTGCCTGAAGCTACACTACCAGTGGTTAAGAAGGAACCTGAAGACTATGCATTCGAGCAGCAAGACGAGGCAATAAGGGAGCATGTGCAGAGATACGGAGATCCAAGAATAGACATTCCAGAAGAAGGGGAAATAAGGGAGGAAGCTGGTGCAGTGGCTGATGCAAATGTCAAGTTTGTCAAAAGCAAAGATGAGAATGAGAATGATCTACTGATCTATACAGACAAGCATCAGGTGGAAACCATCATTGAAATCAAGTACGACATCTTTGCAGAACACAGTCATGAAACACTGTGTATTATAAGGGAATTGATTGATGAGATGGATGATGTTGACGAGTTTGATCAGGATTATCTAAGGGTCACGTTTGATAACTTCTGTAAGAGAAGACAACAACTTGATATTCAGAGGCTACAGCAATGCACCACTGCTATTGTCATTGGATGCCCTAAGCAGCTGGTTATAAGGAAGAAAGGGGAAAAGGGGTACCCTGACAAAGTCACGAAGCTGAGGTTTGAAGACATTCCCACGAAGCTTACCACTCGCAGCATGGTTGAAAGGTGGTTGAGGTTGTTTCGAAATTACAAGATCAGAAATCATGTGGAAGCAGAAGGATTTAATCTTTTCAAGAAAAGAATGGATGAAGTCTGCAACCCTGAGTTCATGAAGAAAGAAAAAGCAGCCAAGAAGAAAGCTCGTGAGGAAGAGGAGCGCAAAAAATAAAAGTTTTAATGTATTATGCTTGTAATGTTTCTTTGCATTGTAATTTGTTTTCTTGTTTTCCTGCATTGTAAAAATATTATCTGTTTTCTTGTGTAGTGTAAGGTAGAAGTTAGTTAGCTAAGTGTCTTGAAACTGGTTTATATTAGGCGTCAATTATTTCGCGAAGTTCGGCGGTGGTAATACTGCTAAAAGGACTTCAGAAGGATAATTGAAGATTGAGTGGACCGTGCTCTTAAAGTACTTAGAGAAAATCTCTAGAAGAGCATGAAGCCATTTAATCGAGCCAACAGGTGTCCAATTTTGGCACTTGAAGTATCAGTAATAGACATGAAGTTAATTAATCAAGCCAAGCATTATGTAAGTTGACATGATCTTTTATGAATGTTATTTTATCTTTTTCAGTCCCTGTTTAGTTGAGTTATCCTCATTGTGAATTTGGTTGTCATTTGTTAGACAATCAAATAGGGGGAGATTGAAAGGCATAGGTGTACTAACTTGTAACACTTAATTATTATGTAACTCAACTAGAGAAAAGATAAAACAACAGCAAAACAAGAGAAACTGAAGAAGCACATGGAATCAATCAACTGAAGAAATGGTAATGATACTTGGTAACTACAAGTAACCAATTTGGTTAATCAAGGATGCATAAGTGAGAAGAAGTTCAATCTGAGTATTGTTCATGCCCTAACTTATCTAATGGAGAATCAAATTAATGTCAAAGAAGTATCAAGAAGACCAAAGTGATTTCATGTACTGTATATCAACATCTGGATAATGTAAAGGTTAATCAACAAATGAGAACTGACATTCAGAAGCACGAACCCCTACAAGACTAGTCACTTATGAACCAGACCATTGCATCAAGTGTCAGGACATTGGAGGTAAGTTCATGTCAGTAATAGAAGATCTCATTTGAATTGAGTGAGGAAAAGAAATTGAAGAAGCTAGGGAAACTTGCTCATATAGGTTAATCCTCAATTAGTCACTAAAGAAAGTCAACATTGGATGTGTGCATATTTGCCAAGGCAAATGTCGATCCACAGCAGATCGAGATGCGGGTCGAGATTTACAATTAAAGTAAAACATTGCAAAGGCAAATCTCGATCCACGATAGATCAAGATCGAGATTCTCCCAGATCGAGATCGAGATCTTCATAGATCGAGATCGAGATTCTCCCAGATCGAGATCGAGATTTTCACAGATCGAGATCGAGATGGGTCCAGGCGAAGATCGAGATGCGGGTAGATATGTAACATTTAATGTTCAAGGGACAAGTGGCTTATTGTGAACGGTTGATCCAGAGTTGTTGGTAAAGTACTTTTTGTTGTCAAAATCCTGATTGGGCCACGTACACAAAAAGGACAAGATCAAGACTACATGACATTATAAAAGCAGCACTTTGTTTTTATTAGTTAAGTGACATGTATCTCTGTAATTCAACGATAATTTTTAAAAGAGAGAGCATTTACTGTAAAACAAAAAGTGAGAGAGAGGATCAGTTGAATCTAGCTTTAATTGCTGTATTTATTGTTCAACTGATCATGATGCTTTTATGAATGTTGTAGCAAATCCATCAATGAATATAATGATATATTCTTGAAATTCTGTGTCATCATTTATTACCTGCATATTGTTTATTCTCTCATTAATTTCAAACAGTTGTATTCACCCCCCCCCCTCTACAACACTTTGGACCTAACAGAGTCCATGAGTTCCAAGAATTTCATGATTAATGTTCCTCTAAAGACTTTAGTCTTTACATCTAAATCCTTGACAATTATCAGCATCCTTCTTACCATGAAATAATCAGCGTCTTTCATGTCATGCCCCATCACTGTAGTTTCACCAGTAGAGTAGAGGACATGGATTTTCCTTAGAGTATTGAGCTCAGACCATTCAACCATAACCTTTGAGATAGATTCTGCTTTTGACTCAGCTATATTGTTAATGGTTGGCCTTCTTACATCCAGACAGTCATCATGAACTCTATCTGTTGTGAGCTTTCATCTTGTCACCATTGGCATCTTCTTTTCACAAGTTCTATCTACCATTCTTTTAATGGAAGTCTTAAGCTTGTAGTAACCTTTTGCAACAAGAAAAGCTTTGGCTGTTACCCCGAATTTCCTTTTCTTGACAGTGACCTCCACCTTATTACTCCTACAGTGTCTTTGAAAGTTGCTGTCGAGTAAGATGTACTAGTAACTTCTGAATTATTGACAGCAGGTTCATTGACAGCAGGTTCTAGCACTGTGATAGTGTCTTACACCTTATCACTCCTGACAACATCATTTCCGTCATTTTCAAAGCCAAGAACCACCTGCTTCAATACCTTCTCTTCAATTCCATCCTTATACTCGTTCTCATTCTTCTCATCATCATCATCCTCCTCCTTATTACCAGTTCTAGAAGATCCTTCACCATTGTTGTGGTGTTGGCTAGAACCACCTGCACCTACATCAGGCTTTCCATCATCATCATTTCCTCCATCAGACTTTTTCTCTAATTTATCAGTCTTCAGTTTTGCAATTCCCTCTAATTCTTTCTTCAACAATCTCACCACCTCCATCACTTCATCACTCTGTTCCAAAGTACTGAAATAGCTGTAAGCTTCTTGCACCAATTTGGGCTTGTAAGAACTTACTTTTTCAAGATTCATCACTCTGTATCTTGCATCACTTGAGAAACAGTATTTGATGCATAATGAATTGTATGTGATTTTTGGAAGCTTCTCCTTCACCGTCTTTATCAGGGTCTTCTTTAGATTCTCATTCAAAAAAGACTTGTCAGTTTTGATTTTGAATCTAATTTCTTCAATCACAACAATTTCCTATCTTCTCAAATACCCCAAACTTATATACTAACTTTTTCCTCCTTCTGCCCTTACAGTAGTCACCCATTTGTTACTCTGAGACACCAACACAGCTGCACTGAGAGTTGACTGTCTCATTAGTTCATGAAATTTCTTGGGGTCTCTGTTGGTTGTCATCTTCAAGTCCATAATTCTTTTATTGAATGTTGCATCCTGAAATGCAGCACTATTTTCATTTTCATCTATCATCATCATTATGGCTTCATCCTTAGATAAATTCTCCTTTTCTTCAAAGAAGTAGTCATCAGGATTTTGAGAAGATAATTTTCCTATGCCTTTACCAGACACAGCAACAAGGGCCTTCACACTTCCCTCATTAATCACTATGCCTCTCTCTTTAGGCCTGTCATTCTTCTTCTTTCACTTATTTCCTCCAAGCTTTTGAGAAACCTCAGTAGCCACACTAGACAGCAATGCTAGTTAACCCTCCCCTTGAGATGCATCTTGAGTTTTCTCCCATTCAGCCTCACCAAAAAAACACTCCACCTCCATTTTTCTCCCCCTTAGTTGAGGTAGCAACTGTAGGGTTGGAAATTTTAGAGTTGAATTCTTCCAGTTTGGAAAACACAGCTTTGAAGCCTTCATTCATCATCTTTTCCAAATCAGACATCTTGTTGATAAGCTTCACCTGATTTCTTCCAACAATATCCAAGTTCTAGGAGAGTTTAGAAACTTTATGAGAATGGGATTTCAACCTTTCACCATCTTGTTTGGATGATTTGGGGCTATTGTGGTTCTCACACCCTCTTATTTTTTTTGAGTGATCTCATCACTCCTCACTTTTGAGCTCTCAAGGCCTAAGGCCATTTCAGTTGAGGTGCTCTCTTTTATTTCATCCTGGCCATGCTCAAGGCCCTCTCCTTTTGCCAGAGATTTTCCCTGCCTCTCTGTTCTTTTTGGCTAACTTTTTTTTCTCTTTTTTTTTTCTCTCCCTCACTCAACCTAGGTGCAAGGGACTTAGCAGGTAAACCTTACACTGAAGATTTAGAATTTACCTTGAGTAAAGTAGAGATGAGAGCATGATCATCATCAAGTGGAGAAGTTGCAGCCTTTGGAGAGTTGCTGTCAGGATCTTGATTATTGACAACCTCTTTTGTTGAGAATTTATTGTCATGAGGATTGACAATAACTGTGTCATTACAGCAACAAAGGTTGTGACAGTAGTCTCTTCTACCCTTTGAGTAGAAGGTTCTTGTGGATTACTTTGATCAGTCATTCAACTCTTGGAAGAGTGAATCAACATTTTGATCTTCAATGTTGGCAAAGTGTGATGCACTATAGTTGAATGAATTGTGTTTCATATTTTCTAGCCCTATATTATGTGTATCTTCAAGAGTAGGAGGCTCATGTTGAGTGAGTTTAACATGGTGTGCAGACTCTTTACATGGTGACATGAGAGACTAGCCAATTTCAATAGATGCCTCCTTTTGAGAGGAAACATCTAGAGATGAGTTTTGTTCCCTATTAAGATATGTGCCCTTTTGAGAGGACACGGTCTGGCTTAAAGAGGTTGGTACCCTTGCCTTATTTCTCCTAGGCTCACCAGGGCCTTCTGTAGACTACCATCTTTATTTGCTGCATCTATTACAGTTTCACTACCTATCTGTGGAATGACTTCTATCCTAAGTTTAGTGGTCCTCTTCTTTTTAGAAACATGGTCCTTTTGGGAGGAACCAGACTCTTGGCTAACAGATTTAGAGACTCTAGAAGGTCTGACTCCTTCAAAAGGTTTGAAGTGTGGGTTAGAAATAGTGAGGTCAACACCATTCTCATCAGTCAAGGAAAATACATTGTAGTCTCCAATAATTTTTAAATTTAATTTATTGATAATTGAAAGAATGAAATCAGTAATAAACAATCCCAATTCTGAGTTAAGAGGTTTACTGGCTAACATAGAATGAGTATTTTTCTTTATGCTAGGGGACTCCATGCATTGCACATTGTCTAGATTAATTATGCCTACTACAAAGTTGATAATAAGCATAAAAAATCTAGGATAGTAGATTACCGGTTTTCTGCTATCCTTCTTGTCAAGCACCAACTTGAATAGTGGCATCAGGAGTTTTCCAATATCAATTCTGTAGTTGTGTACCATAGAATGTACAATGTTCCTGATGTAGGCTGGCATTTCATTCCAGCCACTTGTCTTGCTTGACGTGGCTCTAATGACAACATCTAGAATCATGCTCCACTCTTTGTCTAAGTACTTTCTATCCATGCCTCCTGACGGGTACCAATCATCACTGTCAGGGCTTGTCTTGGGTCTAGTGTACCCAATCATCTTGAAGAACTTTGAGAGTTGTTCTTCACTAGCAAACTCCTGAAAATGGACATCCTTCTCAGCTTCAATGTGGAGAGAAGTATTGACATGAGTTGAGTTAATGGTGTAGGAGGTCCCATTGATTTGAAACTTGATGAAGCTTGTGTCCTGCTCCCCCTCACAAGTTACAGAGGTCCTCAACTGTGATAGCCTTGGTATCTCCAACACATGACTGTTGTTGAGAGCAAACGAGAGATATGAGTTGTTCATGAAGCCAACAAAGGGTTTGAAGGCTTCACCAGCTTCACCCAATGAAGCCATTGTGATGAAGTTAGTTTGGGCAAGAGAACAAATGATTTGAGGTCTAGACATGGTTAAGAGTTTGAAGTTTTAGAAATATAGAGCAGTTTAGAGAAGAAGTTGCAGAGAAAATAGTGGGTTTTTAGGGCGTTAGAGAATTTGAGAGTTTAAAGAGAAGTAAAGAGTGAGAGAGATTTTAACTATTTGTATATATACGATGTGAAAAAATAGTTGTCAAAACTGAATTTCAATCGATTGATTTGATAGTTGTATTTATTAATCCATTCGCTTCTTGACAGTAACTTCTGTGCTAGAAATCACAAACACTCTTGACAGTAACATTAGCAGTTAAAGAATATATAAAATAAATGAATAACCCTAATATTAACTGTTTACAGTATGTTATGCGGGGATTTGGAAAACTATACTGTCAATGAATACTGACAGTAAGTTATTGACAGTAAATTTCAGTCCCGCATACTATGCTGTTAATACTTCTCAAATGATCGACAGTAACTTATTATTATATGACAATATGGATAAAACACACTGTCAAGAAACTTGACAGTATTTTTTATTAACCTCGTATGAATTAAGTTACTTAAAAATAAATTAGTTAACCTCTCAGTAAAATATCATAATGTGTATCCACTATGATAGAAATCAAAATACCTCAAGAGGTCATTAATTTACAATGAATTTCAGTTAACTAAATTTTTGATCAACTAACCGGAATTACATTAACATGATAAATTTAACATACCCCATTCACTCACTAGCCTGTTGAATGTCTTTTCATCCAATGGTTTGGTAAAAATATCTGCAAGTTGCTTCTCTATGGGCACATAGATCAGCTTGATTGTGCCTTCCTCCACATGCTCTCTAATGAAATGATGTCTGATGTCAATGTGCTTAGTTTTGGAGTGTTGAACAAGATTCTCAGAAATTTCTATGGCACTAGTCTTGTCATAAAAGATAGGAATTCCTTGCGGAGTCAACCCATAGTCCAATAGCTGGTTCCTCATATAAAGTAGCTGAGCATAACAACTACCAGCTGCAATGTATTCAGCTTCTGCAATTGAATTTGACACTGAATGCTGCTTTTTACTAAACCATAAAACCAATCTTTCTCCCAAAAACTGATAGCTTCCTGTTGTACTCTTTCTGTCTATTCTGCAACCAGCATTGTCTGAGTCTGAATATCCAATTAAGTCAAAACTAGAATCTTTAGGATACCAAAGGCCTAAATCTTGAGTGCCTTTTAAGTATCTAAAGATTCTCTTTACTGCCTTAAATGAGACTCTTTTGGATCAGATTGGAACCTTGCACACAATCCTGTTGCAAACATGATGTCAGGCCTCCTAGCAGTTAGGTAGAGGAGAGATCTAATCATTCCTTTATACATCTTGTTATTCACCTTCTTTCCTTTTGGATCATTGTCAAGTTGAGTTGCTATTGAGATTTGAGTCTTTGCAGGAGATGAATCTTCCATATCAAATCTTTTCAAAAGAACCTTGACATACTTAGTTTGGAAAATAAATATTCCATCTTCTTTTTGATAGACTTGAAGTCCAAGAAAGAATACCAATTCACCCATCATACTCATCTCATATTTGTTCTATATTAACTTTGAGAATTTCTTGCATAAATCTTCATTTGTTGAGCCAAAGATGATATCATCAACATAAACTTGAACTAGAATGATAACCTTTATATGATTTTTATAGAAAAGAGTTTTATCCACAATCCTTCCTGTAAAATCATTCTCAAGAAGGAACTTGGAAAGAGTGTCATACCAAGCCCTTGGTGCTTGTTTTAAGCCATACAATGCCTTGAGCAGTCTGTACATAAAATTTTATATTTTTGGATCTTCAAAGCCTGGGAGCCTCAAGTCTAGCAACATGAGAAAATGTTTCATCATAATCAATCCCTTCTTGTTGGCGGTAACCTTTTGCCATCAGCCTTGCTTTGTTTCTCACGACAGTACTACAATTATCCATCTTGTTCTTATAAACCCATTAGGTGCCTATTACAGATTTGTTCTTTGGTCTAGGCACCAATTCCCAAACACGGCTTCTTTTAAATTGATTAAGCTCTTCTTGCCTGACATTAATCCAATCTGAATCAATCAATGCTTCTTCTAGAGTTTTGGGTTCAGTTTGAGAAAGAAAACAAAAGTACATACATTCATTTGCAATATTTCTTCTTGTTTTGACTCCAGTTCCTGGATCACCAATAATTAGATCATTAGTGTGATTTCTATTCCCTTTTGTTTCTCTTAGAGAGTCAATAGAGTCTTCAACACCTTGTTAGTTGACAACATCTTTTTCTCTTGCACTATTAACAACATCTATTTCTTCATGTCCACTATTCATGGGAACAATTCCAAAGAAGTCAGTTGTTTTGCAATTCATTCATTGTCTCCAGACTGAATAGGAACATTTGTTGGACTGGAAATTGTGTGATCAACTCTTGGTGATTTTTCATCAATCTCTTCTAGATAGACTTGATTTTTAAAGGCTAAAGGTTCTGTTTCTTGACTTCCTTCAACTCCAGGAAATTTTGTTTCATCAAATGTGACATTTACACTCTCCTCCAAAGTCTTGTAATCAATAATGTAGACTCTGTATGAAGTCATGTCAATTCCATAACCCATGCAAATTCTTCCAAGTGCTTTAGTATCAAATTTTCCTTTGATCTCTGTTGAGTCCTTCATGAAGTAGCACTTGTTTCCAAAGACATGAAAGTAGTTGACAGTAGGTTTCCTTCCTGTGAGCAATTCATAGGGTGTCTTTCCATAGGCCTTGTTGGCTATAGTCCTGTTTTGAGTATAACAGGCTGTATTGATTGCTTCACCCCAAAAATAAGTAGGAAGTTTTGCTTTACTCAACATTGTTCTTGCAACCTCAATGAGAGTTATGTTCTTTGTTTCCACACCACTATTTTGTTGAGGTGTCCTTGGTGCAGAGAATTGTTGAGTGATACCATTGTCTTTGCAGAAATCATTCATGATACTATTTTTTAACTTAATACAATTGTCACTTCTCAGGGTTTGCACCTTGTACTTGGGATTCTTGTCAAGAACCCTTATCAAATCAATAATCTCTTGAGCCGCTTTATCCTTGTTGCTAGGAACCTCACCCAAGTGTATCTTGAAAAATTATCAACCATCACTAAGGCATATATTTTTCTTGCCAGTGATTGCACATTCACAGGACCAAATAAGTCCATATGAATAAGTTAAAATGCTTCATTAATTGAACCACTTGGAGTGCTTTTGTGAGATGCTCTCCTTAGCTTCCCTTTTTGGCAATCCTTACACAATCCTTCTTGACAACGTTCAAGTTGAGGAAGGCATTTCACCAACTCTCTCTTTATTAGATAATTCATTGCTTTAAAATTCAAATGGGAAAGCTTCTTGTGCCACAACCAACTTTCAGAGGATGAAGCCTTACTGTAGAAATAGTACACTTTGTCTTTTCTAATTGAATCCAAATCAGCTATAAAGAGGCTTCCTTTTCTTACTCTTTGAAGTTCTTCTTCTCCTGTCTTCTTGTTGACAATGGAGCATCTATCTTGATCAAATCCAACTTTAAATCCTCTTTCACAAAATTGAGTGACACTCAATAAATTGTGCTTCAAACTATTCACTAGTGCAAGTTTCCAACTTCCAGAATGCCATATCTCATTGTGAAACCAGTGCTATTATCACCAAAGGTTACACAAGGGTCAGCCATTTCCTTGAACTGTGATAACAGGGCTTTATCATCTGTTATATGTCCTGAGCATCCACTGTCAATGATCCACATGATTCTTTTATTCTTCCTATTGCCCTGGAAAGTGAATATTTCAAGTTACTTTTAGTACCCAACTTTCATTAGGTCCATTTTGCTTAGCTAGTTCATAGTTTGAATCTTGATCAGTTGCTTTGCTTTCTTTTGCTTTGAGCATGACTCATGTAGCTATCCATTCAATTTTGATAACTGATTTAATAGCCTTGTTTTTGGGTGGCTTGTCCATCCTAACTTTGGGAGGACTTGGAGTATTTGTCTTTTCAATTTTAACATTCTTATGCATACATATTTGATTATTATAAAATTGCATGTTAAAGCAAATACTCATCAAATTCATTTTACATGAAATGCAATCAAAATCACCACAATAAGATACTTGTCTATTTTTTAACGGCATGATGTGTAAATTTCCATTAACAGAGGTAGCATTCTTGACACTAGACTTGTTTTTGTTGCAGATATGAGTTATATGACTAGAAGATCCACAATTGTTGCACAATTTTCTAGGAGTATTAGGAATATAGCCATAATTGTTCTTCTTATTTATTCCTAGTTTTTCATTTATGTTCTTCTTGGTCTTCATAACAGTATGTTTATAAGTTATTGTCATACTGGTGTTGACAATAGGTTTAAATGGAGTTGTCATGACAGTAAGATTTGATCTCACAGTCTTGACAGCAGCTTCTGAACTTGCTGTCTTGCCAATGTTGACAACATCTTTTAAATTCTTGTTACTGTCAAGGTCAAAACTAACTGTCTTGGGGATTTTGCCAGTGTTTTTTTACCTTAAGGGACTTAGTGAGAGCCTCATTGTCTTCATCATCTAGTTCTTGTTTAATCACTAAAGCTTCTTTATCAAAGTCAAATTCTACCTTTTTAAACAAGGGATTCTTAACTTTCTTTAGAATAGAAGGTTTGACAGTATGTTTGATGTCTTCCTCTACAGTATGTTTCTTACCATTTTTCTTCTCATAGTTAAACCCTATACCTACTTTTTGATTTTCAGTATTATCATCATGGTATGATTTTAACAGGGAAGAAGAATTTTTGTAAGCCTTGATTTTGAGTTCATTTTCAGAAATCTGTTTTTTGAGAAATTCCTCAATTTGGGAAGCACAAACTACCTTGTTTTTAAGAATATCATTTTCTTATAACAAGGACTCAAAAGCATTCTGTTTAAGTTCTAGTTCATGATTCTTAATTCTCAATATCACATTAGCACTAGACAGTTTGATAATCTCTTCATTAGCAGCTAACATGCTTGTATAAATATTAAAGATTTCAGAACTTAAACTTTCAACAGTTTTCTTATACTGAGATGCAGTCATATCAACAGTAATAAGAATAGGTACCTGACTGGATGAAATAGGTGAATCTTCTTCTGACTTTTCCATGAGAGCAAGATTTCCATACTCTTCTTCATCTTCATCATCAGATTCTTCTCATCACTTACCTTTAGCCACAAATGCCCTTCCTTGTTACTTTTTGAGCAAAGCTTCATACTTTGCTTTGAGTTCCTCATAGTCATTGTCATTTTTTCTTACTTGCTTTGCATTTTTGCATTATGTTGCAAAATGTCCCATCTCATTACAATTGTAACATCTTATCTTTGATCTGTCCACCATTCATGTCTTGTATCCACCTTTGCTATTTCCTCCAGGCTTTGAGGTGCCCCCTCTGTTGAACCTGGAGCCTTGTCCTTTGGGCTTGAAAGATTTGAGAACTTTCTTGCCATGTAGCCATAGTTTTATTCTCCATATTATCAATTTCATCCAAGGTATAGAACTCATCTTCATCACCATCCTTGAGTTCAAGTGTCACACTTTCATCTTCATTAGTTACTTCTTCAATCTTGATGTGTTGATGTTGAGATTCTTGTAGTTGCAACATATTTGGGTCTTGGGCCACTAGAGCATTTGATGTATGTGTTGGCCATTTTTCCTCTTTGGCCAGTTTGAATAGCTCTTTTTTGTAATAGCTCTAGCTCATAAGTTTTGAGAATGCCATATAAAGTTTCAAGAGAAACATTAGACATATCTCTCACTTCTCTTATGACAATGACCTTGTGCTTCAAGTGGTCAGGAAGTGTTAACATAAATTTCATGTTAACTTCCTTATTATCATAGAATTTTTCATGCAGCTGCAGGTCATTGATTAACCTGTTAAATCTCTCAAACATCTCTATCAACCCTTCACTTGGTTAGGCTATGAAGGCCTTATACTGAGACACCAATATCTGTCTTTGATTATCTTTCACCTCCTCTGTTCCTTCACACAGAATCTCAATGGTTTCCCGTATTTGTTTTGCACTAGTACAGTTGACAATATTATTGTACATAACATTGTCAAGAGCCTCAATAATTATAAACTGCAAACAATCATCCAAAGAAACTTTTTCATTTTTTGTATCATTGTACTCAGAAACCTTTTTAGGAACCCAGTGGGCAGGTATTATCTCACCCTCTACTGTGGTTTCAGGTATATATGACTGAGGTATAAAAGGACCATTTTCTAAGATACCAAGATAAAGTGGGTTGGCTGTTTTTATGAAAAGTGTCATCTTTCTTTTACATTGTGTGTAGTGTTCTTTGTCAAATGTGGGTATCTTTATGTTACTTACTTTCTGTGCACTCATTTTTAGATCTTTTCAGGTTATGTATATCTAACCTGCCACTCTGATACCAGTTGTTAAACAATATAAGTGTTGCAGAAGGGGGTTGAATGCAACTTATAAAATTATCATTATTCTTGTTAACAACAAACAAGTCAGTAATAAAAGTAAGTTATGAAATGTAAGCAACTAAGCAAATAATTGAAGATAGGTGTTTAACTTCAAAAAATAATTTTATTATTTTTTGTTTTGCTACAACTGACTGGAATGAGTATTCCAGTTATAAAAAACAATGAGCAATGGATTTACTAATGTTTCTTACTTGAGAGAAAACCTAACTCAGTTGCAATTAGAAAAATACTTGTGAGATATGTGTATTTATACTAAAACACATATCCAACTTACATGAACACTTTTCCTTTGTCCTAGAATAAAGCTCAAAATAGAAACTGTGCTTTTATGGTTCAACCTTGGCTTCATTCCATTTGTAGATAAAGTTGTGTTGAGATGACATAAATCTTTGACTCTTGGTGCACACCTTGTCTTTTTACTTGTCTTCTCAGAAGTTGCAGTAGTAGGCTTGACAGACTAGATAGTAATGTCTTAATCATACCTTATGCTTTCACTATCTAATCTGCTACCTGGAACAATCTGTAAGCTTCACTAAAAGTATATTGTCAGCTTCTAGCTCCTCTTTGATGACAATAACTTTGGCTCCGCATACGTTACTATCAAGTCGTGATAGATCCTTGAAACTTACTGTCTCCAGAGCTGCTGTCAACTATCCCCGCTAAATGTGCTGTCAGTAAAACTTGTTGTCTGTGAATCTACATTCTTCGCCAAGTTTACTGTCATTGGAATAGTTGATGTCGTCTGTTCCTTTGTGCTGTCACTTGAATACGATGTCGTAGGCTTCAGTTGTAGAATGTTACTGTCAAAATCTTGACCTATCCTGTGTCTGAACACTTTGTGAACTTCTATTTCATGGATCATGTTATTACATTTTTACAAGACAATAACTATTAGACTTACTGTCACCTATTTGAACTCTGTTAAACATACTGTTACAAGTGACAACAAACATACTGACAGTACATTTTACTTAGTTTCTTATAAATTAAAACTAAGTAATTCTAGTTGATTGCACCACAATCCTTAACAAAACATATAAAGTTTAAAATAAAATTTGTCTTTAAATTTTTTGTTTCATAAAAAATTATTAAAAAATGAAAATAAAAAAATAGTATTAAGATCTAAACAACCCATATTTCACATATACATATAATAAGTTTCAAGAATTTAATCATATCATTATTCAAATAACTAGATAATAAAAAACATGTATTGCAAAACCCATCTTTAAAAAAATTAAATTACTATAAGATTAAGACTTGCGAAAATAAAATAATTATATATTTACTCATTATTATTAATTACAAGACATATAAAATACGTTAAGTTAATCTAAGAGTATATTAGTGTTAATATTCATATTTAAGTGTGATAATAAGATAATAGGAAATATTTATAAAACGGATATATTGATAAATGACCACATTAATTTGAAACACATTATATAAATTCTCTAATATTAAACGGGGCTAAAAAGATCACATATGAGTTCCTTAGCCTTGATGCACACATATATAGGGTTGTGGTTTATTTTTTAAAATATTTATTTATTTTTATAATAAAAGTATATATTTATATATTTTTTAGGGACAAATAATTATTTAAATTTATTTAAAAAAATTCTTTATTTTATAAATATAAGTATTTATTTATAAAAATAATTACACATTTACCTATTTTCTTAAAACATGAATATTTATTTAAAAATTTTAAAGGAATACAAACAACCCGTAGTGCCGTATCCATGTTGTGATATATGTAGAAATAGATGGGCAGATACACGTAGACTGATAATTTAGGTAACTGGATTGGTTCAGGTAACCGGATTGATTTCGGATCGGATCCATTCAGATCAGATCAATTTTCAATTATCAGATCGGATTGAATCGGATCTAGTTCGGATTAAAATTGGATAAATTTCGAATTAAGATCGAATTAAGTTCGGTTTAGATTATTTCAAATTTTTTATTATTTCGAAACGGAAAATACAGTATAAATTAATCCTAAATTAGTTTTTAATTATATTAAAATTAAAATAATTTAGCAAAAAACAAAAAATATAAATTGTTAAGTAAGTTTATCGAAATAATACCTTATTCATTATCTCTCTCTTTGTGTTTTTCAGTTTGTTAGATTTTAAAAAATTATTTTATTATTAAATATATCAGTTGTAATATAAAATATTATAAGTTTTAAAATTTTGATTGTATAACCATTTTAATTTTTTGATATAAAATTATTTTAAATATGAATTTTACGTAAGAATATATTAATTTAGTGAATAAACAATGGGTTAATATATAAATTATATGTTATGACCCATTCAAATATGATTGTTACATTAAAATTCAATTTATTTATTTTCTAATTCATTGTAATTTGTATTTATATCGAATTTGATCTCGTACTTCGAGTCATATTCGATTTTGATGATTTTCTATTCGGTTTTAATCGGTTCCTAAGTCGTTATCAGATCTAGTATTTCAGATTATTTTCGGTTAATTTTTTGATTCGGATAATTTTCAGTTCGGGTTAAATCGGTTTTCGGATCATCACCGGATTGTATAACTCAGATATAAAATCGGATCTTGGTTCCATGTATTTCGGTTCGGTTTTTCGGATCCGGTACCCGTTTTGCCACGTCTAGATATATGCATGCATCGAGTTCTCTACTCTTGTTAAATTCAAATTTAATATAAGTAATAATTTTTTATTTTTTCAAATATTTGATTATTTTAAATTTTAATAATTAGTATATCATATAAAGTGTTTAAACAACCCCCATTAATTTGATAAAAAATGATATATAATAAATATATATCATTTAAAATTTATATTTATTTATATTAAAGAGTATATTTGTAAAATCTTTATATTTCAAAAAGTATTAAAAACTGACAATATCTTTTCACACATTTTAAACACCTGTTGGAAGTTGTAAATTTAAAATTATTGCATTATAAGAAAAAATGTTGTTAAAAAAGTGTTGTAAAAAAATAATTATTTAATACTCCCTCCGTCCCAACCAATTCTTTACACTTTCCTTTTTGGGACGTCCCACCCAATTCTTTACATTACTAAAAATAGTAACTTTTAACAATAAATATATTATTACATCCACTACTTCACTCCACTTTTTCAACACTTTACACTATTACACCCACTACTTCATTTATTTTAACAATAAAATCACTATTACACCCACTATCCTTGGTCTCCGTGCCCGGACCAAATGTAAACATTTGGCCGGGACGGAGGGAGTAATATTTTTGATTTATACCTATTTTGATATATAATATTAAAAAAATTGATAGAAAAACGTACTTGTAAATGCTTGCTTTTGAGGAAAAAATGTGGAACCCAAAGTTCTGCAGCACCAAGAGCTACCAAAGACAACAACGTTATTTTAAATGCCAACCTCAATCCACATCCACCATTCCTGAAAAGAAAATTTGAGTCCTAGAATCTTCACCCTTTAGTTATTTTCATTTACATTTTTCAAGATATAAGAGATTTTGAGAGTGACACCAAACGTCCTCCAGACTTTGAAAAATCAAAATTTATATTGAAATCTTTTGTACAGTTCTTGGGACTGAGTTGAGATCAACGTACCGAGTACTCAAGTACAATGAGAAAGCTAGTCTCGGAACAAATGTAAAATTCATGCATCTGATATACTTGTAGGTTGTAGGTGGGCCCAGCTATGCTAGCTATGTAATAGAAAACTCTAAAGTTTGACACGAGAAAAGGAAAATCAGTTGGAAGGGTTACGTAGCCTTTACAGGCCACTGTTCACATCTCACAATGATCCGTTTATTTCCGAGAAATAATTTACAGTATAAGTTAAAACTACATAATTTTAATTTATAAATTATTTATTTATTAAATAAATTAGACGGATTTATATAAAAGCCTGTCCATTTTTTATTTAATTTATTAGCTTGTATCCTATGCGAATCTAATTTTTTTAATATTTTTATATGATTTGAATTTTTTTTTTTTATAATAATAATTTAAACATCATTTAATGTTATATATTTTAGTTAAAAGATTAATTTTTAAAAATTAAGTCTAATAATTAATCAACAACCCATATTTGTTTAGTGTTTTAGAGCAAGTCAACATGGTGTCATAAACTAAAATTTAGGCATTCCATGTCTCATTTTACTTTTATGCATTTGTCTTATGTGTACAGTGTTCTAAATCATTAGAACATTATATTAGTAAGGCATCTAGAACTCATTGGGAAGAAAGTATATTTATCATGGATAAAAAAGATTGGCAGCATAGTGATCCCGACCGATACTGGACTTGCTCTTGGAGTACTCCGTAGAAATCAATGTAAATTTTGGTACTTTAATTTATTTCTCTCTATATATTTATATAATTAAACAATTAATAAGATTTTTTTTCATCTTAATTAGTGCAAAAATATAGGTACTCAAGATAGAACTGCAGCCGCACTTGTGTTATCAAACATGAGTATCCACCATTGGTCCCAAGTCACAACTTTGAGATAATGTAATAGCTCTGTCAAGACTTGACCAAAATACAACAGTAAAAATAAAAATTATAGTATTTTCAAGCTATTAATTACTATAATAAACACACATCAATTAGGAGAAATTAAATAAAAGAAAAAATATATACTGTAGAACGTATGTAGAGTATAATAGACCTTGATGAAAAAGAAAATCCTACATAGAGCGCGCCGCTGAATATAATACGCTGCTTAAATATTAGGGTTTTTCATGCGACAAACAACAGGTGAAGCAACCACATGATCCAATATTTCCTTGGTTCGAAAACTCAAAGTTAATTAGATCATGCTGGCAGCTTCAACTATTGTTATTGCATGACTTAATAGAAGTTCTTGGCTGTATGAACCGAGAGAGAGAGAGAGAGAGAGAGAGAGAGAGAGAGAGAGAGAGAGAGAGATTGATGTATTTTCTTTGGTTTCGATGGATTGCTAGTTTGTTACGAAGAAGCTAGGGGATAAGGGAGAAGAGTTAGGGGTATAAATAGAAGAGGTGAATGGTGATGCAACTTCGGTTGGAGTCTTGGAGATGTTTATAGAGTTCAAATTGAATTAGAAGAGAATTATCCCATTTTTTATTATATTAACATATTCCTAGCTTTTATTCATTTAGTTACAGTTGATTATACACAAAAACTTACACGAGTTAAAAAAAGGGGTATTCGAAAGATGAAAAATTGATTATCGTCACGCCGGACTTAAAGAGTTTGCATTTGCCGCAGAGCAGCATTTATTAAAATTACTTTTAGCAGTGTGGGGTTCTTTAATTAAGGAATATACACACCAAAAACTTATTCATGCATATTTTTTTCATGCACTTCACTATACTATCTTACTATACTAACCTTATTATATTTTATATCAATTATTTAATTGATACTCATATTATAACAACTTTTTTTTACGATACAATCTAATTGTAATTAAAATTTTAATTTTATATTATTAAAACATAACTTATAACTATTTATTATTATTATTATTATTATTACAAAATAAAAAAATAATTATATATGACCAAGTCCAACAAATAAATAAAAGTATTACACAAATTTTCAATTCCAAATAATAACAATTTATTTGCACAAGTTTATAATATATTTCAACATTAAAATTATTAATTAGAAACAAATATTCAGTAAAATACCAATTTCTTTAAAAATGAGTTATTGAAAATAGTTTTGTTCATGCTAAGTAGAAATTTTCAATTTTAAAAAATTAGAATAAATTTTACTTACAAAAACAATATGAATAATATATATTATTTTCATACAAATTATTTATTATTGATTCTTATTAGTAGCATTTTATTGCTTAAATAAGTTGACACATTATTTTTTTATAAAATGTAATAATTATTTTTTAAATTACATTTAATAGTAGATAAAAAACATACATAATAAAATTTAATTAAATATCTGAATATTATAATTAGTATTAATTTTTCAAATTAACACATTAATATATTTTTTATTGTTTAAAAATGTATCACGTAAATTATAAAATATGCGGTTGAAGTCTTAGTGATAAAAAAAGTAAGGAACAATATAAATTATATTGAGTAAAGACCATATAATGTTAATGTTATTTTGATCCAATTTTATATAAGGGTGTGCAAGAATTTGTGCATATATCACAATCCTTAATTAATTTCTCTCTAGGTGGAAATGATAATTGATATTCACTCATTTCATAATAACAATTTTATTTAATTTTTAATGATTAAATTGATCAAATTTTGTAAAAATTAAAATTTATTTTTCGTAATTAAAAAAAGAGAAATTATCCAAAATACTATTTTAAGGATTTTTTTTGCAATTTTACAATTTTCTGTTTTTTTTACAAAAATACAGTTTGCAACCAAAATCAATCAAACGGAACTTATTTTTCTATTTTTCAAAAAAATAATTGGTTGCATTTAAGGTTGCTTGAAGTTGCTTTTGGTTGCATTTTAATTTTAATCGTGTAACATATTAAGCAACATATTATGCTACCAAAAATAATTATTTTAACTAAAATTTAAAGTTGTGGTTGATTTCAGTTGAAACCTTTTTTGGGTTTAAGGGCTGCTGGCCCTACCGAAGTACCAAATGCCTTACACCTCCCTATTACACGACCTAAAAAAAGGCTTATTCTAGTTGTAAATATGGTTGCAAAGTTGCAAAACCATATTTTTGCAATTTTTTTTAAAAAGTCAGTATTTTTGCAAAAAAAGTTTGCCCTTATGTATTTTTCAAAAAAACCCCTTTAAAAAATTGAAAAATATATTTTAAAGTAGATTAAATATATAATTTTAATAATATAACTTTTTCATTTTTTAATTATATAAAATGTATAATTTTTAATTAAAATTCAATTAATAAAAATCAAAATAAAATCATCATTTTGAAATAAAGAGATTACCCTAGTGATATAAATTAAGTTGTCATCCATAAGAGGTTTTTATATTAATTTATTAAAAAAATTATATTTAATATACAATTGTTAACTTTATAGTGTTTTTTATTCATGTTTACATTTTTTTTCTAAGAACTGAGCAAACAAAATTTTATTAACGATAACCTAACAACTAATGCTCTTGTTTATACATTATAAGAGTTTCAAATACATATATATTTTTAGTAAATAAAAAAATTGACCTAACTTAATTATATGCCCATTCTTTCTCTATATCACATTTTTTAAAATTACTTTTGTCTTTTTAAATACCTAGAATGGTAAAATATTAAATTTTAATATCTATCTATAATAAGATGTTAGGAAGCAAACACTGATGGTTGTCAGAGAATACAAGTCAGAGTTTACATTGCTGACGTCATCAGAGTTTATGAAGCTGTCGGACAGAGTTTACTCTATCATAGAATACTCAATCAGAGTTTACTCTAACAGAGAATGCTCAAATCAGAGAATGACAAACCGACAGAGACTAGCTTCAGAGTTTACCTGAAAAGGAAACAGATAAATCAGAGTCAGATTTGGATAGTAAGAAGGAATTCGAGTACAAGTCTAAATTACCTTATTAAAGCTATTCTATTTCCATTCTGATTTGTAATTGTATTTGTAGCTGTGTCTATATAAACACAGAGATAGGTTATAATCCGAACATACGTTTTCAAGCATTATTATTGTAACATAGCAGCTCTTAAGAATATTATTTCTTGAGAGAGTTTCATATTCAAATTCATTATTAATACAAAATAGTATTCTATTCTACATACTCGTGTTCATCTTCGATTAGTTGGTACTATTACATTCAACCCCCCTTCTGTAATAGATTGATTATCTGGGAAACAATTGGTATTAGAGCAGACAGTTAATTTCAACTCAAAAGATTAAATAATCATGTCTGGTAACAAGTATGAAAGCATCAGGATTCCAATATTGAAGAAGGCTGAGTACCCTACATGGAGGGTGAAGATGTTGATGTTTCTAGAAGCAACAGACTCTGACTATCTGGACAGGATTAATGAAGGCCAGTATCTTCCAACAAAACTGGTGCCTGCAACTGTTGTAGAAGGAAGACAAGTTCCTGAATATTATACATTAAAAGATAAGAAAGAATGGACCAATGAGGAAAAACAAGAAGTCCTCAAAGATGCCAAGGTAAGAAACATATTGCATAACAGTCTTGACTCTGTAATGTCCAACAGGGTAATAGCATGCAAGACAGCAAAAGAAATCTGGGATGCTCTAGAGGTCCAATGTCAAGGAACCAGGGAAATCAAGAAAAATAGGAGATCTGTACTTATACAAGAGTATGAATATTTTGAAGCTAAACAGAATGAGTCCTTAACAGATATCTATGACAGATTTCTAACTCTGTTGAATAACTTGGCCTTGGTGGATAAAGTATATGACAATGAAGATTCAAACACCAAATTTCTGAGGGCTCTTCCAGAACAATGGGATCTGCAGACATCCTTGATTAGAGACATGGCTGATTTAGATGAGATGTCCTTAGATGAAGTTTATGGCAAATTGAAAACTCATGATCTGGAGTTACAACAGAGAAGAAATAGAAAAAGCAGCAAGGCAATATCTATTGCATTGAATGTTGAAGCCAAGATTGAAGAACCAAAAGAAAAGGTGCTTAAAGCTTCAATAAGGAAATGGAAAGAAGTAGTGCTCTAAGAAAGCAGTGAATCAGAGTTTGAAGTAAACTCTGATATAAACTCTGATGACTCTTCAGACACTGACATGATGGAGATGTTTGCTATGTTTGTCAAAAGCTTCAAGAAATACATAAAATTTAGGAAGCAATGAAACTTTCAGAAAAAGCATGGTGAGTCAGACAAGAAAGACATATTCAGAAAAAGAGAAGATAAAGATGGAAAATTAAAAACTCTTGATAAATCAAAGATCAAGTGTTACAAGTGCAATAAGATGGGGCACTTTGCTACTGAGTGCAGAAGCAAGGAATCTGGGAAAGCTCTCATCACATCAAAGAAAGATTGGATGGATTTCTCAGACTCTGAAGAAGAAACTAACTATGCTCTCATGGCAAACACTGATGCTATCATCTTAAACTCTGAAAAGGTACCAAACTCTGTTTTCACTTTTGATACTGAAGATATTCATGAATTAAAGTCTTTCCTTAGAAATTTACATGTTAGCTTTAAATCTCAGTCTTTTGAGAATGAAAGATTAAAATCTGAAATACAAACTCTGACTGCTAGGAATAACATGCTTGAATCTGAACTTGTACACATGCTTAGCTTTAAGAAAGACTGTGAGAATGCTATACACATGCAAACTCAGTTAGAAATACAAGTCACATATTTAAAATTTGAGATAGCTAAAGAAAAAGAGACCTTTAGAGTTTGGACAAACTCTGGTAAGAAGGTCCAACAAATGCTTTCTGAAAAGAATTGGATGTCTGCCTTAGGTTATGAATTTGATAAAGAAATTCACACTAATTCACACACAAAAGGAACATTGACTAAACCTGTGAAGTTTTTTAGAGCTAGTAATGATAAGAAAACTCTCCCTAAATGCTCTAAAAACAATAGTGTGTCAAGTTCTAAAAAGGTAAATATAGGGTTACTCTCACATAAGCAATTTAAAGAAAAAAGTTGAAGGCAGTCACTAATAAATCTAAAAAGGTGAAAAGAAATAGGAATGGTAAAGTAAGAATTGCTAAGGAGAATAACTACATGAATATCCCTGATGCTCCTAGGAAAACCTGTTTTACTTGTTGAAATTCTAATCACCTTGCTATTGACTGCAAATAAAAGAAAGAACCTGAAAGACCTAGGTTTGAAGCTAGAAAACAAACAAGAAATAATCCCTGTTTTCACTGTGGTAGTTTATGGCATTCTATTTATACATGAAAAAATATCATGATTTGTATTACAGTTATTATGAACCAAAGCCTCAGATAAATTTTTCTCCAAAACATACTGTCAAGCAAATATATGTGATAAAGTCTGATAAGAGGAGTCTAATATCTGACAATACAAACTCTGTGAATACAAACTCTGTGAATGCAAACTCTGATCATGTAAACTCTGTTAACACAAACTCTGACAAAAGAACTTCTGCTGCAAAAGTTAACAAGTTTTCAAAGAAAGGACCCAAACTAGTTTGGGTCCCCAAAACTACTAATTAAATTGCATTTACTGATTGCAGGAAACAGGAAAAACATCCTAGTAATTGATAGTGGATGTTCTGCACATATGACTGGAAATAAATCCCTGCTTTCAGAGTTTGAGGAGAAGGCTGACCCAACAGTATCTTATGGAGATGGCAACATAGGAAGAACACTGGGATATGGCAACATTGTGATTGGAAATGTCATCATTGAACATGTAGCTCTGGTTGAAGGACTCAAACATAATCTGCTCAGTGTGAGTCAAATGACAGACAGAGGTTTCTCTGTGGAATTTCATGGAACTCATTATGATGTAAAAAGCAAGAAGAATGGAAAAGTAGTTCTTGTTGGCCAGAGACATAACAACCTATTTGAAGCTAGCTTAGATGTTAATCCTAATGGTCCCTTAACCTGTCTAATTGGAAAGGCATCACCAATGGAAAGCTGGATTTGGCACAAAAAGTTGTGTCACTTGAACTTTGGAAACATTAATGAATTGGTGAAGAAGGACCTAGTTAGAGGTCTTCCAAAAGTTCAATTTCATCCTGATGGACTCTGTGATTCATGCCAAAAGGCCAAACAAAAAAAGATATCTTTCAAGAGCAAAATTGAAAATTCAATTGATCATCCTTTTCATCTACTACATCTTGATTTATTTGGTACTATCAACATAATGTCCATTAGAAAGAAGAAATACACTCTGGTAATTGTGGATGACTACACTAGATTTACATGGGTGTACTTTTTATATAAAAAGGATGAAACTGCTGAGATAATTTTTGAGCATATTGCAATGATTGAGAATGGATCAGTTCACAGAGTAAATAAACTAAGGAGTGACAATGGAACAGAGTTTATGAACTCTGTAATGGAGGAATTCTGTTCAAAAAGAGGTATTATTCAACAATTCTCAGCACCTAGCACACCTCAACAAAATGGTATAGTTGAAAGAAAGAACATAACTTTAATAGAAGCTGCCAGAATAATGCTAGAAGGAGCAAAACTACCTACTTACTTTTGGGCAGAAGCTGTGAACACTGCATGCATCACTCAGAATTGTTCTTTAATAAACAAACATGGAATGACTCCATATGAATCTTTGAAAGGAAGAAAGTCAAATGTCAAATACTTTCACATCTTTGGAAGCAAGTGTTTTATTCTTAAAACACATCCGGAACAATTGAAAAAGTTTGAACTTAAAGCAGATGAATGAATTTTTGTTGGATATGCAACAACTTCTAAAACCTTTTCAAGAGCATTCAAAGTATTCAACTTAAGGACAAGGACAGTCATGGAATCAATTAATGTCTCCTTTGATGAAGGGAAGATAGCTGGGTTACATGATAAAGATGCACAGGAAACTCTGAGATTTGAGAATGAACTGCAGAAAATAAACTCTGTTGAACTAAACTCTGATGAGATAAACTCTGTTCAACTAAACTCTGGTGAGGAAAACTCTGATTCAGAATTGATTGAAATAGAAATTGAAGATTCTACAAATATTGAGAGGGAGCGACATCAATCAAATACTGACATTGGGGATCAAAACACAGTAATTGAAATATCAGAATCTGATCAAACTCTGAACAACACAATCTCTGAAACCCTAAACTCTGATCATTCAAACACTGAGATCTCAAACTCTGAGTACTTAAACTCTGAGTCATCAAACACTGAAGGAAGCACATCTTCAGGGGGAGGATCAGCATTTACAGAAGAATATTTCTATGAAGGCACAAATCATAGGGGATCATCTAGTTCAAGGACTTTTCCACATCCCAGGAATTGGACCAAAGATCACACACCTGATTTAATTATTGGTGATCTGGAAAGTGGAGTAAAAACAAGAAAAGCTACTCAGAATGAATTTTTATTTCATAGTTTTCTTTCTCAAACAGAACCAAAGAAGGTTGAAGATGCTTTGAAGGATGCTGATTGGATTACTACTATGCAGGAAGAATTGAATGAGTTTGAAAGAAATGAAGTTTGGACCCTAGTTCCAAGGCCAAAGAACAGATCTATTGTTGGCACAAAATGGGTATTCAGGAACAAGACAGACTCTGATGGAATAATTATAAGGAACAAAGCAAGACTGGTAGCCAAAGGTTATCCTCAATAGGAGGGGATTGATTATGATGAAACCTATGCACCTGTAGCTAGACTTGAGGCAATCAGAATTTTTCTTGCTTATGCTGCACATAAGAAATTTAAAGTTTACCAGATGAATGTTAAAAGTGCATTTTTGAATGGTGAACTTGAAGAAGAAGTCTATGTTGAAAGGCATATGTTTAGAAGCCTATTTTGTTTAGAGAGATGGCAACTCAACTCAAACATAGATAATTTGTAAGTAAATATATTATCTGTCACAGGAATCTTCAGTAGGTATTATCTGACAAGAAAAAGAAGATCAAAGTCAATCTACAGACTTGAAGCAGTACTACATTGAAAGAAGTTCAATTTAATTGATCATGCCTCAGTGGAGTATTTAAGTTTGAAGAAGCTACAGTGTCAGAAGATTTCAATTTTGTGTGACAACAAATATAGTCAAGTCAGAAGGAGCAGAAGTGAACCATTATAAAAGTCAAGTGAAGAATATTATTTGTTGTGAATCACTCGTGAACCAGACAGTACACAGAGTGTTGGCAAAATACAAAGAAGGTTCTTTACTATAGAAGAAATGGTCAGCTACAGACATTGGTGAGAAGACAGAAGATTTAAAGTTATATCATCAACAGCTGTGGAGTCAAGACTCTAATTTAATTCTCTATTAATTGATTAAATTATTTAGTTAATTTAATTGGTAAATTAATTCAATCAGAATTAATTTATTTCTTAAATTGATTAAGAAATTAATTAATTTAGAATTATTTTAGAATGAAGAAGATTTTAATTTAATTCTATTATCAAAACGATAATTTATTATGTATCCTATTTACTTAGATTAATTCAAAGAGAATTAATTTAATGTATAAGATATATAATAAAACAAATAGAATTTAAATTAAATTGAAAACAAAATAAATGGAAATGGTCAGAAGATATACATTTGAAGAAATCAAGCAGGTCGACTGATTCACTTCTCGGGAAGACTTTTGAAAAGTCTCCCGGAGACTTTTCAAAAAGTCTCCCCGATTTTTTAATAAGTCTCACATGGATTAATATATCTCCCCGAGCTGCAGAAGTCTTCCTCAACAATTAAATGAATTTTTATTTAATTTCAGAAAGTCTCCCCGAGGAGAAAGAGTCTCCCCGAGCCAGAAAAGTCTCCAGCATCTGATTTTGCCTATAAATAGCAGATTAAGTCAGTAGTATTCAGTACTTCTATTAACATTCTATTCGGCTTAAACAAAAATTCAAGAGCAGTTAATGTCAAATCTCTCTAGAATTTTAAGAGCTAAATTAGTGAATATTTATATGATTTACATCTTGTAACCCACCTCAAGTTTAATATAAGTATTTTACTTGAACTGTGTTTCTTTGATTATTATTTCGTGATAATAATTTAAATTGGTTAATCAAAAATTATCCGAAACAGATTTTAATATTTATTAAAGATTGTATTCAACCCCCCCCCCCCTTCTACAATCATTTGGACCTAACAATTGGTATCCGAGCCATCTGATTGACATAAAAATCAAGATCCTAATATTTTAATTTATTAAAAATTCGAAACTTTTAATTTATTAAAAATTCGAAACTTTTAATTTATTAAAAATTGAAATTTTAATTTATTAAAATTTCAAAAATTTTAATTTATTAAAATTTCTAAAATTTTTAATTTCTTAAAAATTTGAAATCTCTTTAGCTCCTAAAAATTTCAAAACTTTTAATTCATTAAAAATTCGAAATTTTTAATTCCTTAAAAAAAAAAATTCGAAATTTTTAATTTATTAGAAATTCGAAAATTTTTAATTCCTAAAAATCTCAAATCTTTTTAATCTTCCAATATTTTAATATGAGTACTCAAAGAGTGAGTAGCATTAAAATTCCTCCATTTGATAAAGATAATTATAATCTTTGAAAAAGGAAGATGACACTATTTCTTCGAACTGCAAACCCTAAGTACAAAGATATTTTAAAGACCGGTGTTGTTGCTCCAATAACAATCATTCCTGAGCATATGATAGATGGTGTACTTATTCCGCACAGACAATTTGATAAAGAAATTTCTGAGTACACTGATACTGAAAAGGAACTGGATTCTTTGGACACCAGCCTGCAGTTAATTTTGGTAGAATCTCTTGATCCCGGAATGTACAATCATGTTGTTAATTGCAAAAATGCTAAACACATCTGGGAAACGATAGAGATACTGAATGAAGGAACAGAAGAAGTGAGGGAGAATAGATTGGAAATCTTAACGTCTCAATATGAGCATTTTAGATCAAATCCTGGAGAAGGTATCTCTGATGTTTTTGAGAGATACAATAAACTGATAAATGATCTAAATCTCAATGGCAAACACTATACGAAGAAGAAGATCAATAGGAAGTTTTTGCTGACAATGCCAATTCACTTAGAGCATAGGATTACTGCCATCAGGGAGTCAAGGGACATGAATGAAATTTCATTGGAAAGACTTTATGGGGTACTAAAGACCTATGAGCTAGAGCAGATTCAACAGAAAGAAATATATGGTACAGGCAAAGTGGTCAGCAAGTCTACAGCTCTTGTAGCAGAAGTACCAGAACACAGAGAAGCTATGACTGAATCTTCTTCAGTCAAAGTCATTGATCAAGGTATTGTTGCAGAAGTTGGTGCAACTCAAATGAATTCATCTGAAAGTGAATTCTACTCAATGGAAGAACTTGATCAACTTGAGGATGAATCTCTGGCACTGATTGCTAGAAAATTTGGAAATACAAGATTCAGGAGGAACCCTAATTTCAAATTCAAGCCTATGGGAAACAGATTTCAGAGAGGTGGTTCTTCTAGCTCATCCAATACAAGAGGTGGATACAAGACATGGATGGTTGACAGAAGCAAGATTCGTTGCTTCAACTGCAATGAAATGGGACACTTTGCTACAGATTGTAGAAAGCCCAAGCAGGAAAGAAAGAAGGATTCATATGACGAGCTTAAACAGAAATATGAGGCTATTCTGAAGAAGCATCAGGGAAGATCATACTTAGCAGAAGGAAAAAGCTGGGATGATTCTGACAATGATGAAGAAGAAGATATGGGAAATCTTGCTCTAATGGCTTCTTCTTCTGAAGGATCACAATCACCACCTCGTCAAGGAATTGAGGTAAATCCTAGCTGTCCTAAAATGTTTAAATTGCTGGGTGAGGATTTAACTAATGCTAGAGATCGAATAAAAGTCTTAATTCTCAAAAATCAAGTTTTATCAGATGAGAATTCTGAATTGAAAAAGCTGAAACTTATAAATGAGAAATTAACTGAAGATGTTGCATTTCAAGTTAATAGAGTCAACTGTTATGTTGAAATTGAAGCCTTTTTGAAGGATAAAATTGAAAAGGAAAAGGTCAGGTGTCAAGCCTATAGAACTGCTTCATTTGTTATGAAAGACCTAGTTGACCAACAAGAGATTAAACGCAAAGTTGGGATAGGTTTTGAATATAACCAATCCGTAGGAAAGGCTAGTAACATTACCCCTTTTAAAGAGACTGCTATAGAAAGGGGTATTCCACATGTTATTAAAGACACTAAGAAACCTCTTTTCATAACTCCTATTGCAGAACCAGTTCTTGATAGTTGTGTAATAGTGGATTATGAAATTAAACTTGAAGATCTTAAAGAGGAAGAGAAAGTACAGGAAAAACCTGTTAGGGACATAAAAGGAATAAATGTCCAGGAAGCTAAATATGTACCTAAAAAACCAATACAAAATGTGAACACTGCTAGTTCATCCACTCCTGGTTTAGGTGCTAATGAGCTTAAGAAAAATCATAACAAACCTAATAAGTTTGTTAATAGTAGGGATAAGAACAACAGATTCCATGCTACTGAGAACTTTAAAAATGTTAATAAAGTTAAGGTAGAAACTGTTAAGACTCCTGCTATTGTGAATAAAATGCCTACTATTGATGCATGCCATAAACCTTGTGGTGTAGATAACTGTATGCTATGTGCTTTCAATGTCATGTCTGCATATTTCAAAAGCATGCATGCTATGAATGTCAATACTACACCTAGACAGCACATAAATCACAGGCATGCTAGATCAAAGACTGCTAGTCCTCTTGTTTCACAGAAGGAAACATTCTCTCCTAGGCCAGCATACAAAAATGTTAAGGTTGTTTACAAGGAGAAGTGTTCAGTCAAAGTAGTAGATGAGTTTGTCAAGTTGGGTTCTGTTGTTAAACCTGACAAAGGACAATTTTTCAAATATGCCGGGCCCAATCAATGTTGGGTTCCGAAGAAGTCCTAACTCATTTGATGATTGCAGGGTGTAAAACAGGTGAACCGGGTTATTTGGATTCTCGACAGTGGATCCTCACGACACATGACCGGAGATAGAGCCCTGCTATCAAATGTTGTTGAGAGAGCTGGCCCAGTAGTTACCTTTGGAGATGACAGCAAGGGTATGACTAAGGGATATGGCTGTTTAGAAGCTGGCAATGTCATCATTGATAATGTATCTTTCGTGGAAGGTCTTAAACACAATCTTCTGAGTATCAGTCAGTTTTGTGACAAGGGATACACAGTGAACTTTGTGAAGGAGAGATGTTTGATTTCTCACAAGAAGGATGAAAAACTTGCTCTTCAGGGAGTAAGGAAAGGAAACTTGTTCGTAGCCGATCTGAACTCAGGTTGCAGAGATGAAGTCAATTGTTTTTATGCTAAAGCTTCGTCAGATGAAAGTTGGCTATGGCACAAGAAGCTCTCACACCTTAATTTCAAATCTATGAATTCTCTAGTCAAAAGAGAATTAGTGAGAGGACTGCCTCAATTGGAATTCACACAAGAAGGACTTTGTGAGGCATGTCAGAAAGGGAAAGCAAAGAAAGCATCACATCCAAGCACTGACACATCTAGTATTACTGAGCCACTACAATTAATTCACATGGATTTATTTGGTCCAGTTAATGTAATGTCAATGTCACATAAAAGATATGCCTTGGTGATTATTGATGACTATTCAAAGTATACATGGGTTTTATTCCTGCACTCAAAGGATGAAACTCCTCAAGTAGTGATTGATCATATAAAAATGATTGAGTTGGATTCGAAGCTTCCAGTTAGAGCTATAAGGTCAGACAATGGAACTGAATTCAAGAATGCAGTTCTGAATGACTTTTGTGTTGAAAAGGGAATAACAAGACAATTCTCAGCGCCTAGAACTCCGCAACAGAATGGAGTTGTAGAAAGGAAGAATCGTACATTAATTGAAGCTGCAAGGACTATGCTGAGTGAATCAAGGCTTCCAATGTACTTTTGGGCTGAAGCTGTAAATACTGCATGTTATACCCAGAATCGAACTCTGATCAACAAGGACTTAATAAAGACACCCTACGAAATAATGGCTAACAAGAAACCAACGCTCAAATACTTTCATGTATTTGGTGCTAAATGTTTTGTACTTAAAGATGGAGAAGAACATATTGGAAAGTTCGAGGCTAAAGCTCTAGAAGCTATTTTTGTTGGTTATTCTAGAAGATCTTATCGGGTGTATATTATTGATCAACACTATGTCAAAGAAAGTGTCAATGTAACTTTTGATGACACAAAATTCCCTAACATCCAAAATGATGATCCATCTGAAACTCTTAAGTTCAACAATATGCCAGACTCACACTCAGATGATGAAAACGAACCTGAGGCTGCAACAGGAAACAACAATGTTAATAATGCTGATGATCCAAGTGGTAGTGGTGGAAACAGTGAAAACTCTGGAGATACCACTAACACACAAGGAGATTCATCAAGAGATCCTAGCAGCAACTCAGGGGGAGGAGATGAAGGATCAGCAAATCAAACACAACATCAATGAAATTCAAGGCGAATCATCAAGATCTAATCTGCCAAGTCAGAGAATTTGGAGTAGAGCTCATCCTTTTGAGCTAATCATTGGTGATCCAGATGTTGGTGTTAGAACAAGAGGTGCTACACAGAATCAATGCAATTATTCTGGGTTTCTATCTGAAATGGAACCTAGGAAAGTAGAAGAAGCGTTGTCTGATCCTGATTGGGTGATTGCTATGCAAGATGAACTCAATCAATTTGAATCTCAAGAAGTTTGGAAACTAGTACCCAGACCTAAGGACAAGACTGTAATTGGCACACGATGGGTATTCAGAAACAAGTTGGATGAAGATGGCATTGTGATAAGGAACAAGGCCAGACTGGTTGCAAAAGGTTATTCCCAAGCTGAAGGAATTGATTATGATGAAACCTACGCTCCAGTTGCAAGACTTGAGGCTATCAGGATGTTTCTGGCATTCGCAGCTCACTCCAATTTTAAAGTTTATCAAATGGACGTGAAGAGTGCATTCCTGAATGGAAAGTTAGCTGAAGAGGTATATGTACAACAGCCCCCAGGCTTTGAAGATCCAGATCACATGGACTTTGTATATTTTCTTTTCAAGGCTATCTATGGTCTCAAACAAGCACCCAGAACATGGTATGACACTCTTTCAGAATTCTTACTTGAAAACGCTTTTGTTAGAGGAGTCATAGACAAAACTTTATTTTATAAGAAACACAATAATGATCTGATAATGGTACAAGTATATGTTGATGACATAATATTTGGGTCTACTAACGATAACTTGTGCAAGAGGTTTGCTAAGTTAATGCAGAGTGGGTATGAGATGAGCTTAATGGGAGAGCTGAAATTCTTCCTTGGACTTCAAGTGAGTCAAAGAATAGATGGAATATTCATTTGTCAGTCCAAGTACCTTAAAGAACTTCTGAAGAAGTATCACATGGAAGATTCAGCATCTGCAAGAACTCCCTCATCTACAGCTGTCAAGCTTGGATTATGTGAAAACTCAATAAAGGTAGACATCACAAGCTACAGAGGTATGATTGGATCTCTACTTTACCTAACTGCAAGCCGACCAGATATTATGTATGCCACTTGTATATGTGCAAGGTTCCAAGCGGATCCTAGAGATATTCATCTTGTTGCTGTGAAAAGAATCTTAAGATATCTTAAGGGTACACCTAATCTTGGTATCTGGTACCCTAAAGAATCTGGTTTTAATCTAATAGGATATACAGATTCTGATTATGCAGGTAGTGTTGTTGATAGGAAGAGCACCTCAGGGAGCTGTCAATTCCTAGGGAGAAGATTGATTTCCTGGTACAGCAAGAAACAGCAAACAGTTTCCAATTCTACAGCAGAGGCTGAGTACATTGCTGCGGGAAGCTGTTGCGCTCAGATCTTATGGATAAGAAATCAACTCAGAGATTATGGCTTTATGTTAAATAAAATTCCTATTTTATGTGATAACACAAGTGCCATTGCAATCTCCAACAACCCTGTACAGCACACGAGGACAAAGCACATAGATATCAGATATCATTTTATTCGAGAACATGTTATGAATGGTACTGTGGAATTACACTTTGTACCCACAGAAGAACAGACTGCAGATATTTTTACTAAGCCACTTGATGAATCCACATTCACCAGATAAATTATAATGGCCGCTGTCTTTGAAATCTGCAAGACTAACTATGTAGGGTACTTTGATCCTACAAGATGTCCAGAACCCAGATTCATTCCCTGGATTCGATTTCTCAATGAGCATCCTATGATCGGAACTTCAATAACCCTGGACCCTGTTCTGAAGATTGATCCACTGAAGGCTCTCTACTCTACAGCTGTTAATTGCTCAACCAGCACGTCAACTCGCTTCGCATTCAAAGTAAGAGGAAGAGATTACTGGGTGACAGATATTGATGTAAACATGATTCTAGGCTTCCCAACAGACAACTTTGATCCACTACCAACACCACAGGAGCTGATAGAATTCTTTCAAACCATCCAGTATCAAGGTGAATTTAATATGGTTAGACTGTCCAAGACTCATCTAGTAAGTGAGTGGGACTACATCTTTGATACACTGGCCAAGGTATTTTCTCCATGTCTGAAGAATAGTTTTCACAACATTCCTCTGCTTTTACAAAACATAGGATTTGCTGTGACACATAACCGGAGAATAAATTTTGGGAAATTAATTTTGAAAGAGATAATCAGGAAAATGGGTACTTTTTCAAGCAGAAGTCTTACAAAAGATCATACAGTTCATTGCTACTATCCAAGATTTCTGACTTTGTTTTTGAATGACAAGCTAACTAATGAACACAAAGTGTTATTTAACAATTCACCTATAGTAAGATCGCTTTCCACACAAAGAAATCTTTTTACAAGGTTGTCGAAGGCAAACAAACTACCAGGTGTTCCTGTAATTTATACACCATACATGGCTCAATTCATTCATCAACAACAAAATCAAGCACCAGCACCAGTGTTTGATGCAGGACCTCTACAAATGATTCCTGCTCCTCCAAGTGAAGATGAAGATGAACAAGTTGAACAACTTGAAGAACATCATGCTCAAGCAGAACCAATTGCCTCTGCTCCAGTAAGTACTCAGGTAAGGAATTCTTCTATTGTGAATTTTGACTTAAATCTTGACTTAAATTATATCAGTGTTAAGCCCCCAGTGGCTATTAGGATAGATCATGAGTCTGAAATCCAACAGTCTCTGACACAGGTCTTAGATCCATACACTGCTACTTCGTCATCACAATCTCTCTCCCAAACACATAAGAGAAAACATACACAGTTAGGGAGTGAAGAAGACTTGATTCCTGCTCCATAGAAGAAGCAAATGCTTGGTACTTCATCTACCCTAGTAATGGTAGAACATGATGCTTCACAACATCAAGTGCCTTCACAGGCTTTAGGGGGAAACTTGGATCTCTCGCTGATTCCTAGATCCTTGCCTACCTCCCCGGATGGATCATATCCAGAATCTGAAAAGATCTACTCATCATCTCAAGATGATCAGCAACTCCTTGAGTCTTACCCTGAGGCAACTCAGTTTTCTATTCCAAAAGAAACGCAAGACTTTATTGAGGATTGGAACTTGCAAAGTTCCATTGCACCACCAGTGACCTCTCATGCAGGGGCTTTGGTGATCTATACTGCAGGTACATCTGAAGGCTCGGATTTTGAGTTAAACACGAGCGAAGAAAGGCAAACACTGTGTGATACACCTACACGTAAGGTGAGTGAAACACTCTTGCAAATAGGAAAAATGAGTGCACACACAGGCACAGAAAGTGAGATGCAAAATATGTTACTGTCCTTTCAACAACAGATGGATGCACTGAAAGCAGAAAATGCACAACTTCGAGCTCAAATAAATGCTCAAAATTCTTCAGATCCAGTTACAAATCAGTTTTCTCTTATTAGAAAGGATCTTGAAGAAGTAAAGGCAACTGTGCTTCTCAAAACAAATGATGTGAATCAAACGCAAGGTGTTATAGCAGCTGATATCAAGGACTTAAGACAGAATCAAATTCAAATTGCTGATAATCTCACAGAGATAAATAAGATCTCAAATCATATCGATGTTCTAGAAAATGATTATCATCAGTACAATGCTCTTAATTCCTCGAGATTTGCAATGATTGAAAGAGGCATAGATCAGCTGAATGAAGGTTTGAGGCATGTCTACAACATGGTAAAGTCTGGAACTAGACCCATCCCAGAACAACAACAATTCTTTGAAGGGACTTCAGTCAAGGATCCCTCAACTAAGGGGGAGAAGGTACAAGAAAAAGCTCCAGTCAAAGGAAAAGGGAAAATGCATGACACAATACAAGAAGCTGCTACAGATCAATACAAGTCAGATCAATCTTACTATGCAGCAGAACAAGATTTTTCTTTCTTTGAACCAGAACAACAAACTCCTGGAAAATCAAATTTTGGTGATGCTGAATCAGGTGAGTTTGACAGAGAATTTCTTTTCTCTGATGAAACAGAAAGAAATGCTGAGCTAGATGAAGAACTTAGAAGATTTCAAGAAGAATCCATAGAGAAAAACTTTGAGTTAGATGCAAGGATTCTTGAAATGCAAAATGAAGCTCAAGCAAGAAAAGACAAGCTTGATAAGCTTAAGGCTCTCCTACAAGTTAAATCCAAGGAGAACAAGGAAGCAGCTGCACAAAAGCAAAAGCTATGGGATGCTGCAATCACTGCCAAGAGGGAAGACATTAAAAGAAAGTTTGGACCAAAATGGGATCAAGCTAGAATGATCATGGATCAACCTCAGATTGGCACATATCAAGACAGAGAGGTATCCGGCATGATAGGTGAACTATTCACTGCCAATACAACTGTAGATCTTTACATGGCTGCATTAAAGCTAGAGGTCAGGTATATCACAGTTGAAGTAAATATAGATGGCTGGCATATCATAATTCATCTTGATAATTATGGTTTCTACAAAGTTTCGTTGGACTTCTTTAGAACAAGAACACCCTCTGAGTTATGGGTTATGCTGTGTAAAGTAAAAAGAAGTTCAGAGATGAATGAAATACTCCGAGATCACATTCGAGACTTTGCTACTCTAAGGAGTCCAGAAATCATACCTGAACCTTATGAAGTAAGGTTTGTGAAAAATAATCGATATCAAATAATTCGTCTCAATTCAGAGTCTATGACTGGATATCCTTTGAACTACTTAATAGACGTAGAGAAAATGCTACGGTCTGAAGGATTTCAAAGTCAAGCTAAATCAGTTGCTGCTGATTATATCCAAGACTACTGTATGTCTAAAGATATTGATTTTTACAAGCAATGGAAAGGACTAGAAGAGTTCAAGCAACCAACTTCAATTCCACATGATCCTCTTGATAATGAAGTTTTGTATAGACTTTCTATATCAGAACAAAACAAGGCGTATGGGGTTTCTGGAAGCTCTCAGACAGTACCTGAACCAGAACCACGCACACCTATTGTTGGTGTTGAAGAAGCAGAAGAAGGTGAAATACAGTCTCAAGATGATCAGAATTGAAGAAATGTTAACATCTTTTGTTACTAGAACTAGGATAGATCAAGATAGAAATCTGTACTATTTGTTCAGTCTAGAGGAACAACTATCTTATATTTATCATTAATGTTTGAATCTGGAAATGTTTAATATAAACCAGAACTAAGTTTGTTTATTTACAAGTTTTATTGTTATATCTTTTTCTTGTTTGTTAGTTGAGTTATCCTCTAGTGATTTGCTTGTTATTGTTTAACAAACAAATAGGGGGAGATTGAAAGGCATATGTTTAGAAGCCTATTTTGTTTAGAGAGATGGCAACTCAACTCAAACATAGATAATTTGTAAGTAAATATATTATCTGTCACAGGAATCTTCAGTAGGTATTATCTGACAAGAAAAAGAAGATCAAAGTCAATCTACAGACTTGAAGCAGTACTACATTGAAAGAAGTTCAATTTAATTGATCATGCCTCAGTGGAGTATTTAAGTTTGAAGAAGCTACAGTGTCAGAAGATTTCAATTTTGTGTGACAACAAATATAGTCAAGTCAGAAGGAGCAGAAGTGAACCATTATAAAAGTCAAGTGAAGAATATTATTTGTTGTGAATCACTCGTGAACCAGACAGTACACAGAGTGTTGGCAAAATACAAAGAAGGTTCTTTACTACAGAAGAAATGGTCAGCTACAGACATTGGTGAGAAGACAGAAGATTTAAAGTTATATCATCAACAGCTGTGGAGTCAAGACTCTAATTTAATTCTCTATTAATTGATTAAATTATTTAGTTAATTTAATTGGTAAATTAATTCAATCAGAATTAATTTATTTCTTAAATTGATTAAGAAATTAATTAATTTAGAATTATTTTAGAATGAAGAAGATTTTAATTTAATTCTATTATCAAAACGATAATTTATTATGTATCCTATTTACTTAGATTAATTCAAAGAGAATTAATTTAATGTATAAGATATATAATAAAACAAATAGAATTTAAATTAAATTGAAAACAAAATAAATGGAAATGGTCAGAAGATATACATTTGAAGAAATCAAGCAGGTCGACTGATTCACTTCTCGGGAAGACTTTTGAAAAGTCTCCCGGAGACTTTTCAAAAAGTCTCCCCGATTTTTTAATAAGTCTCACATGGATTAATATGTCTCCCCGAGCTGCAGAAGTCTTCCTCAACAATTAAATGAATTTTTATTTAATTTCAGAAAGTCTCCCCGATGAGAAAGAGTCTCCCCGAGCCAGAAAAGTCTCCAGCATCTGATTTTGCCTATAAATAGCAGATTAAGTCAGTAGTATTCAGTACTTCTATTAACATTCTATTCGGCTTAAACAAAAATTCAAGAGCAGTTAATGTCAAATCTCTCTAGAATTTTAAGAGCTAAATTAGTGAATATTTATCTGATTTAAATCTTGTAACCCACCTCAAGTTTAATATAAGTATTTTACTTGAACTGTGTTTCTTTGATTATTATTTCGTGATAATAATTTAAATTGGTTAATCAAAAATTATCCGAAACAGATTTTAATATTTATTAAAGATTGTATTCAACCCCCCCTTCTACAATCATTTGGACCTAACATATGTTGAACAAGCACCAAGGGCCTGGTATGAAACTCTGGCTCTATTCTTACTTGAAAATAATTTCACTAGAGGAACAATTGATAAAACCTTGTTTTATAGAACTCAAGGTAAGGATTTATTATTGGTGCAAATATATGTTGATGATATTATATTTGGTTCCACTGATGAGAAACTTTGTGAAAGATTTTCAAAGTTAATGCAGTCTAGGTATCAAATGAGCATGATGAGAGAATTGAGTTATTTTCTAGGCTTACAAGTGAAACAATCTGAAAAAGGCATTTTCATTAATCAGTCTAAATATGTAAATAATCTACTCACTAAGTTTCAAATGCAAGATTCTGCATCTGCTACAACTCCTATGGCTATTGCAACAAAGCTTGATCAAGACACTGGAGAACCTGTTGATGTTACAGTATACAGAGGAATGATTGGTTCTTTACTTTACTTGACTGCTAATAGGCCAGACATCATGTTTGCCACATGTCTATGTGTTAGATTTCAAGTAAATCCAAGAGCACCTCATTTAATTGCTGTGAAAAGGATATTCAGATATCTCAAGGGCACTGTTAATCTTGGCTTATGGTATCCTAGAGAGTCTGACTTTAAATTAATAGGCTATTCAGATGCTGATTTTGCTGGTTGCAAAATTGACAGGAAAAGTACAAGTGGCAGTTGTCAATTTTTAGGTGGAAGACTTGTGTCATGGTTCAGCAAAAAGCATAAATCAATTTCAACATCAACAGTAGATGTTGAATATATTGCTGTTGGAAGCTGTTGTGCACAGATTTTATGGATGAGAAATCATCAAAAATTTCTATTTATTGTGATAACCAAAGTGCTATTGCAATGACAGGAAATCCAGTTCAACATTCTCTGACAAAGCACATCAGTATCATATATCACTTCATAAGGGAACACGTGGAGGAAGGCACAATTGAATTACATTTTATTCCTACAGATTAACAAATAGCAGATATATTCACTAAATCTTTGCCTGAAGCAACATTTAATAGACTGGTCTATGAATTAGGAATGGTGACAGGTGGCTCAACTTAACAAGTTTCAGACTCTCAGGGTATATGTCAGAGTATGGGATAAACTCTGATAACAATGGAGTAAACTCTGATCATTGAAGCATCTAATCTCTGATCACAAGTTATCGGTATTTGTAGTAAACACGGTCAGAGTATGTGGTAAACTCTGATAGTATATACTAAACTCTGACTCGTATAAAACTCTGATCTGTAAACTCTGTTTAAGTGATAAACTCTGAGATTATATTTATGACATCATATTTCATATTTTTGACATCATATTTATCATTCTCTGATTGGACTTATAATAAGGCGCGTGTATCTCACGATTGACGGTTCATATCATTACACAGATATACACACAATTGTTATATTTTGAAACTTGTTCTACTCATTACTGCTCTAATTATTTCTTGCCACGTGTCCCACTACAAGTTTTATGCAATTAAATAGGAACAATTTAATTCTTATTGTTATTTTGAATTAATCATCTGTATCTATCATTCTTCTTTTGCACACTCGTATTACATAAACCCTAACTGCTCCAACCTGCAAATCTTTATTGTTTCAATTGCATCCAAAGGTCAAACCTTCCAAAACTATACTTTTGCTGCCACAAACTATAACTCTTTGTTGGATAAGTCCGATGCACCTGAAGATTTTCATGTTGTTCAGAATTTTCTAGCACAAAGTATCATTGGTTATGCACTTCAAGAACCTTCAAATTTCTCTGCCCAATCATTACTAAGAATCTGGTCAACTGCAAAATTCAACAATGCTAGTGATAATGAAGAACCTATCCTCACATTTCGGTGCAATGGAGAACACTCAATTACTCCTGTTGTGGTTCGACAAGCCCTTCATCTTCCAGAAGTGGCTCAGTATGATGGCATAGTTGGGGATGAACAAATTAAAGAATTTTTCAGGTCTATAGGGTATGGTGGAAGCTTGTCAAAGTTAGGAAGCTTGACGAGACCGAATCCAAGAAGAGAGTGGAGCTTCTTCTTTGATTGTATCACTAGGGCTTTCACAGGAAAGTGTACCAATTTTGATGCAATTCCACAGCTATCACAGCAAATTGGGATTCTCTGACCCACAAATTGTCTTTTGATTTTTCTTGTTTGATAATTAGGCAGATAGCTAGCAAAATAGATGATGATACACATACAGTTTACTTTGCTAGATTTTTACAATTAATTTTCTCATATCTTTTGCCTGATGTATCGTTTGAGAATGACCAGAGTTTAGTTAATTTTTCAATGAATAAAAGGATATTTGCTGATCTCATACAGAAAGATGCTAAGAAAAATGATGCAGGTAAACTCTGTAACCTGCACTATCCCACATGGGTCAGGCTTCTCTTACATCAGAGAATGCCTACTGTTGGGTCCCGGAGATCGTAGGGGGGGGTGAATACGATTCCCAAATTAAAAATATGACTATTAATTATTTTTGGGACAACATAAAAATTACTTTGGTTCAAACCCGGGTACTGTTCATCATCTTCTTCAACCTCAAGAACACCATTAAAATAACCAAGATAATGAACGGTAAATAATCCAAAACACACAACACAACAAGATCCAAGAATATAACTTTATATTCATTGAAGTGGGGTAGATGCTACAAACAAGTTCAAGAACATAAGCTCAAGAACACAACAAAGAAGTGATTTTTATCTCCTCTAAAACTATTACATTTTGTAGATCTAGGAGACAAAAATCAGCCCTATCTTCTATACAAGATTTAACAAGTGTTTTCAATAGAAGAATAGAGGAGTGGTGTATATAAAGAAAATCATGGCTACAAATATATTCAAGATCTAGTTTGGCCATGAGGGAGAGAATAATTTTTCTCTCTCTCCCCTTTTCTTTTCTCATCCGGATGCACACACATCCACACTCAAAAAAATGAAGACTTGAGTTTCTTCTTTTATTATAGAAAAAGGTGTAGCTTTTTGCTTTTTCCACCTTTTACTCTTGTCCACTCAAATCTTATCTTCAAAGTCATGTGCCAAGCATGCCTTTGGAAATATTTAATGTAAAAGTAATATTTAATAAATATATAAAATATAAATAAAGAATATTTTTATTTATAAAATATATAAATAAATACTTTATTTAATTAAATTAAATATTTCCATTTCACTCTTCAATTTGTGTAGACTTCCTTATCCAAATACTTGTCCCCGTATACGTGACTCCACCACGTCCAAGTATTTGGTCTTCTAATTTGTGAAGCTTTAGTAAGATCCAATCAGGTTGTGCCGTCTGTCCCTTATCCATTAGGCTGATATTTCTTCAACACTGATTTATCACCTTTGTTGATCCTCCACATGACTCAAGAAAACCAACAACTTTAGAATGATTAAAACCATATTAACCGACGAGAGCTTGCCTTCAATGTCCTGACACTTGATGCAACGGTCTGGTTCATAAGTGACTAGTCTTGATAAGGGCTCTTGATTCCGAACATGATTCCACATTCTTCTTTGCAAACCTTACTTGTAGCTTCGATTGTAATGCACTAAAATCTTCATAGACTAAGACAATCTTCTGTAGTTTCCACATCCTTGAATAGATGTCAATATCTTTTATTCTCCACTGAGGCCTGAACATGTTAATGAACTTCTTCCAGTGAGCTTCAAGTCTGTAGATGATCCTTTGATACTTTGTCTTAACTGAACTCTGTGATCCAAGATTTCTGTGCACCTGCATATTATTACATGTCCTGTTCTATTTTTGAGTTATCATCAACCATTGCATAGAGATTACATTTAGCATTTCTAGTACACATGAAAGTGCAGTGAGTTACTTCCATTCACTCCTATCTCCCCTTTCACCTACTGTGTATGGGAGGGAGTTTTTGTCAGTGACTACGAATCAGAGTTTAGCAATCTCTGATTCTAACCCAAGTCAAAATGTAAACACTGATTCCAAAACACATTTGCCAACCTCTACAGTCTCCCAAAAGGCTGTAGTTGAAAACACACCTCTCAACAGCATGGCCAAAGCAAAAAGAAAGGAAAATCAGTGAAAGCATCTTCTTCTAAAAAGAGAAAATTAATTGATGAAAGTACAGATTCATATGACGGGTTCGTTTTTGCTAAGAGAACGACGGATGAACAGGTTTCTGAGACACCTTCTCTACCTGTTATAAAGCCAATCACAGTGACTCCAATGACTGTGGTGCAGAAGAAGAAAAGAAGATTGATCAAGGCTGTACACTCTGAGGCTGCATACAGTCTAAACTCTGCTACAGTCATAAACTCTGACGCTCAAATCTCTGATCAGCCCATACCTCAACCTTTAAACACTGAAGCGATAAACTCTGAGATTTTGGTAAACTCTGATGATTTGATAAAATATCGTGAAGCTGCTCTAGTTCAAGTATCTGATTCTCCAACAAACTCACCTAAGCAAATTATAAATGAGATATCTTATGAAAGGGTTAGGGAGCTGGCTGAACAAGTAAGAAAAGATATGGAGGCACGCAAATCAAAATCAACTTCAGCCTCTCCAAGTTCCATACATTTTTCTAGAAGGAAGAGGAAGTCTGTCACTTTTGGCCAAGACACACAAGAACCTACTTCTCAAAGTGAGGTAGCAGTCATTGAAGGGCCAGGCACACAAGAACCTATTGATCAAAGTTCAATAGAAGCCACAGTTCCAGCAAATGAAGCCAGCATTGATCAGGAGTACAATCCACAAGAACCTTCAGCTCAAAGGGTTGAAGCAGTTATTCAGACCCCAGCCACACAAGAACCATCTAATCAAAGTTTGGATGCAGGCATTCAACTATATATGGAAAATATTATTGTTGCTGATGGTGAAGGCCAATCTCTGGCAGAGTCCAGCCCACAAGAACCTTCACCTCAAAGTGGTTAAGCAGCTGCTAATATGGCTCAGGTCCCACAAGAACCAATCATCCATTTTATGATTGCAGACCAAGATTATCCTACTAGACAGACAAACTCTGATGCAGCTCCACAAGCAAACTCTGGTGCTCTCTTAATGCAATCAAATTCTGCACTGCTCCTGGAGACTACATCTACAAATGCTCAAGGTATAAACTCTGACTCTACTTCAGAATTTACATTCTCTGATTGTATCAGTTCAGACTTTATATTCCCTACCTTTACTGCTGGGATGATCATGGATAGTCCTGAAAAGGATACCCCTATTCATGTAACCACAAATCTCCTTTCTCAGCCACCTCTTATTTCTATAGGACATTGTGTGTTGAGCCTTTCTAGTGAGTCTGAGGTAAAAAGTGTGGAAAATAGAATTAATGAGAGGCATACACTGAATCTGGCAAAAGGAGAGGTAGAATTGAGAGAGAAGTTAGTTACTTCTAGTGAGCAAGATCTAACTCTTAAAAGTTATGATATGTGTGATGTGAGAAGTAATGAGATTACTTTAAAAAATCAGAGCGCTTTAGGTTGTTCTGTTCCTTTTGCAGGTACTCAGAGTTTACCTGTTTCTGTAAACTCTGATGCTGTGCCAAACTCTGTTGATGTTTTAAACTCTGATGGGAAGGACACAGACTCGGATGATGTGATTTTTGCTGATGAAGAAGTCACAGATCTCTTCATTCCCTTCACACAAAGATATAACACCAAGAGATGGCCTGTTAATGCCCATGATGCTCATGAGAGATTACGGATGGATTATACAGATTACGTGGTGGTGGAAGATCTTAAAGGACAAATTGAAGTTGATCTAGATGCAGAGGGTATCAGAAGGGATTTTAGTTTCCAAGAAAGATCATCTGATGACGATTTTCTTTCTTCTCACAGACAATCCATTTGGGATTCATCTTGGAAGATTCTTGAGAGAGAAATTTCTTGGCCTCATGTTCTTGCATTAATAACTAAAGCTGACAAGGAAATATCTTCTGATGAACTGAAGACAATTCTGAAAGCTTCTACTATTATGTCTAAGGGACTTCAACATGAAGTTACTGATCTGAAGGCATCTGTCAACAAGCATTCTGTCCTTCTTGGAACTGCTGTTTCTTCTTCTCAACATTCTCTAGAATCAAAACTCCAATCTGTCTCCACCAAACAGGGTGCATTGGAAGCTAAAGTGGATAATCTTTCTGCTTCTGTTAGTTCCATGCAGGGCATGTTACATACTATAGTTGAACTTCTTACTGTCAGAAGTGATGTCAGAAAGGGGGAGAAGGGTTCAGACAAATGCAAGGAGGATGTAATTCTCAAACCTAACAAACCTGATGAAGAAGATCAAGGGAGTCATAAGGATGGGAAGCAAACCCTGAAGCAGCAAACCCTGACGACGTCAAAGACTGATATAAACTCTGACAAGTAAACTCTGATAGATGCTGATTTGGAATTAGCAAAAAGGCTTGAAGAAGAAGAGAAGCATGAGAAGATTGAAGAACAAAATCTAAAAGATGCAGAACTGGCAAAGAAAATTTTTGAAGAAGAACATCCAGGAATGGATCCAGTTGCTATAGAAGCTGAATTGAAGAAATCTGGAGATGTTAGTGCTCAAGTCCAGAAAAAGAAGAGAAGTATAAAGAAAGGTCCAATTCAGAAAAAGGTACTATCTCAAATAAAGAAACCAGAACACAAGCCTATTCAATTCAAATCTGTTGAAAATGCCAAGCCAGATGCTCAATTAAAACCAGTATCAGAAATTCAAAAAAGGTCATCTGCGAGAATTCAACAAAAATCTTCTACTAAACCACAAACACCTCTTACTATGCAAGGAACAACATTTCTACCAGGTGGATCTAGTTTTGATGTTGAAGAAGAGGAACAACAAGAAGCTCTGATCAGAAAGAAAAAAGACTGATTCTCCGTGGACGACAACTCAAAGTTTGATTCTCAATGCCAGACTTGGTAAAAATAAATGAGGCATTGGTGATTCACATGCTAAAGTTTACAGGGGTGAAACAAATATTTTCAATGATCCTTTTTATTTAAAGCTTAATCCTAAGGAAGACCTAACACAAGAGCATCTTGATAAACTGATATCAGTTAACATAGTAAAAGATATTTTTGATAGAGCTCAAGCAAATGAGAAGCTTCTATATTTTCTAGAAGATGGGAGAGTTTTGAAGATTGCTGAAGAAAATCTGATTGATAAAGCATCTAAAGAACTTGAACATGTTCTATATCTACTCAATGATGAAAATGAAGCAACTTCCAGGTGGAGGAAAATAATTGAAGGAGTGATTGTTGAGAAGAAGAAGAATGAAAGGTTGATGATGATAAACTCTGAAGAATATGAGCCTGGTTACTTACTTGAAGATGGAACAGAAAGAGCAATGAAAAAAGGGGATGCAAGGGTCAAAATGGTGTTAGGGATTCTTACACTAATCTTAAATCATGATGGAATGAAGGCTTGCTGTATTGCTTTAGATGAAAGAATGGAAAGATCATCTATCTATGCTTTGAGGGCTGCTATTTATCAGATTGATGATTCTTCTGATCAAATGGGGGAATTGAAAGAGAAGCTGGTTGTTTTGCTGAAAGATGCTGAAGACAAACTTCTGAGTCAATTTCTGAAAGATGATTTTTCTTACAGAAGAGTCTAAGTTAAAGATGATAAACAAACTCTGATGCATTTGTCTTGGATTTCTGACATCATAAGTGAAATTTATGTTTTACTTCTTAAAGCATAAATTGGGGGAAATTGTTAGGAAGCAAACACTGATGGCTGTCAGAGAATACAAGTCAGAGTTTATGAAGCTGTCGGACAGAGTTTACTCTATCAGAGAATACTCAATCAGAGTTTACTCTAACAGAGAATGCTCAAATCAGAGAATGACAAACCGACAGAGATTAGCTTCAGAGTTTACCTGAAAAGGAAACAGACAAATCAGAGTCAGATTTAGATAGTAAGAAGGAATTCGATTACAAGTCTAAATTACCTTATTAAAGCTATTATATTTCCATTCTGATTTGTAATTGTATTTGTAGCTGTGTCTATATAAACACAGAGATAGGTTATAATCCGAACATACGTTTTCAAGCATTATTATTGTAACCTAGCAACTCTTAAGAATATTATTTCTTGAGAGAGTTTCGTATTCAAATTCATTATTAATACAAAACAATATTCCATTCTACATACTCGTGTTCATCTTCGATTAGTTGGTACTATTACATTAAACCCCCCTTGTGTAATAGATTGATTATCCGGGAAACATAAGAAAACAAAAATAAAAAAATATTGGTTGATTAGTAATCCGGTATAGTAAATTATACTAGATTTTAATCCGTGCACGGACTCTTATACATATTTATTAATTTAAAATTAATATAAATATTTATTTCAAAACATTTATGCAGCTTTTAATTGTTTAATTTTATATTATTTAATTTTGTTATTGTTTTAAAAATAATAATATGAATTATAAATTTTAATATGTTAATAATTTGATTCAAATCTCTAAATATAATTATTAACAATATAAATATTAGATTTTAATATATCATCAATATGATTGAATATTATCAATGTTAAATATTTTTATAGTTATGAATATAAAATTTAAATATATTTTTAATAAATATCAAATCTTGAAAGTTTGATATTATGTAGTTAAAAGATGAGTCCTCCTCCTCTAGAATATAATTTAGCTTATATTTTGTGTAAATTGCAAAACTTTTTATATGCTTTTATTAATTTGATATCAATTATATTCAACTTTTATGTTTGTTATTATTAATATATATTTTTTTTGACATTTCTTATTATATGAAATTTCTAATAACTAAAATACAAAGTATATTAACGAATGTGTTTATAAGAATATTGCGCTAACATTCATCATAGCTTAACAAATTTCGTAGGTCCGCCGGTGATGAAGAAGATTACATAGAAAACATTATTAGTTCTATAAGACCTACTGTCTTTCTCAATTTTAAAATTATATTAGTACTAAATACATATTAAATTTAAATATGTTGTCATTAAATATAGAACTTTTGACCTTTACTAATATTCGGATAAGATCCTCTTATTCTGAGGTCATGTTTGTTTCATGGGATTATAATCCCGGAATTAGTATTCATTCATTATAATCCTTCACTATTATCCATAAGCATTATAATCCTTTAAATTATTTAATACTATGTTTGTTCCAAAGGATTAGGTTGAAGATTGGATCATAATCATTTAAATTATAATTCTAGGTTTGTTTTGAGGGATTGGACTGTCATCCTTTAAATTTTCTAATCCTTTTGTTTGACATTAGATTATAATGAAATCATCTTTAAAAAATGACTTGTTAAAGAGAATTACGTAATACCTCCTCCAACCACAGGATTATAATCCTATCTCTTATCCGATGAAAACAAAATATTCAAAGGATTATAATTCTTGATATAATCCCAAATAAATTTTTACAAAACAAACATAAAATTAAAAAAATTATTTGGAATTATATCAAGGATTATAGTTTTATCCCTTGTTTACTCCTATGAAACAAACATGGTCATATTATATATAGGATATAATCATAACCATTAAATTTTTTGGATAGCCCAAGTGGTTGAGGGCTTATCCTCTGTCGTCCCAGGTCCTGGGTTCGATCCTCGCTCACCCCGAGAATTTCTTTAGAACAGATACTCATTTGTAAGGCTATAAGCCAAATTAATCAAAAAAAAAAAAAAATGACAACCGTTTGAATAGAATTTCTATAAAAAAAATTACGTAGAGAAGAATGATAGAATGTAGAAAGTAGAAAGGGGCCTATTATGAAAAACCCATCTATCCGAATCCAAAGTTTATTGCAAAAGCAAGACAAGCCCAATCGAAACCAACGGGCTTAAGCTTTAAAATTGAGCCAACCAACCCGAAACATAATTTTGCAAACAAATAGGCAAGCATTAGCCGCCATCACCCTCTTCTGTTGTTTTAAACCTATACACACACATAGATACATACATACATACAAGGTATGGCGATAGATGGAGGTATATTCAATCCATCACAAAAGTCTCACAGGACTCGTCAATCAGGTCCCTCTGCCAAGAAGAACAAAAACAAGAACAAGAGCAAAGATGTCCCTAACGATAAAACTCATAACCCTAAGGTCCTATTCCTATCTCAACTCTCTCATTTATACATGTAATTAGTTGGTTATATATGTGCATTTCAATTTGTTATAGTGTGTTGTGATATGTAATTAGTTTGTGTAATTTTAAAGTAATTAAGATGAGGATTGTTGTTAATTTTGTTATTAGGCTTTTGCGTTTACCTCCACTGTTAAAGCGAAAAGATTACAATCTCGTGCTACTGAGAAAGAGCAACGTAGGCTTCATCTTCCTACTGTTAATCGTAATATTGGCGAGGAACCTCCTTTTGTTGTTGTTGTTCAAGGCCCTCCCCAAGTACGTGTATTGTATAGAATACTGGATTATTATATTACTACATTACTACTGCTTCTTTGAAGTAATTAAGTTTTCGAGTTTTATTTTTTGTTTTGTTTGCTAGGTAGGGAAGTCGTTGGTTATTAAATCGTTGGTTAAGCATTATACTAAGCATAACTTGCCGGAAGTTCGAGGTCCCATTACGATTGTGACAGGTTGAGTTAATTATCTCTCCTTGTATAATATTTGTTTTTAGTGAACTTCTAAGGTTTTTGGTTTTGGAAAGTGTTCGTTCTTACCTTAATTAAACATGGTTGGTGAATGTGATTTTAGGTAAGCAACGCCGTGTGCAGTTTGTTGAATGTCCAAATGACATCAATGGAATGATTGATGCTGCTAAGTTTGCTGATTTAGCATTGCTTCTAATTGACGGAAGTTATGGATTTGAAATGGTGAGTCATATATATATATATATATATATATATATATATATCAATAAGCTTTGGTTTATAGAGGCACTCATTCTGTATATGGTAGAAAGGTATGTCAGGTCTCGTATGCATGTGTACTATGCTCACTATGAATTTGGTTAGTTGAAATAAAAATGTTCACAATATTGTTATTGTAGCTATGATCATATTCTGCCTACATAATCTAGATTTATGCATGTTGTGAATTGTAAGGGTAGCTTGCCGCTATCACTTTGTTCTAATTAAACTTTAGTTTCCGATTGCCATGCAACTCCACTTGGATACATTCTAATGTCTTCTAAGCTTTTTCTATTGAAAAATAAATTAGAATAGATATGTATCTAGTTTTTTGTTATTGCTGAAAATCAGTCTGCTTTTGTTTTTTTAGCTATTGGTCCTGTCATATTATGTCTGCTTCTCATACTTCCCTGTATTTATGCCGTTCCTTTTTTATTTTCCTCTTTGTTAATTTACCATGTGCATGTCCCGTTTTTTCCTTCACAACAAACATAAGTGCCACCAAATAATTAATAATCAAAGAAGATGAAGTTTGCAGTCTTGTTTAATTGTTTGGATGATGTATTTAAATTTTTCTGCAGGAAACCTTTGAGTTTCTTAATATTATGCAAAATCATGGATTTCCTAAAGTTATGGGTGTTCTTACACACCTTGATAAGTTTAAAGATGTAAAGAAACTCAGAAAGACCAAACAGAGACTCAAGCATCGATTCTGGACTGAGATATATGATGGAGCTAAGCTATTCTATCTATCTGGTCTAATTCACGGGAAGTAAGTGTCGAGATGTCTATTCGTGCATACGCAAACATTTGTTTTCTAAAGTAATATTATACATACTGTTATGGAGTGTTAAAATTTCAGCCATCCTTGAAAACTTTTCTGCATTTGTCACTGCACCATGAGCAGGTATGCAAAACGAGAAGTACATAATCTTGCAAGATTCATTTCTGTTATGAAGTTCCATCCATTGTCATGGCGTAAGGATCATCCCTATGTTTTGGTAGATCGATTCGAAGATGTCACACCTCCAGAAAAGGTGGAGATAAATAACAAGTGCGACAGAAATGTAACTTTGTATGGTTACTTGCGTGGCTGTAATTTGAAAAAAGAAACTAAGGTTTGTGTATCTTCCTTTCCTAGCAGTCTTTTATCTTTCTCCCTAAAAAACCTGTTGACTTGACAAAATATTTTAGTAGATGACCCTTTTTTTGGGCGCCTGATGTATAGGATTTTGGAGTCCCTAATTGATAAACCTGGGTTACTGATGGATGTTACACTTTATAATTACAGCTGAAATTTACTAGAGAATTCTATGGTTAAGTGTTGAGTAGTTGGAAGTTATTGCTTTCCGAAAATTGTACCCAGGTCACATAAGTTTCTACATACCAGAGTTGGTGCATGTACTCATTAGTTCTCTTTTGCTGGGATAAGCTATATTTATTGTTCAACTCGATTGTTGTTTCTTTAATAAGGTACATATTGCTGGAGTTGGTGATTTCAGTGTAGCTGGTATTACTAGCTTAGCTGATCCTTGCCCCTTACCGTCAGCTGCAAAGAAGAAGGGTTTGCGTGACAAGGAAAAGCTATTCTATGCACCTATGTCTGGATTAGGGGATCTTCTCTATGATAAGGATGCGGTATACATAAACATCAATGATCATTTCGTTCAGTTCTCCAAAGTGGATGGTGAAAGCAGTGGAGTGGCAGGAAAAGGTTTGTGTTTATGATCCTGAGCATATTTCGATCTGCTGGTGAAGATGTTTGATTCATCATTATTTTTTTTATCTTCTAACATTTCTCTTTGCATTGTGCTTAGGTGTAGTGATTGAAAATGACATACAACATACATAATTTTTATTCCACACCAATTTTAATGTGTTAACTTCTGAATATAAAGTAGTAAGATGCTTCTAGCTCCTCCCTCTTTATGTTAATAGTTTTTCCTTTGTATTTCAGAAAAAGAGCGAGATATAGGCGAGAAATTGGTGGAATCATTACAAAAAACAAAATATTCAATTGATGAAAAATTGGAGAAAAGCTTCATCACTCTTTTCAGCAAGAAACCCAGTAGTAGTGTACCGGAAGAGCCAAGCACAAATTATAACCAAGAAACAGTTGACCATATTGACAATCTAGCAGTTGTGCACCAATATCAGTCAGGAGAAGAATCTGAAACTGACGAGTCAGGTGATGATGAGGATGACAATGCGAAATGCTTGAAATATTCAGATTCAGGAACCTTTCAAAAGGATTCTACACTAGAAACTGTAGATAGTGGCTCTGATGAAGAAAATATTAATGCAATAGAGGATTCTCTTTCGGAAAATAAAGTAAGTGAGCATGTCGAATTCAGTAACGGAAGAATGAGGAGAAAGGCTGTGTTTGGAAATAAATTGGATCTTGGCAATTCTGAGGTAATGTATCCTTTTAGAAAATTTATGATGACATTCTTTGCACCAAGTTATTTATTTTGATGTTCTTGCTACAGGCTGGTATTGCGTTTTAAGAAGTGAATACTTTTTATATGTGGCATTACTACTATAACTCACTTCTGTTGCGTTGGTTCCTAATCAAATGTTTGTTCTTACCCTGTAATCAATGATAGAATATGAGAAAATAAAACGTGATTGTAGATCAACTTTAGAAGAAAAGGGAAAAATATTAGTAATTAAGGCTGTGCTCCTGAATTTTTAATGAGAGAGGAGAATAGAAGAGGAAAGGTGAAAGAAGAGAAATGATAAAAAATTGAAACGGGCATCTTTAGTGTGCTCCTGAGTTTTTTCTGGAAGGAAGATACAATTTTATAAAAAAAAGGATATATATGGATTTATGGAAAAGGTTATATGAGATGATCACTCACTATCATCCCAAAATATGTGCAAGAGTTCTTTTTGTTAAATATTTTTCAATGCATTAGATTTTCAAGTATGATGGGAGGGAAGTACTAAGCTTGCCTTAAAGATCAGTTGGGAAGTAAAAGCTTGAGGAATATGTATTTTCTAGTTTGACACTTTCATGTCACAGGAAATGTTTAATAATTGCATGCAATAAAAATATGATACAATTTTTGCAATGGACTCGTTGAATGAAGTATTAAGAAGAGAAGAGAGATGTATTGAATTGATTTACAAGAACTTTCTAAGCATTCCAGTGGATTAGATTAGGAAGCAGGGATACTTAGAGTACCCCATATATCCCCATGTTGGATACTTTGACACTCGAATCAACTTGTCCAATCCCAATTTTAAACTTTCATTTCACATATTGTACATTTGTACTAGAAATTAGCGTTAAGTATCAACTTCCACAGAAAGTATTAATGTTTATTTACTTTTGCAAATATGAAAATTTTAAGTTAAATTCTTGTGTTTCAGATTATTAAGTTTTGCATTTGATTTAATTTGCATAGAGTTTTTAGTTTTGTAAATTCTTTTTATCATCCATAACATAAAATATATATTTATACTCCCTCCGTCCCAAATTAAACGTCCTAATTTTTTTAAGTTATTTTTTCGCATTTCCACGCAAATAAAAAACATACTTGTAGATATTATTTTCTCATTTTTTTTGTTTTGTATAAAAATAAGATGTTCAAACTTTAATACAAAACAAAAAAATGAGAAAATAATATATACAAGTATATTTTTTATTTGCGTGGAAATGCGTAAAAAAAACTTGAAAAAAATTAGGACGTTTAATTTGGGACGGAGGGAGTATTATTTTTATATAATCTGTATTCCCTTGCACCCATATCCCCATGTTATCATTTGTGTCGAATCTCTGTATCACTGTACTACCCACCTGCACTTGTTTCTAATAGATCACTTCTAATACAGCTGATATCATAATTCTTTCATGCCTCATCTCCGTACATTATTTCCCTATTTATTCTATTCTGAACTACATCCATAATTAACTCACAACTCTCTTATTAGATTTCTTTTCTATTTAATCTTTATACTTGGCATAATTATCTTTTTAACTAATTCTATCACCTACTCCCACAGTTCCACTTCATCCTTTCCTCTATCAGAATTAATTTAAGTTACCCGTATTACCCTTGGTGTGGGGCGTTGTATACCTCAACATTCAACAATATGGGGTTTGTTTAAGTAGTCTGTTAAGGCCATCACACTATTGCAGAAAGGTAACTCAATCCGAGTAAAAAGTGAGTAAAGGCTAAAAAATTATGAAGGAGAAACTTTCTTTGTGAGACCATGTCAATGGCTTGAATCTCGTTGTTAGGCTTATGGGAAAGAATGACTTCAATAAATTATAATTTTATGGAGGGAAATTTGGAGCGAAAAAATTTGATTCTTGTGGTATGCAACGAGTAAGTCTCTGCAGTCATTTTGCGAGATATTATATTTCATATAATTTTAAATGCTGACCCATGTGCACGTTATGAGGGTAATATGAATTATCCGTGTCAAATATGCATTTTATGAAGTGATCAGTGATCTACAATCTACATGTTAGCAAGCAGTGAAAACTCTGAAGGAACCATAAAAGGGATATGCATGCAAGACAGCGAGTGTATAAAATTATAGGCTCAACTACATTTGCTATTGTCCAAACTTGCATCATGTACTTGCATACGCATATGGAGCATGTTTTCTCTATAAATCAAATCTTCTATCAGAAGATAAACTCATCTATGGTTAAAAAGCTGAGCCAATTTAGTGAACATTAATGGGTTACTTATTTTGATGGCTTATGCATGATTTATTTTAATGATGTATTTGATTGGCTGATTAATATGTTCCTCATTGATCAGACCGCAAACAGGAATGCACCAAAGTAACAATATGTGATAGGGGATGAAAGCATAGTGTTTACTAATGCTGTCTTGTTTTTTCTAGGGTTATGTACTTAAAATTAGTGCAATGCATATCCATACCAAACTTACAAGTCTTCTACAAGATAAACTTATCTGCAGACTTTATTCATTGTTTTACATATCTTGAGTATTTGTTCTCATATTTTTGTTTTGTTCTCAGGATTCAGATGAATCTGTTGAAGACGAGGATGAAGATATGGATATGGACGGTAAAGTATCCTCCCTTACAGAGGAAGATGAAAAGAATCTCACAGATGATGGTATAACCTTGGAGTCAACATAATCATATTGTCTGCAGTAAATTGATATACGAGACCATTATTATCTCTTTTCTTACTTATAATGTGATTAAAACAATGAAACCATTACCTTCATTTTGTATCTGTGTAGCAATCACTCAAAATTGTAAACATAAAATGTTTGCAAAGCATTATCGTCCTGAATTCCTAATAGATGTCTGCTCGTTTCTAATTTTTATTCTATATATTGATGTAGAAGATAGGATGGGAAATGCTTCAAGATGGAAAGATTCTCTGAAAGAGAGGATCCATTTGGGACAAAATAAAAATCTTAAGCAACTTATATACGGAAAGCCTGAAAAGAAGTCAACTTCATCTGATGACGTGCAAGGTAGCAGTGAGGATGAAGAGAGTGACGAAGGCGAATTTTTTAAGCCAAAAGGAGAGGGTAAAAAGGTTAGGCTCATAGATGCTTAGTTTATTTGAAATTCTATCATTTCCATTGAGTTGAAACTAGCAAATCTTTTCTCTTGTGCTAATATTAAAATTCACCTATTAAATGTATGGATTTAAAGGCCATTTAACTTCTTAATTTCTGATTTTGTTGTAGAATGCCATGGAAGATTCTGACGGCAATAATGTAAATAATGATGATTGTTCCAAATTTTTAAACCATGTTGATGTAACAAACTGGATAGAGGAAGAAAAATATGAAAGTATCCGTGACCGTTTTGTCACTGGAGATTGGTCGAAAGCTGGTCGTGGTGGTCAAGACTCTGATGCCAATAGCAATGATGACGATGATGAAAATGCTGGCATAGGTGATTTTGAAGATCTGGAAACTGGTGAAAAACATGAGAGTCGTGTAAATGGTGAAGATGATGATGCTGAACAGCGACGCTTAAAAAAGCTTGCGCTTCGTGCAAAATTTGATTCTCAATATCCTTAGCTTGATTCCTTGATATTTTTTTATGTTCTGAAGTCGTTTATGCTATAGTTCCCTTTCTATCTCCTTCCTTTATGATTGCTTATAAGCAGGAAGGGGCATTTTAATTGGTATGCAAAGGAAGGTGATAATTATATGAATGAGCGAAATTGACTTTTTATCGTCAGTTGAAGGGGTTAAATAAATTTAACCTTTTCTTGTTTTTGAAAGAGGTTAAATATATTTAACTTGATTATTAAAAGAAGCCCGACTTATAAGCTTGTTGAAACTTTATTTATTGTGGTTAATTTTACAATGGTATTAATCTTACTTGTCATGATTTCCAGTGGTGAAGAAAAGCCCTTCAAAAATGTTTTCACTGTGATCCAACATCAGTGGAAGTTTTCTCTAGAAATTCAAATGGTTTAATCTCAACCTGCGTGGATAACATTGTGATTTGACCATCCGAATGTTGTCTTCCATGAAAAGAGAGGCGAAATGCGAAAAAAGGAAGCAATAGAGACTCAGCTTCGATTCATGTTGTCATAACCTTTGTTTTTGTCTCCCATTGATGCTTTGTTTTGGACCACTAGGTTGCTAGCTCTTAATGTTATGATCGAGTAATTTGGGTTACTCATAAGAGCTGTAATTCATTCCAAGTTTTTCTTGGCTTCTTTATACGAGCGATATGCAGTTAAATTCTTGTCCTTACTCCATAGGATAGACTAGTGTTTCTGGCCAAATTATTGTGGCACTCATTTTTAGGATTCTGGTACTATATATCTTGGTTTTGCTATACATGCATTCAAATATATTTTGGAACTAGAAACATGTGAGATCATATTGGTGGACCTTAACTAGGATATACATATGATGGGTCCGAGTCGCCTGAGGAGGAGAATGATACTAAAAATGAAGCCAAGCATCATAATAATCAAGGCCAAGATGGTGGATTCTATGACAAGGTTTCATTTCTAATCTATTAATATTCTTTCTTAGATGACTCTGTTAATAATTCCTACTAAATCTTGTTTGTGTCTCGGTAGGCAAAGGAGGAAGCTGAACTTATCAGACAAATGAAAATTGCAGAACTAAATGATATCGATGAGGCAACTCTTGTGGAGATGGAGGGTTATAGAACAGGGACATATGTTAGATTGGAAATTCATGATGTTCCTTGTGAGATGGTTGAATATTTTGATCCATGCCATCCTATTCTTCTTGGAGGTATCGGGCTTGGAGAGGAAGGCGTTGGATACATGCAGGTCTGTACAATTAAAATTGTTTTCGTGTTCCTTTTAAATTCTGGTGTGGTCGCTTCTAGCTCCTTCATAGAGGGTTAGAAGCTTTGTCACCCGGACTCGGCTGGAAGTGTCCAACATGGATACGTGTCTGAGTGTTGGACTCGGCAATATTTTGAAAATTTTACATGGTTTTGGTCTAAAGTAAGTATCCAAGTGTCCATACCCCTATCCGAGTGTCGAGTGTCCGACACGGGTACTCGAGGCAAAATGAAGAGTCGGGGTAATATAGGTTAGAAGTTTCAACAAATATGAAATGTATTACGGGTAAAAGGGAAGATGTTTGAGTGGCAGTTTTTATCACTCTGATTTCTGATCTAGGCACTTGCTAAAAAGTACATTCTACTAAACAGCAGTAAACACAAAGCAGCAGCACCATTCAATGCATACAGAAGGTTAGTGCCTGCTCAGTCCAGGCAGAACAAATAATGTAGCATACTTTCTGTCAAGCCGGTCCATTGTTTTGGTGGAGTAATTTGAACTAATATCTTTGTCAGCTTTAAATTAGAATTCCGGTGTTCAGTTGCTGTTGTAACAGTTACGTTTTACTTATTGGATGTTGTAACAACTTTGTATCTCAGATTATTCCTTTTTTATATAAAAGACTTCTCCATCGATTTTCAACTTTTCCAGGTACTGTTAAAGCGGCACAGGTGGCATAAGAAAGTACTGAAGACTAGAGACCCAATAATTGCTTCAATAGGGTGGAGGCGCTACCAAACCACGCCTATATATGCCATTGAAGACCAAAATGGACGACATCGGATGCTTAAGTATACACCTGAGCACATGCACTGTCTCGCTATGTTTTGGGGCCCTCTTGCACCACCAAAGACAGGGGTTGTTGCAGTTCAGAATTTAGCTAATAGCCAGGTTAATATGTTTTCTTTCTTGTTCCGATGAATTTGCCACTTGCTAATTCAGATGATGCATTTTAGTACTTTGATAGGTTCAAAGAAAGGATCCTGAACAATGAAACTAGATAAATTAACGAAAGAGTTTAAAAGTGGAGATTGGGGGGGGGGGGGGGGGAGAATAGAGAAGAGTATGGGGAGGTAGAGAAGGGGTAATAGGGACACAAGCTTCAGTTGGTAATGTCAGTTTTACTCGTGTGTAGTACTGCTAATTCTAGATACAAATTAGCCAGGGTACTGTCAGCATTACTTATGTATACTACTGGCAGTTTGAAATACAAACTAGCCTGAGATGCAGGAAACCTGCATGAACTTTAATGCTCAGATATGAAGTCCCATCAATTCAAGATTCTAGAAAATTCATGACAATCAAGATTGGTCAGCCCCCAGAATTATTATCGTATTCAGTATATAAATAGAATGAGTGAGAACGTAACAGTTTGGAAGGACCTTTTTTTGGAAGTATATTAAAGTAAAATCAGCAGGACATGTTGCTGGCTATGTCCACTTCTTCCTAAACTACTTTTCCTTGGTCATCATTTGTAGATTGCTGTCGCTTGTTAGGATTATATCGGTCTCTCTGTACATTAGGCATTTTAAAAAATCATATTATTCTACCTTTGCATTTTTTATCATCTTTTTTTATTACCTTTCAAAAATGGTAAACAAGCTAAGACATTCATTTTTGTTAGCATCATGAATATTGTTTATGAATTGCTTATTAGAATTTTGAGAATATATTTTACTTGTACAAGTAATTATGTGACAACCTGATGGATAGTTGGCCAAGTTGCAGCAAAATTTAGGGTTATATATTCCAAATCTACTCACGTATTCCTTAAAACATTAGAGTCTAGCTAATATGTATAATTGTGTTGCGATAAGTGCTATATGTTAGTCTATCAGTTTCCTTGAGATTTGCCCATATTCCTTTCTTCCCATTCATCTCCCAAGTCCTCGTAGAAGCCTTGCATTATTTTGCTGTTGGTTTTGAGCATAAAACTGTTACTGTGCATTTCCTCCAGCTCTATTTTATATATAAATCAATCTTTCTGCTCTTATTTCCTGGCCATAAGCAGTTTTTAAATTCTTCAGGCGTCATTTAGGATCACTGCAACTGGACAAGTGAAAGAGTCTAATCATGCTGCACGAATAGTTAAGAAGATAAAGCTAGTCGGCTACCCCTGCAAGATCTTTAAGAAAACCGCTCTCATCAAAGACATGTTCACTTCAGATCTTGAAATAGCCAGGTTTGAAGGTGCAGCTATCAGAACTGTTAGTGGAATACGTGGACAGGTGAAGAAGGTATGACTGCAAATAAGTGGGTATATATGGGTAAAAAACAATCCGTAGATACATTAAGAATTTGTTTTTTTCCTTAAATATCCCTCAAGGCTTGTTCAATTAATTTATCAATGTTAAACAGGCTGCAAAAGAAGAAATCGGTAACCAATCTAAGAAAAAAGGAGGAATTCCTAAAGAAGGAATTGCTAGGTGCACCTTTGAGGATAAAATTTTGATGAGTGACATTGTTTTTTTGCGTGCATGGACTCAAGTTGAAGTCCCTTGCTTTTACAATCCTTTGACAACAGCTTTGCAACGTCGTGACCAGCCATGGGAAGGAATGAAAACAGTAGCTGAACTGAGGAGAGATCAAAATCTACCTGTTCCTGTCAACAAAGACTCACTTTATAAGGTAATTTCTGATTTGTGCAACCTATGTTGTATGCCAGTTACTATTTTGATTTCTTGATGTTTGAGTCCCTTGTGAACTATGCTTATATTGTAAAACAGCCAATTGAAAGGAAGGTCAGGAAGTTCAACCCGTTGGTTATCCCCAAGTCATTACAGGCAGCTCTCCCATTTGCCTCTAAGCCGAAGAATATTCCAAGTCGAAGGCGGCCACTATTTGAAAGACGTAGGGCTGTTGTTATGGAGCCTCATGAGCGGAAAGTTCATGCACTTGTTCAACATCTGCAGTTGATTAGAAATGAAAAGGTATGCTTGTCCTGATTAGAGCCCCTACTCGTACGAGAGCTAGACAATTCTCTCTCTTTATTCTTGATGTGTTCTAGGTTTTGTTTATACTCACCGTTAGTTGCCCATTCCCTTTCTTCAGATTTGCCCCATTTTCTTTTTTCATTCTGATATTTTTAATACTCAAATTATTGTAGACAAGTTTGTGCTAAGCTTTTCAATTTGTTTGTATCATCCCCTTGTTCTAAGCCTTTTCTTTACTTTAACCAAAGATTTCTTGGATTAGAGGATTATTATTTATTTTATCATATATAGCGGTGATATTAATAGTCTCTCTACTTTGGTACTTAAGTCTCGTAGTAGATATATGGGGTATGTTTTTAGGTCTTAAAACTCTCAACTCTTTCTCTCTCTCCAAATAAAGATGGAGCGTGCACACACTTATTGTAATATAGTTACTACCTCTCTCCAAATAAGATGGAGTTCTACTGGAGGATATATGTTTTATTGTGTACAAGTACGACACTATGAAGCTTCCAGATATTGTTCTAACTTGCATGCACCTTTACATATGTGCTTGAAACTGCGGTTTACATCAAACTCATTAGAATCAGAAAAAATGAATTTAAATGTGCATAGCTTCGTAAATGTGTTTCTTTATCTGCTATTTTCCCTGGGTATGGTGTGCAGAATGCAGTAATCTGCCTAACCATCTGCTTGTATGGTTTGCCGGTTTGGTATAAAAATAAATATACTGTATTCATGTCAGATATTTTTCTCTAATTTCCCAACAGATCTGTTGCTAAAGCTATATTATTGTTATTTTCTTATGTCAGATGAAGAAGCGGAAGCTCAAGGAAGATGTAAAGAGAAAATCACATGAAGCAGAAAAAGCAAAGGAAGACCTAATTACAAAAAAGCGACAGAGAGATGAAAGACGAGAGAAATATCGCCAAGAGGACAAGCTAAAGAAGAAAATGAGAAGAAATTCAGATGACTAATGGTCATCTCATACTGGAGCAATATTTTGTTAAACAATTTTGTAGGTTGCCTAGGGGGTTGCTTTCTTTGTATTCTAATCGACATGGTGTAATGCTTTCCTGTCTTCTGATTTAGAAACCTTCAGTCACCATTTTTGTAATATTATATATTAACTTTATTAAATATATTTTTTGTATTTGTGACCCCTTGTTGATCTGGGCAATCATCAGAAAAGAAAAATAACTGATTGAGAAGCAACCAGTGTGTGTGTAGTTTTAGGTTTCAAATAGGAATCGATTTTTTCAGTCGGGATTTTTACCAATCTGACTCAATTATTTAGGTTTAGTTATGCAGGTTATTTGTTTAATTGGATATGAATACATGTCAAGTGATGATTGAAGAGTATTTGAATTAGATTTTGTAAAATTGTCGTAAAGAACACACACCAAAGACGGACAAAATCTGAGAAAATGAGTATTATACCCTGGTAAAAGTTTTATGGAGAATGTTAAAAATGGAGAATTTTAAATGAAATATTATTTGTATAAAAATGGAAAATTTTAAATGGAATATTAATTGTAGATCATCTATGTGAGAAATGGTCCCATGTGGCACAATTTGGAAATGAAATGCCCAAAATGACACAAACCGAAGAAATGACCCTGAATGGCACACACAAACGCTCATAAAATAGCGTTTACATGTTTATTGAAAATGTGCCTCGCAACGTTACATCGTCTTGCGTTTGGGGTGTACAATACACAACTTGATATTGTGTTTTCATTTTTTTTTACTTATACTCCTAATAAAATAATAATAAAAACATAATACAAAAACCAAACACACCTAATTTAACCATTTTTAATATTTTAGAATTTATCAATTCCCTAATTGGATTTTAGAAATATTAAGCTTAAATAAAAGTTAAATATTTGAATTTATAAGCATGTAATAAAATGTTCAACATTTTAGGATTTAGGGTTTAGAGCCTTTTAATTTAACCAATTTTAATATTTTAGGGTTCATCAGTTCCCTAATTGGATTTTAGAAATATTAAACTTAAATTAAATATTAAATATTTAAATTTATAAGTCTGTAGTAGAATGTTTAACGTTTTAGGGTTTAGTAAACCCTAGACCCTAATTAAAGTTAGAACCCTAATTTAACCGTTTTTAATATTTTAGGGTTCATTAATTCCCTAATTGGATTTAGGTTTTAGAAATATTAAATTTAAATTAAAAGTTAAGTACTAAATTTATAAGTCTGTAATAAAATGTTCAACATTTTAGGGTTTAGGGTAACATAGTTAGAACCCTAATTTAATCATTTTTAATATTTTAGGGTTCATTAATTCTCTAATTGGGTTAAAATTTTAGAAATATTTTAGGATTCATTAATTCCCTTATTTAATCATATTATTTATAAAAAAAATTCACCGCAAACGCGACATAGTGCAGCGTCTTGCTCCAAAACGTGTCATAATCTAGCGTCTTGCCTTTTTTTTTAAAAAAAAAAAAAAAAAGCTCCAAAACGTGCCATCATCTTCCGTCTTGCTCTTTTTAAAAAAATAAAATAAAATTCCCTCAAAATGCTAGACGATCTAGCATTTTGACCTAACGCTGGATAGTCTAGCGTTTTGGGATGCAATTTCGGGCCGTCCCTAACTTCTGTACCATTTTGGACCTTCTCAGTAGAGATTGTGCCATTTAGGTGCAATACCCGTATTAACATGTGTCAAAAAACATGTAGAATATATTACCAAATTTATGTTATATTATTCTATTCAAGTTTAAGATATTTTATATTTGATTTAATTAATCCTATTTTTTTGATTATTTCAATTGTTTGGTTGTCTCAATTTTTTTTTGATTCACCAAATATTTTATTAATTGCATTCTAAATTTTTATATATTTCTATGATCTTATTAATAACATAATTTTTATATAATATAATTATATTTAACACTGTCTACTTACATATTTTAATTTCACCACCACTCAAATTCTTTAATTCAATTAAAATTAAAATTTATTAATTAAATCTACTGAATATTATATTTTTTTTATCTATATTAAATTTCAATAGAATTTTATATAAAATTTTAAAAGCTATATAGTTTTAGAAAATATAAATATTTAATAATAATAAACACTTTTATATTTTTCATATATATATATATGCCATTATTCTAAAGAGTATTTTATTATATAGAATTTCGGAGAGAACCTTTTGATTCTAATATAGAATCTTATAAATGATTTTAAAACTAACCATACTTTTATTTCATAAAATTGGAAATTTTGATTCTTAATATAAAATACTAATTATATATAATTTTTATAAAAAACTATTCATATTTAAAAATTAAGCGAAAAATCTGATTTTGAGTTTGATTATACTGTAGAATCGTTCTGGATGATTTAATTATACTGTAAAATCATTCTGGATTATTTTTTGACTATTATGAATGACTGTCAATAATTTTTTTAAAAAAAGTTGTGCAACTTTATTTTTGATTTATTTATATATGTATTTGATGAATAAATTCAAAAATATATCTATCTTATATGTGTATATGGTGGTTTTCTTTTGAATTATATAGAAGATTTTCCTTAAAATACTACTCATATTACACACACACACACAAACATAGGGAGAATTGTACTGAATAACATCAAAACACTTCAATTTTTTTTTATTTATGAAAAATGGATTGTTAAGATTAGAATTATAGAATAAAATTGAATTATAATAAAATCTAATATATTGAATCTAATGTGAAATTTAATTTAAATTCGAAAAATCAAATTTAACATGAAATCTAACGTAAAATTATAAACATTTTATAAAAATGAAATTTGTATGTAATTTTTATGGTTTTTTGTTAATTTCATTTTAGAATCTATGAATTATTGGCCACTACTGCACTGCATACGCAGAGAAGTGTAACCCAAAGATAAATGTAAGTCTGACTAATAAAATTATTTTGAAGGAAACTGTTCACCAACTACAGTTGGATAAATTGTAAATTCTAGTCAACCCTTCTGACTATTGATTTATCAGATCAATGGCTGAGATTAAATATTTTTTAAAAAAAATTACGTTAAATAATATGGCGGATACGCGGTACTATATGCAAAGGATCTTCGACAAGTGACAGTGCTGAGGTATTATACCCATCTGAATACCTCAATTCTTTAAAGTTTAGCGGCCTACCAAATCATAATCTAGAATTAAAGGTTGGAGCTCCAATAATGTTGCTCCGAAACCTGAATCTCAAAAAGGGGTTGTGTAATGGTACGAGGCTACTAATTACTCGCTGCTATCCATTTCTACTTGAGGCCCTGATTATAACCGGGAATAAAATTGGAGAATTGACATACATACCAAGAATAAATATGACACCGGCTGATAAGACACGGCCTTTTGTGTTAAAGAGAAAACAATTCCCAGTTTCGGTGTGTTATGTTATGACTATAAAAGCCAAGGACAAACAGTGAAGAACATAGGTTTGTATCTTCCTAAACCAATTCTTGGCCATGACCAATTTTATATTGCTGTGTCTAGAGTCACTTCCTCATAAGGTTTGAAAATCGTCTGTGTAGATGTGGATCAGAGGTTCACAGGTTACATTAAAAATATTGTATACAAGGAATTTTTTAATGATATATCATGAAAAGCATTGTGTTGTGCATCTATGCACAACAGATGCACCACAATTATATACCTAAATATAATTGGAGTGGAGAAAAGGGGTTAATTTAGTCGTGTGGTCGTCTTAGTTGGGTGTGGTTAGGATTATTGTGACAGATAGTAGTTACGTGCAACTACAATAAATAAAATTAAAACTCTATATCAAATAATCTCTATAGCCTATAAAATTGTTATAAATTTTATAATTAAAAATATAATTCATTTGATTTCATATATTCAATACAAATGAAAATAATAAAAATAAAAATATTATAATATTTTAAAGTAAATTATAAGCAAACAATTATTACATAAATATTATTTTTATATAATATATAATAAAATAAAAATATATATATCTAAAAATATTTTATTATATTAATATTTTTATAAATATGCAATATATATTAGAATCACCATACAAGTAATTAATAAATGTAGTTAATAATAAAATAACATTTTATATTTATTGTTATAAAATATAAATATATTAAAAGAATTATAATATATAAAATTAAATATATTAATTATAATAAATATATTTTAATATTTAAAAAGTGTTCCGTGCATCGCGCACGGGATTTAAGCTAGTAGTTTATTATTAGTTAAAGCTTCAATAAAAAATATTTGAATGTCGTTTTTGAGACAATATATTTATGATTAAGTAATTAATGTCCTTACTTTGATATGTCGTCAGTTTTGCATATTAACTTGGCACCGGGATATAAATTTACTCCTTTTTATTTTATTATTTTTTTCACTGATTCATTCAATGAGTTTGATCTTGTTGTAATCATAAAACTTAATATATGTGACACTTTATTTATATATACATTTTACATAGTAAATAAGTACATGGTGCCCACAAATAATGAATTAAATAAGTGTGTGTGTATCATATTCTGCTCTCAGTAAAAAAATGAATAATAATGAATCCAATATCCGAACACCATAGAGAATCAATTTTAGAAGCAAAGTAAATTGCCATAAGCAATCAAATGCTTTGGGTAGTTGCCTTCAAGATTGTTGGCCTGAAAAATAGATTGTAAGAGGCCATGCTGCTGAGTTCTAGACATGTTTGGGGTTTGTAACAGACATGCGGCTGTAGTTGAGATGGTTTTTAGTCCCTCCTTGGTGATAGTTTGTCGATAATGTGATCTCAATATGATTTGCCGGTTATTATCACAAGCTTATGTTTAATGTGTGTGATCTTTTCTAGAGATAATAAGAGGGTAGAAGAGAGAAAGTAGAACAAAGAAAACACAAGCAGAAGATCAAGAAGATAATGAGACGGTGTCTGTGTGTTTATAGAGAGCCAAGAAGATATGCCAAGAAAGGGATTGCAATGATATATATAGTTGGAATGTTGATAAACAAAGTCGGCGCGTGTAATGAAATTAAACTTCAATTTATATAATGTTTTTTGGATCCGTTTGTTAAAAAAAATAGGGAGCCTAGAATTCAGGAAGGAACCTCCTGTCTTCTGTTTGGTATGATGGTCTTTTTCTGGCCCATATAGGCTTTGTGTCTCGGTATGAAACGAAGTTGAATTGTTAGAGAGCAGTTCATCATGGTCCTATCCTAAAGCAATTTTGTTGGCAATGGTATTGATTATGAAAGTACGTGGATTGCATGGTCCATATTGGCACCATGTGAAGCCATGCATACATCACTATTCTTAGAAACCATGTAACCAATGACAGCTAAAGTAGAGGCTTTATTTGCAAAAGGCTCAAGATCCCCGGGCAATGCAATGTCATTTTTGTTATAAAAATAAGGAAACTCTTGAGTCAATGGTAAAAGGGCTTCTTTCCCATCAAATAAACTCCTACAGGCAGAAAAGATCCTCACATTTTTTGTTGCGCCGAGAGTTTTAAGCAACCTACTCATCAAAATAAATAAATGAATAACCCTGCCTTATAATTTTACATTTAATATTATAAATTTTAAAAGTCAAGGGACAGAAACCTGCAAGCTCTTGAGATATAAAAATACCTGACTGATCTTGCTTCACTTCAATGCCAAGAAAAAATCTCATCAAACCCAAATCTGTCATCTCGAATTCTTGGGTCATCTCCTTCTTAAACTCATCAATCATCTCTTCATTGTTGCCCATAAAAATAAGATCATCAACATAAAGTGCAACGAGTAGTAATTTACCTTGTCTTTCCTTGACATAGAGAGTAGCTTCATAAGGACATTGCACAAAACCGTTCTTCTTGAAGTAGGCATCAATACGAGTGTTCCATGCTCGTGGCGCCTGTTTTAAACCGTATAGGGCCTTATACAGTCTCAACACCATTCTTTCTTTACCTGTTTTTACATATCCAGGTGGTTGGCTCACGTACACTTCCTCTTCGAGCGTTCCATTTAAAAAGGCTGACTTTACGTCCATCTGGTAAATAGGCCATTTACATTGAGCTACTTGAGAGATCAAAAGTCGGATTGTCTACATTCTGGCAACAGGGGCGAAAACCTCATCGTAGTCTATTCCGGCTTTTTGTTGGTAGCCTTTTGCAACTAACCGCGCCTTATATCTTTCTACTTCCCCTTGAGCATTCATTTTCTTTTTATAAACCCACTTAACATAAATAGGCTTACAACCTTCTGGAGGTTCAACAAGTTCCCACGTTTTGTTTTTTTCGATGGCTTTGATTTCTTCATCCATTGCAGCACTCCATTTCTTGTCTTTCATTGCTTCTCCAAAATCTATGCTTTCTGCATCAGCCACCAAACACACTAGGTGTACCTCACCATGTTCATATACATCTTGTAAGCTTCTCGTTCTAGGATTCCTGGGCTCGTACTCATCATATTCTGCTTCTCCAGGTGTATCAAAATTTGTCGGTGAGATTTTAGAAATCGGAAAATCAGTTTCTTTTGCTGCTTCTACTGGTGCTTTATTCCAGTTCCACGTATCATCTTCTTGTATTTTTACATCTCGACTTATTACCACCTTCATAGAAATCAGGTCCAGGAGCCTATAAGCTTTTGTTTTCTCATCATATCCAATGAATATGTACTTCCTGCTCTTGTCGTCCAGTTTTGTTCTCTTTTGATCGGGAACATGTGAATATGCCACGCTCCCAAAAACTTTTAGGTGTGATACAGCAGGCTTCCTTCCGCTCCATAATTCTTGAGGTGTTTCATTTCCCAAAATAGAATGTGGACAGCGATTCTGAATATATACAGCACACTGTACAGCTTCTGCCCAGAGTTCTTTAGGCAGTTCCTTGCACTTTAACATTGATCGAACCATATCTAAGATAGTCCGATTTTTGCGTTCAGCCACGCCATTCTGCTGTGGTGAATATGGAGCAGTTAAGAACCTTCTAATTCCCTGCTCTTCACAGTATTCTGTGAAAACTTTTGACGTATATTCTCCGCCTCTATCTGAACGCAATGCCATGATTTGTAGTCCTGCCTTCTTTTCTACCAGCGCTTTAAATTTCTTGAATACTTTTATTGCCTCAGATTTTTCATTTAAGAAATAAACCCATGTTCTTCGAGAATAGTCATCGATGAAAGTAATAAAGTACCTCCTCGAACCATATGACATGGGTGTAATAGGACCACATATGTCCGTGTGAACTAATTCGAGAGGTTGTGAAGCACGATAAGTTGCCTTCTTCTGGAACGAATTTCTTGTTTGTTTTCCCAGCACACATTCTTCACAAAAATTTCTTGTACAATCCAAGCTTGGCATTCCATGGACCATTCTTTTACTCACCAGCTGCTTTAAACCACCATAGTGTAGGTGTCCAAGTCTCCTATGCCATAAAATTGCTTTGTCCTCTGACTTTGCTTGCAAACAAATCTCCTGTATATTTTTCAAATTCAACTTGAACATCCGGTTTTCTGTCATTTCAGTTTTGGCAATGATCCTGCCAAATTTGTCCTTTAAAGACATGATTTTATTTTCCATGGAAATTGAGTATTCTTTTTCAAGCAGTTGTCCAAGGCTTAAAATATTATTTTTCATGTCAGGAACGTAATACGCATCTTCAATAGTTCCTTGTTTTCCATCTTTTCTAGTAAAACATATTTCACCCTTTCCTTTTTACTTCTATTTTCGATGAATCTCTAAATGATACAACTCCAGAATTTATTTCTTTTAAATTTGTAAAAAGATGCTTGAGACCAGACATATGATTGATGGCCCCACTATCAAGGTACCACATAATTTCATCTTCAGGAATCATACCTTTGCAGGCCATGAGTAGAACACCTTTATCATGCTGTTGCTCCGTCTCGACTAGATTTGATTGTTCCTCAACCTTCTTGTTACACCAGCAATCTTTGGCAAAGTGACCAAATTTTCCACAATTATAACATTTAATGAATCTGCCACCTCTTCCAGAATTTGATCTTCCTCCTCTGCTGCGACCACGTCCTTGTCCTCGCCAGTTTGATTGATTTGTTTGGACTTTTTCTTCATATCTGTTGCTTCCAGGCCCACGTCCTCTACCTCTGGTGAGATTTGTACGTCCACGTCCTCTTCCTGTTCCTCTAGAGTATTGTGTGTACAATAACTTATCTTTGTCTTCAACAGCGACATTTGTTTTTAATACTTGGGATTCCACCTCTTCCTTTTTCAACAATCGTTCTGAGTATGCTTGCAGTGATCCCATGAGTTGATCAACAGTCATGGTCTCTATATCATTTGACTCTTCAATAGAAATTCCAACAAGCTGCAACTTTGTATTCAAGGATCGTAATATTTTTTCATTCACACGAGCATCTTCAATTTTTTCTCCGTAATTCTTCATTTGATTTACAATAGAGGAAACTCTCGTGAAGTAATCCGGGACTGATTCCATATCTTTCATATGTAAAGACTCAAATTCACCACGTAGGGTTTGTAATCGTACCTTTTTTACTTTGTCAACACCTTTAAAATTGTTCTGCAAAATCTCCCAGACCTCCTTCGCTTTTGTTGCAGATGCAATTTTTTCAAACATGCCTTCATCTAAGCCCATGTGTATAATTGATAAGGCTTGTTGATCTTGTTTCCGTGCCTTTGCTAGCGCGTTTTTCTGAGCCTGATTCAAGGCTCCTTCATTCTCTGGTTCCTCGTATCCTTTGTCAACAATTTACCAGGCCTCCTGCGAGCCCAGCAATGCTTTCATGCGTATACACCAGTGTCCATAATTTTCTTTGGTAAGCTTTAGAACAGCAAAAGAGTTATTCATGTTTGTAGGCTCTGATACCAAACTGTTAGGGTATTGAGGTTTCTGTGTATGGGTTCTTATGTATGGTTTCAGTATTTTTTGGTGTAAGAAATGGAACAGAAACAATCTTTTGTTCCTTCTTCTTTTTCATTGATTATAAAAGATAATACAAGCTTCTTCATTTATAGTAGGAGAATTCAGACCATCAAATAGTTATAACTTTTGAGTTCCATGGATCACAATTAATTTGAGTCTTTACATATTCAGAGACAATGAATTTAGTTTATTTAACAGTTCCTTTCATGTCTTAACTTTCTCTCATTGCTTATCACTTCATCATACTCTTGGCTTAAACGAGGAAGGCGGCCTGTTCTGACCCACACATCTATGGCATCAATCTGTAGAGGAATGCAATCATGCCCTCAAGATGCAGCCAAATTGCACAAAAGCTCTTCTCATGATGGCTGTATCCAATGCAAAGGTGAATATCCTTCTATATTTGTATATTTTTTGCATGTACGTTGTAATAGTTGTGTATATATTTAACTTTTTATATCTTGGGATGAAATATAAATTTAATCTTTTAGCTCATGTACACATCTATTGTTTGGAAAGTCTATTTCTGGTTGTTGCAGCTACTCCAAGAATTGGAAGAAGCTATGAGAGACTATGAGATCTTAAGGAAAGAGCTCCCCCGGACAGCGAACTAGCTGAATCTCTATCTCGGGCACATGATGCACTTATGAAATTACGTCGGTGTGATGATTTTGTGAGGCCAGGTGAATTTTCTGGTTCTAATTACTCCAAGACTGTCATACATTCACCTGGTAAACTTTCCTTGTACCAAAGTTAATTCTTCCTTGCAACTTCTATGCTGTTATCTATCTAAGTACAAATTGCGGACCTGGAGTATGTCGAGGAGGGGAGAAGAAGGCACATCCCCAAATATGTGAATCGAGGCAGTAGGTATGTCGAGGAGTATGTCGTATACCTGGTTTAACAGTTTGGAGACGTACATAGTTTACAGGGCCCTGCAATTAGAAATTACAGAGTCTAAGCAGAGCAACACTACTTCACATGTAAATTTTCATTAATTGGATTTAAAATCTTATACTGAAAAATGGTCTGCTATCAAGGAAAAAAACAAAAATTGCTATAATTGATCATGAACAAATAAAATTAAGAAAAAAACTTAAACTAAATTCTCAGTAACAAGGAAATGTACCTGAGTAGCAAATACTTAAAGTTCCCCGATTCCAAAAAAAATAAGAAAGCCATACTTGCTTTTAAAACAAAAGGCCGTGAAGCAAAATATTGCACCAGAAAATGTTACCACCGAAAGAAACTGCAAATAATTAAATAACACTATGAAGATCCAGATGAAGCTATACTTGCTAAATTAAGGACCGTTTAAGTAAAAATTACAAAATCAATTGCCAATATGCTTTTTTTAATGTCATCTCCGCAATTATCAAAAGTAGTCAAAACTATATTGTGTTGCCAACGTAAGAGAAGATAGAAAACCAAAATGGAAATATTTTTATATCAACTCTGTGACACTATAGACTGTTCATCATCTATGTCACTTGGACTCTTTATTTCTCCCAAATTAGTGTCCTTGAATTCCTGTAATATTACCATAGTACTTATAGCATGTATGCCATTCTTCATCTTATTATATTTTATATATGTAACATGAGATTGTTAATCTAATGAGCAGTTTAGTGCATTTGCAAATAATTTTAAGTCAAGCTAATCAAAGGGATATAATTTTTTTCCCCACTGATTCATTCAAATAATGTTCTTGTAGCTATTTACATATACTTTGGTCCGATAAATATGCAACCTTGATTGGTGTGTATGAGATCAAATGTCAAGTTAAGTGTACATGTGTTATGATATGGTTCTATAGCTAATGTATCTATTTCTGTTCATTAACATCAAAGCTGTAATAATAAATTCAAGCCACATTTAGGAGTTACAAAAATATGGTGAATAAACTCTTAAAAACAACCAATTGTGGTAAACAAAAACCTCCATATCATTGAAAATATAGAATAAATTCATGGCCAGCCAAGGTACAAAATAAATAAAATAAAAAAACCCAACCAAAGGCAATGGTATATACATGATTAACTTAGTTAAAGGCTACCACATAAGTAACTTAATGTCAAGAGATATTTTTAGTTTCCATTGTATACAAAACAACACTAAAGTCATGACTGCTTAGACACATAAACCTTTCCATATCCTCGCATTAATTAACTAGCTGTAAGTTACAATACTTGAATGCATAAATACTGTTGAAGCACATACTCCCTTCCTGAATACTTTACATGTCCCTTCCTGAATACTTTACATGGCTCTTAGAGAATCCTATCGCCTCTTTTCAGATCTAAAATTTGGCCTCCAAGAGGAAACGATCAAGGCTCATATTGCCCGGGTTTGGGATGGCATGTCTTACCGAACATCTGATGAGGTTGCAGCCTATTTCGTCCTAGTTGATGAAGAGGTAATGTGCACCACTATTCCCTTCCACATATTTACACATTTTCCTCGCTTTGTTCTCGTACTAGGACTAATACTGCTGTTGATAGGACAACCAAATTCTGGCTATAGTTCCGGGCCTTCCGGCTAGGGAAAGAACTCGGTTGCTGGCTGAGTTGCACGAGATAATGGTTTATTAAAATGAGTGCATTCAAATAAGGTTTAATATTAATTGAATCAAACCGGTGGCTACTTGAGAAGGAATACAAACTTTATTCTGCGTTAAAAAAGGTAAAACTAGTACATAGTGCGAGATAATGAGTTGCACATTATTTAAACTAAGCGTGCATACATTTTTTTTTTGCTAAGTTGCGTGCATACATTCAACACATTATTAACTCCTCCACACCATTCTGTAGCTGGAGTACGTACATAGCATTAAGTTCAATGGAAATTAATTGCACAGCGAGGTTGTTTATTGAGACCAAAGAGGCCAAAGTTCCTCTCATTCTCTGGTTTCTTATCCTCGTCGAACATTGCAAATAAGTAGGTTTCAATAGGACCAGGCCTCTTTGGAGTACCAACAGAAGTGACATGTTTTACCAGATTCTCATAATAGGTGCAAGCATCTGTAGAAGCCAAAAGTGTTCTTCTACCGTGTACATGTGGCGGCCCTGGCGTAAACCTATAGCCGGTCTCGGTTATAACGGCTTTCACATTATACCCTCGCCTTAGGGAGGAGAAGCCAGTTCCATTCAACATGGCTGGACCGCTATTTTTTTCTAGAGCAGAGTAGATGCCGTCCAACATTGCATCAAAGAGGTTATAGTACGCAAGACCGTTATCGATGAATTCTGGGGATTGTTTTGTGAACAATACGTATGGCAACTTTATTGTATTAGGGTTATTAATGTAAGCATAGTATGGGTAGACAGTGAACAGAATGGGTTGGTTGGTATCAGTTAAAAAGCCGATGATTGGATTCATAAACCACATCACATCTCCCCTGAAGTTACCTGCTGATGGTGGATATGATGTTTTCTCATCGATGACAGTCGTGTCAAGAGTCGTAGACACTCTCACTTTCTGAAATAGGCCTGCATCTTTAACTGCATTGAAGATGTTGGTCATTGCAGGGACAACAAAGGTTGCATACCTTGATTGGGGATTCACAGGAGTGACTTCATTCCCTACTGATATGTACTTGATATTCACGTCGGGATAGTTTAGAACATTTGTTCGAACCCATCTCTGCGCGGAGGGGATGTCTGAGGCCAGTTGCTGAAGATCTGTGTTTGGCACACCTAGTACCAGTTCAATGCCTGATCCCTTTAGCGCTTGCAGAACTTCTGGGTCTGGCCAGTAGATTCTCATACCCCCTATGCCTTGTGACCTGTACAGATCTACCACTTCTCTAGGTGATGGCAAATTGTTTCCGTCCCTTCCATAAGCCACTCCAACAGTTGCTGCACCTGTCTCCAGTTGATGAAAAAATTATTAGCAAACTATATATGTGCTTGTGCACGTGTACGTGCTAGAGGATAGAAGAAATACCTGTTAAAGTTAGTTCTGCAATTAGCAACATAATTAGAAATGCGAGAGTAACCAGTGAGAAAAAGGGAGATGAAAACATTGTATTATAGTTCTCAGTCTCACATCCAAAATTGCATTAACAAGTAAGAGCTTAAATAAAGGAATGAGCTCTGTGAATCTTTTAAACAAACACTGCAAATAATACAGATATAGGGTCTACCACCGGAAATAATCCAAGTAAACCCTCGTCAACCATCCCTCTATATTTTAATGGGTTAAATATAGACCCGGTGATTTACCACACGAAACGACACGAAGTACACGAAATAAATAAATCTACATAAATATTAATATTTATATATGATAAATTTATATTTATATTTATATTAAATAAATTAGTATTTATTTATAGTATTATACATGATTTTATAATGTTGTTAGTAAATATGATGTGAATATATATATATATACACACACTTAGTACATGTTTTTAATTATTTCACCGAAAATATTAGTATTTAAATTTTTTATTTTTATTTAAAATTACATGAAAACACCACACAAAAAGTATACGACATAAAAGTAAACGAACACGAAAGTACACGGACGTGTTTGGGTTTAGCGTTCAAGTACACGAAACACGAAAGTACATGACACGAACCAATTTTCAGATACTCGGGTCTAGTTAAATATCAAACGTACACCTCAACTGAACTCGGGATATTAGAAATACACCCCAACTTAACGGAATATCAAAAATATACCTTAAGTGGCCAGTAGTAATTTTAAGGGTTGATTAACGGTTTGACTAGCGGAAAATTCGTATTTTTTTAAAAAAATATTGATTTTAATAAGAAAAAATTCCAGATCATAAACAAAATTATATTCGCTTTTCCAAAAAAAGATTGAATTTTTTTAAACAAAAAATCAATTTTTAATTTTTTATCTTCTATAATCAAATTTATATATAAAAACAATAAAAAATTGAAAATTTATCAAATTGAGATGAATTTTTTTCTGGGACTTGTTTTTAAGTGCTTCTACAATCTGGAATGTTTTGGGGGGGAAATTGAATATTGTTTCAAAATATGATTTTTTTTGTTGAAAATAATCAAATTTATAAAACAAAACGATTTTTTGTTTAAAAATATTCAATTTTTTTTTGAAAAAAAGAATATAATTTTATTTATAATATGGAATTTTTTGAAAATTTTCATATTAAAATCAATTTTTTTTAAAATATAAATTTTTCGTTAGTCAAACCGTTAATCAACCCTTAAAATTAGGGTGATAATTGATGCATACCCTAAATTTATTTATGCACACGCTAAATCTGTTTAAGACCAAAATATATATATAACCATAATCTTCACATGTCAACCTTGTATCTTTTTTTTTTATGGCATAATCTTACCCAAATCTTACGATTATGCATAATTTTCTTACCTATAATAAAATGTTTTATGAATTTTGAAATTCAATTATTATTATTATTTTTTATTACTTATCTTAATTTTATTATTTCAATTGTATCTATGACTTGCTATAAATATGAACATTCAACTCAAAAAATAACTAATAAGAAACTACGAAAAAGAAAAGTAATTTTAGATATATTTTATTATCTACCAAATTAAAAATAATGAGTAGTCCCTTCAAGTTACAATTTACTCACTTCCAATCACATTTACTAATTATTTTTTTCTAATTATTTTTTAGATATATTTTATTATCTACCAAATTAAAAATAATGAGTAGTCCTTTCAAGTTACAATTTACTCACTTCCAATCATATTTACTAATTATTTTTTTAGATATATTTTATTATCTACCAAATTAAAAATAATGAGTAGTCCCTTCAAGTTACAATTTACTCACTTCCAATCACATTTACTAATTATTATTTTTTCTAATTATTTTTTAAGGATAAGAAAGTTGACAAATTTTAATAAGTTTATCTAATTTTTTTTCTTATTATTATTCTAATTTAAAACTTATGTTTATAATAAAAATAAATGGATGCCTAAAAAAAAGTCATCTAGCGCGATTATCTTTCTACCATCCTTTTTAAGCAAGTAGAGATATATAAAATGATGAATATTATAATAAATAAAATAAGAGACTAAGGGTATTTTAAAAAAATGCATAGAAAATGGTGTGCACGGATAATTCTAGGTTGAGCATAAATCAGTACCCTAAAATTCAATTCAATTCAATTCGACTTATTTACAAATTTGACTTATTTTCAATTCAGCCACTTAAAATGTCATTATCCGCCACTTAAGTGATGAAATTGTGACCCTAATATTAGAATAAAGATTTTGATATATCACCTACGTTTCTATTAACATTTTGATACTTGACGCTTTTTGATATCCCGGGTTCAGTTGAGATGTACGTTTGATATTTAACCCATATTTTAATTGGTCACGGGTTCAATTTTCTAAATCCACGTAGCCACTTGGAAAACACCCACAGCATTCAAGGCGGCTGCAAGCCTGCAAGTTGCCAAATAAGAATACAAACAAGGCTAGGCTACAGTACAGTACAATACCAAAAAGAATAGTCATACTGAGCATCTCCGACGGATCAAGGAGTGTCAACTTTGCAACATACTCTAAAATAATATATTTTATTTTCTCTCTATTACATGCCAACTTCTTTAACTTATTTTCTCTTGTATTGTTTATTAAAACATATTATATACATTAAGTTTTCCTATTTATTTTTGAATATCATATTAAATTGATAATAATTAATCTGAAAAAAATTATATATGTAAAATAATAATTATTTAATATTATTTAATTATAAAAATAATATATAATATAACTATATTAATACTCGTATATTAAAGATATCATTTGTTATCCATATAAATATATTAAACATTAAATATATTAAAAAAATTATATATGCATACAATTAAAATAATTTATAAAAAAGTTTTACAAAAAAGTATAACATAAATGTATTTAATAATTAAAATATAATATAAATAAATTTAATAATAAAAAACAATTTATATACATAATATTTAATAATTAAAATATAATATAAATAAATTTCACAAAAGAGAGTTTATAATATAAATATATTAGATTAGTAATGTATTATTCATAAGGGACCACAAAAGATGTTGACATTTCATAATTATTCATGATTGGACCCCATAGAAAGAAGTTGGCATCCCATTCCCACCTTATGATGACGTGGAACGTATCCGGCCATCGAAGAATCGAAGGCATTATCACAAGTCATGTCATGCCACGTGATGTTGACACCCCTCTTGGCATCCTTATGATGCTCTCAGAGGTTGAACCAAGTTGAATTAGAGAGAAATAATTCAAACGATATATAATTCCAACATTGACTGGAATTAGACGTTGCTTTGCTATTAGAATTAGACAAGTGGGAATGTTTGTGCGTCTTTACTGGCTTAGTTCATCCAGTCCAGCAAAGCAAGCTTAGGGTTGGTTTGATTAAGCAATACCCCAAGATTGATTCAAGTAAAGCCTCGTCAACCATCCCTCTCTATATATTTTGATTGGTCACAAGTACAATTTTCTAAATCCACACGGGCATATTAAAAATTCAAATGCGACGGCCTAGAAGAGTACCTAACATCATGTCATTTCAGTGTGAGTCTCATTTATAGGTGCCCCTAATTTTTGTGATGCATATTGATGGGCTATGACCTAACTATGGCCCCAGAGCCAATGATTCATCAGTAGATCCCGGAAGACTTCAATCTTGGAGTCGTTAAGCATAATCCTCAACCCTCCTTGGCATAAATGGAGTAGTAATGATTCGCCCAAGGGATACCACCGGTCTGCTCCGAACGAGAAATATGATTACCTAGGAGTTTCTAGGAAGGATAGATAACTAGCTAGTGCCGTTAGCACACATTCCACTTCACCTAAATGACGTGTCAGGAGGATAAGTGGAAATTTAATGCTTTAGTGTCTATATTACTCTATTTATTTATACTAGTTTATACCCCATGATCGAGTTTCCTTTTTAATATTAATTTATACTCCCTTTGTCCCTATTTAAATGTCTATTTTAATTTTTGATTGGTTAAACAAACTAAACTTTGATTGAAATTTTTATATATTATATGATTGAGAAAAATAAAAAAAGTTATATCATTAAAATGTACATTTAATTTATTTTAAATTGTAATTTTCAGTTTTTTAAAATAATAAGTGAATAATTCGTAATATTTAGTCAAATATTAGTCAATTTGACTCCTAGAAAAACAAAATGGACACTTAAATAGGGACAAAGAGAGTAATAACTTTATAATTAAAATCTTAAATTTTAGAAAATTAATATTGTTCAATTTTAATATTAAAATTTAATAATTTTCTTCGTAAATAATATTAAATTAATTATTAACAATATTTGATAATCGAACCTTAATCATTTTATTTATAAATAAATTTAAAATAATAGTAAGTTAATTCTTGTATTAAAGAGGAATACAAACATAATATATCAATTAAAATTTTTATAATATTTATAAATTTATAACTTTACCCTTGACAACCATACCACATTACAACTTTAACCCTGACGAACATACCACATTAACTCTCTTACACCAGTTATATATAGAATATAATGTTAAGTGTCCACAAATTGTACCCGTCAGAGTCTAATCTTGACGGGGTCTAATCTTTTTTTACAACAATGATGACAACCTAGTATGATATATATATACACACACTGTGAAGAACCTATATGTACTGCAATTATATATTGTAATGTTCTATAATATATATTATAATATTCTGCGTGCAGTACATATAGGATCTCCACAGTCTCCATAAAAACGTGGTCTTCATTAAACTTTTTTCTCTCTCTTGAAAGTACCTTGTATGATACGAGTATTATTATGTCTTGCCATATATTGACAGTAACAATCGATAAAACTAGTTATTTATTTTATCGGGTCAAGTTTTTTTGCTAATACGATTATTTATTGTTTGAAAAGAGGCCGCGCTGTTAAGTTTGACGTTAAATCATGCATCATACCGTCCATAACATTTTTTGATATTATTTTTTCAAAATCATAAATGAAAATGTATCAGTCGCATAGAGATGACCCCAGCATTCAAGCCGGCTGCAAGTTTCCAAATAACTGAAGGGATACAGTGATGAGAAGGGATACGAAAAAGAAAAGTCATACCAAGTTGAATTTTAGAGACAAATAATTCAACGAGATATAATTTTGACATTGACTGGAATTAGATGACATTGATTGAAATTGAATAAGAGACAAATACGTGTATTTGAAGTTGAGTGGGACACAAAAGTACCAAACATTACCCTTACGGCTTTAATAATATAGCATAGATATGTACTATATATATATATAGGCAAGTGATCAAATAGAAAATAATTTAGAATAGAAAATAAAAAATAAGACCTACACCACATATTCAATCTAATCTAATGGCAAGGAGGAACATCCACACACAAATCAAATACACCCTCGTACACCCAATCCCACATAATCTCTCCGTTTTTAATTTGATTTTTCCCGTTAATTAGTGAAGTTTTTTTCAAATCTAACTTCACCACATTTTTCTCCATCTCCCAACAATCAGTTTGCATACCATATGTGATATATTCCAGTGACTTTTATTTTTTCGGCGATTTTCATTATTTTTTGTGAACCCAGGATATATAAATTAGTGATTTCTGTAATACAAATTAGTGATTTCTATAATACAAATTAGTGGTTTCTGTAATATAATTTAGTGATTGAAGTTTGAATCTGATAAGTGACGAATTTATTTTAATTATAAATTATATTTGCCGAAATATAGCACATATAGTATGGAAACTGATCGTTGGGAGATGGAAAAAAATGCGGTGAAGTTAGATTTGAAAAAAACTTTGTCAATTAACGGGAAAAATCAAATTAAAAACGGAGGAGAATAGATGGGATTGTGTGTGTGATGATGTATATAATTTATGTGTGGGTGCAGCACATATAATGATAAGGTTTTTTATTTCTCATTTAAACTATTTTCTATTTGAGTAGGACTCTCTCTCTATATATATATATAGGCAAATGATCAAATAGAAAATAACTTAGAATAGAAAATATAAAATAAGATCTACACCACATATTCAATCTAATCTAATGGCAAGGAGGAACATCCACACACAAATCAAATACACCCTCATACACCCAATCCCACATAATCCATCCGTTTTTAATTTGATTTTTCCCGTTAATTAGTGAAGTTTTTTTCAAATCTAACTTCACCACATTTTTCTCCATCTCCCAACAATCAGTTTGCATACTATATGTGATATATTCCGGTGACTTTTATTTTTTCGACGATTTCCATTATTTTTTGTGAACCCATGATATATAATTTAGTGATTTCTGTAATACAAATTAGTGATTTCTATAATACAAATTAGTGGTTTCTGTAATATAATTTAGTGATTGAATTTTGAATCTGATAAGTGACGAATTTATTTTAATTATAAATTATATTTGCCGAAATATAGCACATGTGGTATGAAAATTGATTGTTGGGAGATGGAAAAAAATGCGGTGAAGTTAGATTTGAAAAAAACTTTGCCAATTAACGGGAAAAATCAAATTAAAAACGGAGGAGAATAGATGGGATTGTGTGTGTGAGGGTGTATATAATTTGTGTGTGGGTGCGGCATGTATAATGATAAGCTTTTCTATTTCTCATTTAAACTATTTTCTATTTGAGTAGGAATATATATATATATATATATATATATATATATATATATATATATATATATATATATATATATATATATATACACACACATACATATACTACATTTACTATTTTTGAAACATCGTTGTACCATTTATGAAAAAAACCCCAATTACTCCACTTATAAAAGGAACATAATCAATATTATTGCTTCACATACCAGACATGAATTCTAAAGCCCCGTCTTGGTTTACCTCTTTTTTCTTGCTGATCTTGCTATGCAAGTGCTCTACTTTGTCAGTAAATAAGACTGATGTGCTCTCCCTGCTTGCACTTAAAGATCAGATACAAGGCGGCTTGAGCTCATGGAACCAATCTGTTCATTTCTGCCAGTGGCAGGGGATAATATGCAGCGAGCTTCATCATGACAGGATTATATCACTGGACCTCTCTAGCCAGGGTTTGGTAGGGTCCATATCACCTCATATCGGAAATCTTAGCTTTCTAAGGGTCCTCAACCTTGGAGATAACAAATTCCACGGCCCCATCCCCCCAGAAATAGGTCAGTTGTTCCGTCTCCAACATTTGAAACTGAGAAATAATTCTTTTACTGGCAAAATCCCCATGAATCTTACACAATGCAAGGATCTTAATCTGATATATTTAGGAGAAAATAGTCTCACAGGGAGTATCCCTGCGGAGCTTGGTTCATTTCAAAAACTTAAAAGTTTGTATCTTGGAACTAACCGTCTTTCTGGAGAAATACCTGCATCTTTTGGTAACTTATCATTCCTAGAGTACTTAAACATTGGAAATAATACTCTGGAGGGGAATATTCCAGAGACCCTTGGCAGGTTGTCAAAGTTAACTGCATTTATTGTTCAATTTAATGAACTTTCTGGTCAGGTCCCTTCATTAATCTACAACATTTCTTCTATAACAGAGTTTTCTATTACTAAAAACCACCTATCAGGTAGTCTTCCACCAAACCTCGGCAATACTCTTCCAAACCTGGTCTACTTCGTGGCAACTGGAAATGGGTTTTCAGGGCCTTTTCCAAGGTCACTAAATAACGCTACCATGCTTCAGCTATTCGATGTTATGGACAACTTCCTCACAGGAAAGGTTCCCAGTGACTTGGGAGCCCTTCAGAATCTGGAACAGTTCGTTATCTCAAATAACCAGCTGGGAACAGGAGAATCAGAAGATTTGAGTTTCATCACTTCTCTAACAAATGCCACAATCCTAAATTCCTTGGTCATAGCCTATAACAACTTTGGTGGTGCTCTTCCTGTTTCTGTGTCAAACTTATCCAGCCTAGTGGAGTTATATGTTGGACATAATCCAATAGTTGGAACTATACCAGAAGCAATAGGAGAACTTCCCAACCTGATTGCACTAGGGCTCGAAACTGCTAAGTTTCAAGGTAGTATTCCATCATCTATTGGAAAAATGAAGTTACAAAGACTGATTCTATTTGAAAATAAGCTTACTGGGCCTATCCCAGCTTCTCTAGCAAACATTACTTCTCTTTATGAGTTAGATCTAAATGATAACAGATTAGAAGGAAGCATCCCTCTAGAATTTGGTGGTTATAAATTTCTAAAGCTTCTAAACATTTCTTATAACAATTTAAATGGAACCATTCCCAGACAAATATTTGATATCTTCTCCCTAACAAATCTTAGTTTATCAAGTAATTTTCTCACTGGTTCCTTACCTATTGAGGTGGGTAATCTTAAAAACCTCCAATTACTGGATGTATCTGGAAATAAGTTGTCGGGTGAAATACCCAGTACCCTTGGGAGTTGTATAAGTATAGAAGTGCTTTCTCTGGAGAACAATTTATTTGAAGGAAGGATTCCTCAATCCTTAACTTCTTTAAAGGTTGTACACGAGATTGATGCATCAAGCAACAATATCTCAGGGGAAATCCCAAAATATTTTGGTGACTTCAAATATCTCGAACGTTTGAATCTATCATTCAATGACCTGGAAGGTGACGTGCCAAAAAACGGAATCTTCCAAAATGCAAATGCTGTTTCAGTTGACGGAAACATCAAGCTTTGTGGAGGCAGCAAAGAACTGAACTTGGTGGCATGCCGACTCGATCATTCCACCAAAAAGAGGTCTCTTGGTTTCATACTAGCAATCTCGCTGGCGGTCTCTTTCTCTGTCCTTGGGCTCCTCATTTATCTCATAATTTATATGAAGAAAAAACCACAAAACACATCTTCTCCAAACTCTTCGAGGAGTCCATATCTCAAAGTTTCTTATGGTGAACTTCTTCAAGCAACGGGTGGATTTTCCCCAGACAATTTGATTGGTGAGGGTAGTTTTGGACGAGTCTATAAAGGGATTCTAGACGAGGGCAGATTGATTGTTGCTGTGAAGGTCTTCAAGCTTCAACAGAGAGGATCTTTAAAAACATTCAATGCGGAGTGTGAATCATTGCGTAGTATTCGTCACCGTAATCTCGTTAAGATCATCACGTCTTGCTCTAGCACGGATTTTCAAGGTAACGACTTTAAAGCACTTGTTTTCGAGTTCATGCCTAATGGAAATGTAGAAACGTGGTTGCATCCACCAGTTGGCGATCGAGAAGAAAATCAACCAAGGAACTTGAACCTGCTTCAAAGACTGGATATTGTTATTGATGTTGCTTCTGCACTAAATTATCTTCATCACCAATGCCACATTTCAATCATTCATCGTGATCTAAAGCCAAGCAATGTTCTTCTTGACAATGATATGGTAGCTCATGTTAGTGACTTCGGTTTGGCAAAGCTTCTTCCAGGATCAGTGGAAAACTTGAACGGGAATCAAAGTACTTCTCTTGGGGTTAAGGGTTCTATTGGCTACGTTCCCCCTGGTAAATTTTTTATACATAAAATCTTTTATGATTACTGTAGCTGTAGATAATTGAGTGATGGTACTTCATAAAAACTTACACATGCAGAATATGGTATGGGTGGTGCCACAACAACACAAGGGGATGTGTACAGCTATGGCATCTTACTGTTAGAATTGTTCACTGGGAGGAGACCAACTGATGAAATGTTTGCAGAAGGCTTGGACATACACAACTTTGTTCGAACGGCTTTACCAGACCAAGTACATGAGATTGTGGATCCAATATTAATATCTGAAGAACGAGAAGAAGAAGAAGAACAGGCAATGCTAACATGTATTGCTTCAATACTAAGAATTGGCATTGTATGTTCCGCACAAACTCCAGGGGAAAGGAAGGACATGGAAGAAGTTGATACGGAGTTGCACTCCATCAAAGAACAATACAAGGCCTTTCTAAATAGGAAGTATAGCCTCTGACTCGGTATCTCCTACTCCTCTATCTCGCTAACTACAGAAGGCAGCACTCAACTGAAATTTATCTTGGCTCAACAAACCCAATTTATGTTTCCCCCTGCCCCCTTCAGGACCGGCCTGAAACTGAGATAACAATTAACTTATCAGTGATACTGTTGAAGTAATAAACTTGTTTTAATTACATTTATTTTGATTTGCGTCTCTTAGTTTTTTCAAAATGTCTTTTAATTTTCTTCTTTCTGATACTCTTCCTCAATTGAGCAGTGGGGTTCCCAATACTCAACAAATAATTAACCATGCTAATCTCATGATAGAATATATTTGATGTGACATACAAAGAACCCGAAATCCTCAAGGTAAGTTCATAAAAATGAACTAAGACATCAACCATCCTTCTAACATTACCCCAATCCCAAGAAGTGGGCACCCCATCACCCTCATTAAGCTCATTTGCAAATGCAAAGGACGTGTCCATTGTTTCATATAATTCAAATGCACATTGAAACTTTTGAGCAACATTTAACATCAAATAAGCGGAGTTCCATCTTGTCTTTACATCCAAACACAACATAGATTTAGAATCAACATCCACTAACTCAATGCACTCCTTGAATTTAGCTGGTCTAGCCGGAGATTGCCTTATATACCTAACCGCTTTTCTTACTCTTTCAACCGATGGATCTATTTCTTCAAGTCCTTTTGTCACAATCAAATTAGTTATGTGTGCGATACATCTCATGTGCATATATTTTCCATTCAAGAAATCCAATTAGATTGGATGTGCTACATATGAGACTCAGCAAAAGCGTGGAATTCTTTATGTTTTTGTAATTTGGATAATTTCTAGCTTTTCAATGAAAGGTGATGTGTTTTAGTGTGTAATTTAACTTTTGATTTGAAATTGTTGTGTTTGTAACTTATGTGATCGATGTTCTGTTTCTCAAGAGTGTAACATGAAACTTTGTTATTGTTAATTTACATGCTGAAATGAATTGGTTTAAGAGCATTGCAGTGTTTTTTGATATACTGAAAGAATTTGGTTCATGGTAAAAACTAAAAAGTGTATTTCAGAATATTTGATATATGAGCTTTGTTTTATTGGGTTCCTATATATTTTCTTGTGGTTTTCTTGCAGATTATTATTTACTCTAAATCTTTGCTAATAAAAATTGCTGTTATTAAGCACCACACTTATATTCTTCAACTCGTGTTTGTTTATTTGAATTAATCGACAGCGAGATATAGATAGTAGATGAAACTTGAGACCAGGGCTTAGTTAATAAAATCATATTGTCACTGCGAGGTCATTTGTATGCTCATTCTTTCAGCTGTCCATAGGTCATTTGATTTTCTATTTTCTATGCTCATTTGTATGCTCATTCTTTCAGCTGTCCATAGGTCATTTGAAACTTGATATTCAATCACTTTTGATTTTCTATTTACCTAAAAGTTTGTCTACAAAATTTTAACTCTCTCTTCATGTTGATGTAGATGTACAAGTTCTAGCTCTCGGATTTATTTACTTGCATCATTATATGTAGTAATTGGCTGTTTTCTTTGGCATTTTCCTATTGCCAATATTGCAGTGACTAATCATGGGATCAATGCTGGAGATGTGAAGAAGCTTCAAGATGTAGGGATCTATACCTGCAACGGCTTGATGATGCACACGAAAAAGGTGAGAAATAGTAGAATAGGCGGGCCTTTTAGAGGTTAGAGAGCAGTAGAATTAAGGGTGGAATCACTATATAGAATTGTTCTGCTGTTTGAGTTTTAGGCTTGCATTTTAGTGAACTTATTATTGATTTTTATAGAATTTAACTGGGATTAAAGGGCTATCTGAAGCAAAAGTTGACAAGATCTGTGAAGCTGCTGAGAAGATAGTGGTTAGTGAACCGATTTCTAGTAGTCAGCCAAAATGTTAATTTGTATCCCATTTTATTCTTCCTATGTGTTATAAATTGGCTTTTGTTTGGACACTGTTCTCAGACTTTTGGGTATATAACTGGAAGTGATGCTCTGATCAAAGTAAGAATCTTATGTCTTTAACTCGAAAGTTGATATTGAATCTTATGTTTTTAACTCGAAAGTTGATATTGTGTAGAGGAAATCCGTGGTTTGAATAACGACTGGTAGCCAGGCTCTTGATGAACTTCTAGGCGGTAAAACTGCTGTCTTGGGAGATTATAATCCTCAATTGGTTGATTTATCTGTAAGATCTTAACATTTTCTCAATAAATATGCTAGGTGGCATAGAAACTAGCTCGATTACAGAAGCTTTTGGAGAGTTCAGGTGAGAACAAATAACACTTCATTGTCTAGTTGGAATAATTGATCATAAAATTAAGAAAATATGAAGTTTTAGATCTAATTAATGCTTTATTCAATTGCAAACAGATCTGGAAAGACCCAGCTTGCTCATACCCTCTGTGTTTCAACACAGGTTAGTCACTAGTACTTGGCAGCTAAGCTGCGTCAGTTTTGCTAGAGGCCCCAACTCATTGCAGATTTAAAATGCAGCTGATTTAATTATATAGCAATTCTACTATATTCATTAATCATAATTTGAGCTATCAGTAATTTAAAAGTCTAGTATATGCGATAACTTTCATTTACTTCAATAGTGCATATATAAACTTCAATGATGGCATTGACAATCTTCACTTAACATTGGACCATTTAATGAATTTAGAAGAATTGCTGCTATAAAATCCTTTTATGAGACCCATCTTCTGACCTCCATTTAAATCTATATTGCTGAATTGAACTGACCTGGAGTAATTACTTCCTATATGAACAGCTTCCTACTCATATGAAAGGAGGAAATGGCAAAGTTGCTTACATTGATACTGAAGGCACTTTGTATCCTTAAATTTTGTTTCATCTCATCTGAATACTCCATGTAATATCTGCAAATATCATTTATAAATTATTTATCCTTGACAAAGCGCACTCTCAGCCGACCAGATCGAATTGTTCCAATTGCTGAAAGGCTTGGCATGGATACAGGAGCTGTCTTAGACAATGTAAGCATCTTCTTAACGCCTCTTGCTAGTCATCATTATCAGATTCAGAACTAGTATTATGAGTGAATTAATTGACTGTTTCTATATACTACTTGTGAAAGATCATATATGCACGTGCATATACATACGAGCACCAGTACAACCTACTTCTTGGTCTAGCAGCCAAAATGTCTGAAGAGCCCTTCAGACTTCTGGTAAATCTGTAAATGTTAAGTCTTACTTTTGCAACAAAATAAATATTCTAGATTGGGCTAATTTCTGTCTCGATTGGAACTTTCAGATTGTTGATTCTGTTATTGCTCTTTTCCGAGTGGATTTTACAGGAAGAGGAGAACTTGCAGATCGTCAGGTACTCAGGTTAATGGGCTTAAAGTGCTTAACAATATCCATGTGATCATTGTATTTATGTGTTGATTATCTTCCATGGTACTACCTGTTTTCTTTGCAGCAAAAACTTGCTCAGATGTTATCCCGCTTGATCAAAATTGTTGAGGAATTCAATGTAGCAGTGTATATGACGAACCAAGGTGCGCACAGAAGTTCAATCTTATTTACACCCTAGTTTTATAGTAATATTTTGTTACAATTATTTACACAACACATCCAGACCCTTGTAGGAAGGTTAGAGGAGGGCGAGAAGGTGCTGCTCATGTCACATGTCATCTTAGACACACATACTGATCTGTATGTATGACTTTGATGATTACAGTTATAGCAGATCCGGGTGGTGGAGTATTCATATCAGATCCTAAGAAGCCAGCAGGAGGGCATGTGCTTGCTCATGCAGCCACAATAAGGTTGATGTTCAGGAAGGGCAAAGGCGAACAGCGTGTCTGCAAGGTGTTTGATGCACCTAACCTCCCCGAAGCTGAAGCAATATTCTTTTGAGGACACCCTACTTTGGTGTTCCTATATATTCCAAGGATGCCAGCAATCCATTCAATAGCTTTCAGAATTAAGTGATTCCTTATTATATTACATAATGATCTACACATAACCTAGGGCCCTTGATTACTGGTTTGTTATATACCCTATTAATCTGCATGAACCCCTGAATTATTGATCAAGTATTTCCTTCTTATATTCCTTACTATTCTGCACATCATTTTGATTAACTTGACACTGATAGCAATTCACCTTGCAAACTGTCGACAAGATCTGAATTCTCAGCAAGATTTGATAATATTTTTCTTGACAAGACCACGTGTTTCAGATAACAGCAGGTGGAATTGCTGATGCAAAGGACTAAAGTTCGGCACTATACTATTCTCCTCAGTTCCAACAACAAGAAGGGGTTATGTATAGCTCACTGCCTCTACTTGTGTGGTTTACATAGCTGATAGCTTAATTGTTTACTCTCAGTATTGACTGGTAGAAGCATATAGACTTGGCAATTGCCTAAAACAATTACAATCTTCTTAGAATATATCAGCAGCTTATAGAGTTAAAAGCATTTGCAAATTACATCAAACTTGTTAGATAAGGTATACTTCATTAATATATATATATATATATATATATATATATATATATATATATATGTGTGTGTGTGTGTGTGTGTGTGTGTGTGTGTGTGTGTGTGTGTAATAGAAACTAGTAATAGTCTAGAAACAAGAAACTAGAAACTTTCAAATTTCGTCGAAGAATGTAATTAAAAGATGAGTAGGAACGACTTACTGCAATTAGGGGATATAATGATTGATTAAGAATTAATAAAGAGAAGAAGATTGATGAGAATGAAAAGAAAAAAAAAGATGAATTTGGAGGAAAAAGTGTATAAATGCGGAACAAGTAAGAGAAAAAGAGTATATCACAACATCAAAGAATATTAAATGAGGTATTATTGACCAGAGTATGACGGAGAAGAAGCTAAATCGAGAAGAAGGTAAATCTGGTCGTGGGTTATGATTTGTAAAAAAATGAAGTGAAGATTAAAAGGAGAGATACATGAGAAAATGAGAGAGAAAAAGATGGTCGTTAATGGTGGTGTAAAGATGGAAGGTATGATTCCGGTAAGTAATATTTGTATGTAATATGTTTGGTAAAAAAACGAGGCAGGAGAGAGAAAATTGAGATGGAACATGTGATTTAAAAATATTAATAATTACTATTAATTTCTAGTTTTTAGCTTAACATTATTTTTTATTTGAGTAAAAGCCAATATATATATATATAACCCTGTATACATGGTACCACATTTGTTTCATAATTAAGAAGGATTGGTTTAGAAGTAAAGATTACACGCGATTGATCAGCAAGACTCAAGTTTTTTTTATATAAATAATAAATTTATACTTAATATTGAAAATAAACATTAAGAATATATATATATATATATATATATATATGAATGTTATTTAAATTCATTCTTCCTGTTAATGATATTCACCATCCTTTTCTGATACATGGGTATCAAAATATAAACCACTAACTAAACACTCATGAATTTACCTCATTTTAAACACATACCTCAATTCCCGCCCCTTAACATAGTTGACATGAATTTACCTCATTCAAAACACATACCTCAATTCCTGCCCCTTTGACATATTTTAGAGGGGTTTGGATTTACTAAACAACTTGTGCAACCTTCCACAACTTTGATAAATGTCGTGTATATCATTTAGGAAAACACACATTGGTATTTGATATAGACCAGAGTTTACCAGCGACAAATTGAATCGTGTCCATGCCCGTGGTGAGCGAGTTCAATTTCTCCTCCAGATCCTCCATATAGAAGGTCTATTTCACCGTCTTCGTTTAACAATAGATAGTTGTGACGGCTATGCTTAGCCACAACTGATGTTGCTACGTCGTGTCCATTCCAGTCGGATATCCGACTGTAACTCCGGCCACGAGATGATTGTGGAGCCCGGCGAGCATAAACTCATAATGATAGAAGTAGCCATATCGCGGAACAACTGGAGCTCCGATCATCCGAGACCTCATCTTCATTTCTTCAATCAACTGAAGGAAGTTATTCCTAACAGCGATATACCTAGACATACAATTAACATTGTTGTTTGTGTTGTTATGTGAATACCGTACGCTCAACAATTAGTCGATAAATACCGTACGCTGATGGATATTAATCAACAATCGTATGTCCAGGTACACGACATGTAACACTGATCATCTTCAAAACACTAATCATCTATACAACAATGTTGATGGATGTTAATTGTATGTCCAGGCATACGGTACTGTTAGGGATAACTTCCTCAATTGATTGAAGAAATAAAGATGAGGTCTCGAATGATCAGAACTCCAGTTATTCCGCGAGATCGCTACTTCATAACGATAGAAGTAGCGATCTCGCGGAACAACTGGAGCTTTGATCTTCCGAGACCTCATCTTCATTTTTTTCAATCGAGGGAAGTTATCCCTAACACTACCGCATGCCTGAACATACAATTAACATCCATCAGCATTGTTGTGTGTGTTGTAGATAATTAGTGTTTTGTAGATGATCAATGTTACATGTTGTGTACCTGGACATATGATTGTTGATCAACATCAATCAGCGTACGGTATTCATGACTAATTGTTGAGCGTATGGTATTCACACAACAACACACAACAATGATGAATGTTAATTGTATGTCCAGGCATACCGCTGTTAGGAATAACTTCGCTCAGTTGATTGAAGAAATGAAGATGAGGTCTCGGATGATCGGAGCTCCAGTTGTTCCGCGAGATGGCTACTTCTATCGTTATGAGTTTATGCTCGTCGGACTCCACAATCATCTCGTGACCGGAGTTACAGTCGGAGAATGGGATAGACACGACGTAGCAACATCAGTTATGGCTAAGCATAGCCGCCACGCCACAACTACCTATTGTTGAACAAAGACAGTGAAATAGACCTTGTATATGGAGGATCCGGAGGAGAAATTGAACTCGCTCACCACAGGAGCATTAGGCGCAATCAGACATGGACACGGTTCAATTTATCGCTGGGAAACTCTGGTCTATATCAAATACCAGTACGTTTTTTCCTAAATGATATACACGACATTTATCGCTACTGTGGATTGTATTTAAAACACATACCTCAACTTTGGATGTATTATGTTCACCAAAACAGTGGATACATGCTTATACAAGATGCAAATTTTCATTAACCAAAAAAAAATGGATGCGCAGTTTTTTATCCGATACACAACTTCCAGATTCGAATTTCATGTTGTATTTTGTTCCACACTTGTTGAATTTAACACATTTGTACACTTTTTAACCTCGAAGAGGTGAAGCAAAAAAAGGTACATGCTACATAGACTCTTAAGCTAAAATAAGGACCTGCAAGGCTTTTATTAAATTAATTTTACTCCCTCACCACAGTAAAGAAAAAAAAAGGACAAACAAGGAGCCTTTCAATACCTTAAAAAAGTTACCACATATCCAATTGTATACCCAAGCACAGCAGGGAAGTCCTACTGTCGCGCTACACACTGCTTATAGTAATATTCTTTGACAGGGTTGTTATACAAACTACAGTATATAGTATATAAAGAGACAATTGTTATGCTACTTGTGCACTACGATCATAATTAAATTATCAAATCATCTGATACACTTATGTAAATTAATTATGTTATCTATGAAAATTTGATACAAATAGAAAAAAAAGGAACAGATGAAGGGATAAATAGTATAAAGAAGAATCATTTTGTTCAATTGTACACAAGATTTTACCAAGATTGCTTCAGGTCTGGAAAACTTCCTACGGTGTCGATGTACCTAGGCATATAGCTTGAATACCTTACACACGGTTGTATGCAACTGACTTGCTGAACAATCGTCGTATATAAACAACCTGCAGGCCGCTTGCAAGTGCCAGCAAGATGTACTCTCCAACTGTATAAAATATTACCCGCTTCCTTGTGCTCTCGTTGGCTACAGCAGCATAAATCAACAGGTTATTAAGTAAACTGTAAAGATATAGGACGAAAGGAAGAAAGCCAACGATTTATAAATCAGAGGATCAGAAAACATGGTTAGCTTCAATTCTATACATGATACTATGCATACAGATTAATGTAATTATATTAAGAACTCATCTAATAAATGAATTATTCTAGTTTTTCTAAAGATTTAAACAGCAAGCAAAATGTGGATAAATTTAGTACTATCAGCTACAAAATAGATGAACGTCTTCCTTCTATTGAAAATGTCAAAAACAGAGTTTATCCTTTTCACGTGAATATTCACTCATCTACAATTTTACATTTCTCTTCCAAAAGCAGGCAAATATGTGTGTGCGCGCATGGGCGTGCGATTTCAGTTACTCGCAAATATGAAGACCAATTGGTACATTATTAAACAAGTTATGAACCTCATCTTTCCATTTTAAACACATAAAGGATTTAGGCAATGGTTCTACAAGTTCCCACTATGCATAGTATGCAATGATACTATGCATACAGATCTATGTAATTATATTTAGAAATTAGAACTCGTCTAATAATTGAATTATTCAAGTTTTTCTAAAGATTAAAACTGCAAGTAAAATGTGGATAAATTTAGTACTATCTACTCCAAAATAGATGAAACTCTTGCTTATGTTGAAAATGTCAAAAACAGAATTTATCCTTTTCACATGAATATTCACTGATCTTCAATCTTACATCTCTTCCAAAGGCAGGTAAATGTGTGTGTGTGCGCGCGCACGATTTTAATTACTTACAAAATATAAAGAACAATAGATATATTACCAAACAAGTTATGAACCTCATTTTTCCATCTTAAAGACATAAAGAGTTTACGCAATGGTTAGTTTCTATCAAGTTCCCACTATTCTTAAATATTTTTTAATTTTGAGTAAGTTATCAACCGGAAAAGAGTATAAAAAATGCTTCACTGATTGATCAATTAACATGATCAGTAGTAGTGTACTTATAATACTACTTATAACAGAACTAATTTGACAAGTGATTTTAATAGTACTACAAGAGAAGGCCCCTCCATAATGACAAAGTTCGGATGGCCCTTTACGATAAAATTCGACCATTACACAAAATCGTTCAGCCAAAGGGCGTTTCAAATGCGGACTTAAAATGCCTCGATGTAGCAACTGTATTTCAACTTGTACTAGGTAGACATCATTTATAAATTGTTTGCCCAAAAAAATATAACTTCCCGTAATATTGATACCAAATTGTTTCGAGGAATGTAATGAATCTAATGACTTACTATGACGATGACGGTAATCGCGTGCCCTCAAGTACCTCTGCTCCGCTGTAACCGATTCAAGTGCCTCCCTCAACTCAGCAATTTTCACGTTAATAGGGTCTAAATGTTCTGCAAAAAAGGGAAAAGACTATTAAGATAATCATTTCCCTATTCTTTGTCAGACAAATGTCTCGGAGTATGACACGAAGCAGTGAAATTAAGATCATTCATCAATCAAGGCCTTGCTTAGTTTACTAACTGTCTCGCCTTAAAAAGAAATTCATTTGATGTTAACCGTAGTAAAGGCCATATTTAGATAACAACATACGATTATAAAGCGACCAAGGGTACATCCACAGTAAGAAATGAGTTTATATAGGCACAAACCATCTTTAGCAAGGTCATGTTCGTTGGGAATATGGCCAACATGTATGTAGAAAGAGACGGTCTCTGGTGTTGAGTACGAATTGTGAAAGCAGAATTTAAACATTCCACTTCGCGGTGCCTTAAACTCGAATTTGTCTCCAGATGTACCCTTCACTGTATGAACCGTATTACCTCCAGGAGATGTGACCTAATACCATACAGAGCAAAATAAAAAATGACAATCTGACATAACTTTAGCTATAGACATTTGGTTCAGCATACATTTTTAATGTGAATTGGGAATTCTTTTCTGAAAAACATTTAAGCTAAATGGTTCTATGAATCTATTTATATGTGGGAGAATCAAAATCTTGGGTAAGGTTTAAAATTAGATTTCTCAAACCTTTATTTTATTTATTTATAATCCTACTGCTATTAGTTTGGACATATTTATAGAGCTGGGGTAGTGTTGTCATCCAAACTTGCTGGGGTTTTTTATGTTTTTTCATTCAATTTTTTACTTTATAATAAATGTACAAAAAATATTTTCACTAAGGCACAATTAATCAATCGCCTCACCATTTTCCTAATCAAGGGTAAGCGGAAAAGGCTATCACCTCACCTGGTTCAATCAAGGCGACAAAGCCTTGCCTCGCCTCTCCACTAAACGGTCAATTAATTGTGCCTTTGACAACACTGATTTAAATCAATTGTTTCTATCACGTGAAATACATATATCACTCCGCAATAAGATGAAACAGTCATAGCTCATCTCAATAATTTGTTTATCCCCAATAATTTCATAAAAACAAAACTCGAACACCAAAAATAGCATTGCATTTTCCCCTTCCCTTTCTTTCATTTCAATTCTTTTTCCAAAATCCCTACAACACTAAACAAAATCAATCACACATATCACAAATTTAACCAATCACATCACAATCAGATCCCTAACACCCCCACAGTAAAAATCCAAACTTTTTCACCATTCCACCTAAAAATCAAAACTTTCACACAAAACCAAATCAAAAAACCCTAAAAACACAAAAAAATCAAGATCAAAGCAAACAGATCGAACAAACAGCTACAAAAACAGATCGGAAAGCAAAAATCACTTACAACCAAGTCGATGCCGGGATGATCGGAGCCCCAAAAGATATCGTGATCGACGACGACGAAGTTACCGGAGATGGTATCGCCTTCGTAGAGAACATACTCGTAAACGCACTCGATGTCGTTAACGGTGATTGATAAAGCCGATAATTCGTGAATTAGAGTGGAAAAGAGAAGAATAAACCCTAGCGCACATCTCTTTCTGTCTTCCATTTTAGTGTAAAACTATAGATACAAATTAATTGTATGTATAGGTTGTGCGTATAAAGGAATAAAATATGAATTAATATTATTTTAAAATAAGATCATATTATAGAAATTATTAATCAAAACCTCATCAACCTAATTGAGTATATTGATACAGTTGCTTAAACAAAATTTTATATAGTCATAAACCTTTTTTTTAATGGTATATACTAGTCATAAACCTTGTGTGTTCAAAACTAGTTTTAAAAATTATTTAAAATTATTTTCTAAAAATATTACTATCCTTTTAATATTATATCTCAAAACATACACACATATATATAATTACTATATCGTATAGTTTTATAATTTGTATACCATAATTTTTTCCCACAGAATTTTCCTCACATTACATTAATTTTGAATACTAATAACAAATGGAGCCTTGATATGAAATTGATACGATAATTATAACCTTAATCGGTATAGTTGATCGGACCATTTATGGAAATACATTTAATATTAATAAATTATTAATATCTAAATATTTAATTATTTATTATACATATATTTCTATATGGATTAATATTTAAACTAGTGTATATATGATTTAGGGATATTGAATTAAAAAATGGTCGAAATTTTCTCTACATATTTAAACAATATACATTTATAAGAATATTATTTTTCAAATAAAAAAGTAGTATTATTGTTGAAGTAATTCAACCACTAAAATAGCTTGAAAATCAACAGGAACAAACACCCCACTGTAGCTATGACAAAGAGAAGAAATAGATTTCGCCAACAAATTGAAGGCCTTTTTTGTAGACAGTTTAGAAAAGACAATTAAAACATTATTTAAAGTATTATTTATATTATTACAATCTGAGAAAATCAGACTAGAAAGAGAAATTATTTGAAGTCACAAATTGCATTAACCATAGCCTTACAATCGAATTTCACCCCTACTTTTTCGAAACATTGCTATTTCAAAGTGCTGCTATTTGATCCAACTAAAAACTTCTTTCACTCAAAACCTCGGTAAGGCTAGATTGCACAAGTCCTGGCAGCAACTTTGAATAAAACTGTACATTTCTATTTCTAAACTAAATAATTGACCTAAAACATAAACCCAAGCACCACCAACAATCAGCTTTCAATGAAGATTGAGTTTCGTACGCGCTTCTTCGAATGAAACTGGGATGATGACCCAAAGCACTGAGAAAAAAATCCATTTGAATATTACCGTGCTTTAAAAATAGAGTAATGCTCGGGTACCCAACAATAATCTCAAATTGATATATGGCTGATTCGTGGGTGCATATATTGGTCTCATATTATTATTAAAAAAAATTACCAATTGGACACGTGAAAACTTAATATTTGAAACAATTTTTAGAATAATTTTAGAATTACCTAACATTTCTCTTAAAAATAATTCTAGTTAAAAAAATCAATATGAATTAATAGTCTCCGGCCTTTTTTCCCAACATAACCAAATTGAAATCACAAAATTTACAAAATCCCCTATTTAATTTTTATAAATAAAAAATTCATTTCCCTCTTTTTTCTCCATCTTTTTTTTCTTTTCTCTTCCCTCCTTTTCAAAAGTAATTAAATTCAAATATATTATTATAATAATAATAGGTAACGAATATAGGAAAGATTGTTGAAGTTAACATACAAAATAAATTATCTAAATCACTAGAACACATTATTTTATAATATTTATAAGGAACGAACTAGAACATGAACTTGGACTTTCTCTAATGTATCTAGATGTACTTGCACTGACATGGAATTATAAAATTATAACTGATAGTAACATGACATATAACTGGGTACTATACACCCCTTTTATTTGTTACAGAGACAGCCATTGATTTTAGCTACAGGAAATGGTTCTCAGGTTGGACATAATAAACAAGCATGAGTTAGAAGGCATTTGTATTCTCTACTATTTTGTATCATGAATATATACACATCCAAGTGATTGGACATAGTTATCAGATTCACAACTCTTCATTAGTTTGGTCCTTGTCAACCTCCTTTGCTGCATAACTTACCTGTTTAGCCAGCAATATAAAAAAGGACAACTACGTTAATACATCTCTCTTTGAACATGAATATGCTCGAAACAGTAAATATCCAAGACTAGGAAGTATAAATGAAATATCATGTCAAAATTTCTACTGCTGTTACTGCAATTCAAACTTTTTCAAAAATACATTAATATCGATTAGCCTTATGCAGCAAAGCAACAATTTAATCATTCTGATACGTTATCAAATTCTGCACCCATTTAAGAATGCTACAGAGCCTGTATACAAAATTATTTATCCTGATCAATTTAAACCTTTTGCTACGAGCCTATGACACAACATTATGAACTGACACTAAAATGTAAATTAAGTCTAGAATTATCTACCAACAAGAATTTACTAAGATGCTCCGTTAACTAATAGAATATTTAACAGTCAAGGACTGATAAAGCACTAATGAACAGACTATATAGTAGTGAGCCAAAGTGATCAAGGATGACCACTGTGAAGTATATAACATGCGCATCTGCGGATTTCTTGATTTATTTCTCAAGTTTGCCATTACTGATCTCCTAAAATATAATTACTTCGTTTGATACCTTAATTTCTGCATAAACATAACACAAAAACTTCCTGGTAGGTATCAGATCTCACGAGTAGTTCTTATTCCTTAAAATGAATCCAATTTCAGAGTAAGTAAAGCCACTACAAGGTAAAGCGAACACTCAGCATTGGACATGTAATAGTCTCAGCCTGTTAGCCAGGCCCAAGAGGCAAAGGGAACAAATATTACAGCTACACAGGACTAACTGGTTGATTTTATTAAACCCTTTATCCAGGATTTTTTTTTTTGTTAATGCATAGTATAATGGAAGTTCATATTAACATATACTTACTTCCACAGGAATATCAACTGGAAATAGATTTATGCTTTTGGGATTAAAACTGAAACCGCTGCAGAACGACAATTGACAAGAACACACAAATCAGTACGAGATATGGAAGAGCTCAGAGTTGGATATATTACTATAAGTAAAATAAGAAAATTTGAAGTAAATATAAACACTATTTATAGTTAAATATGTGGAATGGCCTAAGTGATTCAGTCAGATCACTGTGTATATATTGCGAGCATCCTAATTTAAAGACAATTAAAAAAATCAGATAGCAGAATAACAAAACTTAATCAGCATAGTGGGAAGCATCTATTTATTTTAATATAGGAGATCATATAGGGATGAAGTGTCCACTTGTACGGTTTCCGTATAAGAACAGTGCAAGTCAAAAGAACAATCACTTGAAGGGGAAAACAAGTAAGAACCACCTGCTAGATACAACTAGTTGCCACACATATGGAATAAAGAACTCTTCAGGGTGGCTCTCTTGTTCATATGTGAAACGTAATTGAGTGAACATCTGCAAAGGAAGAGGGAGTTTCGAGGAGGGGGAAGTCATAATATAGCAGAACATATTAGTATCACTTTACATTACAAATGTTTCATACCTTCATTCCTTCCCCTCGCCATGACCGGCAGTTGATGATTATGACTTGAAGTACCTTTTCCACAGACCATTCGCCTTCTTTATTCTGGGCATCTATACGGGAGTTGAAAAAATCCAGGACCTATTCAGGTAGAAGGGTCATTGTGTTTAAAGATGCACTATAGTCTATATGTGTAACATTACATACGAACATGATATTTTTATGGTCACTTCTTATAATTAAATTATTATTATTTTGTTTGTTTCTGTGTGGTGTTTGTGGGATAGGGGTACACATAAAAGGAATAAACTTGATCGTCAACATACTGTAAAAATGTTCTCAATCAGCTCATTGAACCGCGGATGACTCTTGAAAGGATGAAAAACCTCCTGCCTGTGCATAATTGCATAAACAACCTGGCCCGTAATGTCATGTTAAGATTTGCCAGAAAGATCACATATTATTTGTAGAAAAATAATAGATGATACCTCGGGATTCCGGGGCAAAGCGTAAGTTAGAATTGCATTTAATATTTCAAGAACGATCCGTAGGAAGTCGGTATATATATGCAGTTCCGGACACTGCAACAAATATATCCCTAATTTAGCGTTTGCACATCTAAATGATAACAGGAGGAGGTGGATACAAGTAGTATGATTGACTACCGTGTCTTCTGATATGATGTCATCATCTTTTAGTTCACCATTGCTCAGATGCATCATATTGTTCTTTAACTCGGCTAATTTGGAGTACCTAAAATTGTTCAATCACATTAAAGCTAAAACAATTATATTGGATCCCGAAAGGGTAAGCGATAATAAGAGCTAACACTTTGTAATTTGTAAATAAAATGTACAGTGTTCAGAGAAATATCAACAAAGACAACAATGTGTTGCTTACTTTTGTGATAGCATATAAAAAAGGCTAACCAATCGCTGAGATGCATAAGCACTCAGGCGATGCACATGGGGTGCCATGTTTGCCAGAGTGGCAAGACAATTTGTATGGAGATATACATCCTGTTTAAATTGAAGGTGTTAGAATATAATACAAGCAATGAGATTGTGGAAACTGCTGGTAACAAATTTCCTTTTTAATCAAAATACACAATATGCTGCGTAGAATTCTAATCAATATTCCTATTGTCATAGCATATATCAAGTGAAGGAACCTACTTTTTAAGATAGATATTAGATGATCTTCTCTGGGAGGCCACGTGCTTCTTTACATTTTCCATATGCAATTTGTACTTTACCATAGTGTTTATATCTACTGCGCTATAAAAACACCCCCCCCCCCCACACACACACATATAGTACTTTTTGGTTTTAGACACACATGGTGACATGGATAAAGACTGGATGCCTTCCAAGTTCAATACAGTGAATGAAACCATGATCATTGTCAATACACTGGTTCAATCTTAAAAAATTGAATAATCTGCAACATGCATTTTCATTTGGCACAACGCCACAAGGCCCACAACCACAACAAACTGAAGAGGTCCATGATCAATATTGGTCTGCACTTATCTTTCAGATCACTTATCTAATTATATGCATGCATTTCTAGTATTAGCATGTAATTTTTTTAATACGTGCCTACACTTACATGTCACACAAGGCACTCATAAATCATGAATGAGATCAAGTACTGGCAAATGAAGAATGCCGGGTCCCAAGTATTTTGTATCGGATATATACATCCACAATTACTAGTATCATCCCCAATACATTGGAATATAAATTATTGAACAAGTACTGACAATTATATAAGCACATTGATGAAATCTGACAATGATGGGTTATGAAATATATGGACTTGGTCTCTTACATCGCACACAAAGCAAACAAGGCATCATACCCGCAGCATAGATAGGTTGTACTTTACGGTCCTTATGAGGATTATGACCATGAGGGAACCAAGTGATATCTGATGAAGGATGCGCTCTTCATACCATGGAACGTTAGGTAACATCTGACCCAATAAATAATTAATAAGTAACATCCTTAATAGTTTAATACAAGTGGGCAGAAACTATCCTCACCAATTTGTGTAAGCTGGCGCTGAAAGTGGAGTCCTGACTAAGTATAAGAAGGATGATGAGCACCATATATATCTGATTGGACGACCTTTTTGAAGCATTATATAGTGTTTCCAGCAAGGGCATTAACTGTTAATATCATTGAAGCAACAGATAAGATACAGCAAATGCACTGGTGTAACTTTGGTAACATTCAGTGGTAAGTAGTAAAGTAATGTGTGTGCCATACAACAGGAGGCTAAATTAAACAATAATAGTTAATTTGAGTTAAGCAATTCGATGGACTATGATGCCAGAAGTAATTTTAGACATGAAGACTTTTTCAAGGCGTCTGGAAAGATATTTCAAATGCATGAAACCAAGTCCAAAGTTTACGTATACTGTAAATAAGCACAAAGGAGTTGCACTTTCTATTGATTATTGATAGTAAATATAATTATGCAAAATAATTGCTTAATTGATGGTATGTGATCTTTCTGACCTTATGTAATATTTGCACAATTAAGGCAGGTAGGTAATCTTTTGTACAACTAGGACAGCTAGAGATATTGAGTAATTACAGCAAGGATATCTCCTGTAATTACTCCTTAGTGTGTATATATAGTTGTGTAATGCAATACAATGAGATCAAGGGGAATTACTCATATTCTAGCAGTTATGGATGCGATTCTACAAGAAACTCATCTCATTATATAATCAATCTTCTATTCTTTATGTTCTTATAGGTACAGTACCGAACCGATTTACTTGAAGATAATCATGAAAACTTGTACTTATATGAAATACAAGAAACACTATACAACCTTGACTTAGGAGAAGGTAAAGAAAAGAGGCAGCTGTATCATACCAATGTATCCAGATCTGTTCGCACCAAGACATACTCCAGAAAGTCAGCATTTTCATAAACTAGTGAGTAAAGCAGTAAAATAGCAACTTCATCAGCCAGAGACCTGAAAAGGTTTAACTTGTTATATTCAACTCCAGAAACCGAACCATGCTGATGAAACCAGGCACTGATTATTAATGCTTACATGACTGCTTGAGAAATTGTAGTAAATGAAAGAGAATCAGAGGAAGTTTATTAAAATTTTAAAACTATCAACTCGTTCATAGTATTACCCATAATGAGGGGGCATTTAAAAACAACGTATTACCCATAATGGCAAAGTCAACAACTTTGTTCTAGACAAATAGATAGACAATAAAGGACTCGTTTAAAAAACTGAGTGTCGTAGAACAACCCTTATTAAAGTATATGCTGTAAATTTCAATATGATGGGAGTGAACCTGGAAAGAAAGCTCTTGAAAAACTAGAAGTTAGGGCTTGTAGTACAATCCCTTGATTGGCAATAGAAGGTTAGTAGGGTTTAAATTCACAGAACTAAACCATAGCTCCACAAATGGTTTCCCGAGATATTTTGATGCAACTTAGATGCTGTTATAACCTTTCTGCATTTCCACGTAACTTTTCAATTTATTTTTTCTCATCACAAGTGAAACTCAATATAACCATACCACATAAAACGGATCATTTGACACTGAAAATTAACTCCCCCCCCTCCCCTCCCCTTTTTTCTGTCAATTACAAGCTGGTTCAAATTCATTAAACCTGGTCTAATTTTCCAATAAGAGTGGCAAGATACAGTGATAGGCATAACTTAACATTAAAAGTTGTATACGAGTAGTCCCACCCAGTGCCTCCCCCTGAACCCAATCAACAGGAAGGGCTATATTCTAGTATTTGAGTCAGGTGTAGGATCTTTCATGGCAAACAGAAAATGATGAGCAGACTGCTAAAAGTAAAGATTATAACAGCTATGTTTTAGAATACTACTGTCACATCTGTTGACGTTGGACAAAATCATCACTGCCCCTGCTTTCTAATTTTGAGGCAGAACATCTTGTCCTCGTATTACTGGCAGGGGTCCTGGTGGGATTTATATGTTTTGTATGCTTGTAGGTGCCAGAAATAAACAGCAAAAGTGACAAGGAAACACTTACGTTCCAAGAGTGTCAAAGAGAGAAGCAAAAGGTAATCTCACAAGTGAACAACTGACTGCATTCCCCACTATATGTGCACGATCAACTGCAAGAAGACAAATGGGTGTCTGAGCACAGAAAAACATTCTATGGATAAGTAAGATTACAGGATAGAAGGTCTCACATTCAACATCCTTGGCATTTGCTAAGGCCTTGCAATAAGGGTTTTCTGATATATATGTATCTTCTTTTAAGGGAGAATCTAAAGTAGCAGTACCCTTACTCATATCCTCTCCATGCTTTAACATAGCACATTTACGATAGTGGATAAGAATAAGTAGAATATTAAGACTGATGTCAGCCAATGGACTTCTGGAAGCTTCTTTAGTTGAATTGACAAAATACGTTAATGGCAACAACACAAAATTTGCTGCACACAAAATAGTAGCCAAGCTTTTAATAGAAATTTATTCAATTTTTAAATGTCTGCATTCAAATGAACAAAAACATAGCGAATAGAGAGTTTAGCTCCTGAAAAAATGCCTGATATATTGTTAATATTAGATAAAGGTACATAAAGAACACCAGTTAAACAATGACACTATCAACCATGATGGAGACAACATTTACCAATACAAACTGAAGCTATTATGAAACTAAGAAACACGAGAAAATATAAGAAGGATAATGACAGTTAATAGGACATTGATTTTACACCAAAAACTGTATATTATACAGAATATAATCATATGCCAAAACAAATTGAGATAGAGATCCTTAACCCAAATAAGCATAGTATGTGCTATTTACAAATGCCATACCTGCAGCAGAACCAACTCTTTGCAGAACACCACGCTGATCTTTTGAAGATATAGCATAAAATTCAATATCCACGGGAAAATGGGGCCGCGTGACATAATTCATTAGTAGCTTGCGAACAACCAAGCCAACAATACTGGTTTCCTGCATACACAGAAATCATTTAGATTTTTTATCCTAACTAAAATCATTTATATATAAAATTAACCTGATACCTAAGAATTTTTCAGATGTAATACAGTAAACTTCTTCCACAGAACCTGAGATATTGCAGCATCAATAAATGGGTGGACATCACTTGGTCCTGGTGATGGTCCTGAAAGAAGCTGAGTAGACATGACAACAAGCATGAAGTCAAGCAGCCCGTGGTGCAGAAGAAAAGTGTCGGGGCTTGAAGATCAAAACACACTAGATTAGGTATATTATATATCCATAGATTGATGTTAAGTAACATATTGAATTTTCGTGGCAAACCTCACGTCTACTTTGCCAATATAGGTAAGAACACTATGCATAACGAAGTATTCAATGCTTGTATCTGCAAATAATTAAAGGAAAAAAAGCAACAATATGTTACGCATGCAAGAATCTTCTGAGAAAACGTATACATTCACGGCCCCTGCGAAATAACAAGAATCATTATTTGCATCAATGGAATTATGGAGAAGTAAACAATCTCTGTCATCCCTGACCAAAAGCATAATTAAAATAATTCAAAAGAGCAAGTCCAATGCTAGATGCTAAATATCTATTGCTATTGCTATTGCTATAATATAGCATCAAAAAGTGCTTTTTGATGCTAAAATAAATGTTGCACTCCAATGCTAGTTCTATAACTAGTTCCATATTTAACTAACTCTTTTAACTTTTACTCTTTTTGATGCATTCTTAGTTCTATAAATGCAATAAATATTTAATGATGTGAAAGTATGACTATTTCCCCTCCATTATTAACTATTGATGATGTGGCAATGAAGGATGGATCCATCCTTGGTTTCAAATATAGAACCAAGGATGGATATTTGCATGGATGCATCCAAATATAGCACCCATTTGTAGTTGAGTTTTTTAACATTTGGTGCTATAATATAGCAATAGAACCAATTATAGCATTGCATTGGACTTGCTCTAAGCTGTAACACTTTGTACTGACAGAAAACAAAACAATAAAATCTTGGGATTTGGAGTCAAAACAATATTTATTCTAATTTATCTGGCATGCTTTAGACTACTTTTTATTCTGTAGTTTATACAAGTTATAAGCTGTGAATAGTCGATAAGTTATTATTCCCTACTATCAAGTTCAAAATAGCATTTTGGCTGTAAAAAAGAGTATAAAAAGTAACAATAACAACTAGAGCAAAAAAACTGTTTTACGCTATCCTAGTCCACACAGACAATATATTAAGTTTCTACTCCATATTGACATGAAGTTAGCCATCATAATCTGAGGTACACATGTCAAGCCTTCCTAACAGCAAAGCAGGTGCTGATCATGTAAAGTGTCGTAAACACAGTTCCTTAGAAGCTTGATCAACAGTGACCTAATGTTTACAACTAATCTAATTTAGAGTATGTAACTTATTACCTAATAAGAAATCGTTTGGTAGTTCCTCACTCTCATTAAGAGACAGGTATAACTCCTCAAAGGTATCGCTTTTGGCATTTTCAATTAAGTGCTTCAGAAACACTGATGAGATGTACATTGCATTAACAGCTTTCATGGAATCTGAAGATGGCACCCCTGAATCCGAAATTAATTCTTGCAAACACCAAGCTAGGTGTATCAAAATCTTTGCTAGGTGCCTTGTGGAACAATTGTTCTGTTCTGCACAATTGAAATTCATTAAAGAAAAAATAACACAAAATAGTTTGTGAGATTCACACACTTGCTGATTAGTTTAAGTCGACAGATTTTAAGCCCGAGAAGGTATCAAAAGATGTTGCTTTTATACATTACCACAAACTGAGCAAAACAGCTATAATTACATAGATCTTTGATATTCATAAGCTAAATTTTTTATTAAAAAAAGTCATCACAACAAACATAATTACATGAAAATAAATAAATAATGCACTACTATTAACAAAGTTACGAAAAATGGAGCATATCAACTATAGAATTACACGAAAAACTGCAATTATATCAGCTAAACTAACAAAATGCGAGCAAACTAAGCAATAAAAATACGAAAATTAGGGAGCGAAATGAGAAATGAACCAACCGAAGACTTGGCAAGCTTGACGAACACGATCGGACGGCCAATGGAGATCAATTGGAAGCTCCAGCAATTTGTTCCAGTAATCTGAGCTGATTGGCAACGATATCTCGCCGACGAATCTTCCGATGAGATACTCCGCGGTGTCTCGCGGCTGCGCACTGCTCCGGCGCGGCGAGGATGGCACCGTGCCCATAATTCACCAATTACACGCACTACTAGGTGTTTTTGTAAGTATAATTATGAATATTATATCACTGTGTTGATGAATTGAAGCGATCTTGATCGGTGAATTGATAAATGTGAATGGGAGATTTGGAGGTTATACAGGATAATCACAATGTGTGTGTGTGTGTGTGTAAAAGAAGGTCGGTATTTTAAGAGTTTAATGACGTAGAAGAGGTGAAAATATTGAAAACAAGACTTTTATTCATCAGCATTTTTGTTTGTGAGATGACCATGACAAGCTAGCTGAAGATTTCATTTCTTTTCTTGACCAAAATACCATTTTCGTTTCAAATTAATTCAATTTTGACTAATAATTAAAAATTAAAATTTTTTTATTTTTTAAATCTAAGGAGAATCAAAGTTTGTTATGATATTTTTTAAAAATATATATATTATTATTTAATATATTTTATTTATTAATTAAAATTGATTAATTTGATTTTGAAAAATCGACAAAATTTAGTGGACGGACTTTCCCTGCATTTGGGAAAAAAGAGTAATACTCGTAAATATTATTATGGGGAGAAAATTATATTTTTTTAGTCATTACTCGATGGTAAAAGTATCTGTCTGTTGATCCAAAACCACAGGCGTGGGTGGGGCACCAGCCGGCAGCGATCCAAACCAGTCGAAGCTACCGGAAGCCAAAAACAAACGATCGAATAAGTAAAATATGTTTAGACGGCAAAGAATTCTACAGACAAGGGAGTGCATTTTTTCTCTTAAATTTTACTTATTATAACTAATTTTTATAGGTTCGATATATATGATAAAATTATAGAAAAAAAGAGTTTATGATATTGAATTTTGAGAAACTACCTAAAATGCAAGTATTTTTTAATATAAAATAATAATGGTGTAAATATATATAATCTTTCATAATTACGCTAAAACCCTAGTGTATTTATATGAATTTTTTTTAATCTTAGTAAAAAATTGTTTGAGATAATCTCAAGAACATGAATCTCATATAATTATACCTATTATATGGAACTTCTAATTATTATCAAATTAACACTTCAAACTAATATATTATCACATAACTTTTTATCATAAATTTATTTAAAAAAAATATATATATCATATACAAATAAAAATATAATATAAAAATTATTTACTTAAATCTCAATCAATTCATAAAATGAATGATAAGTTTATTTAGATATAGAATGAATACTTGGTCAACAAAAACATATAGTATGAATAAGTTAAAAAATACGAAGTATGCCATTAAAAAAATATGAAAAGATATAAGGTTTGTTTAATTTATCTAATAAATAATTTATAAATTAAAAATTATATATATCTTTTAACTTGTAAATTACTTATAAATTATTCAATGGAATTACTTATAAAACCGGAAGAGACACAAAAATATATATATATACGAGGTCCTAGTACTACGGAGAGATGCGATATATATTGTAAACACAAATTATGGACCGGCCTTTTAAAAACACACACACAAATCACGAACATCAAGGACCGTAAACTGAATATATACATCACGGTGAGGGCTGAAAACGAATCTGAGTAATCCGGATTTGAACCCGAATTTGACTAATTAAAAATGATTATAATTCGTATTCGTATAAAAATTGAGCGAATTCGAACGAATATCGAGTCGGATCTTACCATTTTGAAATTCGGTCATATATTTTGAGTAATTTGAATAATTTTAGAGTACTCGAATATATATTTATTATACGTATTCGACTCGAATTCGTAAGTTACATATATTATTATATACAATATATAATATTTATATTAAAATAATACTCTACTATGTGATCACATTTTAAATTTTAGTGAATTTTATTTGAGTATTTTTAATTTTATAAAATTACTATATATAAATTCGAATTCGAATACACTAAAATGAGTAGTTCGGTATCTATTCGAATCGAGCCGAATCAAATACGAATATTGATATTCGAATTCGAGTCGAATATGAATAAAATATTAAAATTTTAATTTGAATCTGAGTCGAATCTAAACAAATAATTAAAATTTTGAGCTGAATCTGATTATACTGCTATTCGTATTTATTCGACTCGATTTCACCCCTAATCGGTTACGTTCTGCGGGCCGGGCGGATAGGCTACACGCATTATAGGCCCATTTTTGTATTTTGAAATGCGAAGAACATAAAACAGGCTCTGTTACCCTCCTGCTCCATGCACGTGCATCTACTGTGCTTTGTACTCTAGACCATCTTTGTAGCCCACATCTTAGTATTCCTTTCACCAGTCTCCTTAAATGTGATACATTAGTGCATCTCTGATCGCGGTGCGAAATTTATGTGATATGGTATTATTAATTGCCATTTTATTTGAACTTCAAGGTTGCTAAAAAAATTATCGATTTTTAGAACAGTGGATAAAATTAAATTTTATAAAAAATGTATATATAATTTCTACACATTTTATTATACAAATTTTTATTAATTAAGGAATAGTTGATGTCATGACTATTTATATATCTTATATTGAGTGTTAGTTATTAGAATAAAAAATTGTTACATTTAATATGAATTAATAAATATTATTATTTATAATGAGTTTACACTTTGAGGGTGTCTCTTCCGGGAACAGCAAGTAACAAGAGAAGAATGATTGATAAAATTAAATTAGAAATTTGGATAAATAGATAGAGCTAAACGGCTAAACCTTTATAATTTACATTAACTTTTAACAACTTTATAAACTTCATTATCCAAGAACTTTTTTTTAGACTCGAGTCATTATACACACCCAAAAAAACAATCTTGTTAAATGTGTTAAGTAATCAAAAAAATTCCTAATAATTTATTAGTAAAATAATATAATAATTACAATATTTTATTGTGTATATATAGACCAAATTATATTGTTCGATTAAGAACGTTCATACAATGAAATGTAATCTTTGTCCCAACGGTTATTATGCTTCTTTTGATTCACAAGCTGGAGCAAATATGCCCAAAATGTTCGTGAGATATTTAAATCCGTTTTCTATATATTAGAATTTGAATTGACAATAATCGAATCGATTTCGAATTATTCAAATACTTTATCGATTTAAGTTTGAATTTTAAATTACTCGCAAGGCTCGTGAGCCTACAACTTATATTTATTTTATTATTTATATTTTTTATATAAATATTGATATATATATATATATATATATGAAATATTTAATCAAATTAAATTCGAGTTTTTGTCTAGAAGTGATTCAAATTTTTGGATTGAGTCCGAACATATTGAATTATGTCGAACCGAGTTTTAAATTTAAAATTTATTTAGAGTTCGAATTTGAATCCGACTCTAAACCTAAATTATTTAATTGAGTTTAACTTGAACTTGAAAGTATTCGACTCGGCTCAATAAATTTACACTCAAATTCATTAGTTTATGAGATCAATTTTTCTTTTTAAATAACACAATGGTGAGAGTCGAGTATAATATCTATCGCTAGTTCTGAAAGCTTTATCACTATGTGAAATCTCATTGATGTATGATCGGTAGTCCTATCTAATGCTCAGCAATGTTCACTCAATATTGCTGATAATATATTTAAATAAGCTATATTGATTAAAATATTTAATTTTAGGGTAAAATAGGCACAAAGTATTGCTAATTTTTTGTTTAATTTATTTAAAAGAATATTCTATAATATAAAATAAAATTGTGTTTAGTCTTAAATAGGCACAAACACAATTTTATTTCTTAAATAAAATAGGCACAAGAAAATATTCTATGATCTTTTAAGAAAAACCTCATCCTTTTTTATTTTTTTATTTTCTTGATTAATCTCTTATTTTTCTTCAATAAACTCCCAATTTTTTTGAGTTTTTTAGTCTTTCCTTGTGACTTGTGAGAGTTTGGTTTATTTTAGTGTTATTTATGTTCGGAATTAATAAATTTACAAATTTTCATGGTTTTGATTATGTGATAAAAGTATTTATGATATCACATATACGGTCGATTATTTCAAACAATTGAGACGTTAAGTTACAACAAGTACATATATTCATAATATCTTCAAAAACCAGCTTCAACAATAACGATATATTTAAACGTTTATTCAATTTTAATTATTTGTTCAATTTTGATTGTCTCATTTAAAAAAAAAATCATTAATCATTTAGACAGTGATATGTTTGTTCGACCCGTACCGGGTGCCGATGGACCCCACCTCCATACTCTCATATGCGCTCCCCGCACGTGTGTCCCCATTCTCCTTTTTACCTTTCGTCTTTTCATTTGTTGGTTTGCTCCCTTGAGCAAGTCCAACTGTCCAGGAATGTCCTACATAGTGCCTGTTTGGCAAAATCAAATTTATGGAAATAAGGGCTTATTTCCGGAAAAAAGTAGGGATGTATGTACTTTCCAGAAATAAGTCATTATTTTCGGAAATAATTAAGTTCATATTTGGTTTTAAAATTCTAAAACAAATATTTATCTTTAAAAAAATATGAAAATATGTAAAAATAAATAAAAAATAAGCTACTTATTTTAAGTTTAAGGAACCCCAAACACCCCCATAATTGTTGTAACTTAAAATTTAAGACACTTTGAGTAAATGAGTGTTTCAACAATATTTTAGTAGTGCCTTAAAAATCAGGACATCTATTATGTGCTTTATTTTTAGGGCACTACTACACATACCTCATTTCATTTTTATCAATAAAATATTTATTTTCTCTTTTTGTATACTTCTCTTTCCTTCTTTTATCTTTTAATAACATACTAGCTTATAACTCATGCGATGCACGAATTTCTTTAAATTTTTTAATATATTTAAAATAAATTAAATAATTTGAGTGATGATTAAATTAACATATTTTTATTATAGGTAGGAGAATAATAATATTATATCATTCTTGAAATGTAATTAATTAGTTGTTATCTTAAAACTTAAAATAATAAAGTAATAATAATATTATAATATTTGTTAGATTCGATTGTGAGTGATAATTTTAAATGAATTGAATAATTTGTGAGGGATTATTTGAGATGTTTAGATTGTATTTAGTATATAATTTTAATAAAATTAAATATAGGTAAAAAATAATAATATTATTATTATATTAATGAGATTTATTTTATTAATTGATATTTTTAATGAATTGTTAGGTCCAAATGATTGTAGAAGGGGGGGTTGAATACAATCTTTAATAAATATTAAGATCTTTTTCGGATAATTTTTGATTAAACAATTTTAATTATTATCACGAAATAATAATCAAAGAAACACAGTTCAAGTAAAATACTTATATTAAACTTGAGGTGGGTTACAAGATTAAATCAGATAAATATTCACTAATTTAGCTCTTAAAATTCTAGAGAGATTTTGACATTAACTGCTCTTGAATTTTTGTTTAAGCCGAATAGAATGTTAATAGAAGTGAGTTGAATGCCACTGATCAATCTTGTATTTATAGGCAAATTCAGGTGCTGGAGACTTTTTCTGCTCGGGGAGACTTCTTGATCTCGGGAAGACTTTTTCTGGCCGGGGAGACATTCTCTTGGAAGATATTTCTGCTCGGGGAGACTTTTATAATTTTGGAAGACTTTTGAATAACCGAGAGACATTTGAATTAACACTCGGGAAGACTTTTAATCCTGTGGGAGACATATATCACTCGGGGAGACTTATGTAGAAAATCTCGGAGAGACTTTTAAAAAGTCTTCCCGAGAATAGATTCTGCTGACTTGAGTTGTGTATATGTACTGACCTTCTTTTTCTTATTTCCTTTTCTTCCTCTTTTTTTTTGTTTTCTTTTTAATTAAATTCTATTACTTTTATTATATATCTTGTAAATTAAATTAATTCATTTTGAATTAATCTAATTATATAGGATACATAATAAATTATATTTTTGATAATAGAATTAAATTAAAGTCTTCTTCATTCTAAAATAATTCTAAATTAATTAATTTCTCAATCAATTTAAGAAATAAATTAATTTTGATTGAATTAATTTACCAATTAAATTAACTAAATAATTTAATCAATTAATAGAGAATTAAATTAAAGTCTTGACTCCACGACTCTTGATGATATAAATTTAAATCTTCTGTCTTCACACCAATGTCTGTAGCTGACCATTTCTTCTGTAATAAAGAATCTTCTCTGTATTTTGCCAACACTCCGTGTACTGTCTGGTTCACGAGTGATTCACAACAAATAAAATTCTTCACTTGACTTTTATAATGGTTCACTTCTGCTCCTTCTGATTTTACTATTTTTGTTATCACACAAATTGAAATCTTCTGACACTATAGATTCTTCAAACTTAAATACTCCACTGAGGCATGATCAATTAAATTGAACTTCTTTCAATGTAGTACTGCTTCAGGTCTGTAGATTGACTTTGATCTTCTTTTTCTTGTCAGATAATACATGCTGCAGATTCCTGTGACAGATAATGTATTTACTTACAAATTATCTATGTTTGAGTTGAGTTGTCATCTCTTTAAACAATAGGCTTCTAAACATATGCCTTTCAATCTCCCCCTATTTGTTTGTTAAACAATAACAAGCAAATCACTAGAGGATAACTCAACTAACAAACAAGAAAAAGATATAACAATAAAACTTGTAAATAAACAAACTTAGTTCTGGTTTATATTAAACATTTCCAGATTCAAACATTAATGATAAATACAAGATAGTTGTTCCTCTAGACTGAACAAATAGTACAAATTTCTATCTTGATCTATCCTAGTTCTAGTAACAAAAGATGTTAACATTTCTTCAATTCTGATCATCTTGAGACTGTATTTCACCTTCTTCTGCTTCTTCATTTCCAACAATAGGTGTGCGTGGTTCTGGTTTAGGTACTGTCTGAGAGCTTCCAGAAACCCCATACGCCTTGTTTTGTTCTGATATAGAAAGTCTATACAAAACTTCATTATCAAGAGGATCATGTGGAATTGAAGTTGGTTGCTTGAACTCTTCTAGTCCTTTCCATTGCTTGTAAAAATCAATATCTTTAGACATACAGTAGTCTTGGATATAATCAGCAGCAACTGATTTAGCTTGACTTTGAAATCCTTCAGACCGTAGCATTTTCTCTACGTTTATTAAGTAGTTCAAAGGATATCCAGTCATAGACTCTGAATTAAGACGAATTATTTGATATCGATTATTTTTCACAAACCTTACTTCATAAGGTTCAGGTATGATTTCTGGACTCTTTAGAGTAGCAAAGTCTCGAATGTGATCTCGGAGTATTTCATTCATCTCTGAACTTCTTTTTACTTTACACAGCATAACCCATAACTCAGAGGGTGTTCTTGTTCTGAAGAAGTCCAACGAAACTTTGTAGAAACCATAATTATCAAGATGAATTATGATATTCCAGCCATCTATATTTACTTCAACTGTGATATACCTGATCTCTAGCTTTAATGCAGCCATGTAAAGATCTACAGTTGTATTAGCAGTGAATAGTTCACCTATCATGCCGGATACCTCTCTGTCTTGATATGTGCCAATCTGAGGTTGATCCATGATCATTCTAGCTTGATCCCATTTTGGTCCAAACTTTCTTTTAATGTCTTCCCTCTTGGCAGTGATTGCAGCATCCCATAGCTTTTGCTTTTGTGCAGCTGCTTCCTTGTTCTCCTTGGATTTAAGTTGTAGGAGAGCCTTAAGCTTATCAAGCTTGTCTTTTCTTGCTTGAGCTTCATTTTGCATTTCAAAAATCCTTGCATCTAACTCAAGGTTTTTCTCTATGGATTCTTCAAATTGAAATCTTCTGACACTGTAGATTCTTCAAACTTAAATACTCCACTGAGGCATGATCAATTAAATTGAACTTCTTTCAATGTAGTACTGCTTCAGGTCTGTAGATTGACTTTGATCTTCTTTTTCTTGTCAGATAATACATGCTGAAGATTCCTGCGACAGATAATGTATTTACTTACAAATTATCTATGTTTGAGTTGAGTTGCCATCTCTTTAAACAAATAGGCTTCTAAACATATGCCTTTCATGAATTAAAGAGTTTGAAAGGTGGTGAAACTGAATTCTGTAAATAGATTATATTTAACACAACTACATTAAATAAAAAGTATAAATTTTAATATAAGTGTAAATTTTATGTTATTATTTAGATATAATATAATATTAAGATTTAATTTTAGGTGAAACAAAAAATGAGGGATGATCAAAATATAGATTATATATATTTTATTTTATTGAAATTTTAATAGGATTTTAAAAGAAATAATCATTTATAATTTTAATAAAGTTTAAAGAGTTTAAGTAGTATTGAGATTGAGATATATAAGTTAACTGTATTGGCTACAATTGTATTAGATATGTACTTTTATATTATCTATCTATACTATATTATTAAAACCGAAACATTAAAAGTTTTGGTCGTCGGTTGGTTTGGTACTGGGTGAACCATAGAAAAGATCTTGACCGTCCAATTTTAAGTAATCCATAGAAACAATCTTAACCGTTGAATTTTAATAAAATATAATTTTAAAAGAATATAGTCGTACATACAACTCTAACACCAGTAGTCCTCTTTTTATACAACTCATCAAAGATAGAATAATATTATATTATATTTAAATTATATTCTATATTTTTATTTTACAAATCCTACTTATCCTATAATTTTTATATAATATATTATTAAAATATATCCTATAATTTTAATTTAATATATCATTGAAATTTATGATAATATTGAAAGTTTGGTAGTCGATCAATATTTGGGCCGGATAGTTGATTAATTGTTGGGCCTAATTTTAAAATATTAATCTTCTAACTAAAAAACAATCTCATATTAATCTTCTAACTAAAATATCTCACATTAATCTCCTAAGTAAAATCCATCTCTATACAAAACAAACAAAAATTATTATATTAAAATATAAATACAAATAAATTATATAAAAATATATACATGTAATATTAAATAAAATTTAAATTATTATTATACAAATACAAATAAATTCAAATCATTATAAAATATTAAAATAAAAATATTAAAAAACTAAAAAAATTCATCCGTGCATCGCACGGGATAAAAGCTAGTATTATATTATTATAACTAATATTATATTATAAATAAAATAAATTATATATTTCTAATATTTTTAGAAAGTGTTTACAATTTTTTGGAAAGTGTTACCAACCAAACTCACAATAAACTCATGTTTTGCTTATAATAGTATAGTATAAATTATTATTTTAATAATAGGACAAATTGTTGAAATTGACGCATGTGTATAATGTCCTAAATTATTAGGACATTATATTTTATTATATTTATAAGACATTGTTGGACTTGCTCTGCGGAACAAAGGCTCCCTTGAGCAACGAAGGCTCAATTCAATAGATTTCATCTCATATTCAGATTTATCAGAACTCGGAAATTGAACTAGAATTTGGAATTTAAAATCCGAATCTAAAAATTATTAAGTAAAAAGAATTATTTTATATAAAATATATAATTATATAGGCATGTATTATATAATATCTTATAAATAATATATACTAACTTATATCCCGTGCGATGCACGGATAATTTTTTTTAGTTTTTTAATATTTTTATTTTAATATTTTTTAATGATTTGAATTTATTTGTATTTGTATAATAATAATTTAAATTTTATTTAATATCATATGTATATGTTTTTATATAATTTATTTGTATTTATATTTTAATAGGATAATTTTTGTTTGTTTTGTATAGAGATGTATTTTACTTAGGAAATTAATATGAGATATTTTAGCTAGAAGATTAATATGAGATTATATTTTAGTTAGAAGATTAATATTTTAAAATTAGGCTAAATAATTAATCAATTACCCGGCCCAAATATCGACCGACTACCAAACTTTCAATGTTATCATAAATTTTAATAATATATTAAATTTAAATTATAGGATAAACTTTAATGATATATTAAATAAAAATTATAGGATAAGTGAGATTCGTAAAATAAAAAATATAGAATATAATTTAAATATAATATAATATTATCATATCAACGGAATTATATTTTTACATAAAAGTAATATTTATATTTTTTAGAATTATAATGTTTATGAGTTTTTTGCATAAAAGGAGGACTACTGGTGTTAGAATTGTATGTATGATTATATTCTTTTAAAATTATATTTTATTAAAATTCAACGGTTAAAATTATTTATATGGTTCACTTAAAATTGGACGGTCAATATCTTTTCTATGGTTCACCCCGTACCATACCGACGACCAAAACTTTTAATCTTTCACCTTTAATAATATAGTATAGATAGATATATAGATATAATATGATATATATTGTAGATATAATATAATATTTTTGTAGGTTTCGGATTTGGAGCGAGGTTCGAATTTAGATGGAGTATCGATTTAGTATTACCTAAAATGCACATGCAAACTATTTTGATTTAAAAAAGTAAATTCACATTCTAATTATATAAATCCAAAAATTCAGACTCAATAAAATTCAGTTATCGATCAGCTATTTTTCGGACCAGACTCCTTCATTCAAATGAAATATGAGCATTAATTATGATTAAATTATTAAATATTGTATAAAAAAAGTTAATATTGATGTATTATTTATGTATATAATAAAAATTACAAAAACTTTTTGGAAATCTGTCGGGAACTGCATGGTAGGGAATAGTTGTTTACGGGTGGTTTGCAATAGAGTTGGGCGGGTTTTGGACAAGTTGATCGATGAACGTTACACTACAAAAAAATGTGTGGGATGTATATTCCATAATTTAGCTCAGTTGCATGTCTAAATTATTGAAATTATTAATTTCTTTAAATAAAATGTTCTCCAAATTTACTTTTTCTTACTATATTTGTGAATTAACATTCTCGATATGATTAACCCTCGTTTTTCTAATTTATAAAAGGAGCATCTATCGTGCTAAATTTTTTAAAAAAAATTAGAGGCAATGTATTCAATTCAGATTTTAATAGATTATTTTTAATTCATGAATTTTAATAAATTATAATTAATTTATGATTATACACAAAATCTATACATAGATGGTATTGGTAGAGTCCATGAATCTAAATTGAATATTATCATATTTTAAAGGACATTTTTTAATTGAAAACATCTAAATTTTAATGAATATTTTTTTTAATTCAAATTGACTATTTTTAAATTTTTAAAATTTAAAAAAATATTACAGAATCTAAATCGAATACATCCCTAAATAATGAACACATATGAAAAACAAAAAGTCATTGACATGATTACATATTTATAAAGTGTGGACAAAAATTCTACAATGGTCTAGTAGTGTCCAAAATACGTAAACTCATGAAATTGTAATTAGAAAGAGCTGAAGGAACAGTTTGTCCCAGCTGTGTTTTTTAGCAGTTAGCATAGAATGAGACTATTAAGGTCCATGTCTCACTCGGGCTGATCCTGAAAAACCGGTTTGTATAATTGTATGCCGATATTTCACCTAAATTTTGCACATTAATGCGACTGTAGTTGATAAGCGATTGTGTAATGCATACGAGTACACGACAGTCACGCTCATCAATTTTTTTTGAATTCAAGTTCGAAATTGGAATCATGCACATAAAATGAAACGTGTGTACAAAGAGTCCACTAAATGTTGTAGAGTAATTGTTTTAATTTAATTAACAAATTCAAATCCTAAATGACCGGGCGAATAATATATAAATATATACGTAACCCGAAGTTGCAGATGAATGATGATGATGAACATCATGATGCAAGTCCAAATTTTACATGTTTTGACATCTGTAACTTCATGTCGCAAATAATACATTTAAAAAATATATATTTAAAACGTGAAATTATAACTTCCTATGATGATTATTAAGATTTTATATCGAACTTGTTTGAATTATTAAATAAATAATTTATAAATTAAAAACTGTATGATAAATAAAATTTTATAAATTAGAGTATTTATCAGATTGGTCAAAACAAAAATCATATAATTCGATCCACAGCAATCTGCAACTCATATAGAGTACAGTATATGAGATACTTCAACTTTTGCTTTAGAATTATGATTGTAGTTTCTTACAAAAATTAAGCATGGCTGCCGTACTCTCAAGTACGTAGTTAACTGACCTTTTAACCTAGTTTAATATTTTACCCTAACAATAAAGAAGAAAATAAACTTGTGAATCCGAAAGGTAGACATAAAGTGATATTTTTTGCTCAATCCATCCATCTATCAGACTATCGCTAGTCGAACCGGTTCTCAACGATTGTTTGCTCATAATTATCATTTGGCAATTTTTTACTATATAAAAAAATCCTAAAAAATTCTTCAGAATCGCTGGTAAGATGACATAACTTTCTAAATTTAAATAAAAAATAATACTCTCTCCGTCCTATTTTACATGTCACTTTTGAAAAAAATTATGTATCTTAAAAAAAAATTAGGTAAATAATTTGTTTCCTTATCTACCCTTAATAATTGCATTAAATATAAATGAGTTGTTTGTATATTTAAATTAGTCAAATATTGAAAATAGTAATATAAGGGTAATTTGTAAAAATTTATTTAAAAATTTCTTTGAAAAAAGAGATTGACAAGTTTTGGAATAATTTTTTTTACAAAAGTAACATATATGATGAAACGGATGCAGTATAATGTTAATCCTATTTTCAGAGAAAAACGCGAATAAACGATGGGATGAATTGCTGGCCAAGAACATGACCCGACTGCTATTCACACTACTCACCCTTGTGTCATCTCGTAATGCAAGTAGCTAGTGTGTTTGACTTTGACTCTTCTTACACACGAGATGAGATTCTACAAATAATAACAATACCCCAAGGCCTAAGTAATAATATATAGATAGCACTCTATTTAGTATTTTACTTGCCCCTCCATAGTCTTGCAGTACTAAATCTTCATCTTCTTCTGAACTCTTTCGGTACTATACCATAACCCTTATTAATTCTCTTATTTAATCTCTCTGTCATCAACATATAGTTTAGTTTCATCAATGGGTGTCTTACACTGCCGCCGTGCATCTATTTCTTCTATTACTGCTCTCTTTTTCGTCGTTTTCGCCGTCTCTACTGTTGCAACTCGAACCTCAACTCACCGGAAACTCGGTAAGACCTAAATCTGTTCGGTGTAATAGTAACGCAGCCAGAAAAAGTAAAAATATAAATTTTGTACTTTTTGCCCTAACTATATTTTGACCAGGGTTATGAACTCCACTAGCCCCGTACGTAGTTTTGACACTATTTGTGGTTAATTTAGTTGTTAATAATTTATGTTTTTGTTAGGTGGGGGGATGAAGGAGCAAGGAGAAGACTCAAGTACGGTGTGGTTTGAGATATTTGAGCGAGATGTGATGAGTCGGAGGCGACTCGGTGGGCCGGGATCATCGCCTCCGTCTTGTAGATCCAAGTGCGGGAGGTGCACGCCGTGTAGTCCGGTTCACATCCCGGTTCATCCCGGTGTGACTCTACCTTTAGAGTACTACCCTGAAGCTTGGCGGTGCAAGTGTAGGAATAAGTTGTACATGCCTTAAATTAGTATGAAATATGAATGAATTTGATATATATTAATTCATACTCTTGAATATATATGCACACATCTATTTAGCTAAGTTTATACTAGAATATATGTATATACTATATACTATATACTAATCCAAAGATTTTTAGTTCGTGTATATATTTTGATGAATTTATTCCCTCGTCTGCATTAATTATGTAGTTCATTAATTTCACTGCCTATTTAATCATTACATGCTCTTTTATGTAAATGCAATGTTTTCAGCACTTCATTTTTTAATGATTATTTTCTCTCTTCATGTGAAATTAAAGCAACGCACAACTTTGTTGCTTTGGAAATGTAAGTTTAGTTTGTGATTCTCAGGAGGAATCTTTGTCTCCGAGAATATGATCCTTAATCAATATTAGTATTACTAGGAGAACTAGAACTTGATGAGTATTAAAATCTTGGTTAATGATGAGAGGTGTTGAGTTTAAACTTTTATGACTTATTAATCTTAAATTTTAGATCCCTTTGCCCTACTAGATTAATTGTGCATCTTAGTTATATTAGTAGATTATAATGATGATTCTCATATACGAATCGACGTATGGTATTAAAAAATAGTATAAGGTACATTTTAACGGATCCGAAGATATATTAAAAGTATTTAAAAAAATTTAGTCGAGCCGGTAACTTGTTAACATTGTGTTCTCTTTATAATTTGTGATTATGATTGTGATGAAAACCTAGAGTGAAGTGACAGTGCGAGAGGAAATATATGAAGAAGACTGGTGCAGGGAAAATTAGCAAGTAAAATATCATAGGAATTGGTGAAATGTTAAATGCTGAGTCAAATGGGGGATCAATTTGATCTTGAGAAAGCAAACACATTTGTTTCATACATTCTTAATCTTACCGTGAATATATACATCAGTAGTTTAATGTACTTTTTTTATCTATCTGTCTCTGCTCTGTGGTTTAACATTTTTTTTACTTACGAGTTTCTCTCTCTTCTGTGTATAGAACATGGGGTGTGGGTAGAGAAAATGGGGGAGGTATATATATTTGAAAAGAAAGATTTGATGGTTCACATGTGAATGAGAGATGGATTTCCTTTCTTTCAACAGTCGATGGTGGAGTTAAATTTGGAAGCACATTGTTTTTGCTTTCTCTTTGTTTCTCTCCCCCCCAAAGTTTACCACATCTATTTGCAGTTATCTAGGGGTAACTCTGAACTGTGCATGTATAATTACTCGTCCTTACCACACGCAACACATATACCCACATATACGTATATATGTGTGTGTTTATTACCATATCGCTTAATTAATTACCGTGCTTATTAGGCAATTTGTTGTAACAACCTTAAGATGTGGACCATAAAGCCTGATTTATTATGTATGACTGTATATTATATGACCTTAAAATGTGCACAACCCTTTAAGGAAATAATTGTCCTCGACACACATTTTTACTTAATTAGGAGTTTGGAAAATTTAGTTTCTTAACATATATGTACTTGTATGTATATTAAGTTATCTAATATATATATGCAACAGTCTGAGGAAGCTGATCTGCTTTTCATGTCATTCGTGTAGTTGGAACTGTACGGGAAGGCAAGAAAATAACAGTGAAAGCTATGTAACAATGAAAATGAATAATAATTTACTCCACATTGTTGCATTATTTTACACACACAAAAGTTTCCACTTGTATCCCTGACCCTGAGGTGGAAATTGATCTAAAAATATACTACTATACAATATTATTTAGTATCATGTCATGGTCTGATTTCTCTGAGCTAGGTGGGATGGTCACTCACTCACTCGTGCAGTAAAACAGGCACCAATCCTATGTAAAGTCAAAAACATATAAATACACTATACCTATTCTTATATATTCATTATGTTTCTGTTACTAAATTGTGTCACACTCTTCTCAATTGGTCAATCTCATATATTATTATGGGTTCTTGCCACAACCAAAATCCCTATATATCTAGGCTTCTTCCCTATATTTAATTCTAAATATATATTGTGCATGCACAGCATACATCACATATATTGGATGGGTGTTGTTCACCTTACAAATTACAACCATCTGATTAGTGATTATAACTCTCATGTCAAGTGATAGCTTTTTCTTGGGTTTTCAAATGTGAAAAGGATGGCTATCTGCGTTCGAATTTTTTTACCCTTCCTATTGCGAATAAAAGCCAAGAACTATATATGATGAAAAATAGTCCCTACTACATGCCAATTATTAGAATTTATAAAGGATGTCATATATGATACTGGAGTGTATAATGTATATATATACATTGCAGTACTAGCAGCAGCTTTAAGGTTAATATTCGAGCATACGTAGTTTTGCAAAATGCAAACTGCTCAACTAGGCTTATATGAAAATTCACCAGTTCAAGCTTGTATTCGAATTTAATCCGCGCGAGTTAAGATTTTGTTCATGCATGTTCAAAATTCTATCTAGTTTAAGCATACCTAGTTTTTAGAGGAGAATAGGAGATCCGTGGCAGAGTTTCGAGAGAGAATGCATCATACTCAAATTTAATCTTATTATATATTTTCATAAACTTCGTCTCGAAATTTTACTTATTTATACACATATCGAATATAAACCAATATTTTATGTAGATGCAAAATATCAAACAAATTACGGAATAGCGTATATATCAGTATATCACCGTATATATTGCTCAAAGCTGATACTCTGACCCGATTACTTTTGAGGTTGAATGGAGCGAATTAATTTTACTCTTTGGTGTGTAAACTGTACGTGCGAGAAATGGATAATTTTATCAGGTCCTAACATAACAGGGAAAATGCATACATATATTTAACTTTAATAAATGAATAGTTTCAATAAATAAATGAAATAATATTGTAATGTAAGAATATTCTTTTGTCGAAATTTAACCGTTATACATCACATCACCCGAAAAACTGAGTCTTAAATAAACACTCTACGCACATACAACTTTATAAATGTATGATTTGAAGTTGTGTTTGGCGATGTTTAATTAGTATGTAAACAAATCATAGTATTGTTATTCATATATAACCTTTTATAATAATTACTCCCTCCGGTCCTAATCTTTTTTTATAAACAAGTCAATCTTTTTCACTCGTCTGAACTTTTAGTACATGTTTCTAATGACTATTACTTACAAGTCTTTGTTAATCTGCAATGGTGTTTGACAATTGTGTTTTTCGTGTTTGCTTTGTGCTTCTGTCAGTAAACTGCTCGATGTTAATGATGCTGTTAAGTTGTACTCCTCCGTCCATATGATTCTTAACATTTTTCAAAAAATGATATATATAATATAGAAAATGTTAATAATTAAATGGAACGGAGAGAGTAACTGCCACTATATTTGCATGTCCACAGTATCATCAGTTTAATTTAAGAAAAGTATCCGTTTTTAAAAAACTAATACTTTTCTTAAATTTTACCCATATAGATTTGAATGAAGTTTTAATCCTCTATATTGAAAAAGAAAAAGAAAAAAAACTCTATTTGAACAGTTATTTGACAGCCCAAGACACAAGATGAGGTAGAAAATATGACAAAATATTTGGTATGCTTTTGGGTGACAGCGAGTCAGCGACAGCACGAGCACTAAATCAATGCCTTAGATTTTTGTAAAACCTACAATGGATACTGGTCAACAAATCGTGCTAAATGTATTTCTACTTTATAGTTTATACCTATGTATAAAAAAATTAAAAAACAACTAATTTGAATCGATTTATCAAGTAACTATAAGTAGTATGTTGTCTTGGATAATAAAGATAATTTATATTCCGATCTGCAAAATTTGTAATTACTTTTTCAAAATTAGTTTTTTCCATACTGCTGTTATAAATTAAAGATCTGTGTAATTTTAATGAAATTATAATATTTTATACAAAACATTTTTTTTTATTTTTAAGTCGACCACCCGTAGATACATAATGTAAACCCATAATTTCAACAAAGTTGTCCCTCATATTTTGATGACAAGAGCTAATCCAACAAATGAGGATTTCAAAGGTTCCATTGTCACCCTTTTTCTTATACAAAAAACTATTATTAGAGGTTGTTTGGAAGATGTTATAATTTTTACAAGGGAAACGGTAATGACATAAAGTAGTGTACGTATGTGTGAGCATTACGAGAAGTTGGTTTTCCGCTGGTTTTAACTTTTTTTAGCAATGTTAGACTTATAAAATTATTTTTTAAATTTAGGTTCCAAATGATACGAGAGTGATGATATATCATTATAAAATATTTTAATTAGTGAGATTTATGTGAATTTAAGTGATTTTATTATTATTAGTTAAGTGATAGTCAATAAGAACATAATACGTGATATTTGAAAAATATATAGATATTTATTAAAAATACTATTTTTTTAAACTTTTTTTGCGATTCTACCATCTTTTATTTTTTTTTACAAAAATACAATTTGCTAATACAAATAATCAAATGCAACCTTTTTATATACAATTTGTAATAAAAAACAATTGAATGCCACTAATATTTGAAAAAAATTGAAGTTACTCGTGGTTGCATTTGATGTTGATTTTAGCTGCATCCGGTTGTATTGGTTGCAAAACCGTATTTTTATAAAAAAATAATTTAAGAATCGTATTTTTGCAAAATAAAAACAAAAACTTTTGTATTTTGCTAATAAAGCTCAAAATATTTTGTGACTGAATTTGGAATGTGTAATATTACTATAATTAGTATTAATCGGATACTCTTTTCGTTTCTATCAATTTTTTTATATTTGACTCAGATATAGAAGTTAAGAAATGAAAAAAATGTTAAGTAAAATCACGAGTCCAACTCATTCATGAACATTGATAAGATCCATTCATTTAAAAGCACCTTAGGATGACATGGCCTTAAAGTTGTTCACAACCCTACCACATGCCAACAAGAAAAACCGATCTTGTGCCATCTTAGCGATAACCTTAGTCTGTTGGAACGAATTGGATGATCGGGCCGCCGACTATCGTCTCTTGTTCGACCAGTAAGTCTCACAGTTAGGCAGACTTGTACCATTACGCTTACTAGCAAAATCTTAGCTTAAGCGTACTTTTTTACTTTTCGAATAAGCCAATTCATTTGGAACTCTGCAGATCCGCTCTTTTTCTCGTGACATGAGATTCGAAGATATAGAGTCATTGATAAAGGTAGTCCACCTAGTCCAACAATTAAAATATGATAACTAAAAAAGGGGAGCAAAGTGGTAAATGCATTTTAATTTTTTAATTATAAATATTTATTACTTTTAAAAGGTTTAGAAATATAAAACATTGAGAGGGATGAAAATAAAAATATAAAAAAAAATAGGAAATACAGAGGAAGTATGATTTTGTACCTTTTTCATTAGGAATCAACAGTTACAAAATACAATCTCATAGGAAAGTCATTTTCTGGGTTTAACCAAACAAACGTTCAAGTGCTCAACTGAGGTAACAATACTTATTGCTTGAGTGCAAAATTTTAAAATTAATAGGATAAGTGCCGAATTGTTTTATGCTGATTAGGAAAGGTGCTTATCCTAACTGTGAACCACTGTATAGAGTTGCTGATATTAAATCAAATAGGTGTCACAACTTGAGCAAATCAAATGTAGCAGAACCCAGAGGTCGCGGTTATCTCATGATATGACTACTCCCTATCATTTGTTAAAATGGTTTCTGTTGGAAATAAAAATACAACTTTTTGAATTATTCTTAGATAAAATTTTATGGCTACTAATGTGTAATACAATTCAGTAATTCACCGTGTTGAATCATTACTGCAAGTCTGCAATGTTGCTGTTCTCTTTGTCGGTCTCAGTTTGCTCTATAATTCTAATAAATATAGCAAGTGAAATCATTTAAATTTGTTAACAGAACTTGGTTTTATTTAGTTCCGAATTATTTGAAATTATGATTCCGTCACATATTTGTACAAGGGTTTGATAATCTTCAAATCACTTTTAACTAATTACCTAACGATAAGATATATTATAATACAATGTTAAATTTATAAAATTTTATATCTAAAATATTTTTAATTTTAAGTATGCTAGCGAAAGCCGATTTTAGAAACATTTTTTTCTTGCTACAATCATAAATAAAATATTAATCATATTTACATTAAAATCATCCCATCAAGGCATCAAGCTTGATACTTCATTAAATTTGAACGACAACATTATAGTTCGTGCAATGGATTATGTACATGGACGCAGAATTAACCAGAAGTATGGAGAAACCATAAGTTGGTTGAGTCAAAAATCATACATTTACGGAACTGAGCACTTTATAGCAAAGCTGCAAGGAATAGAAAAAGTAAAGATGATTTGAAGTGATGTTTGATTTGACTCTATTTGTTTTGTATTGCCTTTCGTCAAGGGTGTAAACAGACACACATACAATTGCAATTTTGCATGTGTTGATTTGGTTTATACCACACCGCTCACTTCATTATGCAGGACTGTCAAAGTTACGTTTACGCTTCCGGTATTTTCTTCACAAGCTACTCCGTATTTATTTACTTAAAAAGTTGCTGACATGAATAACATTGGATAACTCAAGTGCTAAATGATTTATCATCTATCGTTTCATATTTTAATTCGATTCTGACTCATCTCGTATTTTTTTAAAACATATATTCATTTATAAAATTATAAATCTAATTATTGAAAAAAAAATTGTTCACTTTGGCCTAATATTGACAAAAATTGCTCCTATATCTATGACAACAATTGTAATTTATAAAATTACTTCCTTTTCTATAATAATAATTTCAACATTATTATCATTTAATGGTTATAATAATTTATTGTTAAGGAAAAATTGAAATCGACCAATAGTTAATCAAATTGAAAAAAGCGTTTAGAAGAATTTAATTATAGTTATAAGAAAGAAACCGAGCCTATATGATTTGATAACAAATTTAGATAGAATACAGGCCCAACTGAGCCGCAGAAAATGGTTAGATGTTATTCATGTATCTGGGCTATAAGAAAAATCTTCTGGGCCTTGGCGCGCACTGCTTCTAACGGTTTATCCGTTATCTAATCAAACTCTAAATATAATTTTTAATTAAATTTTAATTAGAATACACTCATATATAAACTCTTATAATTCTAACACAATTTTTAATTAAATTTTAACTAAAATACACCAGTATATATCTATACTATATTATTATAACTAAACAAAAAAAAACTTTCTTTTCATCTTGGTTATCCCCATCTCTGGTTCAGAATTATACATTGTGTGCTACTCAATTCCAAACACAATTTTTAATTAAATTTTAAGTACAATACATTTTTATACAAACTCTTTTATTTAAATTAAAATAAATAAATAAAATAAAATACACTTTTATACAAACTCCATTTATTAGAATACACTCTTTTTCACAAAATCTTTTAATAAATTAAAATTAAATATAAAGTATAATATATTATTATAATATTTAAAACATATATACCATACATACAACTCTATCACTAATAGTCTTCCTTTTATACAACTGCTCATAAATAATATTATATTATATATTTTTTATTTTAAGAATCCTAGCTACCCTATAATTTTTATTTAATATAGTTGTAATCACATTCAATTCAATTTCATCATCATTCAAACTATTTTATTTATTTAAAATTATGACTTACAATTCAATTTTATAAATATTAATATATAACAACATTGTATAGAATAATATAAAAAGAAATTAATAATAAAATACATTATCACATTAAATAAAATAAAATAATTAATATATAATTTATTAATCCGTACTGGGCATTTGACTCATGCCGTATTCTTCTTCTAGCAGGTACTTAGGGATCTCGGGTTGTGTGATGGAGAGCTACTCTTATTCCACTTATTAGGGCGTTTGAACTTTCCGTAATATTTAGACACCATTTATTATTGAGTTTTTAAATTATTTTGAAGGTCTTAATATTAGTTTGGAGAGTTGTTTGACCTATTTAATTATTAAGTTGGTGGATTTTAATATTTTATATGTTAAGTAACTCCTCGGCTCATTTTGTGAAGGGGACGCAAGTGATATATTTAAACTCTTACTTTGCTCAAATCATAATAAATAAATGAACTAAATTATTAAATCAAAAACATCATATTTTTGATTTCATCTGATTTGATTACTTACTAGGAACCAGAGATGGTAGATTCGAAGAAGTTTCACCCATTAAATTAAAATCTAAGCAACGGTAACAGAGAATTCCCCGTCACCGTTTAAATTATTTCCATTTAAAACAAAGTTTCCCGCGCGCCGCTAAGAAATCTGTTGAAAACTCAAAACAGCGTAACCGTAACAAACTCCTCCATCCAAATGTGGATACATACATACATACATACATACATACAACCTATACACACAAATCACAGACGTACAATCCCTTGTTATATCCATTAATAGCATCTCTCTCCGCGTGATTTGATGAATCACAATTTACATTTACATAGATAAATATATATATATATATATAAAACACCCTTGGCCTATGTTTCCTCATTTTAAACCCTAACCGCCATTGATAGAAAATTGATTAATTGATCAATGGCGTTTGCGAGCAAAGGAGGAATCGATATCGAGGCGCAGAAGGGGGGGCTATACCCTGGAATGATGGAGAATCCTGAGCTCCGTTGGGGATTTATTCGCAAAGTTTACGTAATTCTGTGTTTCCAGTTGCTTCTTACGGTTGCTGTTGCTTCTGTTGTTGTTTTCGTTGATCCTATCAATCATTTTGTGCTTCATACCCCTGCTGGCTTCGCTCTCTATATCCTCGCTATTCTTCTCACCTTCATTAGTATGTTACCTTGTTATCATATACATCTCTCTCTGTTTCTCAACATGTACATATTTGTGTTTGATTTTCTATATGTTGATTGATTGTGTATTTTGGAATTGGTGCAGTTCTGTGTCCGTTGCATATCTATCAGAAGCGTCATCCTGTCAATCTGATTCTGCTTATGATCTTCACCTTGCTCATTTCGTTCTCTGTCGGATTGACTTGTTCTGCAACATCTGGTATTTCTTCTTCCTAATTTCCTGTTTTATTCTCTATGCATGCCTAGGTTTGTGTTATGATATGTATATGTCCTTGTGATTTACTCGTACAGCATGTATTGCCATTTGATTTGTTATTCTACATATATAGATTTGAGAGGATGTTGAACAATTTTTATGTTCTGATACATTTACAACATAAAAGATATCTTACTTTTAGGACTTTTTAAGCAGGGAACAATACTGTAGATGATTAAATAGATTAAATACGTTCGGTTGATAACAAGAATTAAGATATTAAATCTCTCCTCCAGCATTGTTAGCGAATTGCAACAATGCAAACGATAATGGCTGGTGTTTTATTTCAAGCTTCATTGACCTTTTCAGAGCTTAATTTGTTTGCATTCTATTTAGAATTTTAGATTTCTATTGAATAACTTTCAGACTGTTTCGACCTTTATGTTTATGTGTTAACTTCCCATACACAAAGTCGCAAACCATGATATGAGTACTGATTTACACCAGATTCTTTTTTCATATCTTCTCGCATTCTTTCTCATCTGGCCATATATAACTATTCAATTATCCCTAATTTTGTCTTTTCTGTTCCTTTCCTCACTTTGTTGCTTAGAACTCTTATCGAAGATCAAGAACTGTTTAGTCTTCATCAGAATAGTTGAATGTTGAAACATATTTTACTGTCTGTAAGAAGTCTTTAAATACCTGTCTCACTCGAGCATAGTAATGCGTGGGGATTGGGTTAGGGGACTATAATTTGCAAGCAGTTCCTGTAAAACAGACATGTTTATGTAAATGTGTGTTAATGTTATCAGGGAAAGTCGTACTGGAGGCTGGAATATTGACTTGTGCTGTGGTAATTAGCCTTACTCTCTACACATTCTGGGCGGCCAAGAGAGGACATGATTTCCAGTTTCTCGGGCCATTTCTATTCACTTCTCTGTTGGTGCTCTGTCTTTTCGGCTTGATTCAGGTCATTATAACTTCTTTCATTACCATTATTATGTAGACAGTATTCACCTGTCATTTCTCTATAATTTCTTGCCTCTAGACATACTGATTACTGTAATTTGTTTGCAAATACAGGCCTTTTTACCTTTGGGAAGTGTAGGGCAAATGATCTATGGATGCATTGGAGCCATCATATTTTCTGGATTCATCATATATGACACTGACAATCTGATCAAACGCTATAATTACGATGAATATGTCGCAGCTGCATCAGCTCTATACCTGGACATAATCAACCTGTTCATGACTATTCTTAGCATTCTGCAAGGAGATGATTAGCTAGAATACGCTTCGCTGATCTAGCTTTTCCTGAAGCTTAAAGGAATGGATGATGATCATTATGTACATTCTTATTAGACTATAATGGCTTTTCATTTGTCTTTGGAATATGTAACTGGTACTTGGATGTCATTTGGAGTTCAGCATACTGTTTGGTATATAATATTTACCTTGTGAAAAGCAGACTTGTTGAGATTATATATGCTGCCAAGTGTTGTTATTTTGCTCATAGTTGAGAAAGATTCCTTGTTGCTTATTATGTCAATCAGTAGCTCATCTATATTTAGTAGTAGGCACTTTCCTAGTATAGCTCTAGCTATGAATCCATGCTCCAATAGGGAAATAAATCTGCACCTATTCATTGCACTGAGAGTAGATGCATTTAGACTAAAATCTATCATCGAAAAGAATATTTTACCCTGAAGTTTTTTGTAATTGATTACATGAACATTTACACTTTAGTAAGGCAGTTCATTAATATACAATGGTGAGCAAGATTATTTAGTAACATTCAATCCATGTCTAAGCTTGAATTTAGGTAGCTATGTAATATATGAACGTATGTTCATTTCTTTTGTTTGCAGTGTTAGTCACTCGGGCTTGAACCCTCTAAAGAGGAGGACCCTTTATCTTTCTGCATACCTTTTCATTTATTCTGATTAGTCCTTTAGATACTCTCAAGTTTAAATTATTTGCACACAAAAAACTATAAATTTACATTACAAAAAAAAAGGGTTCTATTTCTATCGAAAAAGTGAAGATAAATAATATTGGAGGATGACTTTATGTGGCTTCAAAAGTTCAAATTATAGGGATTTATTACATCAATGAATCATAATGAAATGTAACATGAAGGTGGCCTAGCAGATATGTTCATATACTTTGCCACATGAGCACACTGAAAGCTCAATAGTTGTTCCAAAACTTTTCATTCTTTGCTTCTCTTTTTTGACTGGCTTCTTAGCCCAAGATTGCCCTTTTTTACCAACAACATTTTTGTTATCAAGAAAGACTCGAGTCACATGACTAATTTTCCTTACTTTGAAACAGAAACAGAGGACAAGAACTCATGTTCTCCAAGAAAAGACTAAAAAATGCCTTTTGATAAATTATAGTATCCCTTCACCTTTTTACAATAGCATGGTCTTCCTTAACATAAGAAGACAACTGAGAAAGAACAATAAAACAAAAAAGAAAGCACCCCACTATACTTGAAAGCAAATAGTCAGTTCAAAAGCCCAAACTAGAGTTCACTAGAACATAACATTCTACCGATATACCCATTCCCTAATTCTAGCCTTTTCTTATATTCATTCTATAATCTACGTTTATTATTTTTTTCAGCAGCAAGTACCAACAACCCTGAAATACCCTGAGTCCAAATATTGTGCTCCTTCTGATTACTGCATTCAAATTCAACCACTCCACGCAATACTGTTTTGAGCGCAAAGTATCTCCTGTCGTCGCCACCCTCAAGCAAGTGTCGTCCTGGCCAAGCTGGCATATCTTTCATCACCTCCAAAACTATATCTACACAACACAAAAAGGTAAAATTTGAGATGAAATCTCTATTGTAAAGTGCTTGGTCGAATCCCTAAATGGTATGAAGGCAAAAGCACCTCCAAATCTATAGCATGTTGATACAGAGGAAGTGTAGTAATAACTTACTCTTTTTCTTTTTAGTTATGGTCCCAGCAATATGTGTGCTCTTCATCTTTAGTATAACCTGGAAGAGCATATTGTAACTTTTTTAGATACAAAGTAATTGTGATGACTGACATGAACAACACATAAACCCACTTCATTCATTTCTATCATGAATAACTTCAACTATTCATCTTAAAATCCTCTGAAGATTCCACTATTTTCTTTCTAAATGTAATCAAAATCCAAAGTATCATGATGTAAAAGTCCAGTCTGTATTAAATTATAATTTTGAGACTTTTTCTTCTCTAAGCAAGGTTAGCCAATTAACTCAATCTTAAGCAGAAAAGCAAACCAACCTGGCCCATCTTGTTAATATAGACCGACACATTTTTCCAATGAAGATCACCTGTATGATACATAAACAATACTCAGATACCAATATGATTAACATACGAGTACTAGTTTAGCAGTTGCTATATTCCAGCATTTTAGATATATTTATAAACAAACGTCAAATATATCTAAACTCTACACTTTACTCAAACCGAACACCACCAGTTATCTAGTGGTTTAATATTATATCCGGGGAGTGTAATCTCATATGATCCAAGCAGGGATTAACTATATAACAATATATGTACCTTTGCGCGTGCGCTTGAGAAGCTCACAACCTCTGGCAAGTAGTTCTCGACTACAAATACCAATAAAATTCTCTTCAGAGACAAGCTCCCCGCTTAAAAAACCATTACTTCCACGATGGCCACCAATATTGATTCCTTTTTCTACAGGAATCACAGCCGCTACATTCCAGACATCCTTCAGTGCTCTAGCCTTCAAAGTAGCAACACCACGCAGCGCTAAAACACACAAACCAAAAGGTAAACCATCATCAACAAAACTAAGCAACATTCAGCATTTTTTTAAAAAAACAACCTACAAAACAACTACTCTACTTCCATGCCCAGTACAATCATATAATAAAGCTGAAAACTAAAGGCAGTTGATTATCCTGCATAGTTGCTTTGCTCTAGGATTCACACACTAAAATACCACTAAATATCATATACATAGTCACCTGTAGCAGCAACTGCTGTTAATGTCATAATGTCTCCAGCTGACCGCACATTTACTGCTGAACCAACAACTGCTGCCAAATGATCTCGCTCTGCACCGATTGCTTCAGCTGCCTCAACGCACTGTGCAGCCACCAGTGTCGCAGCAGAAGCCACTGCCATGTCCATTTTTGCGATCTGTTCATCTTTTCCTGTACCAGAAGAGGCAGCTGTGGCAGCAGCAATTGCTGCAACAGCTGCAGCCACCCCAGCGACCGAAACAGCAGCATGAATCTGAGCATTTTGAGCTCTTGCTTCCTCTTTCTTTTTCTCTCGCCTGTCTTTTAACCATCTACCCACCGTTTTTCCTCCCATGGCAGGGGCAGCACCACCAGTGTTTATACTCCTATACTGGGTGTTTACCGGATTATTCATACGGAAATACTGCAGGCACACAAACCCATTATTGTTAATGGATACTTCTGTAGACAGCGTCAAAGTGCAAACAACACAATTATCTTGAAAGCAACATTCCACTGAAAATGTCCTGATAGGCTAAAATCACACCACAGTCAAGTTGTGATTTCTGACTTGCAATTTAGTGTGCCAGATTTGTCACCACTACAAAGTTGGTGCAATCTCATAAATGTTGTGGTAAAGTAGGACCTACTCCACATTAACCGACTCCCTCTTATTTATCTTCTCGAAACAATAAGGACCAATATGGGTGGTCTATTCATCATTCTAAACAGCATCATTCCATACATATATCTTGAAGTTTTGAGAAACAAAATACATTTATTTATACCCACGGAAGAAAGTAATAGTTTTTTACACTAACACAGATTTGTGAAAACAGAGAGGTAAAATTATATCAGTAAAAGAGAACAAAATCATTAAAGATACAGATGAATAGGATAATACAGTTCACACATAATGATCAAAGAAATGATAATATTCTTATAAGATTACAGCTAAAGAGAAAACAGGGAAAGCATCTAATGTTAGTACAGTTGTTGGTTCAAGAGAAAGCTGAAATATTTTACTAAAATCATTTGTATATCACAGAAGTCATGCTCTGCACTCAATTTAAATTCAAAAGAAAAAAGATAAAACATCTCCACATATGAACCAAACCATTTTATTAGTCCAAACCATCTTCGTACTAGATATGCATCCATTTCCAGCAAAGCATGCAATTTTCGCATAATGAGAATTAGGCCAAAATCAAACTAGTTCATATGCACACATATGCGCATTTATAAACATCAACATAACGATACTAGAGGATATTAGAACAACCTTAAGATCATTGGAGGGAGAAATAGGAGGGGTATCAGTAAGAGAGCTATTTAGAGGACCACTACTGTGTGAAAGTCTTCCAGATGTCCTTGGTGAAACCTCCTGTCATTCAACACAAAACCAAAGTTAAGCCCTTCTTTTTGTAACTAAAATAAAGCAATAATCACCTAAATTACAAAATTAAATTAATCACACCACTGACCAACAAAACAAAACCAACAAACAAACAAACCCTTTCACATGATTCTTGAAGAAACATAGAGGTGCCCAGATAAAGAAACACTAAAAAAATGAATCATAAAAAACCTAGAGAGATACTACTTTGCTTTTACCATAAATTTAGATTTTTCAAACTTTAATCTCCTAGGAAACATAAGTAGGACTACTAAAAAGTGTTTGGTACCTGTAGTAAAACAGTGAAAGTAAATGTTTTTCAGATATTGATAGTTCCAACATCACTACATAAATGTTTAAATTTTCCCCATACACAAAACAATTTATTAGGCCTTATTGCCCATTGTATCAAAAATACACACATCAAACAAAAGGATAAATTTAAACAAAAAACATTAGTAAATTATATATTTATATATTTATAATTGTTTCATATTTTTTTTAAAAAATGCAAACAAAAAGGCAGAAAAATCCAAGAAGTTGAAGACAAAGGCATGTCAAACCGAACTAAAACTAAACTAAAATACATACATAACTTTGTCAGTATCTACAACAAACCAAAATATAGATACATACATATGTATGTAACTATGTATATATCTATATACATGCATTGTTTGTAGTACTTACAGACATGATACGCTCCATAAGCTGCGAAGTTTCCAAGGAAGCAAACGAAAAAGGGTTGCCGGAAACAGTGGCCTCTTCATCATTGTCGCCGGAAATATTCTCGAAAACGGTGTCGGAGGATTTAACGGCGTCAGCTTTGAGGGTTTTGGAAACTTCAACAGAAGAGCTACTCCATGAACGAGATAGAAACTCCATTAGCTCCATGGGAGTTTCGGGTGGCTTGAACTGAACCGGGTTCATTTTTTGGGAGAGTTGAGTGGAGCTGAACCGGAGAGTGTTGGACAAGGGAGAGAGATAATAGAGCGGCAGAGATATATATATATATATATATATATGTAAGAGAGAGAGAGAGAGTGGTGTTTGTAATTATATGATGTGTGACGGTGTAGTTTAGTAATATGTGGGTCTTAACTTTAGATTTTTTAGTAAAAGGAATTATAATCTGAAATTATAGATTTATAAGAAAATCATAAATAGTCTAATAAATTAAAAATTCTGGTGTAAAAAATTTTATTATAATTGTCCCCGCGTTAAAATATACTCCTTACGCTTCATAATTTTTGTCCCAATTATCTTTTTTATGCATTTTAAGGTAAGTAAAAAATATATTTGTAACTTAATACTCCGTATGTAGTAAGATATCATGGAGTCATTTCACTCTATTTATCTTGCACAATCGTGGATAGATGATGTAAATGATATTAAGTTTGATGATTTTGTATATCCTCGTATAAAGAAACATAGTTTTAGCATAATGATTTCAAATTTTACTTCTGAGAGGGGAGAGAGATGTCTGTTCAAATGGTAAGTAATATTTTCTGATGACTAAAAATACATACATTGCATTTAATTATTTGATATTTGATACTGTAATAGAAACAATATCCTTTACTGCACCAATCTCAGATTTCATATATATATATATATATATATATATATATATATATATATATATATATAGGCTTTCATCTCAATCTAAATAAAACCTTCCAAAGTTATGGTAAAAAATGGGTTTCGAGAGAATGTCGGTAAAAACAAAACATATAATTAACGCTTATCAAATTAGCTTTTTGAATGGATCAACGATAGGTGAGGTCGTTTGACATATATATATATATATATATATATATATATATATTTAAAATTTTCAATTTTTTCAAAAGTAATAGTTTGTAAAATTGTCTAGTTAACATGAAATAATATTTTCATATTAGTCGGAATACACCCATCCCATATTCACATGGTGAGTTACACTTCTTAAAAAATATAATTTCTTACCTTTAATCAAATATGTAATTTTACTTCATAAAAAAATTAATACCACGGTATTACAATTTTAAAAAATGAATATCACCATCACACTTAATATTAATATTAAATATTAATGTTTATAAAATATTTAATATAATATTATATAATATTTGAAATTTGAAATTAATGGATTTCCATGTCACATCAATTTTATAATATTTTATATTTAATAATATCATACACACTTAATAAAAAGCTAAATGAGCACGATTTAATATCATCATACATACTTAATAAATAATTTTAAACGAGCACGATTGCATAATACAATACAAGTGATAAGTACTTATCACTTGTTGTCCCGGTTTTGGTTCAACTTTGACTAATTCTGAAATTTCTTAAAATAAATGCTCATTTGTTACTTGAATTTTTATTTATAAGAAAAATTAAAATAATTTACAAAACTATTTTGTCAATGCACAACTAATTTGAAATGAAGGTAGTAATAAACAAGCTAAACAAGTCTAAACCTTGCGAGGATTAAAACAAAACCCCGCCTATTATACAATAATTTCGATCCTGGAGTAATAAATTTATGTATAGAAAGAAAATCGAACCCTAATCGTCAAAGAATTAATTTCATGGGAACAATTGAACAAAGTTCAATTATCAGGTACTTAAAGGGTGTAATTGTAATATCTCACAAGAATTAAAAGTAATTAAGTGATTATTGAACTTAATATCACCATTAAACAATAAACACACCCAAAGTGTGAACTAAAAATATCGAAAGTACAGTAGGTGGTTCGGACGAAGCAGTGGTGAGATTACATGAATGGGCACCGTATTAATACAAACGGGGTTGGAAGTTGAAACAATGAAATCAGATTGAGAAAGGCAACCACATTGCTCACCTATTATTCCCCATGCCCACCATTTTAATCATCCTTCAATTTTGCTTTGTACGCCCACACAATACGACACGCTATTATAAACTCATTTATAATATTCGATGAATAAAGTTAATAATACAGTGTATTAAATAATTTTTTAAGCTAAATGCATGTTCTTAAGATGATCTAATCGGCAGTATTTTAGAATTGAATGGTATAATAATATGTCAACATTGCGGCGAAATCAAGATTACGGCAAAATTTGAAGAGAATCGGGTTTAAAAAAATAATTTTCAAGGGCAACTGAAACTGAAACTGAAACTAATTTATTATTATTTTTTAATTTTTTTTCCAAACTTGATTCATTTTTTTCTAATACTCCGTAATAATTTTCAAAGGTCAATAAAAATAAAATCAATAATTAAAAGGTTGTCTTAAATTTTAGTGAGTGGCAAACTGGCAACTAGTGGACTGAATGACACCGACCCAAAACTTATGAATTGCACTAAATTTGAAAAATGAAGATAAATGGGCCATGGTCTAAACAGTCCAATGGGTCATCAGAAGGGCCGATTCGACTCATTAGTCAACCTCAAGTATGCTAAATGACTAACGTCTTTGACTTTGACAGGTTTATAATTTATTTTCTTAATTTTTCCTTATTTTTGTCATGCATTTTTGTCATTTCCTTTTCCCCCTATATTTAGTGATAATTTATTATATTATTCGGAAGAAATGATAACAAAAATTGAAATTATCATTTAAAAATAAATAAATTAAAACGTGAATCATGATTTATGAGTATAAGAAAAAGGATCCATATATGTCTAGATTAATTAATTAATACTCCCTCCGTCACTAAATGTATGTCTATTTTGACTTTTTTCTGGTCAAATTGACTAATTTTTTATTAACAATTAATAATTATCATTTTATAATTTTAAAAAACTAAAAGATACATTTTAGAGTAGATTATATATATTTTCTAATAATATAAAATTTTAATTTTTTCCAATTATATAATAAATTTAAATTGTATTAAAAAATGAGTAAATTTGATCGTAAAACAAAATAGACAATTAAAAAGGGATGGATGGAGTATAGAGTTCCGTCAATAGGATAAATCCACGTAAGCATGGGTCCATCCGTACAGCTGTACCCACAGGCCTCTGTTTGGCAGCTTAACAAGTACGTACGCGGAAGGAAAGTGTGAGTGTCACATTGTTAATGTCGGTCACGTGGGCATATTAAATCCTTTTGTTTTATTGTATAATTAGTTTGTATGTTAAAAAAAGATATAATTTATAATTTATAAAATTATTGAATATATATATCAAACTGCAGCAGGTTATTTTACACGTCAGAGACCTGCAACCGCAAAGGCATCAACCGCTCATGCATCTCTGATAGGATATTAAAACATTAAAATAGTGTCATTTTGACATTATTTTAGTGTAAAAATAACTCAAATGTGACACTAAAATAATGTCAAGATAACACTAAATAATTGAAGTCGCACCAAATTTGGTGTCAAACATATATTTGGTGTCATTTTGACACCAAATTCGGCGCATTTCAAAATTTTAACTATACTCTCATATTTGTTAACAAAAATAAATTTATCTCTTTTAAGTCTCAAAACTCAATTATTTATTATTTTAATAAGTAAATTTTTTTATATAGTGTAGGATATAGTGTAAAAGATTTTTTATAATATAGGATATAGTGTAATTATCATTAGAATTGATTTATAAATTATGTAATTTTAACATTAAAATAGTGTTAAAATAACATTATTTTAGTGTCATCAAATAAAGATGGTATAAAGGATCTCCTGACATTATATTGGCGCATGCATGCACTTTCCTTGTTTCTTTCTTCCCAAGGTTCCATCTAGCTAAATGACGACGGCCTAGAAATTTAAGAGCTGAATTTTAGCTTAAAATTTTATTCTACTTAGGAAAATTCATTTATCAAACTTTTGAAATTATCCTGCAACTAAAAAGTTAATTTCGGGTTCATCCTGACCCGATCCGATTCCGGTCTTAAGACTTTTTAATCTTAAAAACGTCACATGTTTAACATTGAAGTTATAAAAAAATTGCAAACGACAGTTTTGGTTGGGATAATATATCTGCCACTGGCTTTGGCCTAGAAAATAGTAGAACACCACTCATTTTGTTTTCTTCATATGCAATGCAACACCCATGACACATTTACATGGAAACAATTGCTGACATTCTACACAAATTATACGTACATTATTGATTAGTGCAGAGAGGTTCGGGTATGCGCATGGGGGCGTGGCCTGAGTACGCCATAACCTCCCTCTTTTTGTATATCATCTTCTGTTTACATTACAAAAGCTGCCCTGGCCTTGCACAAAACAAATGCCAGCTTTTACTTTTGTCCCTTTCACGTTCTTTAATTTTTTCCTGCAATTCAATTCATGTGGTACTAGCTACTACCTAGAAGCTAGTCGAAAAGTTAAGTATTTTTTAATATTAAAATTTATATATTTTAATATAAGGTATTTTAATTTTAGCTTATTAACATATATATATATATATATATATATATATATATATATATATATTCTCTTATAAGACATAATTTAAAGTGACAAAAATGTTAGTTTTTCCGAGTATTTAAAATTTTGTGATTAATCTCTTGTTTTTATGAAAAGTAAAATATTTAAATTATAACAACCCAAGCCCAAAATGAATGTATACCGGGCCCAACAACCCATCATAGGTCAGCCCAAAAGAGTTATGGTATACATTATTTATTGATTTGTCCTTATAAAGACCTGAAACATACACTAACTATTCAATGCGTGATGTTACAAATACCCCCACCTTATTGGTCGATGTCCTCGTCGAGTCCATAGGCAAATTTACGGAACCCGGGCAGTGCCATAACACTTCCGGTCGGGTATGACTCTGATACCATTTATAACAACTCAAATCCACACTGAATATATACCGGACCCGATAACCCACCACAGGTCAGCCTAAAAGAGCTAGTAAATTGGTATACATTAGTTGTTGACTTGTACTTATAAAAATCTGAAATATACACTAACTATTTAATGTGAAATGTTAAATAAATATTAACGAATATTTTTAATCATGTGATAAATTAAATCTCTTACTCTTAAGAAAAGGAAGATAGAAGATAGACTATAGATATGATAAATACAAGAGGAGACATAAGATCTTGAATAAGAAGTTGCGTAATGAATGATTTAAAGAATGATGAACAATAGGTGGGGTTGAAATAAGACTAGTGGCACTAACGCATTCATGGGAGGGCAACGACCTTGGAAGAATGCATCGGATATATACATGTAAATCTCTATACGGAGGGACACATGTTAAGCTTAGACCTGACAAATTGGGTTTGGATCCGAAAAACCAACCCGAAATGTTGGGAACCGAATCCGATTTTGTATCCGAATTTGATAATCCGAAAGTGTAACTGAATCCGAAATAATTCGATTCGAACCGATATCGGTTCAATATAATCAAATCCGAAAATGATCTGAAAACCGATCCGATCCGATCCGAAAATGATCCGGAACCGGAATTTTAACCGAAAATAATCCAAAATAACAGATCCAATAATGACCCGAAATCGATCAAATCATAACTAAAAATTATACAAACTAAATATGGCTCAAACTAAATTATAGAATTTAAGTGTATTTCATACATACAATCTTATGATTCGTTACGTTTATATATATATATATATATATATATATATATTATACACTTATACATAATTCATACATATAATACATGTGTTCGTAAAATAAAATATTAAATATTAAGAATATCATTTATTTTGAATTTGCTAGAAAGTAAAGAAAAATGAATATAAATTCATATTTTAATAAGAAATAAATATTGTATATTATATATGTACATATAAAATTTATTTATATTTTTATTTGGACATCAAGATTTTTTTTAAATATTGTTATATTACAGAATTTAGGGAACATTTCTTTTATCATATTGACCAAAGTCTGAAATGAAGAAATATATTACTTAATCGAGATAATTATTTTGTTCAGTATTATTTTATCAAATTTTAACTATAATTTGTCAAACTAACTTAATGATCTTTATTTAAATTCAACGATAATTCAAATTAATTTAATATTAATCCGAACTTAACTTTTAAATCCAAACAAAATTTAATTTAAAATAAGAAATCCTAAAATATCCGAACCGAATTTAATCCAATTTTTATCCGAAATTCATCCGAATTTTAATCCGATTTTGACCCAAACCGAAATCGGACCGATCTGAACCGAAACTGATTCAATTTATGCAAAACCGAAACTGGATCTGAACCAAATCTCATCCGATCCGATCCGAACCGAATAAAAATATATTATAACCGAAAAATGATCCGATCCGAAACCGAACCGTTTACCCGAATTGCTAGGTCTAGACTTAAGCTCAAGTGAGAAAGAAATGTTAGATTAGTATAGTATATATAGATCACGTTTGTCTTTCTTTATTTTCTGGAAATTATTATTTTTTTTAAAAAAAAGTACTTAAAAATTATTATTTTTTATAAATAATTATTTACTTTTTAAAAATAAATTTAATTCTTAAATTATTTTTCAAAATTAAGTACTTATTTTTAAAAATATATATACTTTTTTCCAGAAAATAAACACTTATTTCAAAAAAAAAAAAATTAGCCCAAACTGCGCATAGTAAACTGCTGCTGATATATACTCGTATTGTCATACTGATGTTGATGAAAACATTCCATCAACTTGTTCCAAGTCCAAGGTCATGGCAGCTGCCTATCGTCCAACTTCGAAATTATTTCTATTTCCCACCACCTAAATGGTTCTCCATTGGCACGTACAATTCGATCATACATTTTTTTTTTTGTAAAATACGTTTATGTTATCTTAACATGCATAAATGAAAAATGTTTACATACTAGTTTCGATTAAATTAAATTAATTAATTTATTTTCAATAGTCGAATACTTATTTGATTCACATGGAATTTTTGATGAATTCTCGATAAAGATCTGATTCTTTATTGTGCTAGTTTCATTTTAAGAATAAATTGTAGTTGAATAACTTATGTTTATTTTGGATGTACCGAATCCGATTTTTTGGATTTGGATTTAGTTTTTTAGACCCAAAAATTTTTGGATTTGGATTTGATGTATACCGATCCGAAATCCGATCCGAACCCGAAACCCCAAAAAACCCCAAATAATATATATACCTCAAATATATATTATAAAATAATATATATATATATATATATATATATATATTATTTTACAAGTATATATATAATATAAGGGTAAAGTGAATCTAAAGTTAACTTTAGATAAATTACCTAAAGTCACTAGTATTTTAAGTATAAAAAATGGATGACATTTTTGTAATAATAGAATCCGCCCCCTTATATTTACAAAAAATAACTTTGATATTGTATTGTAATGAATATTAACTTTAAAGAGTTATCTAAAAGTAACTTTAGGATCCTTAAACCCATGATATAATATAAATTTATGTAATATTATATATATATATATATATATATTATACATTATTTGGTAAAAAAAATATTTTTTTACTTAATTTTTGAATTTCGATTTCAGGTTTGGATTTCATGTTTCGGGTTTTCGGGTTTGAATTTTGAGTAAATCCGAATCCGATTCGAAATCCGTCGGATCGGGTTCAGGTTTTTTTCGGGTTCGGGTTTGGATAAAATTTTCGGATTTGGATTTTCCCAAAGCCGATCCGACCCGATTGCCATCCCTAATCTAAAGTGAGACTCTCCTTTTAGAATCATGAATGTAGTGTCAAGATAGATTATTATTGGGTGCATGGTTTAATTTATTTTTTTGGCTTAATGACCTTTTAACCCTTAAAAAATGGGTTAGTGTACCCATCGAACCTTAAAATATTAATTCATTCCCTTTAACCTCAAAGTAAGGGTTATATAGTTTTTAACCCCTATAGCAGTATATAATTATATATGCTATAACGTTATAACTCGGTTGGGCAAATAAGTCATTTCACAATAGAGTAAAGTTATTAATTCGTTTTAAGCCCTAAACAATTGAACTTAACATTTGATGCTTTGTTACTGTAAAAGCTATATCGACTCTATTCAGTATCACATTTGAAGCTCAATCGTGGATTGAAGTATTGTGGATAACAATGAAAGCTCCTTTAGTAAGTATATTCTAACATCATCTTTCGATTGCTAGTTTTGATATGATTTTATGTGTTCATTTATCTCCTCCCCTGTTAATGAATATGATTATTGTTTATTGTTTTTGTGTATTGAAGCTAATGATGTTATAAGAATAAGTATGTTTCATGGTGGGAGGTTGAATTTCCTCCCTAAAACTGAATATGTTGGGGATCAAGTGACTGTGTATTATTTTAGAGACCAAGATGATATTAGCATGAGGAGTTTAAGAGGATGGAATAAAGCTTTGGGTTATAGGGGATTGCACTGTCTATATTATAGGATTCCTAAAAAAGAAATGGACAAAAGGTTAATGATAATGATGGATGAGAGTGATGTAACTGCTATGTTGACTTGTGCAATAGAAAATGATAACAAAATAGATATTTATGTTAAGCATGGAGATCAGCAAAATGATGAAGAAAATTTATTTGACAAGAACGAAGTAGGTGAAGGAGACATGAGTGATGAATGTGGTGACTCTGAGTTTCATGACTCTAATTACTCAATGTCAGATGATGACTTGCTATTTTATGATAATGTTGACGAAGAAGTTGAATGAATGGGTAGATTAAGAACAGAACTTGGACTAGGTGAAGAAAGAGTGATGGAGAAAGAAGGTGATAGTGACAATGACAGTGATGATCTATACATTTTGCCAGACAATGAAATAGAGGATGAGCTTGAAGCTGAGAGGAGAAGGATATCATTTCCAGTTTACAAAGACATAAACAATCCAAAATGAAAAGTGGGGATGATTTTTACTGATCATAAGCTTCTTTAAATTTTAATAAAAGCTTCCGGATAAAGTTGGTAGGACCAGGTACATTCCTCGGATATTTTAGTCTTTTTAATTTATTTATACATATGTGAATATTGTATTAAATTGCATTCATTTATTGTTATGCAGACCATACATGTGCTAGATAGCAAAAAAGGTTACCCCTTATAAATTCTGGTTACATAAGTAGGAGATATCTTGTAGAGTTCAGAATTAACCCAACTTGGCCAATTAAAGCATTTCACAAGATTGTATTGAGGGACTTGCAAATGGATATCCCATCTCACATTCTGAGAAAAACTAGAAGAAAATGCTTGAAGATTACCAATGGCACCCTTGAAGATCAATACCATAAACTATGGGATTACAAAACAGAGTTGTTAAAAAGAAATCCCAACTCCATAATTGAGATTGAGATGGAACCATGTATTTACTATTTATGTCAAATTTCAATTTATTTATGTTGGATGTGTAATTAACTATCCAGATCTGAATGTGTAGGAAATGTAGGTGTATTTAGAAGGATGTACATATGCCTAGGAGGTTTGAAGCATGGATTTAAGCTTGGTTGCAAGAAGGTGATTGGCTTGGATGGGTGTTATATTAAAAATGCATACAAAGGTCAGTTGCTATGTGCTATATGTATAGATGGTAATAATTGTATGTTTCCCCTGGCATATGCAGTAGTTGAAGTAGAGAGATTAGATTCTTAGAAGTGGTTTGTGGCTTTACTATCAGAAGATTTTGAAATAGGTATTGGGGATGGATGGTGTTTGATTAGTGATAAGCAAAAGGGATTACTGAATGTAGTTGATGAAATGTTACCCATGGCTGAATATAGGTATTGTGTTAGGCACTTGCATAATAATTTTTAGGAGAAATATAGGGGAAGATATTTAAAGGATAAATTATGAACTTTAAATCATGCCTCTAATATTGAGTCATTTGAGACTGCAATGAATAACATCAAAGAAGAAAATGATGGTACTTGAAAATGGTTGACTGAGGTGCCATTTCAGCATTGGACAATGATCCATTTTAATTGTGAGAGCAAGTGTGACCTTTTGCTTAACAATATGTGTGAGAGTTTTAACATATGTATATTATGGCCTAGGGAACAAGGGGTGTTAGTAATGTTAGAAATGATTAGAGAGTACTTAATGAAAAGATTGCAGACTAAGAAGGAAGAAATGACAGCTTGGGAGGATAAAAAATTAACACCAAAATTGCTGAAGTTGATTGAGAATTATAAATTGAGGAGTGAAGGGTGCTATTCCACTTATACTGGTTATGATGAGTTTGAGGTCACTACAATCAATGGCTCAAAATATGTTGTCCACATAGGTAATAGAATATGTGGATGCAAGAGATGGGATCTAAGTGGCATACTCTGTCACTATGCTATAAGTTGTTTGAACATAATGGGATACAAATATACAATGTGGAAGACTATATGGCATCAGTTTATAACACAAAAAATTACAGGAAGGCGTACTCAGGAATTATATTCCCAATGAATGGACACAACTCATGGGATAAAAGTGGTTTGACTATGTAACCACCTAGTATTGAAAAGCAACCTGGAAGGCTTAAAAGAAAAGAAGGCCCGAGTTGCCAGATGTGGTTGAAAAAGAAAAAAAAGGAGTCAAGATATTGAGTAAAAAAACTCAAATAACTATCAGGTAAACCAATATTTTTTTAAAAAATTCTTTTATAGTTATATGTAACCATATTTTGGTTGGAATCATATGTAACCATTTAATTTTTTGTTGTAGGTGTGGTAACTGCAAGATTGTGGGGAATAATAGGAGGACATGTCAAGTTGGTGGTAATGAAGTTACTCATAATGACAATGATATTCAGAATCCTCTTGCATATAACAATGATACTCATAATCAAATTGATGAGGAAGAAATGAATGGTATTCTTAATCAAATTTATGGGGGGGAAATGCTTTATACTGAGACGCTTTTGGATTATCCCGAGGAAGGGCCAGTCATGACTCAGCCAAACCAAGTGGAAACGGATGAGCATTCTTCACAGGAGAGTGAGGAAGAAGAAACCCCTATATAAGTTGCAACAAGAAAGATACAAAATCTAAAACAGAAAATGAATAAGCAAAAGGATAAAGGCAAGAAAGTTGTTGATGATGCTCAGGAAGAGAAAGCAGAAGAGAAAATGTTTGAGACAGGAAATACGTTAAGGGGTGAAATAGTTAAAAAAAGAAAGGAAAGTTTGGTTAAACCAAGATGGAGCTTTAGGCTGTTCAAGAAGACTGCATTTAGCAAATTCACAAACACATCTGAAAATCATGTTTGTCTTGATGTAGAAGAGGGTCAATCTATTCAAAAGAAAACATAACACAATTCATACACAGGCCCCATGAAGTTGGGCAAACAGATGCCACGACCTGTCAAGCAATATAAGGCCAAAGTTAGGAAAACAAAGCTGACATCTGCACCCTTCTTATCCCATGGCAAAAATGTGATCACAAGGGGTGCTCTAACAAAAGCCCTAAACAACTTGAAGAATGCAGGAACTGGAACAAGTTCAGGAAAGGGAAAAACAAAGCAATCTTGAATATTTTATCAATATAGACTTATTAATATGTGCAACTTTTATTTCAACTCAGACTATTAGTAATGTGCACAATTTTGTTTATTATGATATGGGTGTGAACAATTTCCTTATTAATATTTCATGTAATGACTCTGCACCTTTTGTTTGTTATTGTGTTTTGTCTTGATGCAGTGATAACATTTCATTATATCATGACTGCATAGTTACATACATATATATTCAATAGTACAGGGGCTAAAAAGAATGGCGTGAATCTGGTCTCTGTTTTGAAGGAAAAGACAATGTAAAATGACTTTTTGCCCAGCCGAGTTATAACGTTATAGGCATAAATACCGCTTCAGGGGTTAAGAGGTATATAACCCCTACTTTGAGGGTTAAAGGGAACGAGTTAATACTTTAAGGTTCGATAGATACACTTACCCAGCCTATTTTTTTTAAAGATACTGTATAAGGTATTTAATAAATAATTGTTTTTTGAGATTAGCTAAAACAAGTGCAAGGTCCAATTCTAGTTGATCTCTTATTCTCTTCAACTTAAAAAAGATTTACGAGCTGATTTCAGTCGCCCATATGCGATATAACTATTAGGTTTGGGCCTTTTGGACCAGTAAAGCAAAAAGAAAATTAGATTTGAAAATTAGATGTAAATTTGTAATGCAGTAAAGTCCAGACACTATTAAAACATGTTTCCTAACTTTGGCCTTAGATGTAAATTAGTTGCACATGTTTGTCTTGATGTAGAAGAGGGTCAATCTATTCAAAAGAAAACATAACACAATTCATACACAGGCCCCATGAAGTTGGGCAAACAGATGCCACGACCTGTCAAGCAATATAAGGCCAAAGTTAGGAAAACAAAGCTGACATCTGCACCCTTCTTATCCCATGGCAAAAATGTGATCACAAGGGGTGCTCTAACAAAAGCCCTAAACAACTTGAAGAATGCAGGAACTGGAACAAGTTCAGGAAAGGGAAAAACAAAGCAATCTTGAATATTTTATCAATATAGACTTATTAATATGTGCAACTTTTATTTCAACTCAGACTATTAGTAATGTGCACAATTTTGTTTATTATGATATGGGTGTGAACAATTTCCTTATTAATATTTCATGTAATGACTCTGCACCTTTTGTTTGTTATTGTGTTTTGTCTTGATGCAGTGATAACATTTCATTATATCATGACTGCATAGTTACATACATATATATTCAATAGTACAGGGGCTAAAAAGAATGGCGTGAATCTGGTCTCTGTTTTGAAGGAAAAGACAATGTAAAATGACTTTTTGCCCAGCCGAGTTATAACGTTATAGGCATAAATACCGCTTCAGGGGTTAAGAGGTATATAACCCCTACTTTGAGGGTTAAAGGGAACGAGTTAATACTTTAAGGTTCGATAGATACACTTACCCAGCCTATTTTTTTTAAAGATACTGTATAAGGTATTTAATAAATAATTGTTTTTTGAGATTAGCTAAAACAAGTGCAAGGTCCAATTCTAGTTGATCTCTTATTCTCTTCAACTTAAAAAAGATTTACGAGCTGATTTCAGTCGCCCATATGCGATATAACTATTAGGTTTGGGCCTTTTGGACCAGTGAAGCAAAAAGAAAATTAGATTTGAAAATTAGATGTAAATTTGTAATGCAGTAAAGTCCAGACACTATTAAAACATGTTTACTAACTATTGTATCACCCAAGCCCCCCCCCCCCCCCCCCCCCCCCCCCCCCCCCCCCCCCCCCCCCGGCTCCTGCTGCAAGCTGTAGGCTGTAGCTAAACAATAACAAAGCTATCTAACAAACTCTCATAAAATCAAGCAACAGAAAAGTATACCAAACCTCAAATCTTCTCTTTTTCTTATATACTTCTTAATCTTAAATAACTAAAACTAACAACATAACCACCATCGCCAACCATTTGAAGATCCCTCCCGGCATTGCAGAAGCTGCAAATATAGGAACACAATGATAAAGCCTCTTATAATTGGATAAAAACGGTTCCTATTGATATGAAAACAACTCCATGAATAATACGTAACAATATACATCTAATCTGTGCTGGCCTAACTAGATAGATATTACATATTTTTGTTCTTTGTCGTTAATGCTAAGATATAGAGAGTGGAAACAGAAAAAAAATAATAGAAAAGAAAAAGACATTGCAGTTATGATATGTCGCACCTTGATTAGAACTTTGATCAGACAGAGTTGGGGGTGGAGAAGATGATGGGGGTTTCAATATTGAAATCCCAAGATTTGAACAGTCCGTGCCAATTGCACCTTATAAAAGATATATATATTTCAGTAAATATTATAATTTATACGACAATGAGCAAGAAAATGCTTGAAAATTATCGAATATATCTGGTTTCTTACAATCGCTCAAGCATGGCAAGTAAGTTGTATTGAGCAGATTATAGTAATTTTCTTCACATTGGCAAGTGTATGTAAACTGCGATGTCTTGTTACATTTGCCTCCTCCACATTCGGCCCAACTACAAGCTAAAATAAAGCAGAATCACGGACTGAAAACGCAGTCTGATCAGGAAATAAACAAAGATAATTAATCACAAATCAAAGAGGTTTATTACGATTGAAAATTGATGTATTTGTTGATTTGTCTTTATCCCCACCAGGGGCGGAAGCAGGGGCTTTTGTGTTTGTGCAAGAATAGTCCAAGCTACCTGAAAAATCAATTGAAACCATCACAACAAACTTCAGTTGTAAAACAGTTCACATATAATCTTGAACTCTGGCATATGGTTGTATTATAGCTCTAACTTGTGCTACTATCATTCTATTTGAAAATTTCCACCAGCCACAAGGACCAAAATTCTCAGACAAGTGGACCTCATTATGGCATAGTAGAATTTCTTAATCTAAATTGAAATGAAAAATCAAGGATTTCTAGGTTTTTATTTTCGTAACTTGCAGGATATAGCCAATCAAACTTGTTTCTTTACTTCCTAGTTTAGCTTTCTTTGACCTGTTGTAATGTGTACAAGAATCTGGCCACTTTAGGATAGATACCTACAGCGTATATGCTACTTCAAGTAAAAAATTTGATGGAGAAAAATGAAAATTGCTACAGACTCTAAAGGTTGTCTCGTTATCATTTTGAAGAACATACTATAAAGATGGAGTAATGTTTCAATATTACAACACTACTGCTATGTGCTAACACTAGTAGATGAAAGTCTAACCGCAATATGTCAGAATCCTGGTCACCACACTGGCCCTTGGTATGATACAAAGCAATATTAATAAAATCAACCAAGTACTTGCTACCTAATACTCAAGAGAAACTTCTTCTGAGGAGTTGACACTCTTCTCTCAATTATTCTACTAAACAATGGGCCTTATTTAGCGATTCGTGATCTGTTTCTCTCTGTTTTCTAAGGCAAGCAGTATTTTGACATGCCCTTACCACGGAGACAGATGCCTCGTCTATGACTGTAATCTGAACAGATATATATTCTGTAGACATACAATCTAAAGACCAGTACTATACTTCTATAGAAACTTCATAATATGAACTTACCTAAACAAGTTAGACTTCTTAGTCTTATAATTCTATATACATGGCATATAAATTCTACAAATCTTTTCAATTCACAAGCCTATGCACACACATAATCAAATATGACACCTTGTATTGTATTAAATGGTAGTAGATTCCATGTATATAAATCACTGGCAATGGAAATAGATGAAGCTTACAATTGGGGATGATACAAGGGAGAAACTTGAAGGCATCATCAACTTCAGAGATAGATTGCTTCCAACCAGGCTCACACTCACAACTAAAAAAGAAAGTGCTGTTAACTGAAGGTTTGCAACTCCCTTTACCACATTCTACTTCTTTGCAAACGTTATCTGCATGTAAACACAAATATCAAACAATCACACACACACACACGCACTGAAACTGAAGATTAGTTTTAGAATAAGATGATTAAGTTATCGGTTCTCTTGAAACTTTACGACTTTAAAAATTGGGCTTAAGGGGATCATATTATTCAACCGAGAAAAATAAAATGACCCCATTGAGTAGATAATGAAACATATACATACCAAAAATAGGAGAGAGAAAAGGTGCAAGATTGAAGCCATCATTTGTGTCACACCAGCTAGTTTGCAGAAATGTAAATAGTAAAGCTATAAGAATAGAACTTGTACATGCCATGGCTATAAATCTGAAGATTAGTTGCTGTGGAAGAGGACAAGAAGAAGATGCGTGTGACTATACGTGTGTATCCTAAATAAATACTGTAATATGGTTAGGAGTTGCTGCATATTAATGACATTCTTTTCACTAGATTTTCTCGAATAGCATTCCTGCCGTCTATATTTAATGTCTTTGACATTTTTTCTCACTCCTTTTCAAATTAGTTACATGAGTCACTTACATGTCATATGTGAACTTAATCTGCATCATAGACTCATAGTTGTATAAATTATTTATTAAAATAATTATTTATTTAGATATTTATTTTTTTTAAACAACTTTGATAACAATTTATGAAAATATTTTTTATGTATCTTAAAAATATATGTAAAATGTCGAAATAAAAAATATTTTAAAACGAAGGTGTAAGAGATTAAGAAGTGTCTTTAATTTTTCAAATGAATACAAAATTATCCAATGTCCTTTTCACTTTTTTAAAAGAGGCAACGGCTAGAACTTGCAACGTGGCTTAGGTAGTTTATATGGAATCAGTTGAAGTCGTTGGTAGTTGGCATTAATTAATGATTTTTTCAATAAAAGTTTATAATTTTTTAGAGAAAATCTTATTTATGTTTTATTTAAAATATAAAATAAACAGAAAAGAAATTATGTTTGTAAACTTTGTTTATAAACTTCAAAGTACGCAACAAAAAGAAAAAAAAGGAACAAGTCTACTGATATCATTTATGAACTATTTATACTTGAATATTCTTCAATCATTATATACTAAATTTTTTGAAATCGAAAATGACTATCATTTTAAAATATTTGTATTTTTTATGTTAAAACAATTATAACTATGTTTTAGTTAATATATTATATATATACGGTTTTTCCAAGTTTCAAAAAAAATATTACATTTATATACGTAACATTTTCACCCAAAAGATTGCTTAAAAATTCGATAACATTTTTAAATTTATAAACACTTTTCACAGATATAATAGGGCAGGTATTAACTGAAAATATTTCAAATGATAATTAATAATGTAAAAATTATTAGATAATTTAAAATCATAATTTTCTTTTCTGAATTTGTTATGCAAATTAAAAAATATGTATATAATAATAAATATCATTTTATGCAGAAGTCGAGATTGAAATCTAAAAATACAACTTTCATATAAAATATTAATTATCACTACGGAGTAATTATTTATTTTAAAATTGATTCTATAGCTGAGACCTGAGAGCACCTCCAACCGGAGGACATTACATGCATAGGGACAAACAAAATGTCCTGTCCAGTAGAAAATGAAGGACAAATGCATCGTAGGGTTGGAAAAAAAAACGTCCGCGGACACTTTGGTGTCCAGTGGCCACCTGATTATTTTTTACTATTTTATTTATCTGCATGTGTTTTCCTGAGCAAAGCTACACTAATAACGTCTATATAACAACGTTTATATTATAACGTCTATATAACGTTTATATTATAACGATAATATTATTTCCTATATATACCCATTATTCATACTCTTCACTTCTTAAATATATCCTATTATTTACTTCTTATACATTTAATTTTTTTTTACTATCAAAAGATGAATCCAAATAACCCTCCACCTCCAAATTCTCAAAATCCAAACTCTCAATTTCTATATCCAAATTCCTATTTACTAAACTCACAAAATTTAAATTTTAATTCTCAAACACCGAATTCTCAATACCACTTCCCATATTCTTAGACTTCTCAATTTCCATTTCCGTATCCTCAAAATTCTCCATATCAGTTTCCATTTCCTCCATTTTCAAATCCACAATTTGAAACCCAATAATCACCTACTATGGAAAATTCTCCACATTCACAAGTGCCTGCCTTTAATAGCACAAATGTTGTTGATCTAAATGATGATTTCCAAGAAAGTGAAGATGTACGAGAAATTACTGGACAGTGGAAATGGGTTGAAGATAAACTTCTAATAAGTGCATGGTTGAATGTGTCAATTGATCCACTAATCAGTACTGATCAAAAAGTCGATGCATTTTGGGATCGAATTCTACAATATTGTGAAGAAGATAATCCCGGTGTTATCAAGAGAGGAGTTGCAGCTATAAGAAAAAGGTGACAACGAATAAATAAAGGTGCTCAGAAATTTGGAGTCTGTTATGAAGAGGCACAAAAGGTAGTCGGGAGCGGTTCAAACTTGGACAACATAAATGAGAAGGCTCATTCACTTCATTTCGCTAAATACAAAAAGAAGTCCAACTTTGACAGACATTGGTTTGAGCTTCGTAAACAGCCTAAGTGGAGAACTCCTTCAAGTACTGGAAGTTCAAAAAGAACTAAATTAAGCAACTCTGGAGCTTACTCATCCTCAGGAAATAATGACACACCAACAAATGAGAATGATGTTGAATCTCCAGTTCGTCCTAAAGGTACGAAAGCAGCTAAAAGGAAGGGAAAAGGGAAGGTAAGAACGGTAGATGCAATTGATGAGTTTGAACAATTACAAGCTAGTGCCTGCAGGAAACTGAACCTAATGGAAGCATTAAATGAAACTCGTCAAAAAGAAGTTGAGACTCGACAAAGAGAACTTGAGGCAAAGCAGCAAGAATTGGATTTACAAGTCATTTTGACGGATACTACTAAAATGAATGATGCTCAGCGGATGGCTCATTCAAAATTACTTGAAAAAATTATGTTTAGAAACTAACCGTTGGAGGCTAGTTAGTGTGTGTTTTTATTTATCTGTAATATAGCCGTTGGAGGCTAGTGTTTGTTTTCATTTGTCTGTAATATAGCCGTTGGAGGCTAGTGTTTGTTTTCAATTATTTGTAGTATAGCCGTTGGAGGCTAGTGTTTGTTTTCATTCTATATAAACTACTTGTGTTATTCCGTTCAATTCATCTTACTATGGATCAAACACCCTCATTAGAAAAGTTAACTGAAGAATTTATCGATGAGTTCTGTTTCGACGATACTGAAGACAATCGTCGTCTTGAGCTATATCATGAAATATATGGACAAAGCTCACGATCCAAGCCTCGAAGAAGTATATTCAGAGATCGTGAAGCTGATCATCGACGTTTGGTGAATGATTACTTCTCAGATAATCCAGTATATCCTGAGCAAGTATTTCGACGGAGATTTCGTATGGGAAGACATGTTTTTCTTCGTATTGTAGATGCTCTTTCAAATTTTGTTCCATACTTTCAACAAAGGATCGATGTAGTAGGAAGAGAAAGTTTATCACCTTTACAAAAATGCACTGCGGCCATGCATATGTTGGCTTACGGAGTATCTGCAGACGCTGTTGATGACTACGTTCGTATTGGAGAGAGTACTGTGGTTGAATGCTTAAAAATGTTTGTCTCTAATGTCATTATGATTTTTGGGGATGAATATTTATGAAAGCCAAACTCTAATGACGTAGAACGTCTATTACAAATGGGTGAGGCTCGTGGTTTTCCCGGTATGATGGGTAGTATTGATTGCATGCACTGGCAATGAAAAAACTGTCCTAAAGCATGGAAGGGAATGTTCATGAGTGGTCACAAAGGAGTGGCAACAATTTTACTAGAAGCGGTTGCTTCATCTGATTTATGGATATGGCATGCATTTTTTGGAGTTGCTGGATCAAATAATGACATAAATGTTTTAGATCGGTCACCTGTGTTTGATGAAGTGCTACAAGGTCATGCTCCCGAGGTCAATTATACTATCAATGGAAACAACTATAACATGGGGTACTACTTAACCGATGTAATATATCCTGAATGAGCAACATTTGTTAAAACAATACCACGTCCACAAGGTGAGAAAAGAAAATTATTTTCAAAATATCAAGAAAGCCAACGAAAAGATGTTGAACGAGCGTTTGGTGTGCTACAGTCCCGTTTCGCAATTGTACGTGGTCCTGCACGTTTTTGAGACAAAGCAGATCTTGGAAGAATTATGAGAGCATGCATCATAATTCATAATATGATTGTTGAAGATGAGAGGGACACATACGCCACTCAATTTGGTCCCCTGCCAACTTATGATGATGCAACAAATGGTTTATCGGAACCGATTCTAGGTGAAGAACCTCCAATTCAATACGAAACGTATATTCAGAATACTATACAGATGCGTGATAAACGGACACATCGTCAGCTACAAAATGACTTGGTTGAGCATATCTCACACTTCCATAATAATCGTTAATTTTTCATATCGTAATGTTTTAAAATTAATGTTTTCTCGTGTGATGTTTTTAATGTAATATTTTCTCATGTAATTTCTTTTATTAATAGTATGATGCATTTTTATTACGTCTATTTTGCCGATTTTTTTAAAAAAACATTAATCATTTTAGTTTGATTATTATAATTTTAATAGAATTAAATTAAACTAATTTTAAACGTTATTTATAAATATATATTATAATTTATAAGAAGTATTGTGAAAGAAAGAGTAAAATAAAATTAAATGAGACCCATTTGTAAGTGGAAATGGGCTTGTGCATTGGAGTGTAGTGGTCACTTTTTTTTAGAAAGACATTTGGTGTTTATGTGGCAAAAAAATAACCCTACATATAAGTGGGGTGTCCTTTAGCATTGGAGATGGTCTGACAGCCTTGAGGCAGAGGAATCAGTACATTCTTTAATGGATGTCCACTTTAATGTTTAATCAATATTTTTTCCTTTCAAAAATTAATTAAATGTCGAACATGCATAAAATATGAAATTAAATATATATACGATGAAATTTATGTATTTGCTTAAAAAAATTGCAATTTAAGGATACAAATCTTATCACTTCTTAATTATATAATTTAAAATAAAAAAGACACCGGCCCGAACATTTTTCCTCGGCCTGATTTCATGAATTGTTTTTTTAATCAATCATCTATAATTCTAGTTTTAAAAAAATCATCTATAATTCTATACTATAACTAGTTGTATTTTTTTACTAAGCAAAGTTGTTTTTTTAATCAATCATCTATAATTCTATCCCATAATTAGTTGTATTTTTTTCGTAAGATTCATAACAGGACATTACACCTGGTAAAATGGATTTGAGTCCGAAGAACCGAACTGAAATTCATGGAACCAAATTCAATTTTATATCCAAATTATATAATCTGAAAACCATTTTGATCCAAACGAAAATTTAACCGAAAATAATTTAAAATATTAGATCCGATAATAACTTGAAACCGATTAAAACTGAATACACATTTATCCGAATCGAATACGACTCGAAATACGAGTTCATATTCGATATAAATACAAATTATATCGAATTAGGAAAAAGATGAATTGAGTTTTAATCTAATAGTTATATTTTAATGGGTCACAGTTTATAATCTATATATTAATCTACTTTTTATTCACTAAATTAATATATTCTTAAGCAAAATTCATATTTAAAATAATTTTATATAAAAAAATGAAAATGGTTATGCAATCAAAGTTTTAAAAACTTATGTTATTTTATATTATAACTAATATATTTACTACTAAGATGATTTTTTAAAATCTCACAAATTTAAAAACAGAAGCAGAAAAATAATGAATAAGTTATTAATTCAAAATAATTATTTAACGACTTTTATTTTAGTTTTACTATAATTAAAAACTAATCCAAGATTAATCCAGATTGTATTTTTCCGATCTAAAATGATTTGAACCGAATTTAATCTGAACCTAATTTAATCTGATCTTAATCCGAAATTTAATCGATTTTAATCCAGATTATAGATCCGATTCGAATCCGATCCGATTCTAGCAATACTCAAAATATATTATAACTAAAAATTGATCTGATCCAAAACCGATTCAGTTATCCGAATTAACATGTGTACGTGACAACCTAATTTTGTTTATGAAAAGGCTTTTGGGTTAGGGCTGTCCATTGCTCCAAATGTACATAAATATATGTCCATGTACTACGCCTAAATTTCACGTTCATAAAATTAATACAAAGCTCGGCCCATTACCAAAGTTCTCTGAACTTAATTTTGATCAAAAGAAAAAGAAAATTCGTATACAGCTTCCGAATGTGGGCTAAGAAAATTAATTCAAGTGGTTTGTTTAATTTTTTGCAGTTAATTTAATTAAATTTTGATTGAAAATTAAAGATTATTTTTTTATAATTTTAAAAAATTAAAAATTATATTTTAAAGTAGATTAAATATATTTTTTTAATGATATACTTTTTTTAATTTTTTATAATTATATAATATATGTAATTTTTGGTCAAAATTTAATCAATTTGATCTCAAAAAATCAAACAAAACACTTGAATTAAGCAGGAGGGAGTATATCTTATCTTCTTAATAAATCATTTAATAGTAACACAACCATAACATTGCATTTCTAATCACAATGTTTCGGAATTACAGGCTCCCACGTCCCACCACAACCACGAAACTACTGGTACAATAGTACTCCCTCTGTTTTTTTATATTTGTCGTGTGACTTTTATCTACGTAATTTAAAGTACTTTGACCGCATAATTAAAATAATTATTTTTAAAAAATTCTTTTTTGTGAATTTTAGTATAAGTTATATATTTTTATTCAGAATTTTTTTGAAAAAAAATTATTTTAACCATACGGTCAAAACACTTTGAGATGTGTGCAAAAACGTCAAATATATATAAAAAAAGAGTATATGAAAGGGATTGTATATATCCCAGTACGCCTGTCAACACACAACAATCCTTGTAATTTTCTTTTGTACGTACCAGGGAATATATTATCAGGGATTTACTGATAATGATGGTTACATATACACACACACTGTTATTAAAGAAATTTGGAGAAACCAGAACACCAGGACCACTTGCATGAAATAACAAACAATATTTGTGTTAGATATGGCCATTGTTTTGCACCAAACATTGCACATGCAAATTGTTTAGAATCATACAAGAATACCAATATGCTACGGACAGTCATCGTCAATTAAATATTGCCAAATTCCAAATATTATGTAATTGTATTTTGTATGGGTAACTTTATACTATATCACTATCGAATAATAATAGTGTGTTGGAACTCATGGTCTGCTTTTTTTTTTCTAGACACATTGTACCTATATATATCAACTACCGAATCCAATGCACTCCTATCTCGAACGTCAATGGTAAAATTATATTTCCCCCCCTCACTGTTTATCTCTAGAACAACACCTCGATCTATGTAGGTTTAGAACTTAAGTGCAATTAATTAATGAACTAATTTTGTAGAATTCTTTTTAAAAATATTGTGTTTTTTTCGAAAATAGATGCTTCACATTCTAGAGAAATACTCAAAAATATTTTTCAGAATTCAATCCGATATCAAGAGCAGAAAAAATGGGAATTAAGTATTGCACCTCTAGATAATACAATTACAATTTAATGCGAAACTAAAATGAGTGATTCTTAAATAGAGTATGATATCAGAGTACACGTTTCTGTTGAAAAATCACATTCATAAAAATGATTTTTTTTATTTTAATGTTCTAATTAGTGTTTATTAAAAAAACTCGAGTTTCCCACAAAATCACTTAAATTAGAAAAAGGATTTTTTTTTATGAAAACATAGTTATATTTTACATTTCACAATATTCAAAATATAAAATTCATATTAATGCACATGATCAAGATTGTAAAAATTGGAGATTAGTTGTATCTTGCTTGGTCTTGAAAATTCTAATATTTGTTACATTTTTCGAATACACATTTTTAACATCCAAACATATTTACACTATTACATCCTATATAATAAGAGTAAGAGGGATTTTATCCAAAAACTACAAGAATCAAATGATCCATTTCTTCATAACTACATAATATTATATACTAATTATTTATAAATTATAGTTATTATTAATTATAATTTTTCTTACCTCGCTTCATATTATAACTCAAACTCTATTACATATCTTAGTAATATATAAATTAGAATTTAAAGAGTTATTTTGGAGTAATTAAAAAGAAAATTGGTAATTATTGTGATACTTACAAGACAGACATTGTTTGAGTCATATTTTGAGTTTCACAAGTTAGAATTGGACGATTTTACAGCCCACACGAAACTTACAAAATTATTTTTAATTCTAAGGTGGTCCAAAATCCAAAATCCAACTAGAACATCCGATAATTTAGACAGAAAAGATAGTTACGATTTTTTATCAAAGAATTCTATTCCGTTTAGAAAACCTTTTTATAATTGATTTAAAATATTAAAATACTTTTTATATTAGATTTATATATAGACATATCATATATCAGATATTATTATGTATTATTATTAGGTTATTGTAAATATAATATTAAGGTTTTACATACAGAGAGATGGAGGGAGACGATGAATTTTCCTTGTGAGAGAGAGGATTAAAGTTTTTCTTATCCAAATTTTTTCTATAAATTTTTTTAATATATTATATAAGATATTAGGATAACTTACGAGATAAATTATTATATTGAGAACTTAGAAATCTTATTAATTCATTGATTTGGATCGAATTGAAGAAATTATTTTTTTTAAAAAAAAATAATTATTTGAGTTCCCCGGTTACGAGTTCAACCTTAGCATAATATATTAAATACACATTCTATTTTGTTACTATATTATATATAATACTATATCAAAAACATGTTATCACATACTTTGAATCATGATATTTGATAACTAAAATAAATCAAATTAAAATTAAAAGTAATATAAACTAATAAATATTAATATATTTTTAAATTCAATCAATTTATATATGAAAAAATTATATTGAATTAATTTTTAATAACCGAGCACTACAGTTAACTATTTTTACAATTAAAAATCATCTATATTTCTAAAATAATGTTATTACACATGTTGAATTGTCATAACTCACATTAAGTATTAATATGAAGTAATATGTTTGACTCAATAAGGAACCTGTCATAAGTTAGTAGGAAAAAACGGGATGTAAAAATTACTATGATGATAATTGTTATATATCATTTTTTTAATATTAACTTAACATTTAAATCTCATTAGCAATATTGTAAAATCTATTATTTTTTATTGCAAGGTTTAAATTATATATATATATATATATATATATTTATAAATTACAATTAATACTATACTACTAAAAATCTAATAACATAATTTTTTTTATTCAAATGAATAATTATATTATCATATTATTAACATATACATGTATATTATATCTCATATCTCATAATATCTATTAAATTTATATAAAATAAATATAATAGAAATCTTATAAAAAATATATTTAAAACTAATATGTATAATCTTAAATATATTAAACATATATTTGATATATTAAATAATCATTTTCATAATATTTCGAATCACAAAATTGTACGTATTTATATATTAATAATATTATTTATATTTAATTCGGTTGATGTAAAAATATATAATTTAAATAAGTTAAAAATTAATATAATTATAGTATATTAAGACTTTTTAAAATTATTAAAATATTACTAATTTTAAAATAAATAATTTAAATAATAAAATAAAATATCCGTATTTGGGCCGGATAGTTATTATTAGACCTAATTTAAAAAATTAAACCCCTAACTAAAAAAATCACAAATTAATCTCTTAACTAATACATATCTTTTAAATAAAACACTCAAAAAACAAGTTTAACGGTGTGAGATGGGTTGGTTAGATATCAAAAGATATTCAACTTTAGTTATAGAAGGGACCCATATATATATATATATATATATATTCAAATACTTGATTAAACTCAAGTTTATGTTAAGTCGTAGGTTAATTAGACCTGATCTTCCATCCAAGTCAAATAAATAAGAAGTCATCGGATCCAATTCAATTGACACAAGAACCACTTTCAATAATAATACGGATAAGACAATTTAGGTTCACGCGTAATAAAATCGTACAACAGTCTTCCAAAATTTAATTAATACAGTACTGTAGTTGTGTTTCCGAATTTGACTGGTTCCATCTATTACATGCACTGTACAATGCATTAATAGTTGGGAATATTATGGTCCGGTGCGCCTTGGCTTCAATCTCCTTCCATAACATTCTCCTCGTAAGAGCAAAACAATACTAATGTTAAAATATATGTAGTTATTGTTATAATATGAAATTAAAAAATATATTTTAGTACTAAAATAAATTTCATACTTCAATCCATGGTTTCAAAACAGAATAATTAGATGTAAAATTAAATAATTTTTTGGTGAGAAGCACAATTAGAAAACATGAAAAGTAAGAGTCAAATGGCATAGGTGCAAGAAGCCGGAGCAAACCACCAGAGGGATGGGTTAAGATTAACATTGATGCGGCTTGATAAGTCCATAATTAATACATCTTTAATACTTATTTTATGTTTATTTTCGTAATTTTATTAGTAAATTAATTATTTTTATTTTGTTTTGTAGGAAATTAATTAAAATCAGAATTGTAACAGAAAAAGGAGAATACAAGGAAGGAGGTGGAGATTACTTGGAGGCAAAGAAAAAGGAGATAAAATCGAATGCTTGTTGGAGAAGAAAAAGGAATAGAAGGAAATATTTAAAATTCAATTTATAATCGATATAGAAAATCTACATTATTTTCCCTATATATATGGGTCTCCTCTCTTGTATTTCAAGACCCTGAACCTTGTACCTTAACTTTAACTTTAGTTTTCAATAATTAGGAGTAGGAGTAGAGTACTTTTATTTTCTTGCTCTTTCAATACAAACAAGTTTTTATCTCTCAAACACTTTTTATGTTATTTGTTATTTGCATGTCTTATAGTAGTTGCTTTGCTTTCTTCTTCAATCATGTCTAGCTAATTTTCTAGCCTTAGGATGAAGGTGAAGTTAGTTGATTATTTTTAGTATTTGTTTGTTCCTATTATTTGATTCTCGTAATTTTCTTGGTGCTTAATTGTTTGATTAACAAAGTGATTTTGATATATTATTGTTACTGAATTTATTTTTCATAGCCTATGCTTGCTCCATGAAGTTTTGATGGGTTATTGTTAGATAATAAGTTTCATAGTATATGCTTGTCTCGTTAATTGATATTTATTTGTTGAAGAAAGAGAATTGATTTTTAAGGCCAGTTGGATATTAATTGTGATTAATTGATGGATTCAGATTCCTAGGTTTTCCATATTTATTCTTATTTGCTTATTAGGTTAATTAAATCTCATCTCAACATTATTTGTCTAGTCTGCCTGATTTATTTATTAGGGTTTAGAAGTTTCATAGTCTCTGAGGATCGATCTGTGATTGCTACAATTAACCACTGTGCGCTTGCTCCATGAAGTTTCATAGCCTATGCTTGCTCCATGAAGTTTTGATGGGTTATTGTTAGATAATAAGTTTCATAGTATATGCTTGTCTCGTTAATTGATATTTATTTATTGAAGAAAGTGAATTGATTTTTAGGGCAAATTGGATATTAATTGTAATTGATTGATGGATTCAGATTCCTAGGTTTTTCATATTTATTTGATCTTATTTGCTTATTAGGTTAATTAAATCTCATCTCACAATTATTTGTCTAGTCTGCCTGATTTATTTATTAGGGTTTTGAAATTTCATAGTCTCTGAGGATCGATCTGTGATTACTACAATTAACCACTGTGCGCTTGCAGTATTTTTAACACATCAAGTTTTTGGCGCCGCTGCCGGGGACTATTAGTAATTTTTACTCCTTAATATTTAATTCTTCGGATTAGTTTCTTGTTTTTCTTTCTATTTTTTTTAGGGATTTGTGAAGCGGAGAAAAGTTTGGACAAGAAGATCGTTAGAAGGCATCGTTGTCTCCTTAGAAATTTTTGGAAAGAACTTTTCGGTATTCCGTATCACCTCTCTAAATTTTGTTTTTCTCACAAATATTAAAAAAATCCAAAAAAAATATAAATATTAAAAAAAATCAAAAAAAAAATAGTTAGTTATTTGTCTTGTTAAAAACCAATTTGTTGCATCATTCACATATCACATTGGAACACATCATCTAGATTTTCTTTATTGTATTTTATTTCTTTCCATCTTATAATTGTGGTGATTGCTGGAGGAAAGAGGTACATACAATTTAGATTAATTCACGTAGTATAGTGCATCCATAGTTGTTTATTTCCTTCTTTTTTTTTTGTTGCATTCATATAATCAATCTTAAGGGTGCCACCCAAATACAAGATAAGGTAAGGGATTTCATCACCCTTTCCTTGACCCACAAATCACTAATACGTTCATCTTGCATTCCCCTTACCTTAATAAAATCAAGTAGATGTTGGCCCCATAGGATTTCGCGCTCACTTAGGAAGAGAACCTGAAACAAATCTTTACGTATTCTTACTTTTGGTGTCTAGGAAAGCGAGAGCTTACCTGACCAATTTGGATTGGTGTCTAGAAAGATGGTTAGCCTCTTGGCAATGCTTCCATCTGCCTGGCCAATCGGTTTGAATATTTTTAGATTTGTGACTCTTAGTATTATCTTAAAGTTAGGAGCAGGTCTAGAATTTCTATAGGTTAACTAGAAATATGATTTTTCTTCTGCATTTTTTTGGTATTTACTTTTATCTCTTTTCTGCTACGTGCTTACTTGACTCTCTTGTGTATGCAAAGTGTTTGGGTTCGTGACACTACATCTAGATTAGTGAGACAAGCAAACCCTGCATCACCTAAAATAGTAAGACAACTTGATTTCTCTTCACCTAGTAAAATCGAGTCACAAGAAGTAGAAGCCCCATTAGTAATCATGTCTATTCCTCTTAGAGACCGTTGTTACCCCACTCATTCCGCCCAACCCTCATGCATAGTCCTACCAAAAGTAAATGGTAATAATTTTGAAATCAAATCTCATCACATTAGCATGTTACCTAGATTTACTGGGGTAGAGGGAGAGGATCCATATTTTTTCATCCGAGAGTTTGAGGAAGTTTGTGCCCTACAGAAAATTCAACAATTGACTGATGACTCCATTAAATTGAGACTTATCAACTTTGCTCTTAAAGAAAATGCTAAAAAATGGTTATATAGTCTACCCATTAATTCTATTTCAACTTGGGAGGGATTTGTAAGCATATTTCTAAAAAAATATTTTCCAAACCCTAAGGCCAACAAACTTAGGAATGAAATCAACCAATTTCAACAAAATCAAAATGAGTCTTTTTGGAAATATTTTGATAGATTTAAAAGTCTGTTGTCCCAGTGCCCTCAACATGGTATAGAACAATGGAGACTTTGTAAAAAAATTTATGAAGCCTTAGACAGTCCAACCACTTCTTTGTTAGAGTCAATGTGTCAAGGTAAGTTCATGGATAAAAATGAAGAAGAAGCTTGGCAATGTTTTGAAGAGTTAGCTGAAAAAACGATGTTGTGGGAGTCAACTAGGGAACCAAGTCAAGAAATTGAAAAACCTAACTCATCTAAAGGCATATATGTAGTTGGTAATTCTATTGCAACTGAAGCTAAATTAGCTACACTCACAAGAAGATTAGAAGCCTTAGAAACCAACAACGTGTCTTTACAAGTGTCTATTTGTGCAAACTGCAACTCATCTAATCATGTGATAGAAAATTGCCCTGAAATTCAACAAGCTAATGCCATGTTTCAAGCGAGAATTATGAATGATCCCTTTTCATCCACATACAACCCTGGTTGGAAAAATCACCCAAATTTCTCATAGAACCAAGGTCAATACAATCAGTATAACCGACCATCTCAACCTATTTTTCAAAATCTCAATCCTAGTCCATATCAAACTCAAAATCCCAACTCATTTCCTACTCAAAATTTTGGTCCATATCCAACTTCTGTTTCAATTCATTCGAATCCTCCTGGTTTTAATGAAACTGATAAGAAAATGAATTTCTTGGAAAAGAGTATTGAGGCGTTATTGAAATCTCAAGCTAATATAACCCAATCTCAACAGGCTTTCATGCAAACTATGACCCAAGATAGGCAGTTACTAAATTCCAATACTCAAGCCATATCTAAACTAGAGGTTCAAATCAGTCAGTTAGCCAACACAATCAGTGAGAGAGAGAAAAACCGATTTCCTAGTCAACTTGAGGTTAATCCTAAATTTCATCCAAACCAAAAATCTCCTGAAAATGTGAATTCCATCATCTCTCTTAGGTCCGGTAATCAATTCAACAATCATGTTGGTCTCAATACTCAAGAGGAAGAAAAACTCACTTCTGAACCAAATCATTTACTCTTAAATCCTAGTCCTGACCAATCCTTGTCTCCCAAGAATTCTGAAGTAGTAGTAAAATCTAGTGAACCTTTCAAATCTGATGAACCACCTTCAAAACCCATCTCTGAAAAAGTCTTCAAGCCAAAAGCCCCATTTCCTCAAAGGCTTACTTCAAACAAACAATCTGCTCAATTGGATAAGATTTTGGAAGTCTTTAAACAAGTCGAGATCAACATTCCTCTTTTAGATGTAATTCAACAAATTCCCTCTTATGCTAAGTGTCTAAAAGATTTGTGTACTCGTAAAAAAACCACTCATGTTCCTAAGAAAGCTTTCCTAACGTCTCTTGTTAGTTCTATCATATCGCATCAAATCCCTGTGAAGTATAAGGATCCTGGTTGTCCTACAATCTCTTGTGTCATAGGTGATACTTTCATTGACAAAGCGTTACTTGATCTAGGAGCTAGTATGAACCTTCTTCCATTATCTGTCTATCAAATTTTGGGTTTAGGTGAGCTTAAAAAGACTAATGTCACTCTTCAGTTAGCTGATCGTTCTATCAAAACTCCTAAGGGCATAGTGGAGGATGTGTTAATTAAGGTTGGTGATTTTCTTTTTCCCGTGGATTTTGTTGTTCTCGAGACCGAACCTGTCAAAAATTTCAAAAATCAAATTCCTATCATTTTAGGAAGACCTTTTCTTGCTACTTCCAATGCTTTGATCAACTGTAGGAATGGTTCGATGAAACTAACTTTTGGAAACATGACTCTAGATCTTAATATTTTTAATGTGGGAAGTCAATCCAATGATCTTTATGACCAACCTGTAGGAGTTAATTTCATTGCTGACGTTGTGTCTTGGTCGAATCTTGAGGATAGTTTGATTGAGTCTTTTCTTGAACCTGATATTTTGTTAGAGTATGAGAGTAATAAAGAACTTCATGAGTTGTACCAAAATTTCACTTCTGATGAGATGTTAGATGAATTGAATATCATTTGTTCTAAACATGAAACCCAATTGAAGGATATTGCGTTTGAGCCTAGGTCCGTTGTTAAGATTTCTGTAGGTGAGTCACCCCCACTTGATTCAAAACCATTTATATCCACTTTTGGTCAGTCCTGTGTAGGTTTCAATGAAACTCATCATGCTTTTATTTCTAGTGACTTAGTCCATGAATACAAATATCAAGTAATCAATCTGCTTAAACAATTTAAAGAAGCGTCTAATTGGTTTATGGATTATGTTAGTTTTATCTTGTTACGAGATCATATATTTCTAGTGGATAATGTTGTTCTTGAGAATGTATTTCAACAATGTGCTTACTCTACGATGAAAGAAGTTTTTCCTCGATGTGGTGTTGGTTAGTAAGTTATTCTTGATTGTCTCTCATAGTCCAGTGTAGGTATGGGGGAGTAACTATGTGTGTGTGTTGTATAGTAGTTCCTTTTGCTTCCTCCATCATACTTTTATCAGGTATTCTCGTCCTTTTACTTTGTCATTTCTCTCTTATTTGCATACATTGAGGACAATGCATGATTTAGGTATGGGGGAGGGAATTAGTAGTATTATAAAAAATCCAAAAAAATCAAAAAATTAGAAAATCCAAAAATAGAGATGTTTTAGCTAAGTTTTCCACTCTTGTACTTTGATGCTAGTTGGTGTTAACAATTTTTTATAAAATTATATATATGTAATGCCTTGAGATAATTCGAACGTAGTTGAGTAAGGTTTTCTTCATGAAACTTGTGTCGAACAAATTTTTGCTTAAAAGTCCAAGATGGCACTTATTGCACAAGGTTTTTATTGGAAAGATTGTCTAGGGAAGTTTTCGATACCTAAGAGAGAGCCCACATGTTAAAACAATGTCGAATCAAATGTTTGTGGAAAAATATATAAAACATCAAGTACTCCTTTGAGATCAATGGGTGGCAAATACAATGTTATATGAAAGGAACGATCCATGTACATGTGCTGGTATTAAGTGCGATTGTATGAGAAATAAATTTTTCTTGGTGACTTTTCACTGCCCTTGGTTACTGGAGAATTACTTGACGAGCTAGGATAAAAGTAGTAATTGACTAGTCTTGTTTTGTGGCCTTTGTTACTCGAGTAATTTAGTCCGTAGGGGTATTTTGAAACCTAGTGCCCTAAGACCAACTAGTTTGGGAGTCATTGACCCAAAGCTCGCTACATGGGTAACATAGAAAGCCTAAGAAAACAGACATTATAAAGTCAATGGAAAAAAAGAGCGAAAAAAAACTGTGAAATTTGGCTAGATACTTGTTTTGATAGAGATTGGGTCAGTTCAATATTGGTTAAAAAAGAGGAAATATACTTATTCAATTGATTCTTCAGAGACCTATTTTCACGACACACCTTAGGAGCTTTTGCAAACATTTGCGTTAATATAAGTGGATTTTAGATACCTACATCTTATCTATTATTAGAAGAGTCTTTAAGGCATGTATTTTCCTAAAAATCTTCTTTTGTTGACACGATGAACGTTATTGATAGAGTGTGATGCTTGCTAGAATATTTCACAGATTTTATGGGTATATCATCTGTAAACCCTTAGGAGACAACACTCCTCTGGTAGAGATCGTCTACGAGTTTAACGGGTTGGTAAACCTAAAATTACCCGTCACGCCTACGAAAAGGAGCATAGGACTTTTATAATATTTTTTTTCTTTTGATTTTTCTCGAGGACGAGCAAAAGATAGGTATGAGGGCATTTGATAGGTCCATAATTAATACATCTTTAATACCTATTTTATGTTTATTTTCGTAATTTTATTAGTTAATTAATTATTTTTATTTTGTTTTGTAGGAAATTAATTAAAATCAGAATTGTAACAGAAAAAGGAGAATACAAGGAAGGAGGTGGAGATTACTTGGAGGCAAAGAAAAAAGAGATAAAATCGAATGCTTGTTGGAGAAGAAAAAAGAATAGAAGGAAATATTTAAAATTCAATTTATAATCGATATAGAAAATCTACATTATTTTCCCTATATATATGGGTCTCCTCTCTTGTATTTCAAGACCCTGAACCTTGTACCTTAACTTTAACTTTAGTTTTCAATAATTAGGAGTAGGAGTAGAGTACTTTTATTTTCTTGCTCTTTCAATACAAACAAGTTTTTATCTCTCAAACACTTTTTATGTTATTTGTTATTTGCATGTCTTATATTAGTTGCTTTGCTTTCTTCTTCAATCATGTCTAGCTAATTTTCTAGCCTTAGGATGAAGGTGAAGTTAGTTGATTATTTTTAGTATTTGTTTGTTCCTATTATTTGATTCTCGTAATTTTCTTGGTGCTTAATTGTTTGATTAACAAAGTGATTTTGATATATTATTGTTACCGAATTTATTTTTCATAACCTATGCTTGCTCCATGAAATTTTGATGGGTTATTGTTAGATAATAAGTTTCATAGTATATGCTTGTCTCGTTAATTGATATTTATTTATTGAAGAAAGAGAATTGATTTTTAGGGCAAATTGGATATTAATTGTAATTGATTGATGGATTCAGATTCCTAGATTTTTCATATTTATTTGATCTTATTTGCTTATTAGGTTAATTAAATCTCATCTCACAATTATTTGTCTAGTCTGCCTGATTTATTTATTAGGGTTTTGAAATTTCTTAGTCTCTGAGGATCGATCTGTGATTGCTACAATTAACCACTGTTTTCCAGAACGGTTGCATAGGTGTTGGATGCGTTATTCGCGACTCACAGGATCAATTTATAAGAGCGAGGTGTAGTCGGGTTGAAGGAAATCGGCAAGAAGCAGAAGCCTTAAGTCTAAAGGAGGCTAAAATCTTGGGTCAAATTCTTAAATCTAAACTACTGTATCTTGAAGACGGATTCTAAAGTACTGGTTGTGGCATGTAATGGTAAGAGAGAAGAGGCTTACTTTGATACCATGTTTTAGATTGTATTCAAGAAATGAAGCACTTTAATCATGTGCTAGTTGAGTTGTTTATCGGTCTGTGAATGGTATGACCCACTTGTTAGCAAAAGCTGCACATTCTATGTCACCTTAGGCTCAGGAGAGTGTCATGTCACTCCTCCTGATTTTATTAATCATGTACTAGAATATGATATTATTTAAGCAATGCAAATACATTTTGTTTAAAAAAAAGTAATTTTTCAACCAATAATTTAAAGTATAGCATTGAATTTGCTAAAATAGATATTTTTATATTCATTTCTCCCAAATTTTTCATTTGCATGTCTATGTGACAATTATAGCTACATCTATACTTGGTTCTTCTAAATATAGAATCATGTATAACATTTTTCTATTTTAGCACATCTTATGACATTGCATTATAGTGCTATGTTATATAAGAGCAAGTCCAATATTAATGTTAAAATAGATGTAACTATTGTTATAATATAAAATCAAAAATTACATTTTTGTGCTAAAATAGATTTCATGTTCCAATGCATGATTTCAAAATATAACCAATAAATGTAAAATTAAGTAAATTTTCAACCAACAATATAAAATATATTATTGAATTATTAAAATAAATATTTTTATATTCATTTCCCTCTTAGCATGTTTATGTGGCAATTATAGCTAAATTTATACTTGATTTTAAATATAGAACCAAATATAACATTTTTCTATTTTAACATCTCCTATATCATTGTATTAGAGTGATATGTTCTATAATTGATATTATATTATAGAAATAGTACCTCCAATGTTGGACTGCTCTAATTGATGCTATATTTTAAAAATAGCAATTTCAATAGCATTGCAGTGGACTTACTCTAATACATAGGTTTACCCTTCAAGCTGTGCCATTTTGCCTCAGTTTGCCTCCGAACCATTTGCGAGAAAAACTATTCTGCGATTATGAAAAAACAGATAAATAATTTATATTTTTATTATGAAAATATGAATTTAAATAAAAATAATAATACTAATGTTACATATTTTAAAAGTTAAGTTCATCTCTACCAATGTTACAAGTCTTCGACAGGAGTTGCCAATAAATTTGCTAAATTTATATGACATGATACACTCGAATAATTGGAGTTGAGAAATTGTTAATAATTTGTTAATCAAAGTTACCAAAAATTCATATAAATTATCTGAAAAGTATATTAATTTACTCATTTTTATATTTAACTAAATAAAAAACTAATACATAGGGATCACCTTGACAATTTTTGAAGTTGTACATTATCAAAACAAATTTTTAATAAATATTATCAAGATTGATATAAATGTGAGAAAAATGAAATAATAATATATTTAATATTTTATTATAATTTACCCATTCTGTTGACAACCCGTATTAAAAATGCTCACACATACACCTTACAATGCATTAATAGTTGAGAATTTTATGTTCATGTGCCTTAACTTTAAGGGGGGTTTTGGTTGATGAGTGGTTATCGGTTTGGTATCAGGAATCGGGATATACTGATATAGAAATAAAATTTTATTATTGATATCTTGTGTTTATTATAGTTTTGGAATGAAATTATTTAATTTAAAGTTTATTGAATTAATAGTTAAATTAATTTAATTCATTATATAAAAAATATTAATATATTTTTTTATTGTTAGTATTGTTTGATTGTATATATTATTATTATTTGATTATTAATAATATTAATTATCAATAATAAAATAATAATAATAAAGTTGATATTCATTCCCACCTCCCATACGTATCAAAAATTCATAACTTGTGGAGTTGAGATTTAAAAAAAGTTAAAACAAACATTAGGTACGAGTTTTATCCATTCTAAATTTATGCATCATTTCAAAAACTTATGAACCAAACGACCTCAAACTCTTTCTATGACATTCTTTATCCAATAAATTGCAGTTTAGTGGCTTGTATTAATATTTTTTTTGTATGTTGATGACAAATATTAGCTGAATAAATGAAAATATTCCTCAAATAATTAGTGGCGTTTAAAGTTTTTTTATAGGAGTCCATATATTATTTTAAAATAATTTATTTAATCATTAAACTGTTAATTAATTTATATATAGCGGACATCAAACTACAAAACAATTTTTAGTACACGTTACTTGTTAGGAATGCAAACACTGATGATTGTCAGAAAATACTAAACATAGTTTATGCTGACATCATCAGAGTTTAAGGAAGCTGTCGGTCAGAGTTTACTCTAACAGAGAATGCTCAAATCAGAGAATGACAAACCGACAGAGTTTAGCTTCAGAGTCTACCAGAAAAGGAAATAGACAAATCAGAGTCTGATTTGGATAGTAAGAAGGAATTCAAGTGCAAATCTAATTACCTTATTAAAGCTATTCTTATCATAATCTGTTTTGTAATTGTATTTGTAGCTGTGTCTATATAAACACAGAGATAGGTTATAATTCAATGTCGAATTCATTAAGCAATAGTTATATAACCTAGCAGCTCTTAAGAACATTATTTCTTGAGAGAGTTTTGTATTAAGATCATTAATAATACAAAACAGTATTCCATTCTATATACTTGTGTTCATAATCGATTTGCAGGCACTATTACATTCAACCCCCCTTCTGTAATAGATTGATTATTCTGGGAAACATTACTAAACTGTAATTTACTCCTTTCTTTACCTCATAGTTCAACCATTCACGTTGTGCCAGTTTGTCTCCGAACCATTTTTCAGAAAAATATGTTGTGTGATTATTGAAAAACTGATAAATAATTGAGATTTACATATTTTAAAACTTAAATTTAACACCAATGAATTTTCATCTATATTATTTTCTTACAAGTTTCGAAAAATAATTTTCAACAAGATTTACAAAATAGAGATGTGCATTTTGTTTCACTTATAAAGAAAGTAGCTTTGCTGTATATTATACTATACTAGTCTAATAAGCCGTGCTTCAGAGCGGCGTTATAATATATTTTAAAATTATATTTTGAAATTAAAAATATTTATTAAATAAATAATTATAATATATTATATTTCATAAATTATTTAAAAAATATTTATAATTCTAAATCAAATAATAATTTCAAAATATAAATGTGTATTATAATTCATAATTTATTTATTTGTTATGATATATCAATATGGATCAAGTATCTCATAACATCTAATAATCATTAATAAAATTATGTGAAAATTAGAGCATATATTTTAAATTTTATCATATGTAAATGTATAATATTTGTTTTAACAAAATATTTGAGAATATTTTGGTGTTGTTAATACGTGTTTCAAACCTTTAATTATATTCAGACATATAAACTTAAATACATGTAGTAGTATGTAGATAATTCCTTTTTCTAACTTTTTCCAACAATTATACATAGAAATAACACGTTAAACTTATGCGATAGTGATCTATATCGGTCAGTTCTTCTAACTACTTTTAAATTTTTAAATGCTATAATTGTGATAAACTAATAAGTAATAATAATTTATTAATTTTTTTATCAATTAAAATTATGTCAAACTAAATTGATCGTGTGTTTACGTATTGACCGGCTCCGCATCATGTATACTCATGGTTGTACAAATCGGGAATCGGAACTTATCGGTTAAGGTACCGATTTGGGATTAATCAGCTAATCGGGGATTAATCGGAAGGATTAATCGGAATAATAATCATATTTATTAAATTATTATAATAAAATTTAATATATTTATCTAATTTACTATACAACATATTATTTAAAAATATTTTATAAACATAAATCGGATTTTACAAAGGGAATTTATATAATATGTCACAAATTAATAGGGTCATTTATCAATACGTCCCTTTTTATATCCGTTTTATAAATATGTCCTATTACCTTGTTATCACACTTAAATATGAATATTAAGACTAATATACCCTTAGATTAACTTAACGTGCTTTATATGACTTGTAATAAATAATAATGAGTAAATATATAATTATTTTATGTTCACAAATCTTAATCTTATAGTAATATAATTTTTTGAAGATGGGTTTTGCAATACATGTTTTTTTATTATCTAGTTATTTGAATAATTATATGATTAAATTCTCGAAATTATTATATGTATATGTGAAATATGGGTTGTTTAGATCTTAATACTATATTTTATTCATTTTTTAATAATTTTTTGTGAAACAAAAATTTTAAAGACAAATTTTTATTTAAACTTTATATGTTTAACATATATTAAAATTTTGCAATAAAATAATTTAGTCAAAAATTTAGATTTAGAGAATTTAATTTATAAATATTACATTTATATTATAATTATATTAATTTTTTTTTGAATTTCAATTGATTTAAGGTAGAAGGATAAAAGCGTCCTTCTAAAATTATTAAGATGAAAAAAATTGTGTATGAGACATATTTGAAAATACAAATAAAAATAGGATATATTTGTAAACAACTTTTAAGTTTGGGACATATTAGAAAAAACTCATTTATAAATTGTATCGGTCAAATATTTTATAAGGATTAATCGGGGATTTATCGGAGATTTTTAAAAAATCGGCCGATTTCTATAACAACATGTATACTGGGATAATTTCTTCTTCCAACTTTTTCAGAACAGTTACACATAGAAATAACACGTTAAACTTATACGATTTTGGTTTATATCAGCCGATACTTGCAACTACTTTTAACATTCAATTAAAATAATATCAAAACTAAATTGATCGTTTGTCGATGTATTGACCGACTCACGACTCTCGCATCCTGCGTATTCTTATTCTTAGCATCCAATTGTCTCTAGTTTAAAGCATTCAACATAATGTAATCTATGATTTATTAGATGTTGGATATAAATTTATTAAAAATTATATAACATTAATTTTATAAATTAGAAAAAAATTATCAAATAAAAAATATAATAATATATAAATTAGTCAAAACAGTTTTTGTAAATTGATTGTTAAATAAATAATTAATCATTTTTTATATATAAAAATGTGAAATATTTAAATATTACGGAACTAAAGTGAGCTAATAATTAAATATTTTTCTAACATCAGTACAATAAAATAAATAATATCTTTTATATTCTAACTTAAAAATTTATCGTATATTTTTTATTATCATTTTTGATTTGATTGTCCACCCGAATAAAAAATAAAAATGAATTTGATTATATTAAATGATATTATATACTATATAATATGAAAATATATTCGGTATAAGTAATAATTTATAATTATCTTGTACAATATTTTCTTTCATATATTATATATACTTACCTTGTACAATTGAAAATAAGAACGTAAAAGAAGCAGTTACCTTTTGTTTTTTGTGGTACAAAAGAAAGTCTTAGGCCCCATTTGGTATTGCTGTTGCAGACAACTATAGCAGTTTTTTACTGAAAAACTATCAGAAAGGTGTTTGGTAAATTATAAAAACTGTTAGTGTGAAAAAACATTTTGAGTCTAAAAGCCGCTGTTAGCAAAATCATGTCCCCTTATGTTTTTGGAAAAAGCTGCTTTCAGCTTTTGCAGAGCTATCAGTTTCATCATCAAACCTTCTCAAAAATATTATTTTTATATATTATATCTCAAAATATGCATAAATCAAAAAAATTACCAAATAATCATCTGATTTTCCAGACAATACTTTTTCCACCAGCACTTTATCTCACAGCACATCAGTTTTCAACAGCACTCTCAAACGGAGCCTTAATTATTAAGATATAAAGATTCAAAATTCTAAGAAAATTAGACAAAAAGTTCGAAGCAATCGATTTGAGGGTCAACACCTAATCACCCTCGTTTTCTCCTTTATACATATACTAGTCTAATAAGCCGTGCTTCACAGCGGCGTTATGATATATTTTTAAATTATATTTTTAAATTAAAAATATTTAACAAATAAATAATTATAATATAGTATTACATTCCATAAACTATTTTAAAAAATATTTATGATTCTAAATCAAATAATAATTTCAAAAATATAAATTTGTATTATAATTTAGAACTTATTAATTTGTTATGATATATCAATATAGGTCAAGTATCTCATAATATATAAATAAACATTAATAAAGTTATGTGAAAATTAGAGCATATATTTTAAATTTATAATATTTGTTTTAACAAAATATTTGAGAGTTTATTAGTATCGTTAATACCTGTTTTAAACCCTTAATTATATCAGGACATATGAACTCAAATCCATGTAGTAGTATGTAGATAATTCTTTCTTTCAACTTTTTCTAACAATTATACATAGAATAAACACATTAAACTACGTGTTGGACCAAATCAAGCCTACCACGTTAATTACTTGTCTTGATGTAACACATGTAATGTTTCTGTATTAGGATGTGAACATATAATGTTTTAATGTATTTGCAGATAGAAGTATGTTTCTACTGTGTAGTCAATATGTAAATATGAATCAAGAATAAAGATTGATAGAAGATTCAAATCTGAATCAGGCATCAAATCAATGAAGACTTCATCAAATAAGAATTGCAGTGGAAAATACTTTAAGTCAAGTATGTGACCGAGAAGTCATCTTGGTAGAGAAATCATGTGAAGCTGGTAGAGAAGTCTCTAAAACAACTCAACTAATTCAGTAGTCGATCTAGAAGTGTGAACCAATCGAGAAGTCAAAGAAACTGAAGTTAGTCGAGAAGTGCTAGAATGTAAATGATTCGAGAAGTCCAGATTGAACAAGTCTATAAGTTAGTTAAAGAAAGCAATCGAGAAGTGGTATAAAAGAACCAATCGAGAAGTCTGTGTTTCAAGAATGCATTCGAGAAGTCTATTTTGATCGAGAAGTCATGATGTGAAATATGCAATCGAGAAGTCTAGTCATTCGAGAAGTGAGTCTATGTAAGGACTGATCGAGAAGTCTAAGGAGTACCTAATCGAGAAGTCTATCACAGTGACTTCTCGAAGTAAATTTAAGTGAGTACTCGATTGTTTCAAGAAGCTAAATTCTAGGAGATTTACAGAAAAACAAGACAAGTGATTTTGAAGCTTTTTCATTTGATGGACACAAGTCTATAATGAAACTTGGAAGAAGAGCAAGACAAAAGACAGAAGAGATAAGGCTGAACGAAAAGACTGTCAAAAGAATGTGTTAGCTAGAAATAGATAGTAGTCAAATGTAAAGTGTTTCTTGTCTATCTTCAGCTTTAGCTTAACTGACTAGTGAGAGCATGTGCCAAAAGACATGTTGTCTATATATCTTATGCACAGTCTCATTAGTTAGTCTCATACCTTGTATCTTCCAAGAACAAAAAGCTGAGATTCATATCTAGAATCTCATATTGTAGCAATTCAATTCTAATACACAATTAGATTGAAAGTTAAATTTGAGTGTTTATTTCCATTCCGCATTTTTATCTAACTAAACACTGATAAGTTGCTAAAGTTATAATATGTGTTAAAATCAGTTCATCAATATCCAGAATTATAAAGAGATTCAAAAAGCTTTAAGTTATACATTCACCCCCCCTCCCTTTGTACAAATTCTGTGATTCTCATTCATAACACTACGATGGTGATTTATATAGGTCAGTACTTACAACTACTTTAAAAATTTTAAATGTTATAATTGTGATAAACTAATAAAAATAATAATTTATTAACTTTTTCATCAATTAAAATCATGTCAAAACTAAATTGATTTTGTGTTTACGTATTAACTGACTCTCGTATCATGTATACTATGATAATTCCTTCTTCCAAATTTTTTAGAACAATTATACATAGAAACAACACGTCAAACTTATACGATTGTGGTTTATATCAACCAATACTTGCAACTACTTTTAAAATTTTAAATGTTATAATTGTGATTAACTAATAAGTAACAACAATTTATTAACATTTTTATTAATTAAAATAATATCAAAACTAAATTGATCGTTTGTCTATGTATTGACCGACTCCCGACTCTCGCATCCTGCATATTCTTATTCTTATCATCCAATTGTTTTTAGTTCAAAGCATTCAACATAATGTAATCTATGATTTATTAGATGTTGGATACAAATAAAATTTGTTGTTATTTTATTTGTATGATGTCTGACCTTTAATTTATATCGGTGGTGGTAAAATATTTTTACGTTGCGCTTAACAGCGGTTTTATAATATTTTCATAAATTTATTAAAAATTATATAACATTAATTTTATAAATTAGGAAAAAGTTATCAAATAAATAATTATAATAATATATAAATTAGTCGAAACAATTTTTACAAATTGATTGTTAAATAAATAATTGATCATTTTTTATATATAAAAATGTGAAATATTTAAATACTATCGAACTAAAGTGGGCTAATAATTAAATAATTTTCTAACATCAGTATGATAAAATAAATAATACTCTATATCATTTATATTCTAATTTAAAAATTTATCGTATACTCCCTCAGTCTCACCCATTTGTTTACGTTTCGGAGAGAATGTCTGGCACGCATTTTAAGGTGCATATAAAGTATAGTTCCATAACTTAGTTTTAAATTTTTTTTCTGAATAAAAATTTAATGTTTAAATTTTTATTCAGAAAAAAAATAAGTTATGGAACTATACTTTATATGCACTTTAAAATGCCTGTCGGACCCTCTCTCCGAAACGTTAACAATTGAGTGGGACGGAGGTAGTATTCTTTATTGTCATTTTTGATTTGATTGTCCACCCGAATAAAAAATAAAAATAAATTTGATTATCGTAAATGCTATTATATATGTAATCGTTATTGATTTTTTTTCAAAATTGAAATGAATATTTTTTTAAAAATAATAACATAGATTATTAAATTTTAATTTTTAACATGATTTTTTGGATAATATCTTTATATGGAAATATATTCAGTATAGGTGATAATTTATATTTATTTTGTACAATATTTCCTTTCATATATTATATATACTTATCTTGACAATTGAAAATCAGAATTTAAAAAAAAAACTACCTCTTGTTTTTTGTGGTAGAAAAGGAAGTCTTAATTATTAAGATATAAAAATTCAAAATTCTAAAAAATTTAGAAAAATAGTTTGAAGCGATCTGAGACATGCCAACGTCTTCTCCTTTTATATTAATATAATATTGATTGATATATATTGATTGATTGATTCCTATGTTTGACTTAAATAATCTCAAAGATTTTGTTTTCTTATCTACTAAAAACTTGGTGCTTGTTTGATTGCATATAGGAAATTAATTCCTATATGAAATATAATTTTCTTGGTATTTAAAATTAATAAGAAGTGTAGAAAATTATTTGGTTACTCGTATAAGAATTTAAATACATAGGAAGTACAAATAACCATGAGGGGTGGGTAAACAGCTTCTCATATTTTATACGTATTCACTATTAAATCTTCCCTAGAAGTTACATTTCCTTAATTTTGTGGAACCAAATAACTAGTCAAATATACACTTCCCAAGAATTTCAAGTACTTAAGTATTGAATGATTAACGAAACGACCTACGTGTGGTTGGGAAATTAGATATTTACATCTTAAATATGGAGCAGATTAATATTTAAACTCTCAAGGCCTCAAGACGATTGCTTATTTAATTAAAATAAAAATATTTAATAAGTTTATTTATTGTTTAATCACTCTAGAACAACACCAAAACAGCCCATAACGGCCCCTCATTTTGCACTGCACAGGTGCCAAATGGAATGGGTCAATCCATCCTCTAGATATCCATGAACCATGACAAAAGAATATTTATCATGCATGTTCTTACACTCACACACACATGCTTTCTCATCCTCCTCACATTCATCCACTCAAAATTAATCAAGAAACACATTCTATTCTCCTAAAGCAAACTTTAACTTGTTCAAATTATAATTGCAAACTAAAACATTTCACATGTTTGTCACCAACACCTTAAGTTACCTTCTCTTTACTAAAACTGCACACAAATTTACTTATACTTTTTCAGAGTGTCCGTTTACTGGTGTAACATTGCAAGTGGTAACAGTCATCTGTTACAAGTCGAAACCAAAAATTTTAGGAAATTAAATTTAGAATACAAGGATGTTCATGTCATAATATTCTCCTCGTATTTTCTCTGTTATTCTTTCGATACACTTGTTAGTTAATTAGAAGGAAGTGACAAACATGGGGAAGGCTAGCAAGTGGATTAAGAACTTATTGACAGGAAAGAAGAGTTCAAGCCATCAGCCAATCTCAGTTGATGCTCATCAGTATCCGAAAACTCCTATTTCCGACTCACTGGCAAGCTCAAAGGATAAAAGAAGATGGAGCTTCCGAAAGCCATCAACCACTGAAACATACCAGCACCAACTGAATGTAGTGGACAAAACTTCAAATATGAAAGCAACACTAGAGGCTGAGAATGAACAGAAGAGGCATGCCTTGACAGTTGCAGTGGCAACTGCTGCGGCAGCTGATGCTGCAGCAAAGACGGCGAATGAAGCTCTGATGAGACTAACTAGTTCTGCCCCACCGATAGTCACTTCAGTTGAAGATACTGCTGTGGCTGCTGATGCTTTAGCCGCACAAATGGCGAACGAAACTGTGATGAGACCAACTTATTCCCACCCTTGGTTAGCCACTTCAGTAGAAGATACTGCTGCTACCAAAATTCAATCCGTTTTCAAGTCTTATTTGGTATGTGCTCTACACTTTTCCATTACAAATTATGTAATTATACATATATCCAAGAATTTAATTTAAATCATCCTAATTTTATGTCAGTTGATTCACATATATACTTGTTCAGCTACACATAAAAGATTTGAAAATCTGTAGCAACTAACGTATAGAAGTATAGAACCCTCAATATCATCTAGAGGAATCATTTAACAAAAAAAGTTGCATCTTGGACTGGTCAAATATTTCGGCCATGTGTTAAATATGAATTTTGACTAGCACTTTTTTGATTTGCACAGGCAAGAAAAGCATTGTTTGCATTGAAAGGACTGGTGAAGTTGCAGGCACTGGTGAGGGGCCATCTAGTGAGGAAACAGGCTACTGCAACATTCCGGTGCTTGCAAGCCTTGTTGACAGCTCAGGCTCGAGCTCGTGCCCGAAGAATAAAAATGATTGATGAACCGAATCCATATCACCCGGAGGTAAGCAATTTACACAAAATGTACAGATGACAAATTCACATATCCGGTTCGTGTAAGCTTTAGAGTGTTTGGTCGAACCTAAATTCAATTCGAATTAACAAAAATAATAACATACTTGAAAAATATCGGTTATCGGTTAACAAAGTCTTCTATCTGGATGGCATGTCGATTATTTGCATGATGCTTATCTGTATACTGAAATTTTGTGCACTTCTCATGACAGGATGACCCCATTAAGATTGTGGAGATGGATATTGGTGTAAAAAGAGGAAGTGCAAAGAACATGATACGCTATTTCAATAATAAACAAAAAGACAATAGATATTCCACATATCATCACCAGTACTCTAAACAAAATCATCAACAGATTTCACCAGCACCATCAGCTATCACCAACATGAGCTCGAAATCATATAGCGGCCATTTTAATGATTTTTTCGGCAACAATTCACACAGAAGTTCTCACTATAATCCATCCATGGATAAATCTCATCCGTCAAAAGTTCACTTCTTATATAATTCAGAGAATGACAGGCGTTATGAGTACCAATTCTCCCCAAATTACATGGCCAATACAAAGTCTTCAAAGGCTAAATTTCGATCACATAGTGCACCAAAACAGCGCCCTGCAGATACGTTTCAACGCCTTCCAAGCAAGCGCAGAGTATCAATTGAAGGGAAGAATTTGCCAAGTGTTGTACGCATGGAAAGATCTTCGTCACTCGTTTGTTCAACTCCACAGAACTACCACCCTTGGGCAGAGCTTAATGAATCAGCAATTTCAATGAAAGATAGCGAATGTGGATCAAACAGTACATTGTTGACAAATTCCCATTACTACAGATTTTAGTCGGATTCAACGTGAGTAGCTTTTCGATAAAAAAAAAAATTAGATAAAACTAATCAGTTACTGATTCTGAAGCACGTTTAGTCATCCTGTTGTTTCTGCCACTGCAGGTTCAGGAAAATGGATGCTAGCCTATGGACCAGGTGGCATATGTACACACTTATAACATAGGCAACAAATATCTGATTAAATTTCTGGTAAAATTATGTAGAAGAGGGTCGATTTTTCACTTCGATGGCCTTGGGGGATTGACTTCCAAGCTACAGTCAGAATGTAAAGTCTGCAGTTTGATTTTGTTCTATGGCTTTGAGTTAATCTTTTTTTTAGATGTATTTTACAAGGCAGTAGTGCAAGACAAAGGTAGTATATAGTTGATGTAGTTTTGCAAAGCTCAAATTTCCATTTCAAGAAACAGATCTTCCATGATTAAAACTTAAAACTTAAAAGTCAAAAATCACTTTAATCTCATAACTTAAAACTTAAACAAACAGCCTCTTACAAATGTGCAAGGAACAAATCCATCCGTTGCAAGGATAAAGACATACCCAACTTTAAACTTGAGCATACAAAGCATACTTCAAAGTTCAAAGTAAATGACAAGTCATTAGGATACTCTCCTTGTGCCTAGTACACTTGACTGTTTCTTTCCCTTGAATGATCCTGCAAAATATTGAAAGTAAGTCAGTCTAAATACTTGATAATATCGACGGGACTTGGACAACAGCTGGAGCAGAATTCTCTAGAAAATCATGGCTACTAAATTTGCCATTATTGAATCGAACCTCAACTTCTGTCAATGCATTATATCAAAAAAAGATGAACTATGAAAATAAAGTATGACAAATTGACAATTGAGTTGAAAATAGTAATATACAGGTGCTTGGGAAATCTAGGATATCTGAAACACCCGATGTCCTGAACAATGAGTAGAACATGATACAAAGTGGAGAATCCTTTTGAATATTCATCTTTATTTGGATAATTTATATTTCCGTTTCTTAGTTTTTTTTTAATCAGCTACCCTTTTTTAGTTAAACTAGTTGGTTAAAGCAAAGATATGATTACAAACAATCTTAATTTTATTCTAAAAAGAATAACGGTATCTTGGTAGATCCACAAACGACCAAGGTAATGAAGAAATATTCTATCTTCAACATCTTTCCTATCCCAGTAATTAAAATACAATGAAGAAATATTGTAAACCCATCAGAATGGGAAAAAAGATATAGACGGCATTGATGACAGTATTCAGATTATAATTAGAGGGCCCGATAAAGAAACAATAAACAGATCAGAATGGAAGCAAAGACATCACTGACATTGGTGACAGTTCTAACTATTATTACAGGGCAAGAAAGGATTTTAATTATCTATGTGATATTATGAAGTTTTGTGTAATTGCATGCACATTGGAACAGTCAAAATGTTTAGGCTACAAACTATTAAGACAACTTAAACAAAACTTGTCAAGGGAGTCAAGCATTCAAGCCAAATAAAGCAAGGTTGGTGAGATCACATTGAAAATGTTTGCAAAAAACAAATATATAATAATTTAAGCAAGCACGAGTGAAATATATGTAATCCTTATTATAAGCATACTTATCACCCGATATTTAGAAACCATGAATAAGTATGACTGGGGGAAAAGAAGGATGGTGATATATGATTACACAACAGTTTATCCTCCTGTCTATTAGTTAGAAAGCCCAACTTTTAGATGTTTATATACTGTGTATTGAAAGTACTAGCAATAACTATGTAACTACATTCAACGATTATAAGTTGGAGCTGCATTCAACGATTATAAGTTGATTCATAAAGCTTAGATAACTTCACCTCAAATACTTTGATTAAAACCAGGCTCTTAATTCATTGTGACACAACTTACAAGCAAGTATGAGACTACATTCAACAATAAGTCAATAACTGAAATTGTAAGGGTAAGAATAAATACATGTACAACTCAGTGCATTGTTTCTTCTCTGATATTATAGTTACATACCACTTTACTCTTGTAGTTCACAACCTTTTAAGGAAAAGAAGGCATATTAGAAGAATACTTATCTTGAACCTTTTTCTATTGCAGAAATTAAAACACAATAAAGAAATAATGTAAACCCATCAGATTGGGAAGAAAGATATCGGTGACATTGATGGCTGTATTCTGATTATAATTTCAGGGCCTGATAAAGGTTAAACGTGAACAGATTAGAATGGAATTGATGACAGTTCTCATTATTAATACAGGGCAAGACGGTATTCATATTATCCAAGTGATATTAGGAATATTTGCGTAATTGCAAGCACATCAGAACATACGAGTCAAAAAGTTCAAGCTATAAACAATCTAAGATAACTCAACTGAAAGATGGCCAGCGGTTCATTCAAGCCAAATAAAGCAAGGTGGGTGACAGCACATTGAGAATGTTTGCAAAAAAAGAAAAGAAAACATAGAGTAAACATAAGTGAAAGTGTGAAACATAATAAATTCTTCTAATAAGTATACTTATCACTAGAAACCATGAATAAGTATGACTGGGGAGCAAAAAGGATAGTAATAATATATAATAACACAACAGTTTATCCTGTCTAAAAGTTAGAAACCCCAACTTTTAAATAGCTTTGAACGTACTAGTAATAAGTAATAACTACGTAATCACATTCAACATTTCAACGGTTATAACTTGATTCGGAAAGCTAAGTAAGCTAACTTCACTTTAAATCAGGCCCGTTAATCAGTCAACGGATCGCACATTTGATCCGAGCCCTTTTAAACGGATATGAATTTGTTTTAAAAATCCAATCCGAGATCCAATCTGAAAAGAATGATCAGATTATTAAATGGATCGGATAAAATTTAGTTCAATCCAATTCATTTATATTCCGAATATCATATACTATATAAGATTATATAATAGTTAATACAATAATAATTCTAATATTAGATTATACATTTAAACTTATTTCATTACATATATACATGCCAAGAGTAGATACATTGTAACCCTAATATCGCCGCTCTTTCAATTTCTCTTTCCACTTTTAGATTCAACTTATCTCAAATATTGTATTTTTTAACTTACTATATTTTTTTCATGGTTAAGGTTGTTGAATTTGAGAGTAGCATTAAGTATATGCACTTTCTTATTCTTATGTTGAACAAATATATTATCACTAAACGAATATCCGAAATCTGATCCGATTATCTGATAGATTGATAATATAAACGGATCATACATGGATCGACCTTTCAAAAATCAGAACCAAATGATTCGATCCGAATCCAATAAAAATAAATGGAAATTTTCCATAGATTTAGGCCGATCCAATCCAAACTTATCCATTGACAAGCTTACTTCACAAACTTTGATCAAAACTAGGCTCTTTTATTGTGACACAACTAACAAGCTAGTAACTATGAGACTCCATTCAACAACTGAAATTGAATAGGTAACAACTAACATACATGTACAAGTTGGTGCATTGTTTCTTTGCAGATATTATAGTAGTTACTTACCACTTTGATCTTGATGTTCGAACCCATTAAGGGAAACAAGGCTCTCGGTAAAATTGACAACTGAATTTATATCATTAAACTGAGCTGGGAAAGAAATGTCCTTAGTCGTTTTCTTTTCATAGTCATAAAATTTGCATCCGAAGACATAATTTAGCACCACAAAGTATTTCAAACCCAAATAAAGATACACTAGATGTAGCTTCAAATCAGTTTCAAGATTGAACTTTTTAGTCCAAGAGCCACAAACATCATCTAGCGTCCAAAGACTAGAAACTGAGTCATTAACAAATTTAAAGATCATAGCAACAGAACCTTCAAAATCCAAAACATTTGAACATTTTGGTTCTCTGCCAAGAGATAAAAATGGGTCATGTTCCACATGGTAGGGAAACTGCAACACTCCAATTTTTCCAAACACCTCGTTGTGCAAATCAAACGACAGTAGCCCGCCATCACCTTCCAAATACAACACCCCATTTATATCACGGCAACAAATTTCCCTCGGACTAAGCCAAAACGATTTTCTCACTTGGGGAACCAGAATCTTTTTCCAAGAATCAGCATTTGCGGAATACAACTCCCCATGTGCTTCAGAACTTGGATAACCATCCGGAAACGCAACCCTAAGAATCTTGTAATCATTTCCAATAAAATCAAATCCAAACCCGAGATAAAGCGGAACCCTCTCTGCATTTCTCTTACAACTAGGCAACATCTTAAACATTCTAATACAAGGATTCCAAAGACATATAACATCACAATATTTATCGGAAAGACAAACAAGACCATTACAAGAACGCATGTAACGTACCATACCCTCACAATGTGATGGCAGTTTGAGCCTAACTGAGTCTTCAAGAGTGTCAATGGACCAAACCCTCCAATCAAAAGAGGCTTTTAGTACAGCTGCTTGGCTTTTCTTGGAATTAGTGAGGTGGGCTTCAGCAAACTGTGGGCTTGATATGATGGATAGCCATGTTTTGCACACTGATTTACAACGAACAAGTGATAGTACAGGAAGAAATGAAAGTATGTTGAAGAACATTGCTTCGTATAAATAACACCCACAACTTGCATTAGCCATTGAGCACGAATTGAAGATACACACACAATTTTTTGTCTTGGTTCAGACCCTAATGCATACACTGCCCAAACAGAAACCCCTCCTCTTTTTTAAGATATTGCCTCTATGTCACAGTTTGGAGAGAAAATGTGTCATGCTCTAAAAAAATGGTTTTAAATAGCATTCCAGAATGTTACATCGTGTAGAGTTTTGAAAAAAAAATCTTCTCAAAACGTTACTTTAAATTGCGTTTTTTAGCCTAAAACCTAAGATAAAGTAGTTTTTTTCTCCGAAAAAAATTTAAAAAAAATTAAAAAAAACGGGAGAAATTTTTTTCACACTTTAATTTGAAAGACCGCCCGTTTAAAACGACTGTCAAACAGTCAGTCGTGACATTGGTGCAGCTTTATGCCGACATTTTTTAAAAATTATTTAATAACATGGTTCGAGGTTAAGATACCCGGAATTGCTAAACTCGTAATCAGAAAGTGATACGATTTTTATATCACTCCTTTATCTGAAAAAAATATATTTTAATCAATATTATTAAAATTGAAAAATAAAAATTATGATCAGTATATATCATAGTGCTATATATGCACATTATTTTGTATTTTATTTTTTATTCACCAAATTCAATTTCCAATAGACCTTTCATGTTTTTGATTTGATGATTATGATTCTCTTTATAAATTTTTCTCAATGCATTTCATATTAAAAGCTATAATAAAGCGTGTTTGTTATTTATTATTTAGTTTTATTAGATACAATACGAGGTTTTCTAATAAAGCATATGCTTCTCGTTTGTATTGTTGAAAAACGAGGTTTTCATATCATATGAATAAAGGTTCTGAATTTTCCAACTCCAAAATACAGGCCATCTATTATGACCTCGAAAGAAAATGTAACAGTCAAAATATATTTTACTTAGCAGCCGGTGACCAGCACGCAGGCGGCCACGGTTCAACATATATTTATCTGCATCATATTTCATCTGCAACATAATTCATCAGAATCAATACCACACTGTCTCTTCTTCTCTGAAGATAATTTTACCATGACAGATTTTCAAGTTCATCTAGTTTACTTGCTCCTTTTGCTCATCCCCATCATTATACTACGACACATTTTCAAAAATCGAACCACCTCTAGTCTTCCTCCTAGCCCTCCTAGAATTCCAATCATTGGTCATCTCCATCTTGTTGCTCCTATACCACATCAGGCTCTTCACAAGCTCTCGACACGTTATGGACCTTTAATTCACATCTTCCTTGGCTCTAATCCTTGCATTGTTATCTCGTCTCCTGAAATGGCGAAAGAGTTTCTTAAAACGCATGAAGCATCTTGGTCAGACCGGCCTCAAACTGAGGCCTCAGATTATCTAACTTATGGTTCACAAGACTTTTCGTTTGCTCCCTATGGACCATATTGGAAGTTTGTCAAGAAACTATGCATGTCTGAGCTTCTTGGTGGTCGAACTCTTGATCTTCTTCAACCTGTTAGGCGCCACGAGATTGAGAGCTTGGTGAACATAATGCTGAAAAAGTCTAAAGCTGGAAAGGCAGTTGATATTGGAGTTGAGCTTATGAGGCTTACCAACAATATAATTTCAAGAATGGTTATGAGGGAGAGGGCTTCAGAGAATGAGGATGAAGCTGCAGAAGTTAGGAACTTGATTAAAGAGATAGCTGAAATTACAGGCAAGTTTAATGTATCGGACTATATATGGTTTTGCAAGAGTTTGGATTTGCAGGGAATTAAGAAGAGGCTCGTGGATATCCGTGGAAGATTTGACAAATTGATGGAGAGGATTATAGAGGAGCACATAAATGCAAGGTTGAAAAGGAAAGAGAATGGGAATGGAGGGGAAGAAAAGAAACACTTGCTTGATATCTTACTCGATATATCAGAAGATGAGACCCTTGAGATTCAATTGAGCAGAGAGAACATCAAGGCTTTCATAATGGTAACTTGTTTCTTACCTTAACTACACATTAGTTGACTTGCTATATATATTACCAATTCACCATCATCGTTTTGGATTGTTTTAAGCAAAGGAAATGACAGAGTTAATCATTAACATGTTTAGGACCAATCAAAAAAGCAAACCAAACAGATAATGTCAAAGACCAGCAAGCTAGCCTGAGAATTGCCAGAAAGTTGAAAAATAAAACTGAATTACCCTATTTTTCTTCTTCTTCTTTAATTGCCACTGGAAGAAGAAAGGTAAGAAGTTAGGAATTAGCTAAATCATCTTGCATGAATAGTTACATATGTAAGAAGTTCACTTCTATTTCTTATTCTTTCCTAACATATATAGAATTGAGTATCAATATAATAATGGTAGATAATAACAGTCGACCTATTCTTCTATTAAATTGCAGGATATATATGTAGCTGGAACAGACACTTCTGCTGTCACAATAGAATGGGCACTTGCAGAGCTAATCAACCATCCAGACATTATGGTAAAAGCTGTACGAGAAATAGATAATGTTGTTGGAAAGAACAGATTAGTTGAAGAATCTGATATCATGAATCTCCCGTACCTTCAAGCTATTGTAAAAGAAACACTAAGACTTCACCCTGGCGGTCCACTTACAGTAAGAGAAACAAGTGAAGATTGTACCATCGCAAACTACCACATACCCGCAAAGACCAGACTCTTTGTTAATATTTGGGCAATTGGCCGAGACCCAAACCACTGGGTAAATGCGCTTGAATTTAAACCAGAAAGATTTTTATTGTGCAGTGAAGATATACAGAATGGAAAGAGCCAGTTGGATGTTAGAGGGCAGCATTTTCATCTGTTGCCATTTGGAAGCGGACGAAGAGGGTGTCCAGGGTCTTCACTTGCATTGCAGGTTGTTCAAACAACTCTTGCTGTTTTGATACAATGCTTTGAATGGAAAGTAGGTGGTAAAGGACAGAATGGTGTTAATACTGTGAACATGGACGAAGGTTTGGGTTTGACACTTCAAAGGTCTCATCCTTTGATTTGTTCTCCAGTTGCAAGGCTTGATCCATTTCCATGCATTTAGGAGAGGTTATTATACGTTCTTAACGCTGATTTATTTTTCCAAACGGAACTTGATCCTACTCTATATATATAATCTGTATTTCATGGGCTATCTTTAGTGCATTCTTGTAAAGTAATTATTCAGACTTTTATTAATATTTTAATTATTAATTTTAATATATTTCTTTGGAGGATATTAAATATAACATATACACATATACATATTATCCATCGATGTCTCTTCGATTTTAAAAAATATTCTAATATGAATAAACTAGCAAGGCGTCTGATGCTAAAATCTACAGAATCAGATAAGAGTATGCCTAGACCACAAGCACCTTGCCACTGATTTTCCATGGGAGCATCAATGAATTGAGCTAAAATTTGCACAGAGTATGACTAGCCTGGTCTTGTAACTGTAAGATAGCTTCGCTGACCAGTCGGATTAGCTGACCAGTCGGATTAGCAGGTCTTGGTGAAGCTCAAAGAGCTTAGAGGTGAGTTTTACAGCTTACGCTTACTCTCGTACCAGTCATTGAGAGCGATCAGATAACATATGGGAGGTATCTTCAACTAAAGTGTGATGTTGTCCATATAAATCACTGTAGGTTTGGCTTGCAACAAACCAGTATCTCTGACAATGTCAAGAGAGTACCTTCTCTGATTGATGTAAACGCCCTTTGCTGTCCTAGCTATCTCAAGTCCAGGGAAAATATTATTAGTGTGCCAAAATCCTTATTTCTAAATGTACCCAAAAACTTGATAACACCTTCCATTAAAGTAAGTATTGTTCCTTGTTCGAACAAGAACCATAAAGGACCCTTCGATGTACATGAACATGTTCGAATGAAACAAAAAGATTGTAGATTAGTAATGCAGATGATAGATCAATGAACATTGCCTTGGTATTTGTTTCAAGCCATTTAAAAAGTTGAAAATTATATTTAGCAAAAACAAAAGGCTTGAGTAATATATACAGCAACCTCTTATGAAGGATATCTTGGTTGCACAGCCAATGGAGTATAACAAGGTGCATTCATAAATAACTATGCGAGTATATCCAAAAAATAACTAAATTTCACACATGTTCAACATTTTACGTTGTTGATTCCCTGATTCTGTTACTAGATAGTATATATCACTTTACACCCTTTAATCTTTATATCTACCAACCCACAGTTTTATTTTATTTCTCATTGAACGGTATATATATTTTATTTGAAGGTTCACCATTTTAAGCAATCTTCAAAAACACAGCACTAAATATTATATTTACACTTGTTGCTAATAATTTCTCAAATTAAATCTACTGTTAGAATAGACGAGGAAAAGATAACCCAGTACTAATATTCATAGTGGAAATTGGCAAATTAACTAAAGAATTTAACAATTACTACTTGATGAGGACAATAACATACAAAATGAAGGATATTTATTGTTCTCAACAGAATATTTTTTTTAAAAAAATATAAGCCATTTAACAATACAATTGAGAAATTTTAGATAATCGAAGTTTGTAAACTCTAGAGCAAGAAATGAGGAATCAGTTAACTAAGACTTCAAGAGTGGCGGGGGTTGAGATTAATACGATTGCGAAAGAAGATGAACGGTAAATGCATATCACTAAGGTTGGTCACATTAATCATTCTCAACCACAGACATAGTTTACATAATTATGACAAGTTAGGAGATTTATAGTAATATGTTGTTGCAAATTCCCGCACTGGAGAAACAACATTTACCCATCTAAATAAACATAATTCATAGCAATGTGCAAGGAATAAATCCATCCATTACAAGAATATAGATATACCAAAATTTTGAACTTAATCATACAAAGCATACATACTTACGAGGTAGATGACAAGACATTAGACTATTACCCTTGTACCTTGTACAAGCACAAAACAAACATCAAGTCATCAATGCTGGTCCAATTGTGAACACACTTGCCACATTTCTGCTTGACTGTTTCTTCCTTTTAAATGATCCTTCATAAGATTATAAGAATGTCAGTTTAAATACTTGATAATATTGATGTGACTAGAACACCAGAGCAAAGTTCTCTACAAAACCATGGGTACTAAATTTTCCATAATTGAAATTCACCTTGTGGCATCGCATTATATTACCAAAAGATGAAATAGAAATAATGTATGACAAACTGACAATGAGTTGAAAATAGTAATATACATATACTTAAAAAAAATCTAGGATATCTAAAACACCGGATATCCTAAACATTGAGCAGAATTTAGTAATGATATATGCAAAAACTAAAATTAGATAATAATTAAATGATAACCTAAACGAACAATAAACTTATCAAAACAAAGTATTTTCAATTTATAATTCTAATCTTAATTTTATGAATAAAAAAGTCAGCAATCAAAACCTCTTTGACCGCTCTTAGTATAGAACGAAAGTAGTTTATGGTCCAATTTCCACCTAGGCGTCTGTTTAATTCGCTTTTTAGAACACTGCTTATCACTAGATTTTTAGAAACCATGAATAGGTATTACTTCGAAACAATAAAAATAGTTATATATGATAAAACAACAGGTAAGCAATGATTCATATACTGCATAGTGAACACACTATAACTATGTAACTACATTCAACAATAACTGAAATTAAAAAGGTACGAACCAATAAATGTAGGTTCATACTTCATAGTTTCTTCGCCAATATAATAGTTACTTACCACTTTACTTTTGTAGTTCAAACCGTTCAAGGGAAACAAGGCTCTCTGTGAACTTGAGAACTGAATTGACATCAGTAAGATGAGCGGGGAAAGGAAGCTTCGTAGTCGATTTCTTTCTATAGTCATAAAATTTGTATCCAAAGACATAATTGAGCCCAACAAACTGTTCAAACCCCAAATAAAGACACACCCGATCAAACTCCAAATCGGTTTCAAGATTAAACTTTTTAGTCCAAGAGCCATAAACATCATCTAGCGTCCAAAGACTAAGAACTGAGTCATCATCAATTTCAAAGATCATAGCAACAGAACCTTCAAAATCAAAAACATTTGACTTTTTAGTTTTTTTGTTATATACATATGGCTTATTAAGTTGCACATGGTTGGGAAATGGCAACACTCCAATTTCTCCAAACACCTCATTATGCAAATCAAATGACAGTAGCCCACCATCACCTTCCAAATACAACACCCCGTTTATATCAGGACCACAAATTTTCCTGGGGCCATGCCAAAAAAATTCATCTATTTCAGGAACCTGAATCTTTTTCCAAGAATCAGCATTCGCGGAGTATAACTCCGCTTCTGCTTCAAAACTTCTATAACCATCCCTATACGCAATCCTAAGAATCTTGTAGTCATTTCCAATAGAATCAAATCCAAACCCGAGATAAAGCGGAATCATCTTTGCTTTATTCAAAATGCTAGGCAACATCATAAACTGTCTAGTACAAGGATTCCAAATACATATAACATCACAATGTGCATTGGAAAGACAAACAAGACCATTACAAGAACGAACGCAACATACCATTCTCTTACAATGTGATGGCAGTTGGAGCCCAACTGATGCTTCACGAGTGTCCATGGACCAAACCCTCCATCTATAAGAGGCTTTTAGTACAGATGCTTGTTTTTTCTTGGAATTAGTGAGGTGGGTTTCAACAAATTGTGGGCTTGATATAATGGATAACCATGTTTTGCATACTGATTTGAACCGAACAAGTGATAGTACAGGAAGAAATGAAAGTATGTTAAACACCATTTCTTCAGATAAATAATAATTAGATTTCTTAGTTGCCATTGAGGCCAAGTGAAGATGATAAAGTTACAATTTGATATTCAAATATTTCCGGTTCTTAACCCTATTGTTATACAGGAAGGAAACATCCGATAATTTTGAATGAATATCATTATCAGTATTCTACTTCAAACAAATTTCGATATTTTTAATAAAAAGAGTCAAAAAATTCTCCCAGATTTTTTTTATCAAATGACGTGTATGATACGTATTTTGTTTTAATTCGCGGGCACATACGTATACAGCGGAATTTCATATTATTATTAGCAAAGTTATCAATTACACATGTGACAACTTAATATTTGGTACAATTTTTATTTGCCCATCATTTTTCTTTTAAATGAATAAAATTATCCTATCGTGAAGGAGGAGGGTATTATGCATTAAATAATATATAAGCATAATTCTAGGAGCGTGGACGAATTAAAATAAGTTATTCGATTTCAGTTTGATAATAATTAAGTCTAGTTCGAGTTTAATTTATTCGAATAGCTCGAATTTTAAATTACTATAAATATTCAATATTTATATATATTTAATCTAATCAAACTTGAATGAAATTTATCAAATTTGAATTTTTATTAATGTTTAATAAATTTAATTCGAGTTTTCTAGCAGAATTCATACATATAAAAAAATATTGTTGAGCCGAATTTTGAATTTGAAAATTATGACCTGGTCGAACAGGAGTCCAAACTATTTAATCGAGATTAGGCTTGAACTTGAAAATATTATATTTAACTCGATTCGTTTAAACTCATCATCATAATACACTTCATCTCATGGAGATCTCCGATTTGAGTATATCTCATTGAATTAGATATATTTGAATATTTGATGCATAAATTGTAAAAGTTTTAAATTAAAGATTAATTTTCGCATTATTAAATTAAATGAAAAGTTAAGTCCCCCATCTCTCCTCTCCGTTCTCCGTTTTTTTTCTCAAAACCCTAATTTTAAATACATCTCCCTTTTATATCAGTTTTTACTTTAAATCACAACTAATTATATAAGAAACATATTTTTCAATCAAAATCGTTATTGTCAATATTTTTTGGAATTTTTAGCCTTTTAAATATCCAGAAATATCTCATATCCTATATATTTATTTTCATATCCTCCAAATTTAAGATTTTGAATGATTTTAGTATTAAATGTGATTACTTTTATGTACCTATGAGACAATGTCATTGTTTATGGCGGTTTGTCCATTTCTAGCGGTAGTTATACGTGGTTTATGATGATTTTGTTTCATATTATATGTTTTTTAATCATAAATTGGGAGTTTTATATTATATTTAATCTTATATTTCTGTTACTTTTATCAATTTATTTGTGTTTTTCGATTTGTTTTGATATTATTCATGTTCACTCGAACGGAAAATTACTTGTGAATGAAATATGAATGGAAGGAGAATTTTGGTATATACATATTTGTTGCGTTTATATAACATGTTATTTAAATGTGTTATTTTTTCTAATATGAATGTTGTATTGTTTAAACTTTCAAAAGGATCTTTTTCTTATAATAGTTGTAATTTTGGTTACGATTAATGATATTGGAGTTGTAATTTTGATTACAATTAATGATATTTGTTAAACATATCTTTTATAAGATTTTGCAAATGAAAGAAATCTTTACTGTCCCTGCTTTTTTGAATATGTACTTTGAATTATCAATAAAACGTTATCGTTTTTGAAAAAAATTGGAAAATTAAGCTTATTTTAATTCACAAAAGTTTTAGTCTCAATGTTTTTGATAAATTAAGCTAGCCTTCCCCAAAAAAAACACGTGATTCTAAAATCAACCTTCCAGCTTTAAGAAAACATTCATGGTCTTACAAACGTTGTTTTTAGATAAAAACAATGGCGTACTACATTGCTATTCCTTTTGGAGTGCAAAAAAAATGATGTCAATCATTTTACTAAACGTTGTTTTTAGTCTAAGGCCTGTTTTGTATTTGTAATTGCAGTTTTTTTATGAAAAAAGTTGTAAAAAACAAAACTGTTTAGTAAAATTTAAAAACTTCTACAAATTTTTTTAGAAAAGTACTTTTTAGTCTAAAAATTGAAGCAACTGTGCATTTGGAAAAAACTGTTTAATTTGACCATAAATCCAAGGCAGATGTATAAAAGGAGGGATCAGGGCAACAATATTTCCTGGTCACAAAGTATGCCTGCGGTTTAGCCATTTAGGCAGAAATGATTTGAACCTTGTTCCTTCATCTTTAGAAGATATATACAGATCATACACGATATTAGAAAAATATAAAAATCAACCGGCATTCTTGTCGGAATACATGTTGATGATCTTCACTAATATCATATGAAAGAACACAATACTACAAAATTTTCCTCTATGCAATATAAGTTTCAATAAATAAAAAAAAGGTAATCAAATCACACCCAAAAATGCAACAAAAAAAACATTTAAGATGAGTGCAAGCTTTTCCTCAAGAAGCACTCTCTTCCTTACAATTTGCATGCAAATACAGGACTCCAACACTTGGTAGACGAGTACTGCTCTTGTGGTCTCTTTCTCCCTCTACTAGACCAAAAGCAATCTCTGCTGGGTTACCAAGCCAAGTAAGATGCCAGCATAAGAGGGATCATGTGTCCTTAAATATACGAGGAAACACTTCATGAACACTAATGTCTAGAGCCACCGGATCCCTGCATAGATATTTATGTACTGAGGTGCCATATATTGAGCTGGTATTGACATTTAACATGACAAAAATAAATTACATATTGTATTACAGCCTTTACATACATGATAAAGGTAAGCAAATAATGGAAAGGGAAACTATCAGCATCCAACAATGGAGTACGGAAAAAAGATGCCACTGCTTTATAATTAACATCAGACTGGGTTTTAACTTAGATAAGAGTATGAGTCCAGATTTTCCGCATGAGATATGATTCAGGCATTCAGCCTATAGTTTTCCAAAATCTCTGTTTCCATATCAATACTGATATATTCTAATCCTCCGTAAGAAATAAGCCAAAATTTAATAGCGAATGAGGTGTTAATATCCATACTGCCTAGGCAATCATATGGGTCCCATTTTTGAATCAATACCTCTAGTAAAATATCGATTCATATCACTAGCAACCTCTACGGGCACCATTTTTGAACCAATGCAAAATAAACATTATATATATATAGATAGAGAGAGAGAGAGAGAGAGAGAGAGACCTGCATAGTACTTGTCCCTTCTCACTGGAGCTGGGAATAAACCACAATTTTCTCACTAAAGGTGATTCAAATTGTACAAAGAATCCATCACCTTGACCATGCTTCCATTTCCTTGACCCCTGACCTTTCCAGACCTGGACACAAATTGCATACACATAATAATAACTTTCATAAAATACTATAATTTTAGGAAGTCACTGGCTATATTACACGTTTAGGGTATTATATGACAAGTTGAAAACCACTCTCGTGTAGGGAGTGAGTAGGCTACTAGGATTAATTTTCACAGAAAAAATCCTAAGGGTACTACAAATGATTCTACAGCAGTGAATTCTAATATAATTCTCAGAAAGCCAACATCCAGCAGACTACAAGTACTGATGTCAAAAAATTGAAATAATAACTTTAAAAAATCATACAATCTCTCCTAAATCTTATATTGAGTTCATGAAACTATAGCCAACCAGTAAATAAAACAAATCCAAGCTGTTAATTGTAATTGAGAATTCTGGACATCATATGGGAAAATGTTGGACTGCTTTATATATATATATATATATATATATAGTGAGTGCTAAAATGAAAACCCAAATTAAAATGAAAACTAAGACCTAATCTCAACCCTTAATTTATTACATTTAAAATTAATCTCAACCGTACATATTAGATCTGAATTTTGTTTCTTTCTTTTCTCCCTATCTTTCCTCCACCACCATCTCTCATCCACCATTGCCATCTCCATCTCTACCCATCACTGTTGCATCACTTTCACCACCGCCACGTCGCTGCTAGCCTACTAGGCTACTACCACCTCCATCCACCATCATCATTGTCCTCCTTTGTCTGCTTCCTTTTCTCTAATGGAACTAGTGTCCAGATCTGAATTTTTTTGAATATTTGGCTTAAAAAATTTTGGTGATTTGTATTTAAAATATGCTTATTTTTGTGTGAATTCAATAGTTTAAGTTTATTTTTTTGGTGATTTGGACTTAATTTAGTGATTCGGCAAGTGGTGGTTGTAGTGACGTTGTGGTGGTTTAATTTTTTTTGATTTTCCATTAAATTTGGTGATTCTGATTTTAATTTGGTAATTTCGGTGGTGATGGTGGTGTGGTGACAATGGTGGTAACGGGGTGAAGATTGTTATATTTGGTTGATACAGTGGGGTCAAGATGGTTACGTTTTGGTGGTGACGATTATATTGATAATATAATGGGAGCGGTGATGACAGTGTAGTGTAGTCGTGGTGGTGGAGATGTTGGGGCAGTGTTAATGATTCATAATAGTTGGTGATCTGTATAATTAGTGGTTTGTTTTGGTTCTTAGTTCTCATTCTAACAGGGTTCTCATTAAAGTAGCCCTCTACATATATGTATGTATGTACGTATATATAGTTCTTAGAAAATAAAGGGGGGAGGTAATGGAAATGTAGCTTTTATCTATATCTTAACTCATCTGTACTACCAACTAAAATATTCATACAAATTAAGAGTTTGAACTACTTTAGTCATCTGCTTATAATAGACTATTACATTACAGGTCCCCACTCATTATTCTTGATAACTGTATACAGAGCTGGGATTAAGAAATACATCAAGTTTTACCTGAGGGTAAGATATTATACTTTTAGGTGCTATCAAGCATGCTGCCCGTGAGAAAGAATCCACTGCATACTGCCTGAGAAATGATAAACAGGTCCCATGTGTCTCGGGTGATTCAAAAGCCTTAAACAATGAAAAAATTCACTGGCATCGTAAGCACATAAGAAGCAGACATGTATATTATATCAAAATGTACCATAGACATAGAATCAGAATAAACATGAAATAGACAATAGGAAATTTTTTAGCAAGCAGCTGATACAGAAAACTTCAGACCTTATCGATATTGACAGCTGGGGCATATTTTTCAGAATCTGTCTTCTTATCAAGAAGGAAATAAACTCTCCCATCCACCTTAGATGTTTCATGCCATGATTTCACAGATGCCTCCATTGTTTCAACAAGGAAAGAGAAAATTTCTTTGCAGCTTTCTTCATCTTTATGCTTAGAAGACTGCAAAAGGATACTAGTTGAATGATCCTAATGCAATATGCTTATAATTTATTTTAATCCAGACACTCGCTGCAGTTCTGGTATATGCAATACCTATTATATTTATTAATGTACAACCCTACCAAACAATAAACCTTTGAAACAATATGATAATAATTCTCAACCAGTAAGTTAACAGAGATAGAATAAATAAATAGCAAGAATTGAGCATAAATATCAAACTCATGAATTCATGATTATTAGTGCGACAAACTACCCTTACCAGTTCTGCTTTAAAGACATCAACGTGTTTCCCCATATCTATGTTGGATCTCAAATTTTGCACTTCGTCAGCTCGTTGTTTCTCTTCAGCCAATTGTGAAAGTTTCTTAATTTTCTTTGACACCTCTGAACTTTGCGGATTGTACTCCAGTGCCATATTAAAAGCAGCTGAAGCCTACAGCACGAATACACGGTCAGAACATCAGGACTAGACAAGAGTTCACTTCTAAAAGCAATTTATGAGAATGATCATTCTTTACATATACCTCATCATATCGCTCCATTGCCTCTAATACACACCCTTTTCTGAAATATCCCTGCACAATCAAAAATAAGAAAATTCAAAACAGAGTTTCTAAAAACTGAAAAGTTGGAAGGGAAGACCAAAAGATACCTTTTCCCAGTTGGGATTTAGAGTGATTGTTGTCTCAGCATCAGCAAGTGCTTTTTGAAGTTTGACTAGTTGCAAAAATGCAGCAGCACGGTTGCTGTACTTAACATAATAGAAGATAAAGAATAGTTAATGATGCTTATTACTTTAATTAGGTAAATTGTATTCAGACATTAAGACTGATCCAAATACACAGACATAGGACTACCAAGTTACACACAACTTCTTCAGAATATAACAAGAAGTGCAAGTGAAGAAGTATTAATGTTTACCACAATAAGATAATAATCACAATATTCAACTATAAGTGCAAGGAAATCTATGACACATCGAGACAACACATTATACAAAGAGGCATGATCTCGAACATACATGTTGACTATGATTTTGTTAATTAATGGTCACACGAGATGTGCATTTTATAGCAACTCAATGATTACTATCAACAAAACAACATCTCGTTCTTATATATTTACTATCATCCAGGCTACAGTTTTTTTTTAAAAATTAAGCTGACTAGTTGCAAAAATGCAACAGCGCGGTTGCTATACTTAACATAATAGAAGATAAAGAATAGTTAATGATGCTTAGTTTAATAAGGTAAATTATATCCAGATATTAAATTACTGATATAAGACTGATCCAAATACAGAGACATAAGACTACCGAGGGAGGTACAAAGAACTTGTTTAGAAAATAACAAGAAGTGCAAGTGAAGAAAAATTAATGTGTTACCCAAATAGATAATAATCATAGTATTCAGCTATAACTGTAAGGAAATAAGCAACACATTGAGACAACGCACTATACAAAGAGGCATGATCTGGAACATACATGTTGACTATTATTCTGTTGACCAATGGTCACAGGAGATGTGCATTTTATAGTAATTCAATGATTACTATCAACAAAACAGCATCTCGTTCTTATATATTTACTAACATTCAGGCTACGGTTTGTTTTTTAAAATTAAGTTCAAAAATTGAGCAGACCACTCGAACATATTTGATCCATTATTTATTAACAAAAAGGTATATGCGATCATTAACCCATAAAATAAAAGTACAGAGTAACTTATAAGAGGAATTAGTTAATGCACAGTCCTGTCTATATGAGATACGAGTCATTTTTTTCTTCAAAAAGTAAATTTTTTAAAATTTTAATAAACCAATCATTCCCCTATTAATTATACATAGTCCTATTTGCATTATATCTCCCTATTTCTTCATGAAGGAATGTCTGTTGATTACCATAAATGCTATATTAGTTTTGTAGCTCTAATTACAGATTTAGGCGGTGTTTGGCTACATAACTAAAAAAACTGTTTTTGAAATCAGAAAATAGTTAGAAAGCAAATGTGGTGTTTGGTCTTGTTTAAAAAGCAGAAAACAGCAAATATGAAAATGTTCTTCTCTAGAAATATAAAATTGTTCTCTATAAAAGTTTCTCGATATAAGTCTTTAACCTTTCTTTTCACTATACAACGATTCAACTATTTTGCATCATAATTATTTGCACCTTATCAAGCAAAATTATGTTTTCTAGATTTAAGAAAATATTTTCCAAACACCTCCAAATTTTAAGAACTACAAAAAACAGTTTTTTTATTCTTTTGGAAACACAATTCTGAATACAAATACTGAAAACAATATTAAACACCATTTTATTAATTTCATATAATAAACTAAAGATGCAGGACAGCTCGCAAGAACAATGAATATATGAGATAAAAACAAGAACAACGATAACTTGGGTGATTCAACCGCGGAAGACTTACTACCCCAAGTGTTCCCCACCGCAGAAAAAAATAAAACAATGGATCGCAACCCAAATATCAAAATTATTGTATATCCACCAAGTCTAAAAATAAAATATGAGGATTACATCACATATAAAGAAATAGAAAACCCTAATAATATAACCTAATGGACTAAGATCCGTTAATTGGGTTATTAAAAATAAACTACTTTTTTAATAATCTACTAACCCCACTATAAGAGACATAGATGAATACACTAAATGTATTTAAATTAATTAATAACATATATAACAATTCTTCACTTTTATTCCCCATCAAATACCCTATAAGTCATTCTTTGGAAAACATAGGATGATAATATCAGACATGATTTTACAATCTATCTTCGCTAGAATGGTGATCAATACACAAGTAAATAACGAGTATCATACCTCAAAGGAGCTCGATTATTTGTCACATTAATCTAACATATTAGATTTTTCTTAATATATAATATATAATGTTTACTCAATGAAAGAGTACATATGGGTATTAAATGTATCGGCACTCGTCTTATGGATTCCTTCAACTTCACACAATAAATTGGGAAAAAAAAATTATTTACCACTACAAATAATGGACCCCTCTGAAACAAAAGGGGACACGGCATTCAAATTTCATCATACTACATCATATTAAAATTCATTTGACATTACACTTTAGCATTGAAGCACATCTCTTTTCTCTTTAAGTTAACGACAAAACTATATATAAGTGATTCTCATCTACATACAACAAAGAATCACCCCCATTTTCATAAAATATACATATAAGCCAAGAAACCCCAATATAACTGCAGAGAACAAATTAAGTTAGGTCAAGCATAAACACACAAACAAGATCAAAAAATATATAAACACCCAGATAAAATAGATACAAAGAATGTATGTAACAAAACCTGTAAAGGGCAGGATTAGAAGGGTCTTTCTTGATAGCCTGAGTGTATAAAGCAGCAGCCTTTAAATAATTACCAGCTTTAAAGAACTCATTCCCTTGTTCTTTCAGAGAAATCTCTTTTTTAACTTCAGATTCCACCATTTTTAACACAAAGTTGTGTGCTATTTTGCTCTCTTAATGTTCAATTTTTCAAAAGGGTTTAGCAAATTAGCTAGCTAGGGTTTTAATAAATTTTAATTTCAGTGTTTTGATGGCATTGTTGTTGGAGATCCGGGATCTGAAGTTTGGGTATTTAACGGGTTTTGACCCGACCCACTGTTTTTTTTTTCATTATTTTACTTTTTTCAAAAAAAATCTTAACTATTATTATTAATTCGTGTTTGAGTTTTGAAAATTAATGACATTTTAAAATAAAATACTAGTGATAATACTTTTCAAATCAAAAATCTCTTTATTGTTTAATTTTTACTGTTATAATATAAAATTGTTTTAAGTAAATTTAAGGTGTTACAAATTTATTTAAGAATTATATATATTTAAATTAAACTCATCAATTAAAAATATTAATTTTAGAAGTAATATTTAGTGCAGTAATTTATTCTTTTTATTGTCTAATTTATCTAGCAGAATTGTAAGACATAATTTATTCGTTTTATGTCTACTACACAACTACTATGAGCATTAAAAACATATGAAAATCATAACATTTTCATCAAATATGAAAAGATTAAAAATATACTCTGTAAGCTTTGATTACATAGTTAAAATTATTATTTTTAGATTTACATTTTTTGAATAAAAATATTAAACTAAAACTTTTATTTAAAAATTTTAAAAATAAAATTCGTAGTCAAAACTTTTAAAATAGTGTAGCTCGGGCACCTTCCCCTGGTTTTATCTTAAATCGTACTGTAACTTTTGCTGCAACATTCATTTTATCGGTAATATGGAAACATGTTTGCTTTTCTCAATTACATTCGGTATTGTCGATTTCACCACAACAAACACGACAATCACATTATCTGAAAATAATGGAAAAATGGTACAAACTCGAGTATTGTAACTCTGGCTTAGGCTCATCATATCTATACTTTTTAGAATTTGCAATATGTTCTCTTACGAGCAGCATTGCAAGACAGTACAAACTCTTTGGTGTTGTTTTCGCTGCGATCAAACTAGCAAATGCACCACTTTTCTTGACCTTAATAAGTGACTAATTCACTACAAATATTATGTATTTTAAGTCGAGGTATTAAGGTGATCACCAGATATAAAATTCTAAACTTATTGTGAAAAAAAGATTTATTAATATTTCTACTATCTATTCTAAAATTATTATTAGTTTTTTAAAAAGTACAAGAAATTTAAGTCCGCCCCAAGTATTTTATGTAATTTGTCTCAAATTCAGACCATGCTTTACTTGAGCTTTAACGATGATCTTAATAATCTTTACCCTCCAGGGTTTCTGTGGGTGTGATGTGTTTAATTCTGATAGAATGTGTTGGAGTGAAATTTTAAGAAAGTGAATTCTAAATGAGTATTTTGAGTATGCCTCTATCGAACTGCGTCTTTTATGTTTGTTTAAATATGCGAAATCTGTTCCAATGCAACTATTTCGTGTTATAATGTTATATCGACATCTCCTAATCGACCGCAGATTTCCTCTGGTAGCTGTAGGATGATTCTACTGTGTTGAAGAAATTTGCACGGCCAAACACGTTTTAGTTTGAGAATGGATCATTTAAAAGATATATCACTATGTGATGAATGCTCGCACTATGAACAACACATGATATTCTGCAATAAGGAACTTTGAAGTTGATGTACAATTATAAACATACATCTGCATCGGCAGTTCTCAGCTTTTCTATGCCTTCGGTCACTCCAGTCCATGCTCATGTGAGTCTCAACTTCTATCCATGCTTTACTAATAATTGTAATTGTTGGGTTTCATTATGTTTTTAGTGTTTGAAACTAATTGAAGGTTTTAGACGGTTCTCATGATGAGTGAACTCAGAGGTGGTCCTAACTATAATAAGACATGCGCCTAGGGCCCCAACACTTAAAGGCCCCAAAATTTTGAATTATCGCCCCAAAAACTAATTTTGTCTAGGACCCGTGAATCTCAAGTCAGTCCTTGAGTGAACTTCTAAAATAGGAGAATTCAAATGAGGGTTCAAGTTCCCTTTATTGCACAATCTTTCACATCTCGATGAACAATGAATAGAGTAAGAACAATCATTCAAATCATGATGAGTGTTGAGTTCACTACCAAAAAAAAAAAAAAAAAAAAAAGCAAAGATGAATTTACAGCTACTAGAATAAGAGTAAATGTAAGAAACTCTGTTGTGTAAATACCTGCAATTGACGCACAGATTAATACTGGGTCTCTCTGAAGGATGGCTCGTTGGCTCTAAATATCACCGGGGGTTCACGCCTTTTATGCATCTTCCCACAATTATATGTGATGTTTTTTGTACAAGCAAACTGGCTTCTACTGATTTAATACATTCAAATCCAACAACATCCCTTATACTCGTTTTTCATTGATTTTTTAGTACTAAATATATTTTTTTAAAACAAGAAAAAGGGATGAAATTGCATATTTTAGATGTGGTCATGTATTTTCGGCTTTTAGTACCGGTCTTTTTCTCTTCGTAGATTAAAGGTCGTTTGTTCGAATTTCAGCGTATAATAGTATCTTGCATCTCAAGTCCCAGAAGCAGAGATTCTGGACAAAATTTGAACAGACTGGTAACAAAAGTTTATGCTGGAGATTGAGAGAGCAACGGAAGAGAAATAGTTAGGCCACATTACTGGAAAGTCATGGCTTCATATCCCTTTCCTTGACACTTTTCAGATTGCACCTTTGTATCCATTTTTATTTTTTTTGGTTATATTACTCGTATATTTTTCTATATTACTTTTCTTGTGCTGTCTCATTTCTCTGCTTCTATTCAGTGAATCACTGTATATATATTTTACTGCTCAGTTTCATAGTCTTTTTAAGCAGTAAGAGAAATCCACTGCAAGCTTCAATTACTAAACTACTGTACTTGTTAATAGTAAAACATAGTAGAGAGTTTTGATATAGTTATATATAAATATACGATAGGTTCCCTAAGCCAACCTAGAGCATACTGTATTTAATGAGTAATGACACGAATATCTTTACATCCTAAAGGACCTCGACATCATTGGAGTCTTGGAGCAGTCATGCTCCCATGTGCCCCTTCATATATGCTTCGAAAAAGCCTTAAGCTGCTATAGTTGGAAGTATAACGTATATTTTGAATTTATAAATTTATCTCTTGAGATGATGAAAAATGATTACTGGAGACTGGCAAGGACTTGATTTTTGTGGAGTGAAGTAATTGGGGCCCTAAAAGATGAAGGTGATCTACATAATAACTTATAAACAGAAACATATTTTCATTACTATTATTATACAATCACATAGGTAAGCTTGAATTGCATACCCCTAACAACATAATTAACATTTTAAACTGAGCAAAAAAAAAAAAGAATTACTAATAACTAAAAAGAAGTCTTTACGAGAACAAAACTTCATTCAAGTTCATGGAAGAAACTGATTTTTTTCAGTGCTTGGGGGTGAGTGAAGGAAATGATGGAATAGATTGCAGTATCAACTTACGGCTGCTTCTCTGCCCAGGAGACAATCCAATGGAGTGAGGAGGAGAAACTCTCTTACTGTTTGGAGAACCCGACTTGACACCACTGTTTGGAGAAGCATTCCTTTGGAGTACATCTGGCATATCATCTTTTCGGTCATTACGAATCTTGGCAAGAGGCTGAAGAGGATTCAGCTTTCCAAACCTTGGAGTACCGTATATCCCAGAGGAGGATCCTCCAATGGATAGAAGTGAAGATCGCGGTGGTTTCTTGCTCTTTGAGGAGAAAGGTTGAATTGATGAACTGACCAAAATAGAAGTAATGTTAAAAGATTGTAATAACATCACAGCCATGCAAATAACCAGTCAGAACTGTTCAAAGTATTATACCTGCAAATCTGTAAAGGTGTTGCAGGAAGAGCAAAACTTGTTTTCTGCTCTGCATCATTCTGGATCGTAGTTATCTGCAAGCTTCCATTGACAGCCCCCTTTTCCTGTTCAGCTTCTCCTTCTTCTAGTTCAACTTCTGTTCCTGTTAAAGTAGAGCCTATGTCAGATACAACAATTCAGCCATATACTAGTGTGATGCATACCACTGATTAATGTCAACTTGGCACCAAAAAGGGAAAAAACTTGATTATTATTATTATTATATAGTAAAAAAAATAAGTAAGAAAGGTAAACAAATGGGACAAGAATTGCTCGATCAATACAAGAAAAGCAATAAATTTCAGATTTGAAATAAAAAGCAAACTCACCATCCTTTATACCAAATGCATTTTTACAACCTTCACATCTGCAATTAATGGAGCACCCAACACCACCCTATAAATCCAAAATACTATGTCAGAATTGGCTTAACAAATAACAGGAACATAATAATGCATCATGAGACGGTAACCTGATAGCATTCACAATATTTCTTTAGGCAACCAGATTTCTTGCAGTTACATCCTCTTTTATGCCTAGCTGAAGCAGGAGTCTTGCTGGATTCCTCCTGTAAAATCAAGAAATCTGAATGATATACTATATTTCTTAAGAAACCACAATATAGACAGTACACAACTGGGTATTATTTTCTCACCCCAACTTCAATCATGGCATCAGAGTTTCTGATCACTTTTGGAGCAAATGCAAGGGGATTGCGAGATTCAATCTGCTTTCTAGTTGCAAGGACGGTATCTTCATAAATAGGTTTGTTGAAGCATTCTTGGCATGAACATGGTTCCACACAGTAAACACCAGCAGCGAAGCACTCACAGTAGCTGCACAGAGATAGCAGCATATTTATTATTAGAACTGAGAATGTCTGGTCTCTGGAGCAAGCTTATAGTCAAGATACAATGGAAAGAGTAGAGGAAACGATGAAGCAAGACACTAAACAATATTATTAGATAGAAAATAATGATTGTAAATTGTAATTCTAAACAATAACAGCCTAATGGACTAATGATTATCTATAGTACAAAAGCAAGTATTATACAAGCAAATAAAAGTAAACTGCTAAAGGAAGTACTTTCAGTCTTTCAATAACAAGAACTTACAGCTTCAAACATTTTGATTTCTTACAGTTACAGCGCTTACAGGCCTCAGTTTCTCCACCGCTGTCTGATCTACGTCTGAAAGAAGAGATTTATAGTGTCGCATATGCAAATTTAAAATTGAAGATTCATGGATAATATACAAGAAGTGTGCGTACTTCTTCTTTTTTGGGCTACTGTGATCTAAAACTTCATTGACCATGCATCCTGATCCTTGAGCAGCATTTTCTGCAGTCAGGGTTCCATCTTCAATAGCACAAAAATCTCTATCTGAAGGGGTCACAACCAAAGCATTGTTTGAAATTTGTTGACTATTTGACAAGTTGAAATATGCAGCCGATCCAGATACACTTATTGGTTGTCCTCCAGGGGGGAAGGCTTCATGTTTCACAATTTGGTTGTCCACTGATGTTGCTGCAAGTGTATTCAAGTGCAAACCAATTCCTGCTAATCTGCGCTTAGGGGCATCAATTCCAGGCTTTAAAGGAACTACACATTTGTCACCAGAAGCAGTATTCCCATGAGATTGCAACAGCATGGAAGAACTACAATTAGAGCCATCATCCAAGCGTTTCCTGCGAGAACCCACCATCTCAAATACCAGACAGCGTCTTCTCATACCACGTTGCAGATTAGAAGCAATCTATGCAACCAAAAAAAATAACATTAATTAATTAAACAGACTGGTTTAAATTACAATGAAGAATTAAATGATTATAATCGCTTATAAGCAATACATTAGCAAAAAAAATTCTTATTCCATGAACTGCCTCATCATAAAATCTCAAATTTGATATTATATCTAATTGTCAGACTGTTATATTAAATTTGATATTCAGCAGAAGAAAACATAGTATAAGTGACAGAGCTTTGCAAAACTATATATGATCGAGGAATTATCATCATTATAATTGCATAAAATAGTATAGTAAATTATTTCTGACAAGAAGCAACAAACAGTTGAAGATTGTCGAACATTATCCAAATGCTAAAGATGAAACTCACATATGAAAGGAAGACTTATATTTTGAGTCGCAATTAAGACAAACATTAAAAACAAAAACATAACTAATGCAGAAAATATGTATAAATAAGGGAATAGATAGAGGTATCATGTAAGAGATAGAAGGCAAGCACTCACTTCCTCATTTACATTCTCGCCCGTGTCACCTGCCACAGGCTTGCTATGTGAATCAAGGATGTCTTGATCCGTAACAACTGTCATATCACGGCCGCATTCAAGCTGCGAAGAACTGTTATCTGGACCAACTGCATTAACAGCTCCAGAATTTTGCAAATTATCGGTCAAAGTACAGAAACTCATTTCAGGTTCTATTGATCTCTGACTGGGATCAATTAAAGTCTTTGAATCATTTGGTGTATCAAACAGTAACAGGTCACCTTCATCAGAAAACAAATTCTCCCAATCGCATCCTGCTGATTCTTTATTTTCATCGATATTGCTTGGCCCCTCTGGATGCACTTCTTTTCCTAGGCCAGTTTGAATATATGGAACGAGTTCTGTAGAAGAGCAAGCCAGTTCTTGTATGTAACTGGTTTCCAAGCCACAATGAGAGGTTCTAGCACAATCAGGGCTAACACATTCATAGCTTAAGGTTTGTGGGAGCTCAATTGCAACACTTGTTTCATAAAGTAGTTCAGCGGATGATTTACTAGCTAAGCTCCCTTGATCAAATTTTTGTTGTTGCTCAATACCATGAGGAATGTCAGTAGCTTCTTCACTTTTATCCTCTTTGTCTCCATGACTAGAAGAGAACTCGGGCTTCAATGGATCAGAGAACTGATGCCTGAAGTAAGAACATAAATTAACAAAAACCTGTGTTAATTCTATACTAAAATATAAAAAAGAAGAAATTCACAGAAGTTCATCAAGAATAAATCCAATTACCTCCTTAACACTCTATTATCCCTTAGAGAACTGACATGAGGTGAAGTGAAAACAGATGGAGGAGATGAAAAAGTAAGTGAATTAAACGTCTGGGTAATGTGTACGGACTTGACTGAATTGATTGGAGAAAGGCTATTGAGATAGTTGAAGACAGGGGAATCCTGCACTTCCAAATATAAACATGTAAGATTGTAAGATTGTAAGAAGTAAGAATAAAATGAAAGGCAATACGAAATGCAAAGTAAGTTATCATTCAGAAGAAACTTCACATTTACAGCAAATTTCAAGCATACACAGAACAGCCTAAACAGACAAAACTAGTACCCAAAACTCACAAATGAGCTTGAAATGCAAAAGTAGATAACATGTGGACTATCGCAACTACCCTTCAACAACAAAACTGGTCAACAGCAGTTTCTCCCTCAACCCCCACCACATTACACTTGACTGTCACAAAATATGTAAAATGATTTCATTAACCCCTCTTTTTGTAATCACGTCGACATTATACTTCCCTAAGCATCATAAACATCCTGTGTACACCACAATTGACCCCTTCCCAACACATCAGTGAGTGAATTGTTTGTGTAGATTTATACACACAAATTGACAGAAACCCTCAACACCATATCCCTAAGAAACTGTAAATCACCCAAATTTAGAGAAGAAACCCCTAATTAACAAGCCACAAAACAGATCTTACATGAAATCACTCACAGATTCACACATTTAAGTCAACCCCGCTTGAACACGCATCATCAAATCAATTCCAACACAAACCAAAATCAAGACCCACAAAGCAAAACATCACAAAATCAAAAGCATACATCAAATTAACAAAGACCCACATCACAAAATCACCCAAATCCAACAAATCAAACACAAATTCACAACCCCACAAACTCAAATCTTCAAAAAAATACAAACTTTAATATAAAAAAATACCTCAACTTTGGAGACAGGGGGAGTAAGTTGATGCTTCCTCTCGGGAGTATCCATTCCAACACACCCTCCTCCTCCTCCTCCTCTTCCTCCACTCTCACTTTCTTTCACACACTCTTCACCCATTTTTGTACAACCCCACAAAATAAAATCACACCCACCACACACACACACACACAGATATAGAGACCCTATCTATCTGTAAGTATATACTAGTAGTGTAAGTATTTGAGAAGCGGGAAGGCGGGAGAAAAGAAAAAGTAAATAGAGAATGGATTTTCTCGTGCCGAGGGAAACTCCCAACCCCACACTGGTCCAACACACACTTTCACACACACTGATTAAAGAAGCAATGCACAGTGATGTGTGTGTTTATTTTTTATAGTATGTATTTTTAAGCGGAAAATATGAAAAAAGTAACGTACACTGTAATTAACTGTGAGGAGTTTTTTACTGCAAGTGGTCCTATTAATTTATGTATGTATTTATGTATTTTATTTATGTATTTTCCCCCTCTTTTTTTGGGTAACATTTACAGTTTTGACATGTACTATTGTTTTTTTATTAGAGACATTGACCTTTTCAAGATTATAAACAATTTTCTTGGTGTTGAGTGAGCTATGTATATCCATAGTTTGTTATTGACCATGTCAAATGAGGATCCAATACCAACTTAAGTTATAGTGTTAATTTTAAAAAAATTATATATAATATTTTTTTTAAATTCCCACTTTTCCTTTGTATGAGAATTTTTATTTTAATTTTTTATAAAAAAATATTAAAAATATATGTTTTTTTACATATATTAAAATGTGTGAAAAAGTTAATTATTATAAAAAATTATGAGTTAGGGGAAGTATTAAAATGGTGAAAATTAAAATAATTAAAATCTATATATATAATTTATTTATAAAGAAATCTATAACTCATGTGAGCATTGCATGAGTTTTTTAAAAAATTATGACTATCTTTTTTAATAATTATTATGATTTTATTTAATATATAAAATTATTATTATATTGTTAGTTTTATTAATTATTTTAAACAATTAAGTAGTTTAATATTTATATTTTTGATATTATAATATATTATAATTCTAACAAAAGTTTATTATAAGTAATAATTTATAAGTCTAGTAGAGTTAAAATTATAAGTGATAATATATAATTTTAATATGTTGACGAAATTTGAATCTTAAATCTTTATTACTAAGTTAAATATTATAATATAAAATATTTTTAATATTACATATAATAGTTATTATTTATTTATTTAAAAAAAATTAATAGTCGTTATTCTTATGAATTAACATGTAACTAAATTATCTACTAGTTATATCTATATTCGCTTATAATAATATAGTAAATATTAGGAAAAATATAATTTATTTTCTTTATATTTACATTTACAAAAAATGTTATTAATTTTTTTATTAATTGTATGTATTAATAAAGATATCTTAAATTTTACTTTTACATCTACTCTAATGTGGGAGAAAATCGTTAAAACTCCAATTACAATAATAGTAATAATATTTATTTTTATTTTTATGTTAAACAAAAGATGTTTTTGCGGTTAAAAATCCAACTCTGAAAATAAAATAAAATTTAGTTGATATATTATATAAATAATGATTCAGATGGAAATAATGTGTTGGGAAAGATAAGTTTATACTATATCGTATAATGTGTTTTGTAATTATGGATTAAATTTCATTATGTAGTAAAGTAAAGTCAGGACTTGGTTTCTCATGTAAATGTTTTAATGAATTTCATTTATATAATTTTGTTTTTATGATCGGTGGTCATTAAATAAATGTCCCGGAAAAATTCAATAAAATTTTCAAGTATCAGAAGAAATAAGACCAAAGAAAATAAGAGTTTTAAGATTGAAGAACTTTGTCTAATACCAATATCGAGAAGTTCACATCAAGTTATATAGTGAAATCTAGCATATGAGGTATCAAAAAGTGATAAATATTGAGAAGTTTATAATTAATGGTGAAGACTGAGATCGACAAGTCAAGTTTACAAAAGCCATATCGAGAAGTATATACATTTTTTTAAGTATGTCAATAAATCAACATATCGAGAAGTCTAGAACATGACTGTTCAAGAAGTCACAATATCGAGAAATCTAAAAATATATCATATTGAAAAGTCAAGACAAAGCCTGTATCTAAAAGTCATGTAAATAATTATACCGAAAAATCAACGAAAGAACATACTGAAAAGTGATGTATCAAGAAGTGGTTGTATAACACACTCAAAGTCAAATGTCGAGAAGTCGCATTCATATAATGATGGAAAGTTATCGACATGGTTATCCAAAGTATCTAAAGTATCTAGAAGTCTCAGCTTATGAAGCAAATTTAATATGTCAAGAAGTGCAGAAGTTTCAGATGTTGAAGAGTTCATAATATGTGTACTTAACTAAATTTAAGGATCACGTAGAAATAAAAGATAAAATATTAGAGGGCCTGTTAAATTCATAGTATGATCCAACTTATTTTTTGTCAATAGTATGATCAAAGTTTAAATAGACTAAATGTTAAGCTTAAACAGGAATTAAGAAATGAATAACAAACAAAAGAGAAGAAAAATCAAAAGTTTATCATATCCAAATGTGTTAGATTGAATAGATTTGAACTATAAATGAATGCACATTTGTATTGTTTCTTTTTTTTTTGATAATTTAACGTAACCGATCGTGACCCTTCAGATCAGGGCATTGACCCCTTACCACTGGGGCAGCTCGCACACATATTTTTATTGTTTCTTATTTTAACTAAAATGTGCATTAAAATATATGTCAAGATACATTGTTTATATATTATGCACATGTCTCTACTTGTAAATTATCATTGATTATATATCATATATATAATTGAAATAAGCTAGTTAATATGGTTTGGTAACCATGAATAAAAAGATAAATTTTTATATATTATTAGTTATTTAGTTTATTGATCAGGTTCGATTCCCCACAAATACAAAAATTAACTCAATAATATTTCTAAATATTATTTGTGAATAAAATAATTAAAATTTATTCACAAATAAATATAAATAACGAAAATATATTAAAATTGAATAAATATAATTTGTTTAAAAAGTTAGAGAATTTGACTATAAAATTATTATAAAAAAGAAAAATCATAGAACGGGAGTATAAATTAGTATTATAAAATACAAGTAACATTTCCTTGTATCTCTCAAGAATGAATGGGGCAAACACAAATCCAATTCAACATTAAATTTAATGTTTATTTGTGTTTTCTTTATTTACCGTTCTTATATCATAAAAAATACTCTTTTAATTTCATTGCTGAGACTTCTAATCTTACTGCTTCGCCAATTTGCTTACAATGCTCTGTTTCATAATTCAAGTGATGAACCTCGAAATTCTAATCTTACTGTTTTATATACTGGAAAATGATTATTAAATGTATGTTTATCCTGAATCAGTTTCCACTTTTAATACCTTAAATATATTATGTTCATACACATACGTGGTAAGCATGGGTGAACATTGTGAATTTATGGCTAGCATTTCTTGTATAGTATTATCGTCAAAGGTTTATTCGGTGGTAGATTTATGATTTAGTTATAAGAGTTAGAAAATCAAAAAGACAAAATAGAGAATTAGAGTAGAAATGATAGCAACTAAGTGCAAGTTCAATGGTGTGATGTATATCTTATTCTATATATATATTATACAACAAAAATTAAAATTCTCCTATCTAATTGTGTGTTAAATAGTGTGCTAAAAAAATACAATATTATAATTTATTCTATATATAGAACAAAAAATAGATTAAGTTATAATTGACGGCTCATCAAAAAGTGGAAAAAAGGAGGGAAATGAATAAAGAAGAGAATATCAATTTTCTACGTAATATATTGAATACCACTTTTATCATTTTTATATTCAATTTTATGAATTTGGAACAAGATTTAGAACAATATATTTAAGATATTGTGATATTTTAGTACAAAAAATCACATTTTTATGTTAAATTATAGCAATAGTTCCATGAACATGCTCTTAGGTAGGTAGCTATGCGCAATTCTTATAAACATATATATAGAGTTATAGACATCTACCCATGTTGTTTGTATGCAGTGCGAGTTTAGTAAACGGAGTTCTTGATGGTGATATTAGGTAATTAGCTGAGGTTAAAAGAAATTTTTATACAAATATACAACAGTATATTTGTAATTATAAGAGATAAATTTTAAAATAATAAAATTGCTATTAGTATTTACATATAAACTCCTTATAACCTCATATTATTGTTAGGAACATTTTTCTCTTAGTAAATTTATTATTTATATCACAAGAACTGAAGCTGATTGGAATAGATTAGGAACGTTTTGACTTTTTCTCTATAAGAATTTGCATGTTGAGTTCGGTTTTTATAAAATTTGCACAAATAAACAATAGAGAGGTGCGTACGCCATACGTAGAGTTGGACCGCAAAGATTAATACAACAAAACAAATCAATTTACAAAAGCATCTACATGGAGGCGCGGCCTAAAAATATAAAATATTACGATTTCACATAAATCAAAATATATTAAGATTTTACAAGTTTTACCAAAATATAGATATTTTAATCATATTTTAATCGATCTGAATTGTAAAGATTTCAAATTAAAAAGTTAATACTTATATATACTAAACTATTTAATGGTTATGGTAAATTGGTAATAATCTTATTAAAAGATTTTTGCGTATTTATTCCAATTTTCATATAGAACCACGTCCTCAAGCTAACTCTACAGTCGTGTAGCAGCAGGTGTAAATAGAAGAAAATGAGATGTATACAGTAAAGTTGTTGTCTATACCATTTAACATTATCGAAACCGTTAATAATTCAATGGAGAATTTTATAAATATTTAGCGTGATTCTATCGAACTGCATTATTTTGGCGCTCTATAATTTTGAAAAAATGTCGTAATGATCTGGTACAACTGAGGCCCATAAAAAAAATGCTCTGAATTTTCAACACTGTCGGATGTTCCTATAATATTGACTTTGACTATAATATATTCCCTAGTACAAACATGCAAGGTACACAATTTTTTATACATGTTACATACATCTCTGTGTATTGAGCTCGTTTGTATTATAAGTAAATTATAAGTTACAAAATTATAAGTTAAAAAATATATGTATTTTTTAATTTATAAGTAACTTATAAAATATTTTAATTTTCAATATTTGAAAATTTTATAATACTAGTTTATAACTCGTGCGTTCACGGACGAGATTAATAAATTATATATTAATTATTTTACATGATTTAAATATATAATTTAAATTTTTATTATATTGGCTATAATAGTATAATATATAATAAAAATTATTTATAGATAAAATAATATTATTGTTTTTATATTTATGAGATTTAATTAATAAATTTTAATATTCATGAGATTTAATTAATAAGTTGTAATTTCAAGTAGAAGTGAAGTGAAATATGTTATTAGATTGTTGTACAAAAAATGAGTCACCGATGATAGAGTTATATGTAAAATATAAATGTTTTAAAATTAAATTATAATTATATCATAATTGCATAAAAAAGTCGTATAAAAAAATTACGGATGATAAAAAGATGATTTATCGGACGGACGACCAAATGACCAATTTTTTTATTTTTCTTTAAATTTAATTAGGAATTCTTTATTAATAAAAAGAGTTACAAATATATTGGAAATATTTTAATTAAAATTTAAATAAAAGAGTATATTTTAATATATGTAAAATATAATATAATTTTAACACTCAAAAAATTTAATTATAAAATTGTAATTTTAAATCAATTAAAGTGTTTGAGCGATGAGGAAAATTGAAACATGTTAATAAATTGTGAGTACAACTATATATTTTAATTAAAAGAGAAGTTTGTTTAAAATAATATAATATAAAATTATAGATAATATAGATTTAATCATAAACCGAAAGGTACATGATTTAAAAAATGCACTATGTGTTAAAAAGTAGATAAAAAGTTAGAGACCTAGAAACAAAGACAAACTTATAAACCTATTAATATTCTGGTGCTTTACAACTCAACTATGTTTAATTATACTGATTGTTGTAAAAAAATGATCAATTTCAAATATATGCAAGTGAACTCCGATCAAGTTTAGGCTGTGGAAAGTACATATAATTTTAGTATGTTAATTTCTAAATCACTAGCTTGTATAATTTATGATAAATTTTAATAAATAAAAATATTATGCATCTGTCACTTTAAAGCTAAAAATACATCATCTAGTCATTGATGTCCAAGCAGTCAAGTGAAACTCGAACAATCTTTAACTATCTATGAACAAATAACAAACAATATAAAGTTAAAAATTACTAGTAAATATATAATTATTTACTTATATATATATAATATATATAAATTATATATAATAAATTTATTTATTTTAATTATTGGTTCAGTTCAGTTTTTTTCGGTTCGGTTTTAACCTATAACCCGAACCGGAACCAATCACTCAGTTCAGTTTTTAATTTTTCTTTTCTCAGCCCTAAGATGGATGATATATGTGATTGAAGTAGGATGACGGGGGAAATGAAGATGATTGGGGGCTGGGGAGGGTGGATGCGTAAGTGGGTCGGGGAAACAGGGGGAGTGGTGGTGAATTAGGGTTGAGAGATGAAGGGAGTTATTGGGTTATGTATTTGGATTTGAGTTATTTTCTATTTTTCATTTAAGTTATTTTTTATTTGAGTAAAATTATATATATATATATATATATATATATCACCAATATGAAAATATATATATTAATTTAACAACAAATGATATTAATGAGTTATTCGTGAGACATGAAAATTCACTTATATATATATATATTTTTACTAAACTGGCTTATAGCCTTACACATGAGTATCTATTCTAACAAATGTCGCGGTGAGCGAGAGTCGAACCCAAGACCTGAGACGATAGAAGATAAACACTTCACCAAAATATATGTAAGTGATTAGAAAACTTGAAATACAGGCTACACCAATTGATTACAAAAACATGTCAATATATGTGGAGAGCAATGTGAATTGGTTGAATTGATTAATATATATTCGATAATTTGATCACTTTCAAGAAAAATTATTTATTTTATTATTTGACATTCGATAACTAAAAACTTAATTACGTGTAAAATTTCAATATATTTAATTATTATGAAAAATATTGTATAATCAAACTATGACTCATAAATTTAAAACAATAATATAGTTAAATCAAATTCACAAATTTAATCAATTTCCAGAGTTTACCGTGCCTTGCACGGGTGTAAGAGCCAGTAACTTTATAAATCGTAACACACAAGTCTATGCATATAATCAATATTCGTGCCTTGCATTTTAATTAAATGAGGTATTTTTAAATAAATCTACTTGTTGTGTAATAAATTTATAATATATTATAAATAAAATATAATACATGATATATAAATATTCAATTAATATCTATTTTGAAGTACTATATATAATTTTTGTCCATCTCCATTTATGATGTACTCCGTATTTGATTAATAATATCACTAAATTATCACATCTTTGTTTGTCAATGCACTTCAAAAACATAATTAAGATGCCAGTTATGGAAAATTACATAACTATAATGTACTTTTAAAATTACTTTCGGGGTATACAAATGCAAATTAAGAGGTCGGTTTCTTATAGTGCTTCCAACGTTTTATATAAATGAAAATATTTAATATATGCATATTTTAAAGTAAAAAATATTATTTTTACCAATATTTTTTTGAATATAAATTTAAATATTAAATTTTATTAAAAAATGCAAAAAAAATATTTGTCAAAGTTAAAATGTTATTTGCGAAACTGATTTAAAATAAAAATACATTTATGAAGTCAAAACCTCACTATTATTTTAAGATAGAAATCGTGTAAAAGTACATTTGACATTACTTGTGTTAGACTTTTAGTGTTAAGTAATTGTTCTATCGTGTAAAGGTACATTTGACATTACTTGTGTTAAGTAATTGTGGGTTACCTAACAACAGTGTTGTAAGAAGCGCTAAGCGGTTGTAAGCGGCGAGAGGACCTTCTAGCGTCTAGGCGGGTTAGGCGGACGCCTAGGCGGGTTTCTAAGCGGGACTAAGCGGATTAATAATATATATTTAAATATTTAGATATAATATTATTATATTTTAAATTAAAATTATGTAGTAATAAGAATTTAAACTTATAATATTCTTAATAATTTTTTTTTAATTTTTTAATATAATTATAGTCATTTTAAAAAAAATTAATATTTAAAAATTAAAAAATTAGCTTAATAACCGCTTAATTTTTTAATATTCCGCTTAATAATCCGCTTAATTTTGAAAAACGCTTAATCGCCCCCTTAATATAAAATCGAAGCGTTTTATACCCCGATTCCACTTAGGTGACCACTTAATCGGCCGCTTAATCCGCTTTTTAGAACACTGCCTAACAATGATACATTGATAACATTGCAATAAGGACATGTTGAGTGGTTAATCACGATAGAGGTGTGTACGGTCCAGTTTGAGGCGGTTCACAGCATTAACCGTAATTAAATTTTTGATTTCGGTTTGGTTCGGTTAATTAACATAAATCGTAACTAAATCATTTAAAATGGTTTTTCAGTTTCGGTTACCCATGAGTCGGTTACGGGTTTTTTTCGATTTTTTCTACTTTTTTTTATACCATTTCATGTTAGTAAATAAATATTATTAATAAACTTGCATATTTGTTTTCTACAATTTATAACTAACTTTATTGCTATGAGGATTAAATTTATCAAAAGAATAAATATTTTTATTTCTTCCTTTATTTATTAAAATAATTTTATTGAAAAAGATGACATTTTTTTATAATAAGTACTCATATACTTTGACACTTTATAATGAAATTCTCACTAGATTATACTAAAATTCATATATCATAAAACTGAATATAAATATTATTGATATTAGTAGTTATTAATTTTTAAACAACATATATTATACACTTATGTTGTGTTTGGTTAAGGAGAAAGGAATGAAATGGAATGAGTGAAATTAAAAGAAAAATAATGAAAATTTAAGGAAAAATTTGAAAAAAATGAGAGAGCACAAATTTGTTATTATAAGAAATGTGAAGAAAATATACTTCCTCCGTCCCATAATTCTTGTCTTATGTTGACTTTTCAAAGTCAAATTTTTTTAACTTTGACTAACAATTTAAAAATATTTATTTATAATTTTACAACTTTATAAATTGATTCATAAAATAGAATAGTTAAATTTTATTATAATATTTTTCTAAAAATATATATTATTATATAATATGTTTAATTTGTTGGTCAAAATTGATTAATTTAACTTTAAAAAGTCAAAATTAGACAAGAAATATGGGACGAAGGGAGTATATGAAAAGGAATGGAGCATTTCTTCTCAAATTGGGATTTTGAGTCGTAGTTTATGTTGTTTGGAACGAAATGAAGGTAAAAATGAAATTTTTGAACACTTACCATATTGTAGTTCAAATTTCATTTCATTCCTTCCGATTTTATTCATCTCAACCAAACACAATGTTAATATATATGCATATGTATATATATATATATATAATATTCAGTTCGGTTAATTTCGGTGCGGTTTCAACGTAAAACCCAAACCGAAAACACATCATTAATTTCGGTTTTTTATTTCCAATTTTTTTTGGGTTTTTTTAGGTTTGGTTATTTTCGGAGTGGTTTTTTGGTTTTTTTCAGGTTTTTTTTGGGTTTCGGTTTTTTCTGCTCACCCCTAAATCAGGATATGTTTTCCACGGAAATGAAATATTTGGATAATTTTGGAATTGTTTGAATTCTTCATTATAAGTAGATTGTTAACTAAAAGAATATATTTATAAATTAATTAAGCCAAACAGGCCTTATAATTAGTTTTCTTTTCCTGAATACCTTTTATTTGGTTTATATAAATGAAAAAGAATAATAGTAGAGAACTCGAATTTGTTCTCAATTTTTTATTTTAATTGGTGTAGTTAATTTGAATGTGAAAGGAGTTTATTTCATTTATTATTTTAATAATTAATTAAAAAAATTCATTCCACCTTATAATTTTGCCATATTATTTAAGAAAAAGATTTAATAATAAATTTGAGGTCATTAATCTATTAAAATTCATCGCACGGAGTGGAAAAGTAAAAGTTACCGATAACGTGGTGAGAATCTTAAAGGAAAATAGCATGGGAAGAATTGAATTTGACGGGAAGAAGATTTCACCATATCAAATTAACAATAAAGAATTGGGTCTTTTTGATAAGTACCAAATTTTTATTGTTTTTTATAAACATGCATTTTTTTTATTTTACAAAAATATGACTTTTAATTTATTTATTTTTACAAAAATACGATTTTGCAACTTGATACAACTAAAATCAACCTCAAATGAACTACGAGCAATTTCAATATGTTTTCAAAAAAAAGTTGCATTCAATTATATTGGAGTTTGATTTTAGTTGTATCAAGTTACATTGGTTGTCAAACCGTATTTTCACAAAACAATTCAAAAGATAATAAAATCGCAAAAAATATTTAAAAAAGTAATATTTTTGATAAATACCTAGATGATGGGTTTCATCTCAATTACGTGACCAATTTTTAACGACAAATCCCAAAAAAATATACTCCCACGGTCTTATTTTATGCGAATCATTTTTTTTTACGAATTTCAATATGTTCGATATAATTACTTATAAATAATATTTTTTTAATTTTAAATTTACATTTTATATTTTGATATAAAATAAAAAAAATCATTTTAAATACTTTTATTGAATGAATTAAAATACTGAAAAAAATAATTAGAAAATAACATTAAATGGAACGGAAGGAATATACGAACTTGATCACCTAATCAGTAATCACACCACTCTAACTATACAAAATAATCTATATATGTATATGATCTTGATGCCATTGTACTTTACTTTCTCACATTCTCTGCAACAAGAAACTAGTATTGTGCTGCTATCATTGTGTTCATCCCATGCTTGGTTTTGTCACGTGACCCTTATATATGCTCGATCAGTCGATCTGTTAAATATTAAACTTTACCTTACAATCGAAATTATATTTATTCCAAGCTTTAGCCTCAGAGATTTACAACTGCACTCACCACTATTTGTTTGGTTTTTTCTTTTTGTAGACCTTTTGTGACATGTCTCCCATTCCATTTGGATTTTTACTAGTTGACAAGTACATAATACGCCAAACCTTAATCCTACTTTACATGTAGATATAGTTACCAAAAGGATAGATAATTGACAATTGAAAAATTCGATGGATTGACGTGTCAGGCGATTAATTTAAAATTAAATGTGTGTTCCTTTAGTAAATGTGGGCAGTTGTAAATTATACTACTAGTACTATAATCGACCTGTAATATGCGTATATGTGGTAAGAACAACAACTGGGTTGGTAGATTTCTGCTTTGGACTTTGGTAAACCGTCAAGTACATAGGTTAAATATTATTCAACTTTAAATTGTTGCGCTGTGGTGATATAGAATATTTCGGTTTTCGTCAATCGGTTCATTTATCATAAATCAAATATTTCCAAATTCTAAAACGAATTTTTATTAAAAAAATTGCTCCACATTATAATTATAAAATTTGAATACAATTATACTTGTTAAATTATGTTAAGTTAGCCGTTCTTCTAAATTTTTAAGATGTTAGGATACTATATTCTAACAATATTCCCGCATTATAATTGTAAAATTCGAATTCAAAAGCTTTTGTATTGGCTTAATACATTGAGTTTTGCAGCTAAAATTGTTACTCTCAAAACAAACCACATTGCTAAAGCTTTTGTCCGTAACCCTAGAAAGCGAAAAGATATCATTTGTATAACTTGTAGTGGCCCTAGCTACTAAATTAATATACGGAGTAAAGTTTAGGTATCATGTAAATGCCACTCCTTTGGCTTCACTATACAGAAACAAAACAGTAAAATGTAAGCTGTAGTTGTGCGTATAATTTAGAGCCAGTATGCAATGTCACTATGTCAGTAGTGTTTGCCAAACAGAAAAGGAAGAACATAAGAAGATAAACCTTGTCACCTAATTTTGTCGTACTTTCCATACCACTCCTTTTGGCTAAACTGGCTACTGAGCATATCAATATGTGGATGAGTATATTTACAAGGACAAAATGTGTGGATGAATATTTAATATTTTTTGTTATTAATTTTATCAATAAGATATATAACAAAGCAGCTATTTTTTTTTTAATTTTTCTAGTAAACGTCAATTCTGAAGATTTGAATTCTTTGTCTCTGAGAAGAGCCGGAGATTTTGCTACATGCCTACATCTTGCAAATTAGGGCAGCTACTATTTTCCTCAATAATAAGGTTTTCTATTTATTTGTAAAATTTTAGGCTAGTCCTCCTTTATTCATAAAAATTCTAATAAAACAATCGAACCCAAAAAATTAAATTCATCGTTACCAATGGGCTCAAAATTTAGTGCCTTACCTTACCTTTGTTCCATTAGAATTTTGTATGGTGAAAAAATAAATTACGAGTGTAATAAAATAGGCTAGTGTCTAGTGATAAGAGTGTATTTCTTATTATTTATGAATACTAGGCTATGAATTTATAAACTTACTCGAAAAGAAAGAAAGTAAATTACATAATTACATGCAGCTCTTCTCATCCTCACATACAGTATCTGCAATCGAATATAAAGTAGATTATATATAATTTTCAATAATATAAAATATTAATTTTTTAAATATATATTATTTTTAAACTACAGTCAAAAATGAGTTAATTTGACTGCAGTAAAAATAAAGTGAACATTTAAACAGGGACGGAAGAAATAATATTTATTTTATTATTGGTAATATATGGTTGAAAAATTATTTAAACAAATAAATATATATACTATTATATCCTATATATAATAAGAATAAGAGAGATCTTATCCAAATACTACCAAATGTGAACAATTCGATACTCATTAATAACATATTTAAAATGCATGTTTATGTTTTGAAAAGGGATCTGCCCCGTACTTGGATAGAGCTAACGAATTTAATTCATCGGTCAATTTTTGGAAAATATTAATACAACTAGAAAATATAGGCCCTTGTTTCAGATGGTATACTTGAACATTTTGCATGACTTATAATATTGGGTTGGGCGGTGTAGTAATTTTAAGCTAATAAAGGGTCCAATAGCCCAAGTCATAAAGCCCATTATATCCGTCGAACGTATAATATCGCGAGACCCGGCCGAAAGCGTCAAGGAATCACCAGTGCAGTCAATAAAATACTATAATAATTTTATCTAAACATTTTTTTATAACAAACAACAAAGATAAGTTTAAGGCGTGTTTAAAAAATTAAATTTATAAAATTGACGCGAAGAAAATCATTATGACATTTTTTTAATGAAATAATTAATTATTTAAAAACATTGAAGATATAATAAAACGAGTTTTAAATATAGAGCAACTCGAATAAAACCTTTAATCATAATACTCCTTGCTCTCCAAGTTCCATTCTGTTTGGTTTGTTTAGATGTGTCATGTGTACATAAATATATGAGTTTTGATATTTTCATAGTCATTATTCCTGCTTTTCAATCCTTCACTCTGCTCTGCTGGTAAGTCTTTGCATTGTATGTAGGTTTATTTCGTTTTTCATTCTTGTTTCAGTGTATATATATAATATAATTCCATGCATGCTTTGATACAGTTGTTAGTTTGGTCATGCACTTTTAAATTCTGTGTTAGATTGTTTAATAATCCTGTTTGATTGTATTAAACTTGATTAGAGAATGGGTTTTTTCGTCCTATCATATTCGAAAATTTGTGTTTCTGCTTGATTTTTTCATATGATCATTGGTTGTCAAGTTAACTGACTTAAAGTACCCGTTAATTAATAGAAATAATCAGGGATTCTTATTGTTTTAGTAGTTGTGAATTGATTGTTTTTCTTAAATTTGGCCTTTTGCCACTTTTTGCAGGGGAGTTATGAATTTTTAGAGTCTTTTAGAAATAATATAGAAGTTGAGGGTCTTTTGCTACGATATTCGAAAGAATTGAGTTAATGGAGTTGGAAAAGAGCAAAGAAAAGGGCGAGGTTGCTAAAATTGAATATGGAGAAGGGGGCTTGGGGTTAAATTTAATAAGGGGACGAGCAAAACTTAAACAAGAGGAAACATGGGGGAGAGCAACGAGGAGTCTTAATGGTAAGGATAAAATTATCAGGGCGGATCAAGTTGATTTTAAGAACTTGGATGTTCAATTGGAGAAGCACTTGAACTGGGTTCGGGAACTTAACTCCAAGCCACAGATGCCTGTAGAAGATTGGGAGCTTGATCCGTCTAAACTGCATCTAAGATACTTTAAAGCTCAGGGCACATTTGGTACTGTTTATAGGGGCACATACGATAAACAAGATGTTGCAGGTAAACACTACATTACAGGAATCTATTTTGATTTTTCTTATGTTTTTTAACTTGTGTCTTACCATTCTTAATTGCATTCATTTTTGTTATGTTTTTTTTATGTTTACGTGTTATTGTGTGCATGTTAAAGCGTTTGTTCAAATCATATAAGGTCTATAATTCACGTCCAGTGGAAATCAAAGTGCGCCTCTTATTGGTGCCATGAGGGGCTAGACAGGGTATCATGGCATTATCTGGTTTAAAAAGAGACATTAGAAACTGTTTGTAAAAGGTTTCTTTGGTCCAAGTAAAAGTGGACTAGGAACTAAATTCTGTTTTTGAAGTTATGATATTTATTCTCTTTGCGGCACCTTGATCTTTTTGACTGTGTATGACCCAGTCACCCAGGCCCTTGTCAGTGCAGTGCTAATCCATTTGGCTAAGATTATTAATCGCCTCAATCTCTGGCTTTTGTTATAACTTATAAGTGATGAAAACCAGTCTACAAGTGAAGTCAAGCTTTAATCAGTTATCACGAATTATCGTATAGGACAATAATATCCATTGGGAACTCACAAAAAAGGTTATGGTGTATGGTCGAAATATTATAAACTTAAAATGATACTGGATGCCTTTGTTTGGTGCATGTTTAGTGCTCTAATAAGGGTTTATCTCCTTTGGAGATGGTTTTTAAAATTGTGGTTTAGTAGTTTGATGGAAAGATATACATATATTTTCCCTACTAACTTTGTCAGGAGTTGTTCATACAAATGCTCATGCAAGCAAGGTTTTCTCACATATGTGATGTGTGCGCGCTTTATTATGTTTTAGGCTTTTAGCTATTCAAATGCAAATTTTTGGTTGTGTACAATACAATTTCAATCATTTAGATAAAAGTGAAACTCATTTAGCAATAAAAAAAATTGTGAAACTTGCTATTGTTTGTATGCTTTACAGTTTATGCCTTTTTATTTATCTTAGAGATCTAACTACACTGTTATCATTCTTCTAACATAGTGAAGCTGCTGGATTGGGGAGAGGATGGGAATGCCACTAATGCAGAAACTGCAGCTTTGAGAGCAGCATTTCAACAAGAGGTTGCAGTTTGGCACGAGCTTGACCATCCAAATGTTACAAAGGTATACATATTTCACTAACATTGATTGCTTTTTCTAGTTGCTACAAAAATATATGTTAACTACGTATTTTGCTTCCCTTCCCAAAATATAAACGACGATTTAACAATCTTTTTGATGATGTCTTTCTTTATGATATTCTGAATCTTATACCATTTATTGAATTTGAAATCTTCCAATTTATGTTCATCCGAGTGCTTGATTGCAGTTTGTTGGTGCATCAGTGGGGATTTCAGATATTAAAATTCCTTCGAAGAGCTCTTCGACTAATGAGGCCACTAGCCTTCCAGCAAGGGCATGTTATGTCGTTGTAGAATATCTTCCTGGAGGCACATTGAAAAACTTATTGTACAAAAACAGGAAGAAGAAACTTCCTTTTGAGATCATGGTCCAGCTGGCTTTGGATTTAGCTAGAGGGTGAGCTTTTGTTCAATGTGTACGTACAAAACTTAATTAGTGGAGAACCATAATTGTAATTTGTCTTTACTTCTGCAGTTTAAGCTATCTACACTCACACAAGATTGTACACCGGGATGTGAAAGCTGAAAATATGCTACTAGATGCCAAGAGAAATCTAAAAATATCTGATTTTGGGCTTGCTCGAGTTGAAGCTTTAAATCCCAATGAGATGACTAGGGAAACTGGAACAGTTGTGTACATGGCACCAGAGGTAACGATACCTTACATGGATTCTTCTCTTTTTTCCATATTCCTGCAGTTTCGACACAACAAATTAACATAAATCAGAGGACACGATATGCAACCGCAATCATGTATCACGACATTATCAGTGTGCATTATATATTATCTTCATTTTTGAATGATGCCATTTTGTTATGTTTTATTTTTCTCTCTTTCATTTGTCGGTACTGATTTATATTCCTTCACTATCTAACACACCTCTAAAGATCAAGCACATTTTAACCCTACTTCTACTTAACTCTTAACTTATCTAACTCTCACATCAGTGAGCTGAAAAATTTCCTACACTGGAGTCCTGTCTTAAAAAATCTTGTACTCCTTATTAGTCAGTATCGTAAGAGGTGGGAAAGGGTTGGTTATACGGGCAGTGGCAGTGTGGCACTCTACCATCTGTTCTTGTTCCTTAACTCTTTTAATTATTTCTATGTAGTTCCAGATTTTAGTGGACTGATTTAATTACAAGCCTTGCTCAATAAAATATTTGTTTATGTTTTTCTTAAAGATATCCTACACTGGAGTAATATGATTCTTCAATTCCCTGTTATCCCAATATTCTCAGTTATTAAATTTGGACATCAAGGCAAACCCTCTTCCTATTACCTCAATTTTTTGGCATAGCTGGTTAGTTAATAGTTTCCTATTATTATAGGACTTTGATGTAAGAATGTTAACAAGGTGTTTTTTGTAGGTTATTGATGGCTAGCCATATAACAGGAAATGTGATGTCTACAGTTTTGCTATATGTCTATGGGAGATTTATTGTTGTGATCGTCCCTATGCAAATCTCAGCTTAGCCGAAGCTTCATCTCAAGTAGTCCAGCAGGTCAGCCTTATTAATGATTTTAATTTTCCTTTTTTATCACAATGTTACATGTCATATCACATTGTATGGGTGTATATGTGATATGCATTAATACATGTAATGAAATGTTTACAATTAGCTTGTCCATGAAAGATAATATGATGTTGATAAATTTGACAGAATCTGAGGCCTAAGATCCCCAAATGTTGCCCGAGTTCATTTGCAAACATAATGAGAAAATGTTGGGACGCAAATCCAGAGAAACGGCCCAGCATGGACGAGGCAGTGAGAATGTTGGAAGCAATTGATACTAGCAATGGTGGTAGAATGGTAACAAAAGACGGGGCCAGAGGCTGTTTCTGCTTCGCTCCTGCTCGGGGTCGTTGAAAACTATTTATTTTTTGCTGGTTACAAGTATTTTTTCTTGTTCTGTTAATTCAATGGCAAGCCATTAGACTCCCAAGGAGGCTAGCTTTTGCTTATTATCAGTACAAGTTTTTAGCAAGTGTACAAATGATCACAGATGTGTCCTTTGTTTCAGTAGATATTGTAAATAAGTTGAGTATAAATTTCCCTTAATTTTGAAGATACATTGCACGAAATCACCTATAAATCATATATATCTTTGCTGGTGACCAAAATAAAAAGTAAGAAATATACTTGTACGAATATTTAGATCCGAGGGCAACACTATATCTTGAATTCAGATGTTTTTTATTAAATCTTTCATATATAGCTTCTACATAAGTTAGGGTACGTACGTTCAATGAATCTTCAATAAATACAAATATATTGATGACTGATTTACAACTATATTACCAGCATTCTTCGTCTGTCCTAAAAGATGGGCTCAACCCTATTTCTTTGTCATCAATACAATACAAAATATTTTAGGGATACTTTTGGTCGATAAATTCTTAGGAAGATCTTAACAAAATATCCCGATTCTGGTGACTTATAATAAAATAGTAAATTTAAGAGTAAAGAACACTTTGTGTACCCGCAGTTTGTGTGTCAGACCACTTGGGATACCACACTTCAAAAAGTACGACGCGCTATACTGCACTTCTTAGCATCCTGGCACTTTGCTGTTTTCCGTTAAATTGGACTAACGCCGTCATCGTCTCCGGTGGCCTTGAACGACGGCAAAACAAAACTCAAACAAAGCTTCTCAGTTTTTATACCAAAATAACGTTAACCTTGCCAGGAGTACGTATATAACAATTATACATACAAACAAGCAACCATGTGGCCGTAAATTGAAGAAATCCGACGAGCTTTACCGGAAAAATAATTTTCCGACGAGCTCCAAAAACAACCCATAAACACAAACAAAAAATATCACTAGCATGTCCTTTCACCGATCTACGTAATCATGTAATTAGTTTATGCAACAAATCAACGGAAAAATAAATAAGAAATTCAAGTATAACCCGAAAATCATGAATTACAAATCAAGCAATTTCTAACGAAGACGGAGCATTTAGTCATGTACTTCAACACATGGGATTCAATTTGGTTACTCATACGAAGAAAACTAAGTTCAGAATCTTCTTCAAAAGTTGCTTTGATCTTCAAGAACACGAAGAACATCTTCTTCTCCAAAACAAAAAAACTGACGGCGTTAGTCCAATTTAACGGAAAAAAGCAAAGTGCTAGGACGTTAAGAAGTGCAGTATAGCGCGTCGTACTTTTTGAAGTGTGGTATCTCAAGTGGTCTGACACACAAACTGCGGGTACACGAAGTGCTCTTTACTCTAAATTTAATCATCTGACGACGAGAGCGCTATTGAATAGTGCAAGCGGGGATAATTTATTTTCTATCCTCCCCTTATTTCAAAATTTATTGAAATGATACTCATTTATAAGGTTAAAAACCTAATTATTCAAAAAAAAATAGCGTGATGACAAGACCGGTGAATAATATTTAGTAGTCTGATCATGAGATTGGTGAAAATTCTTAAATTATAATATATCTATAAATTCGTATTCGAAAAATTTCCGAAATGCAGTGAACTGGGTCCATATTTTACAAATTACAATCAAAATCGAATAAAATTATGTGATTTGATCCCTACTTATAAATTTACAGGCATCTTGAGAATTGATACAAAAATTATTACTGATTATAATATTCTTTAGAGTAATATAAAAAAATTTAAAACCCCAAATTATGTTCTTCATATATTTATAATATATATCTTTTTTTTTGTTACAATCTTTATCCTAATATTTGATAATAAATTTAATTTTAAAATTTATTTCATGACAAAAATTGACACCTAACAAAGGATGAATAATTTATTTGTGTTGGTATATGTTTTCGTACTTTCTATATTTTCATTTTCATGTTTTTCTTCCTGTTGAACCATGACTTTTTTCACGTCTACTTACGAATAGTGTGACCTTGTAAAAGTAAGGATGGTGTGACTTTTGACTAAGAATATGCGAATATGCATAACAAGGAAGGGCACTACAAGGTCACTACAATGTTCCAGGACTAAGTAGTTAAGTAACTTCCCTCGAATAGTTAAGTAGTTTTTGCCTAATACATGCGAAAGAATTAATTACAAAGTTACTTAGTCCAGGGAAATATTAAACCAAATTAGAGGCAAGTTAATTACTTCCGTGATAAGGAAATATGAAAAAAATTATACCAGCAAAAATGTTACTATATATATATATATACTTAACTACATAGGCTTGTTAAACTAGAACATAGTATCATCATATCTAGTAAGTATGAGTATGATTACATATCTTCTCCGAAACTCAATATCAGAGTATCAGGTTAGAAATTGTTTATAAATTTAAATTTTTGGTAGCATCATTCATTAATAGTAATGATTCTTTTTTCCTTTTCCTTCTCTTTATATCTACATATATCATTAATTTACTCTAATTTATTTAATTGTATCCATTAAATCCGATCTATAATATATTTATGAATTTGAATTGTTTTATTTTTCATGTTACTTACAATTTATTGTATATATATATTTTCTTGTTATTTTGATTCACTGATATATATCTGTTAGAACATGTATTTTATTGATGATACATTTGTGATTTATTTGTGTATCATGTTATTGTGATCTATTATTATTTTTTTTGATTTCTTACTTTATTACTTTGTTAAGAATCAGATTTTGTTTCCGATTTTAAAATTTATGATTATTACTCCATCTGTTCCAAATTAACCGTCTTGTTTGACTATTTCATGGTCAACTTGACTCAATTTTGACTAAAAATTAAAAATTATTCATTTATACTTTCGAAAAACTGAAAATACATTTTAAAATAAAATAAATATACTTTTCAATGATATAATTTTTTCCAATTATATATTATATGTAATTTTCAGTCAATATTTAATAAATTTGACCAGAGAAAAGTCAAACAAAATAGTTAATTAATTTGAGTGTTGGTCTTTTTGTTACAATTGAGTTGATTTTACTACAATGTTGCATATATTTTGTGTGTATATATATTTGCATGGATAAATAATGTTCATACTTCTGTTAGTTGAGATACTGATATTCTGGTTTTAGTTATAAAATCATCTTTTAAGTATTTATTTTTTTATCTTTTCAATTCAGTTAAATGTTAAATTTACTAGCTAATGTTTAGTTTTGATTTAAATTTGTTATCGATATAGTAATATTTTTAATGTTTTAATTGAGTATATGTTACGTTTTATTATATGTTATTGATATAGTAATATTAATGTTGGTAATTAGTACTTTAAATTATTTTAACATTTTATTATTATTATTTACTCATGTGGGGATCCCTTTAAATTTACTAGTATAATTTTAGCAATATTTTAAATGATTTTTGGTCTATTATTACTCAATATATGGCTATTATTCTCTTATTTACTTTTTAAGCTATAGTTTACGTTAATAATTTTTTACTACGTATTAATGTTGGATGATAAATTTGACTAAAAAATTATATTATTATAAATTAAATTTAGGTATCTAACTAAAGGGGTCCCTTTGGTTAGATTTTATTTTTTAATATGTTATTATTCAAATAATATTATTTTGTATATTTTTTAATTATGGTTTTGTCAATTTTTTTCTCTTAAATTTTGTATTAATTATTTTTTGAATTTTTATTGCAGGTGTTCTATTTTCACATATTAAAGTTTTATTGTATTAATTTCTAAAGACTTTAGGCATGTTTTTTGGTTGTATAATAAATTTTCTGAATTCCTAAAAACTGGATGATAGTGTACTCATAACATGAAAGTTTCTATGGACAAAAAGGAAAAAAAAATTAGAGGCAAGTTTATTTCCGTAAATTAGATTGCAATCACAAGACTTGCAAAAACTGGATTGGATCATCATGATTAATGACTCAACCTGTTGCTGCCTAGCCATTACATCTCCATCTGAGAGGACATATATATGTGTTTACAATGTGTGTGCATTGTGTTTACAGAAATAAATGCAGAGGGGTTGTTTGATGTGAGGAAGAACTCCAACCATATATGTATAGTAAACATCAAGTGGGACAAACAATTGAAATCGGGTGGTGCATGCATTTTCCTCTGTTACTTCTCCAACCCCTAGCCCATATCCCATCGTTCTCTCTCTCATTTATTTCCATCTCTAAGGAGATTTATTACTACTCACCTCTCCATTATTAATCAACACACGCAACATCTATCACTCAAGACTCAAGACTCAAGACTCAATATGCAGAAGCGCTATTATTTTGAGTTTTTAATACATTCGCCTTCTCATAACCTGTAACCTCAATGTTTACTATTAATGTACACGTACGTACACTCGTACTCTGTAAAAATATTTCAATAAATTTTTGCTTATGTACACATTTAGCGAAGTGAAGCATTTTGATCTCTTAGTTTATATTCTAGCAATAGTTATTATTATTTTTCAAACTGAGGAAATATTTAAATTAACGATTATTTTGACAAAAAACAGTTGAGATCTAGTATCAAAACATGTAACGTGCAGATTTTTTTAAAGAACTCTCTCTATATAAAAGGGGCTAAAAAAAGCTGAAAAGATGAAACTGAGTACGAAATTATGTGCTTCCTTTGACTGACTGCCTCCTAAAAATCTTGCTGTGTTCTTGCTTCAATTCACCAATGTCTGCTGAGCGGGGGTAGTTTGGGAAAGCTAAAAAGTGGATCAAATCTTCTTAGAATGCTTTATGTTATTTAATCCACTGTAACTCTTGATTTGCTAAACGTAGAAATTATCATATAATTGAAACGATGGGATTTGTAGCTGCCCTTTTAATCTTTATGGTCTGGTAATAATTATTTATTGGTGACTTGCTAGTAATCAAACACACACTTTGTCATTGCCGTTTGTGTATTTTGTGTGCGCATGCAATTTATCACCGATTTTACTGGAAAATAGTAGAAAGCGTATGGACTAATATGAAGTGGATATACATTTATCGTCAAAAAAGATTTGTAATCAAAGTTTATGGTCATATTTTAGTACTCCTATATATCTAATAAATTATGATTAAGAAATTGCAAAGAATTAAGATGATCGATCGATAATGAAACTAAACTTTTCCGAACGTTCTTAATCTTTATTTTTCGTTATTAAAATTTCGACCTCGAAATCTCGAAGAAAATTAAATCTTACCAGAATCGATTCGATGAGCAATGTGTTACGTACTATGACAAACATTAGACATAAATAAATGAATAATATCAAAGTATGAACAATATTTTTATTATATTGAGAGAATTGAGGGAATGTTTTCCTTGCCATTCTCATTTACGTGAATCAATCTTATACAATTTTACAGAGTAATTATATGCTATATTACAGGCTATGATCAGGAAACTACTTCCTAAAAATATGCATAACAATATTCTCTAACTATGATAATAATATTACAAAGATACATATCTTGACTATTTATTATGTCTTACACACCCCTGTAGTCGCAACATGAGGTTCTCGTATGCTGTTGTGACTAGTCCGAAAATCATCAAAGAGTATTCTTGGAAGTCCTTTACTTAAGATATCGGCGATTTGATAATGGGATGGCACATGTAGAACACGAACCTGACCACGTGCCACTTTTTCACATACAAAATGTATGTCTAATTCAATATGTTTTGTGCGTTGATGTTGTACAGGATTGCCAGAAAGGTATATGGCGCTGACATGATCACAATATACCAGTGTAGCCTTTTGGACTGGACAGTGTAGTTCCAACAAAAGATTTCGAATCCAACATGATTCAGAGACAACATTAACAACTCCTCTATACTCAGCTTCAGTACTAGATCGAGATAGAGTTGGTTATCTCTTAGAAGACCATGATATCAAGTTGTCACCGAAGAAGATACAATAACCTGAGGTAGATCGTCTTGTGTCTGGATACCCTCCCCAATCTGCATCAGTATAAGAAACGAGACTAGAAGTAGAGGACTTGTAAAGATGTAAGCCATAATCAAATGTGCCCTGAATGTATCGCAGAATTCTCTTAAGAGCATTCATATGTTCTTTCTTGGGGTCATGCATATGTAAACAAACCTGTTGCACAACATAAGAAATTTCTGGCCTGGTAAAAGTAAGATACTGCAATGCTCCAGCCAAACTACGATAATGTGTAGGATCCTCATACGAAGAATCCGAAGATGCACTAAGCTTACCCTTTGTGTCAACTGGTGTAGAGGCAGATTTGCAAGATGACATACCTGTTCGAGCAATTATTTATTTTGCATATTGCTTTTGACAAAGAAATAATCCACATGCATGTCTAGTAACTGCAATTCCCAAAAAATAGTTCAGGGGGCCTAATCTTTCATATCAAATTCAGCGGCAAGAAGTGATATGATTGACTGACGCAATTTGTTAGACGATGCAGTGAGAATGATATCATCAACATAGACGAGAAGGTATGCAGTGTCAACTCCCTTTTTATAAATAATCAATGAAGGATCATACCTGCTATGAGTGAAGCCTAGAATGGAGATGTAATCAGCAAACCGTGTAGACCAAATACGAGGTGATTGTCGAAACCCATATATAGATTTTTTTAACAAGCACACATAATCTGGATGTTCTGGATCTCTAAATCCCATAGGCCGATGCATGTAAACAGTTTCACGAAGCTCTCCATGCAAGAATGCATTTTTAACATCCAATTGATGGATGTGCCATGGTTTTGATACGACAATACTAAGAACAGTTCTAATTATCACTGACTTCACTACTGAGCTAAAAGTTTCATTACAATCGACACTAACCTGTTGAGACCTTCCATCACCAACAAGACGGGCTTTATACCTCTCAAAAGAACCATCAGAGTTGTTTTTATGCCGAAAAATCCACATGGAACGAATAACATTGGCATTAGGGGGCCTAGGCGCCAAATCCCATGTCTTTTTTTTAATAAAAGCATTAAATTCAAATAACATTGCCGATTTCCAATTCGGGTCAGATAAAGCTTTTTTGGGTTACGGGGAAGTGGAGAGGGCAAAACCAAAGTTGTCAAGTTAAAATGACGTTTGAGCTTAAATATCCTATTCATGCTTCGTGTTTCCATGGTTCGAATAGGTTGTTATGTTTGAGGAGATGGAGTAAGAGAGGTGTGAGCTGATGTGTTACTGGATAAGTGTCTATTAATTGGTGATGGAGATGAGAAAGAGCTGTGCTTGGCCACTGGTGATTGGACTACAAGAGAATTAACTCCTTGTTCTCCATGGATTTGAGTTGGTTGGTGGATTATTTGTTGGTAAATGAGGGAATTTAGTCCATCATTTACAAAGTCGTAAGTGTTTGGAGTTAGAGTGTGAATTTTTTAGAGGAAATTGAGTCTCATCAAAATATACATGACGAGAAATAATTACCTTTCCACTGGACAAGTCATAACATTTATATCCCGATGATTTTGCAGATATCCCAGAAAAACACATGGTGTGGATCGAGGATTGGAGTTTATTTATCATAGTAGATGGAGAAAGTGGATAACATAAACACCCAAAAACTCATAAATGCGTGTACGAAGGATCCCGATGGTAGAGTATTTGAGTTGGAGAATAATTATCA